>CM034150.1:819260452-820460452 GCA_019776745.2 Taxus chinensis | reverse complement strand
AATTAACAAAATTAAAGCAAAATACAAAACACCATCAAGATAAGAATTAAACAAGGTTAGACACTAACATTTATCATATTAAAACTTTGAACGTTAACATGCTAATTGTCTAAATCCTCTATTCTTTTGATTAACAACAAATAAGTGATTGAACCTATGTAGGCTTCATGGCAAATCAAATTTGTTGTTCTTGATATTTCCAAGAACCTAGGAATGGGGGATTATCAAAGTTGGGCTACAAGACCCTTTTGACACCTCCCATATGACCTAAGCACTTTAGGATATAAAAGAGGCTTAACTCTCAAAGTGGTGAATTCTCAAGAAAACAAAGGAAATATTTTAGTCTATTTTGCTATATGCTTTGCTTTTTTCTTCTCAAGAAGTTTAGGTGTAGGTGTAAAGGTAGGAGGAGGGCTCTTTATATAGCCCAATGGATAAAGGAAACACTACATCCCTTTGCATGTGGGATAATAGAGATGTTGAGTTAGTTATGGATAAGGGGGGTTTAGATAGGGTTGAGTTAAATTTAGGAGGGTTTGTTTGTCCTTTAGTGACTCATGTGGATAAAGGGGGCTCATTTTTTTTATTATTGATAAATAGTTTTTTGAAAGGGACTATACCCTTGTAAACAAAAGAGGTCCTAGAAGCCAAAATAGGAATGAGAACCATTACAAAAAGGATCAAGATCCTAATGAGACATAGAAACCCAAAGTAACTCTTGTTGCAAATCAGGAGCACCCCCTGGATGTTGATCAGGTTTCTAGTTTGATTATACTAGCATCCAGTGTGATTGCACAACATTGAATCCTTTCCCCAAGTGTGGGACTTGCAAAATGAGAAAGGAATCTCCAGTTTAGAGGCTGGTTCCTCAATTCCTCTGGTCAGATTTATCACTTGCAAGTTGGAGAGGTCTATATTCCTAATCCTACCCTAAATTCCAAAGGAGACAGAGATAGAGAATGCAGATAAACTAAAACTAATGCTGATAGGTGATACACCAAAGGAGTGGTAAGCATTTTTTACTTCTACAGATTGACACAATTCATAAAATGTAACAAAACATCATGCAAAAACTGATAACTGCAATGAAGAATCAAAAATTAGTCAAACAACACCAGCAGAGGATGGAAAATTAATCACAGGACCTGTATTGTTATTTTAACATCAAAATCACTTGCATTACAACACCTAAAAGGTAAAAATGAGTTGCAGTTATTAGAAAAGGTCTGATATTCCACCAAAATCACTTCCAAGGTGAGAAAGGGGACCTGTAATACACAAAAAATGTTCAACCCTTTGAAAATGAGCCAAAATCTGGCTTTTACAGTGTAAGGGATGAGCCCAAGAGAGAGAAACGTGGGAAAACATGGGAGAGGTTCAATCATTGACCAAAATGCATTCAAGACAACATGGGTATCCTTACAGATCCATCCCCCTGACATTTTTGACCATACTGGGAGAGAATGCGAGCCATTCTTCATTTAAAATGGTGGTTGAAATGTCATTTCTGTCCATGACCATGTGCCAAAGGCATTTTTCAATTTTCTCTCTCCAAAATACATCAAAATGCAAAAATGACCCTAAAATCTTGTAGATAATTTCACTATATTTCCATTGATATAAAGAACGCCAAAAACTGAGCTCTGGATCGAAAGTTATGACCATTTAAAAATTTAGGGCAAAATAGGGCCAAATCGGGTGGTGGGCAAAAAATTTGAATTTTTTACCTTTTTGGTCATTTGGAAAATTTTCCAAAATTCCCCCATACCCCACCCTCTAGGTGCCATGTGACACATTTTTATTAGGTGCGGGCCCATCCTGCTTCGTTTTCCTTTGTTTCCACATTTGGGAAATTTTCCCAAAATTCCCCGTCGAGCCGATGAGGTGAGGACACGTGGCGAGCGCTGATTGGATGCGGGCCTGTCCTTCCTAAATTTTCCACGGGTCTCTCTGATAATTTTTGACCTGGACACATGTCAAAACCACATTTGATGCAGGTTTGACCTTTCAAAATTTCCTTGCGGGCATTTCCTTGATTTTTGGCGCCCTCTGGGACACGTGGCAGCACCTGATTCGCTGGCGGGCCTGTGGGCTAAAATGTTTCCATTTGAAATTTCACCAAAAAGATGGTGAAAATTCCAAATCTTCCTCCGACCCCACCACTTCCATGACACGTGGAGGCATCTTATTGGTTGCGGGCCTTTCAGGGTAAAATTTCCCCAAAAAACTCCGTCAAGCCATAACTTCAAAAATACATGGAGTTAGGAGGAAAACTTTACCTTTCTGGAAAGCCAAGAAAGAGCTCTATCCAATGGTGCCATTTTTAGAAGGTTTTGAGTGCCTAAAAAGCATAAAATTGTGAATGAGGCACAAGAGAGGGGAGAATGGAAGGAGTTAGCCACAAAAAATGAGCAGGGGCACATTTTGGATAAAAGTAACCCAAGAGCAATCACCCCAACACAACAAACCAATTCGAACACTGCAAAAGAGTAGCCAAAAAACAACAAAAATAATAATAATAATTACATAGGAGTACAACAAGAGAATCCACAATTACTTCTTGGCGGCTTTGTCAATTCTGGATTTGATATTTGGCCAAAAGGTGAACATAGCCAATGTCATCATGTGGGTAGAGTTAGTAACATCCAGCTATTCAATGGTCTTTTTTCTATCCTTCTCCATGCCCTAAAGAGTTACTGGTATTCCGATGAGATTAGAGATGCTACGGACATGTTGCTCAATAAATTCTTCAATTACACTAAAAATAGCCATATTATGGTCATGGCGAGTCTTGGCTTTCCCTAAACGGATGTCTAAGGAGTTCAACTTTTTGTAAATGTCTTCAACCTGTTTATTATCAATATCAGCCTCCTCCTCCTTCTTCCTCTTACCTTTTTGCTTTGCCAAGTTTTTAACCTCTTCTTTCAATAACAACATGTCATCTTCTAAGGCATCTAGCCTATTTGTGGAGCTCTCAATGTGTGCCTCCTGTGAACTAGTACTACTAATATGCAAGAGGTTATGGGCAATTTCCAAGTCTTGAGGAACATTCCTTGAAACTGGGGTATCAAGCTTCAGTCTTCTAGAAGATCTAGTGACAGGTCTGGTCGAAGTGGAAGTAAAGGGGGTGGGAGTAGAGGTGGGGGGTATGATAGAGGGATCTGAGAAGGAAGGCATAGGGGGTGACAACAACAGTGAAGGGGGCAGAAGGTGGAGAGATGGGGGTAGCGGCAACGGTGTTGGGCAGAGCAGGAACAGAGATGGGGGAGGATGGGATGCCCGGGAAACCTAAGAAGACAAAGCTTATGCAACAAGAATATGAGACCCTGATGCAGCGGGACCACACGTGCATGTTTTTGAAACTAAAAAATGGAGCGCTCAAGTGAGTTAAGTAGATAGTGAGGGAAGCATACCATGAAATTCCTACAGAAGTGATTGAGGAACACTAGATGCTTAGAGGGCACAGTAACGAATATCCCCTCCAAAGAGATGTAACGCACCATCATATGGGTGACCCTCATCAAAAGGCGGAGGGATGGAGCTGACTTGTAGACCCGCCGTGACGAAGACCAGCTTCTCATTACCCTCAACAAACTTCCTCTCCTCAGCACCTCTGTCAATCCTTTTATTAAAAAGGGGTACCCTTCCATGCCAAGGCCAATAGCTTCGGCTATTAACTCCTCATTGATCGAAATATTCTGCCCACCATAATCCACAGTGTGATCCTTCCAATCCTTCACAAAATGAATGAAAATACTTTGGTCATGTCCCTGAATCTTATCAATAAAATTAGTGATGGCTCCCTAGCTGAGGAGATTCCAAACCTCATCATTATTTTTCCATTCCAGGTCCGCGCTAGGCTCAATCTAACAAGGGGCACCTCCCATTATCACCGTGCTTAAGTGCTTGCAAATAAAATTTTCAAAATCCTTATGAGGAGTTCTATAACAGCCATAGTTACCAGTCTGCCTAACTCTGTTATTTTCCGCTTGATGATAATGATGGCTAGGGTAGCCAATGTTGTTCCCATGAATATCTGAGTGACTATTGTTATGTACCTGAGAAAACCCACATATGTGAACTTCAGTCCCTTTAGAAACCCACTCCAGATCATCATCATCCTTATTACTGACTTGGGAATCCGTAAAGCCCTCTTTAAAATCTGTTAAAAGCACCATATTTCCCACATGTGCAGCTTTACTCTTCATATAAATCCACTTTAAGTTCTCATTATACTTCCTATAGCCTTGATTGTCCGTCAAAATTTGCTTAAGTGCTGTTTTAAAATTAGCACGTGTGGGAGTCTTATTTTTGAAGTTCCACTCCTAATGCTCATATCTCATACATGCTCATAAGTATCCGCTTGTATCCTGCTTTGAAGCTATTCAGGAATGTTATCTTTATTATCCCAAATAATGTGATTAACATTTATGTCATAATTAGCCAATGCATCTGCCACCTTGATACCCTCCCGGTAGGTATGTTTGATCCGAATGTTATTGAAGGTTTGGCAAATACTTATGGTTTCCAAGATGAATTCCTTGATGTTCCAACTTGGAGGTGAACACTGATTAAGATGATTAATGATATTAAGTGAGTCCCCTTCAAGAATGAGGTTTTGGATATTATGAGTCTGAGTAATTCTAAGGCCCCATAAAGTCGATAATGCTTCAGCAAAATGATTAGTTTGAATTCCCATTTTTCTAGCATACGCAGCAATCAAACTACCTTTATGATCTCAGATCACTCCTCCCCTAGCTGCAATTCCAAGGTTGCCCTTAGAGGCCCCATCAAAATGTAACTTATACCAGTTAAGATCAGGAGGATGCCAATGTATCAAAGATCTATCAATACTATTACCAGAATTATTCTAGATATTGTTAGCTCCAATCTACCAATGGGACAAGATATGTTCTTCATTTTCTAGATAACTCTTGTTCTTGGGGGGTTTAAATCTAGCAATATTTTTTTTAATATCATTAGAAATTTTCCCAATACTGAGCTTAAAATTTTGTTTTTTATTTCTAAAGATAATATCATTTCTATCTTTCCATATCCTCCAAATAATATGAGGAATAACCAAATTCCATAGCCTTCTAACAACACAATGTTTATAGGGTGGGCTCCATTGAGTCCAGAGCTGACTGAAATCCTTCGGAACCACCCAGAAAGCTTTAAAATTAGAAAGGGAAAAACTCCATATTCTGGTAGCATAATCACAATGGATAAACAAATGACTGATATCCTCAAAGTCTTTTTTACATAGATGACATCTATTAGGCATTATGAAACCTTTTCTTATCAAGTTGTTAGTGGTAAGAATTCTACCTCTGAGAGCCAGCCAAAATAAAAAAATTATTTTAGGTGTTAACTTTGTCATCCAAATTCTACTCCATTTAAACTCAGTTTGACTATTGCCGAAGAAAGTATTATACCCAGTTTTGACAGAGTAGTCCCCATCAATAGAATTTCTCTAGACCAATTCATCCTTAACATCAAGCTGACTTAAGGGGATAAGGTCTAGCTGATCTTGCAGGGAGGAAATATTTTGGATCAGATCATCTCTATCCACAAAGTTTTTTCCATTTCTTTTTGTTGCCATTTCTCTCAATATAATCCTTGATTCTAGTGCCATACTTGTTTTCAAGACTATATTTGACCACACCAAATCTGTCCATAAGGCTGCCATTAAACCAATTATCATCCCAAAATTTTATATCACAGCCATCTCCCACTTTCCATTTACTGCCTTGTTTAATGAAATTTCTGCTCTTCACTAAATTATTCCAAAAAATGGAACCATAGGGAAGGTTCTCATCTTGAAGAAAAGAAAAGATAGCTTGTTGATTAAGGTATTTAGCCTTAATTAAATCTATCCATGGTTGCTTCTCAGAAATCATTCTCCAGCCCATTTTCACAATGAGAGCCTCATTCATTTTCTTGATGTCTTTTATGCCCAGTCCTCCTATAGATTTTGGAGTACAAACCTTATCCCAAGAAACTAAGTGAAATTTAAACTTCTCATCCATGCCCTGCCATAAGAAGTTTTTTTGAATTCTCTCAATTCTTTCTCTAAAGATAGAAGGGATCTTATAAAGAGACATGATATAGATAGGCAAATTTTGAAGAGTGCTTTTTATGAGTAGGCACTTACCAGCACTAGATAGAATGACTCCTTTCCATCCAGCCATTTTTTTTTGAAATCTCACCAATAGATCATCCCACACCTTGTTAGAGACTTTTTTAGTGTCGAGAGGGAGTCCTAAGTAAGTGGCTGGAAGCGCACTTATTTTACAGCCCAGAATTTTAGCAATTTTAAGTTGTCTTTCCTCATGAGTGTTGAAGAAGAAAATGGATCTTTTTTCATAATTGATCTCTTGCCCAGAAGTAGATTCATAAAGTTGCAGAATAGCCTTGGTAGCCTTAGCTTCAATGACGGAAGCCAATAAAAGGAGGATTGTATCATCCACAAATTACTGATGAGAAATAGCTAGGTTGATGGAAGTGGTCTTTGAGCCTTCCAAAAGACCGTCAATGACTGCTTTATTAATTGTTCTACTAAAACTGTCTACCATAAGAATGAAAATCAGGGGGGAAATGGGGTCTCCTTGCCTTAGTCCTCTGCTGCTTGTGAAAAATCCCACTGGCTCACCATTAACCACCATTAAGAATCTGACTGTAGAGATGCAAGCCTTAATAATTTTTCTGAATTTGGCCGGAAAACCAAATTTAATTAAGACATTGTCAAGAAAAACCCAAGAGACCTTGTCAAAGGCTTTATTCATATCAAGCTTAAGGACCATATTCACTTTTTTGTTATTCTCCATAGAGTGTATGGTCTCATGAACCATAATCACTCCATCCTGGATAATCTTTCCTTTAATGAATCCATTTTTCTATCTTGAAATTAAATCATTCATAATGAATTGAAGCCTGGTAGCAATGATTTTGGTAAAAATAATATAGATAACATTCACAAGGCTGATGGGTCTAAAGTCTTTGAAGTCTTTAGTATCCATTTTTTTTGGGAGCAAGCACAATGTGGGTGTTATTCAACTATTTCAAAATATCCTCAGTTCCATAGAATTCATTTACCGCTCTGAGAAGATCATCCGAACATATTTCTCAAAATTTCTGGAAAAATTTAATGGAAAAAGATAAAGGGGGCTCATTAATTAATCAAGATGATTTAATTAATAGATGTGCAAGATTATAGAAGATTTTAGAGGAATATTAGCATGATTTAGACTATAGAAGGGGATTAAATCAATTGAATATTAATTTATTAGTTAAATGAAAATGGATGCTAATTAAATAATAATAATTAATTAGTCTGGATAGAAGGGGAGATTTATTAATGGAAAGTTGTTAATTAGGGTATTTGTTGGATAGGTGACTTAATTAATTAGCATGGTGTAATTGATTAACGAAAATAGGATAGAAGATGAGCCCTTTTTATGAAATGTCACCAATTTATGGGAAAGGAGATAATTAGAGCAATTTAAGTATTTAAATTTCTCAGGAATAATTATGGGTGTCTACATTTTCCCCTCTTTGGGGTGGCGTAAGTGACGCCACTTCAAAGATAGTAGATGGAAGAAAATTTGAAGGGATAAAAGAAAAATTAGTAGGAGGGAGAGATTCCCCCTCAAGTGTCAATGGGGTGATGAAGGAAGATGATCGACGATCAAAAAAGGTGAGAAATAGATAGAAGAATGGGTGGGGGCAAAAGGAAAGTGATGTAGAAGAAATATGGAGAAGTGGAGAGAAGAACTTAGCCTCTAGTCTTTGTATGGGAACAACTTTAGTGTCCTCACTTTGCCAAAAGATCTACGTCATCGGTCCTCATGAAAAATATAAGCATATGAAAAAATTAGAATGACATGAAAATCCATACTACGAAAAATTGTCCATTGCTGAAAATACCAACTCCATGCAACATAAAAAATGTAATGCAATACAAGAAAGTAAAATATGCTTAACCCCATACAACATATAAAATGCAATGCAATACGAGAAAGTAAACAATCCTAACTAACAGTGAAACATAATGTAATTTTTTTATTATCAAGCTTCAGTTATGACCTATGAGAATTAATGACAAGGGTTGATGATGGTGCCCCAAGAATGGATACATGTGAGGGGAATAACGGAGGACACTTGGGTCCAATGATAAAGCAATGTGCACTACGAAATAGTACCAGGAAACTTGTTATGCCCCAGAGTACAGACAAAGTAAGTAGCCTAGCTTTTGTTGATAGAGGTAGATCAAGATGATCCACAAGTCGCACATATGAACAAGTGAGAGCCAAAGAGTGACATTTTGTAGGATGATTTACATTTTTTAGAAGTTTTCATAAACATATTTAAATGTTTTTTTATTTTTCTAACATATTTGAATACTTTTTTATTTTTCTAACATATTTGAATGTTTTGATTTTGAATTTTTTCTAAAACTATGTACACAAAGATGAGGAAGCGTGGATGCCCCTAGTGATAGATGGGATGTACAAGGGCATAAGGCCACGTGCATGTGAGAAAGGTGAAGATGCAAAAATGCCCCAGTGATTAGGTGGGAGTATTCAAAGGAAAACTCTTCACAAGTAGAAGCAGGGCCTAAGGCCATTATGGATAGGTTCAACATGATGGTGAACGTAAACCAATGAAGTGTTGGGAAGAAGCAAGGATGCCCCCAACGTAAGTTGGCCTAAAAGCACATGATAGAAAGGAAGGAGAAGATTGCTTTTGTGGAAGGGGACAAAGGTGCCCAAAAACATGGAAAAAAAGTAATCTTATACACATGGATGTTCTTAACAAAGTAGAAGAATGATGTGAATGATATAAATGTAGCTTATAAGCCTCATGATGAAGAAGTGATTAGCCAAAGGCACAAATCGTGAGATGAGATATGGACTAGAGTAAGAGTCTGAACAAGGTCCAAAAAAGACACTTGGTAACATACTAATCCTATTTACTCATACAGATCCAGTGTGTGCACGTGGAATTTATTACCTCTTAAAGGGAAGATTTAATAGACAACAAGTGAATACACCCTAGCCAATGTGTAGGGATGATTGATTATGAAAGGTGATTTTGTGAATAGAGGGTGAAAGGATAGTTGTACATTACTTCACTGCCAGCCAGGTGTCCATAGCCCCGACGGAGATGTATTTGATTCTAATCACAACATTTCTCTACTGCCAGTCAGGAGTCCATAGCCCTGATAGATATTATTGGAAATACCCCAAGACAGAGTAATATATCCATTTGCTTTTGCTTTGTATCTTTTAGCTTTTGATTTTTTGGATTGATTTTGATTTTATTTTCTTTTTGAAAATCTATTTCAGCTCTCTTGTTTGACAAGGGGTTAAGAACCACATATGGCTTGATGAAAGGAGGTGGAAGTGATTGTGATGAAGACATTGGCTAGTGTCAACAAATATGTCAAAAATTTCTTCGCAACAATTTTATTAGATGGTGAATGTGATAGGATCTCTAAGAGGTCAGTCGTTCTTTAATTTACCAAGGTGATAAAAGACCAGGGTCAAATGGATACCAAAGAGATAAATGTTGTAAAATGTGTGCAAATAAGCTAACCAAAAACATCATCAAAGGGATGAAAATGGTAGGGATACTTATAGAAGAATAACAAGGAAGGGAAGAAAGAAACATCCATGTGTATGCAATACCTGATTTCAATGTTTGATCTTTGTACCTTTGATTTTTGTTTTATTTTTTCATGTTTTTTTGTATTTTTGCATTTTTTTAAAAGTACTTTTGATAGTTTTTGGAAAGGTGGGAAAAACAGAGTCACTCTACGTGATAAGATCCAACAATGATGTTTGCAATTTCCTTTATAAGAGAGACTAAGCGTGTTTGTTTATCAAGATTCATGTTTTCCTTGATCTTGATGATCATGGTGAGTTCACACTCAACAAATGACTGTGATTTATCTTGAAACATGGATTTTGTACATGGGATCTTGAGTTCCATATCCATAGGTTTCTACACTTTACGCCATACTTGATGGTTACGTCGGTGTGCGTTCTTGAATCGTGCTTGATTTAGAATTTTGAGATTGTTTGATTTGTTGGGAGCTATAGAGATCTTTGTAGTTTTGATCTGAGCTTGATTAAGAAACTATTTGGGTTTCTTATAAGCTAACGTGTGATTTTTCTGATGCCGAGAAGGAGAAGAAAGTGAACATGGACATTTAGAACTGATGCAAGAAATGACCATGGGCTTTCCGCCATCTTTGGTAGAAGAATAATGTGATGGATGAAAAGGATATGGTCTAAGGATTGAAGAATATGGGCTACTTGGGGGGTGAGCCATAGATAGAAGACAAAGGGATTCTAGAATGTGGCCAGAGAATAGAAGGAGAAGGGCTACTAGGACGTGACCCATGGATAGAAGATGAAGGGCTACCAGGATGTGGCCCAAGAATAGAAGAAGAAGGGCTACTAGGATATGAACCATAGATGTAAGATGATGGACTACTAGGATGTGGCCCAAGAATAGAAGATGATGGACTACCTGGGGGTGATCCATACATAGAAGATAAGGGGCTAGTGGGACGTGCCCCAAGAATAGAAGATAGTGGAATATTCAAAAATGTCCTACAAATAGTAGAGGAGGGTCTACTAGAAGGTGACCCACACCTAGATGAAGATGAAGGGCTACTTGGCATTGAAACCATAAGAGATTGTGATTAAGGAATTATGATAGACAAAGAGTTATTGTGTAACGCCCTAATTTTTGTAAGTTATCATGGTGATTACTTTCTTAATGTTGTAACTGCTGAAATGGAGGCAAACATGTTAAGATATATTTTTGATCTTAAAGGAATGTGTTGCTAATCTGGATTCTTGCATACTGTAATTTGTTTACATGGGACAGCAATTATTGTTGCTTGTATGTTGTTGCTGTGACGACAAATTTGTCGTATGCTTGCTGAACTATATTCGCTGATTGACAACACACCTTGAATCAATTCCATTGATCCAAAGTATGATGTGGCCTTCTTGTGATCGCTTTGTTG
The DNA here is from genome assembly GCA_019776745.2 of Taxus chinensis. NCBI lineage: Eukaryota > Viridiplantae > Streptophyta > Pinopsida > Cupressales > Taxaceae > Taxus > Taxus chinensis. Next base: position 820,449,411 of record CM034150.1, on the reverse strand, counting down.
ATTTACTTTTTAAACCATACTGAAGGTTGATATAAATGTGCAGCACCTGATTTCAGGTACGAACAGTTGGCACGTAGATGCCAACAGAAAAGGTTCGATTCATGAACCATACACTGTGTAATGCCAAACCTCGTAAGGTGATAAAGGCCTAGATGCGGGTGGCTCAGGTATGTGTAACATGGGATGAAATGTCCTGCACAGTGTTGAAATTAGATGTCAGTCGAAAAGACTTGACTGGAAATCGATTTGTTAAGTGTTAGGGGGAATTAGATCCTAATCTAACCCTAAGTCCTACCTTATATCCTAACTACTATCCTAAGTAAATTTTTAAATTCTAAATGGTGAAAAAGGATCTAAATCCTATTAACCTAAGAACTAGGTGATGACCTAATTTTGGACACTATTGTAAATCCTAACTAATCCTAACCTAAGGAAGGGGATGCATAGACCCATGGGGGGGGGATGGAAAGGATAAGGATGGAAGGAAATTTAATGGCATTGAATGTAGGTCCTTACGTGAACAACGCCAAGTTTGGTGGGAACAGGAAAAGTTAGAGGTATTTGGTTAGACATGAGACTAAACTCTATTTGCATGCAAAATTTGAAATTGGAAGTTTGCCAACCCGGGTCGGCGGTGGCATGAGAAAATATGAAAAAGGCAGAGCCTTTAATGCATTTAATTTCTTGGTCTTTGCGACCAGCCCGCCTTGGAAAGAGTATGGAGGAATTTTTGTTGGTCATTTGTGTTTGTTCAGATTTTTTGGAAGTTGCTCTGCATTTGGTTTTTCTTGGTTCAGTCGAACCAGTTGTGTTTGGTTGTTACCACTATTCTTTGGAAATTGAAGGCTATTTTTCAAGCCTGTAGCAGAAGGTGATTGTTGGGAAGCTTGTTGCTGTCGCTGTGGAAGGAAATACCACCTGTAGGCATGGTTTTCTTCGAGCTTCAAGGAAAAATTGCAGGCATGTTAAGCCCTTCTCTTTAAAACTACTTGCTTTGCTTAAACGTCTCATTAAAACAACCCTGCTCTTCTATTGAAGGGGGTTTTGGGTTTATTTGATTGTTGTCATGACTGAGATGATTTGGGTAGAATCATTTTCTTGCTGTTGTGATTTGAACTGTCTTTGCATATTTCCTTGAGTTGGAAATATAGCCTTGCTGTGTTGGTTTGCTCGACAGTATTGGGAAGTTTGTTCTTTATACTATGTTATTGTGCCTGTTGTGCGAGTTGTTTGACGTTGTTTCTATAATGAAATTTTGAGGAAATAAGTTCCTCTTCCTTCTGCTGTTTTAGATTCTGAAGGAAATGATAAATGGGTTTTATTGAGCATTATGAGCTCGGTTGATGGAAGTGATAGTCATATTCAACATGCTGTGCTTTTTCTTTTGTAAAAGAAATGGATGAATGCGACTTGGGTATTCGTGAAAGTTGGAGAAAGTAACTATTTTTCTTATGAACTTATGAATGATTATATTTTCTCCTTGCTGTGATTGGGAAGATGATTTTGTTGTGTTTTGTTGATACGGTTCGATCTTCCAGTTTGGATTGTATTCGTGAATACAAACTCGTCTTTGTATTTCTGTGCAATGAATGAAATGTATGGGAACTGTCTTGCTGTTTGAGACTGTTTCGTCTGCACCATGCTTGTGCATTTAATACCCTATGCGGGTTTGCCTTGATATAGGTATTGATAAATGATTATTGTATTATGAGTTTTGCATATCATTATGAAATAGAAAAATGGATTTCGGGTAGAAATGTTTGTTGGCAAGGAACTCGAATTTGGGTATTCATTGCATATGGTATATTGAATGGAAACTGTACAGGCTATGTGAGTTTTTTTTTCATTGTTGAAAAATTATTCTATTGTCAATATGGGTTGAGCTGTCATGATAAAATAAACACGATTTGGGTGTTTTTATTACATTTTGAAGAAGATGATTGTTTCTTTATTGAAAATAGAAGGAAACGAGTTCTTCCTTTTTCTGTTGTTTTAGATTTTGGAAAGAAATGGTAATTGGGTTTATTGAGCATTATAGGTTCAGCTTGATAGAAGTGACAGCGGTATTTAGATATTTTTCTGAGTGCTGTTTTCTTTCTGTACAAATGGAAGGTTGAAATGTTTCGTGGGATCTCTGATTTTGCACTGTCATACAAAAAATATGAACTTGACTTGATTGATTTTTGTTGTGTTGGAAGAAGATGGATGTTTTTTTATGTAAATAATTACAGAGATGAATTTTTCTCTTCTTGTTGTTTGAATTACGGAAATAGCACTAGAGCTTCATTGTACACCCGGATTAGACTTGCTGTAGGTAACAACAATGTGCAAATTATTAATTATGAACTATGTGCATTCATAGGTATAGAAAGTCGTGTGAATATTTGATAAAGGGACTGTATAACTGTTTGATTGGTTAAAATACAGTAAAGGAAGTTTGAATCCTTCTAGTACAATAAGTACATAGTATGCATCTTTATACTGTTTATTCTGTGATGAATATGATGTCTTACTAACCTGGTTTTGGTATTCATATGTGCCTGCCTGAAAGTAAGTATTGATATGGATAATAAATTCTTCCTTGTCTTTATTTAAAGCTGAATATGAATGGAATTATTCTTTGTTGCTGGAAAGTGAATTCTGAATGGATTTTGTAAGTTTCACTCTGAACTGTTATCTTGATTTGATGTCTCGTTTGGATTCAATTTTCAGTACAGTCATGAGGAAAGGAATAGGAATGTGGATGGATAACTTGGAGTAATGATCACTTCTTCTCTCATACAGTTGGAAATCTGTAATCGTTTAGGAATGAATTTTGTATTGCTTAGGTTTAAGCATCTATATTTATTGTTGTTTGCTTTTCTCATATGTACTTGATTGCTTGAAATCAAAGGAGATGCATGAATTGAAAGGAAAGTAATTGGTTTACATTTCAGTTAGATTTATCCTTTGATATTATAACTAATGAAAGGGAAGGAATTTGATAGCAGTTATGTTATAACAACAGTATGTTTACTTGTATTCCTAGTTCTTACAAATGTTGTAATCTAGAACTGTTGAAGGAAATTGCATCTTGTAATGGTTATGTGGGACATAGGACAGCAATCCTTTGACTGATTGGGATGGTATTTAGATGGTTCAGTTGTTATGATGTTCATTCTTTTTGATACTTTATTCTTGATTGATGTTCAGATTAATGTTTCATAAAAGCAGGGTTCTTTTATTGAGACAGTTAATTGGAAGCACCTCATTTTAATGACAAGTGCTTAATATGCTCAGTTCAATGAACTGACCCGTGCAAGTAATTTTGCAGATGGAACTTGAGTAAAATGAAGACATGGATGTTTTCTGATACTTCTTTTGATTACTTGAAGATGAATTGTATTTGTTAGTTATTATTCCTCTATGAGGAATTGTGAAAAGAAGAAAGTACATTCTTCTATCTATTAGTTGTAACGTTGTTTAATATAAACAAAGTCCAGTCATTTGGACTGGAAAATGTATGAACTTATGAAATGGAATGATGCATACAAATACAAGTGTGATATTTTAATGATTATATCAGTATGATATTGTTGATTAAATTGGAAATATAATGTTATTTCTTGATTTGGAATTATTTAATTGTCCTTGGATGGATTGAAAAGGAATTGACATCTATTCTTACCTAAATGCAACTTTTAAGTTGAAATGTGCAATTAGTTCATACTTGGGTTAAGATGAATTTTTAATTGACATTAAAAAGGATTAGGAAGAACATGATCTCATAACTGATAGGTATTCAGGATTAGCTTGGAAGCTAAGGAATATCAAATAACTTAGGAGCAGTCGAACTTCGTATTCGGACTCCGTTAATAGCCTCGAATGTTAAATTCAGAAAGTAAGGATATGGGAAAAATATATCCAGGGCTAATAGACCTTAACTATGTAAGGTTAAGGAGAATAAATGAATATATTCATCGAGAATTAGACCTCGTTTAATGACGTCTAATGAGTTAGAATTCTGAATTTGTTTTCAGTTGTGGAAACTTGGTTAAGTTTAATAGGTTAAACTTATTAAGTCTGTCAGTAATGGGCTGCTTAATCCAATGATTAAGAAAAGAACCAAGTAGAGAAAATGCAACCATTCGGTACGAAGGAGAAGATGCATAGTAAGCTAGAAGATGGATTTAGTCTCTCTTAGCTACATACAACTGTAACAAGAACGAGGATAAAGGATCAGCATGGCTGCTGAAAGTTGTTCTTAATTATTAAGATCATATCCAAATCACTTGAGCTAGATGTGTACTCTCGATGGGAGGATTCCGTAGGACATTGACATACGCTAGCTACAACAAGGTGTCTTCATGAAGGTGGGGCCTTCATGACGACACAATGTTATAGCTGGCATATTACAATGCCCTCCCGAATTAAATCATCAAGATTACATAAGATGAATATTAAGATCTTGGTTGGGGATAGGAGTATGATCACGTATACGGAGTGAATCCGGAGGACTAAAGATAACTAGACACACGGAGTTGTTTAGGAATGACATCGTATGTCTGCGTATCTTTAGTTACCATGAGTGCCTTCTTATACTCATTCATATTGCTAGTTGGAGTTAGAATTTGACCTTATTTTGGAAGGACTGGTAGGAACCAGGAAAGACCATTCTAGATAACAGGTGAAGTGAGGTGAAGGACGTATTCCATTGGTGTGTATCACATCCAGGAATATGATCATGCAAAGCATGTGAAAATCTTTGGCCAAAGTATCACAAGTGCTAGTTGCGTTGTCCTGATCACCTAATTTAAGATGTAGGATGTCAGATGAATATCAGTAACAGATATTTAGATAGGCTTCTTAAATGGATCACTTCGATAACTGAAAACGGTAAGAGAACCTTATATATATATTATATTATGCATGAATGAACATGAAGGATTGGTAGTTGCCGAGTCATGAAATGAGAGATCGTTGAAACTCCGAGCCATGAAAATGGGAGATCGGTAGTTCTTCGAGTCATTTACAACAGCATATGGAATCTGTTATATGATTGAATGGCACTGAATGTGTGTTCCATATTGGAAATATGTGAACAGGGAACATTAGTTTTAAAAGGAAATTGTGTGCTCCAAACTACATTATTTGGGCAAAGAACAATTATTAAAACTTGAACGTGTGTTTGAATTATATAATTCATAACAGAGAATGTTTTATAAAAAAAAAATTCCCTTGTTCTGGTATCTTAAAATGGGGATGTTACATATTGGGTGATGACAAGATAGGCCATGGATCAATGCAAAACCAAGGAGTTTCATCACATAATGAAGAATGTGAAGATGGAAGAATAAGAGGAGGGTCAAGTTGCATGATCTGAGGCTCTTCCTCCATTTATTGATAAAAGGAATCAACCTTTTCCTCACAATATGCAGACACATCAAAGTGTAAAGAGAATCCTTTCTCGTAATCTGCTAAAGGAATATCTTCATATGCCCCTATAAATGCCCTGATTGTTTCTTCATTCTGAAAGAGATCAATCGGTATGAGTTGTTGATCGACCACCAAGGGTTGATTGGAAGAAAAAGGTTCACTTGGTGTGGAAGACTTAGAAGATGTTTGATGATGATTGATAGAAGAAGATGACATGAGAGATGAAGAAGATGTGTAGCTAGATGTCTCAGGAGTAGAAGAAGGTGGTGTGGACCTACCTATACGATGGTATATCATATGTAAACTAGTAGGATTAATTCCAAAGTCTATAGATTGTGACGCATTGGTTGATTCAGACATTTGACTTGAAGGAATTTGAGTCACATGAATCTTCAAAGGAGGAAGACTTATTGGGGGTGATTGATGAAGAAGGTCCTGCGAAGAAGGGGAGGACAGTGATTCAAGAATTGTATTGGATGAATAATAATAAGGGTCCTACAAATAAAGAGAGGACTGTTATTGAAGAATTGTATTAGATGTTTGATTGGAGGGATTTGGAGTCACACTTATCTTCAAAGGAAGAAGACATCATTGAGGTGACCGATAAAAGGGGTCCTGCGAAGAAAGGGAGGACCATGACATAAGAGTCATATTAAATGTATGATGAAGAGGTTCCTACAAAGATAGGGAGGACCATGACATAGGAGTCACATTAGATGACTTAGGAGTCGAATTAGATGAATCTGAATAGTAGTTTGGATCCAAATAGTAGTTTGGATTTGAATCATCAGAAGATTTCAGAGGAAATATTTGGATTGGAATCCTCAGAAGAGGAGGAAATGTTTGGATTAGAATTAGAAGAAGAGTGAGGGGAACTCAAATAATAATTTGGATCAGAAGCGTCTAAATCATACCACCAATTATGAGATGAAGGTGGGGAACGAGTTACATGAATGGGCTTTCTATCACGAAGAACCAAACAAGGTTTAGTTGTAATGGGAATATTTTGATTTGAATTGCTAAACCTAGGTTTTTTTTTGTAATTATGGGGAGCCACATGATAGTCAATCATTTTTGACATTGTTTTAAGCACAAATGTCTAGATCTAGATAGCATGATGGAACTCCTTCAAAGGGAAGGAAGTGACATGTCGATTTGGGTAGAATAAGGACAACCATCTAGACATTTTGTAAGTATTGATATGTGTGTGAGATTTTTTGAAGAATGTCTAAGGAAAATAGACATCATGATGATGTAATATCGATGAGATAACAAGGGATTTTCCTAGAAAATAATTTTTCTCAATAAATAATCACAAGAAACAATCAACACAATGTCAATATGTACGTGAAGTTTGAAATGAACAAGGCGTAAATATTAACAAAGGGTATATTTGACTCCCAATCAAAAGATACCACGACAAGTTCAAAAACCAACAAGGCCTAAATGTTAAAGGGTGAGGTTTACAAATGTAAGCCACGTAACCACACCAATTGGACACGTCTATTAAGCTTCGCGGAGAAGTGAGATATTAGTGTTAAAGTGGTATCGAAACGATGCAAATTAAGTAAGAGAAACCCTTCAAGATTTGGGACAATGTTTGGAATCAAACTAAGTCAAAGCATACCAAGGATGTGTTAAAACGTGGGCAGTGTAATGCCACAATACATACACTTAGATCATGTTTACAAGAAACGTGACATAAGTATCTTAATTATGTCGAGACAATGTAAACGGGGTAACATGTCAAAGGGAGATAAAATGATGAATCAATCTTAACTATGATGATGATCCTGACGTGGGTATCAAGATCACAAAGGCTACCAATGCTAGAAATATGTCTCCACACACTTTAGATGTTTAACTAACCCAGCCACAAACATGGATGGGCGTAAACGGACAAAAAAGTGGCAAAAAAATCAATTGATAATACAAAGGTAGTCACTCCTCTTCTATCAACAAAGTGTAAAAATAAAGTGAAGGAAATAGATCAAAATGGGGATGAAAAATGTTGGCTTCACTTCAGCAGAGTTTTGCCTTGCCTTAAGGCAAGTGAAAAAATAAGTGAAAGTAATGCGTCACACATTTATGGATGAAAATATGGCTCATAATTCAACATTGTTTTGAAATGGTCAAAGTGGGCTCCTGGATAAAGAATATCTTCCTAGGTGGTTCTCTCATCCTAGGTGTTACAAAGTTTTCTTAAGCGAGTGTGATTTACCCAAACAGTCTCGACTATCTTGGGAGTATCTCAACTTTACTTTACCCCCTTCAAGAACAATAGGAAGCTAGTGTGTCTACATGTACTATCACTAGGGTCGCCATATTGATAACCGATAAGACTATCTCACAAAGGAATCACTAGTCAAGTAGGTAGTGTAGAGCACTTCCCATTTTGTCCACAAGGTCCCCTCTTGTGTGGACTACTTTGGGGTTCGTGGAACCACCCCCATTGTTATAGCTTAAGGCGTTATGCCAAAGGGGTTATGTTCCAGTTGAGCAGAGAGGGATGTACCCTTTTTCGAAACTTGCAATACAGGGTTTTGAATATGTTGTTATTTTTATCTTGTTTAATTAGGTGTGGTTTGCTTGAACACCTTTTAGAAAACTGTATGACAACTGTATTAGTAGTTTTTGAATTCATTTTTTATTCCTCCTTTCTTTGACAAGCGTGGTGTTTTTGGTCTTGTCTGATGATTTTAGTAGTTTTCCATCAAAAGAGTAAACATCATTTCTGATTCTCCAGATCATCCAAGGACTCAAGAGAAGAGCATACGTGATGTTTCTAAAATCCAAGAAGATATCAAATGGAAAAACACTTTAATTCAAACACACAAAGTTAACCAATTGCAATTCAAATATTCCTAACAACCTCAAAGCATCAAAAGGACCTAAGAATCATTTCTGATTCCCAAGATCACCCCAAGGGACGTGAGGGAAGAACATACATGATCTTATTCCTATAAGTAAACATGCAAGTTTATCTAATCAAGTAAAAGCATGTAAAAACACCCTACAAAAATGAGTATTTAATTAGATAAAACCTACAAGAAAGTTAGCACCTCAACACATTAGCTTCAAGAAAACAAAAAGACACATGCACCCCTATTTTGGTGTCTGTGCACGGGTTAGGATGTATGCACTACTCTGTGTGATTCTGGCTTATAATGTACCTGCATCACCCAAGAGATGTGTGCACCACCATAAAAGTACATGCGCTACCTTTGATAAAAATAGGCTTAAATTCATACAAAGCGCTTGTGCTACCAGAAAGTGTGTGCACCACCAAGAAAGTGTGTGGACCACCAAAAAAGTGTGTGTGCCACCGCTTTGTAAAATAGTCTCAAATTCCGAAAGAACACTTGTGCCACCAGAAATGTGTCTACGCCACCAAAACAACATGTGCACCTCGGTTAGGGTGTATGTGTTGGTCTGATAGGTTTTGCATTGTAGTGAAGGTATAATATGAAATGGTGGAAAAGCCTAGGTTAGTGTGTCTGTGCTTTGGTTAGGTATGTGCGTCAGGATTAGTGTGTATGCGCCAGGGCCGATAAATAAAGAATTAGGCTTTGACAATGCATCTGCGCCACTTGAGAGGTGCCTGTGCCACCATAAATGTACCTGCACTCTTGGTAGTGTTCCTATGCTACCCCTGCAACCAAAATATGGAAAAAAAAAACACAAGAAATCGCACAATACTTCAAATTTCAACAAGTTAGTTTTAAAATCGCAACAACCCATTAAAATGATGGCTATGAACAAGAACTTACACATATAAAATTAGCAAAAATTCCTAGAAAATAGACATTAATTACTACATGTGCATATAAAAAATTAGCCAAAACAATAGAAATTTAAACCTAAAATTCCAATGGACTAGGTCCCACTAGGCGTGCCAAATGTGTGCATGATTTGCTAAACTAAGTTAATGAAAATAAAGGCTTACACCTAGTAGTCTTAATTAACAAAATTAAAGCAAAATACAAAGCACTATCGAGATAAGAATTAAACAAGGTTAGACACTAAAATTTATCATAGTAAAACTTTGAACCTTAACATGCTAATTATTTAAATCCTCTATTCTTTTTATCAACAACAAATAAGTGATTGAACCTATGTAGGCTTCATGGAAAATTAAAGTGGTTGTTCTTGATATTTCCAAGAACCTCAGAATGGGGGCTTATCAAAGTTGGGCTACAAGACCCTTTTGACGCCTCCCATATGACCTAAGCACTTTAGGCTAGAAAAGAGTCTTAACTCTCCAAGTGGTGAATTCTCAAGAAAACAAAGGAAAGCTTTTAGTCTATTTTGCTATATGCTTTGCTTTTGTCTTCTCAAGAAGTTTAGGTGTAGGTGTAAAGGTAGGAGGAGGGATCTTTATATATCCCAATGGATAAAGGAAACACTACTTCCCTTTGTATGTGGGATAATAGAGATGTTGAGTTAGTTATGGATAAGGGGGGTTTAGATAGGGTTGAGTTAACTTTAGGAGGGTTTGTTTGTCCTTTAGTGAATCATGTGGATAAAGGGGGCTCATTAATTAATCGAGATGATTTAATTAATAGATGTGCAAGATTATAGAATCTTTTAGAGGAATATTAGCATGATTTAGACTATAAAAGGGGATTAAATCAATTGAATATTGATTTATTGGTTAACTGAAAGGGGATGCTAATTAAATAATAATGATTAATTAGTCTAGATATAAGGGGAGATTTATTAATGGAAGGTCGTTAAATAGGGTATTTTTTGGATATTTGACTTAATTAATTAGTGTGGTGTAATTAATTAATGACGATAGGAGAGAAGATGAGCCCTTTTGATGAAATGTCACCAATTTGCAGGAAAGGATATAATTAGCGCAATTTAATTATCTAAATTGCTCAGGCATAATTATGGTTGTCTACAACCACTTACATGTTTTAATCTATTCTTATAATACTCCTATATATAAAATGCATGCTTGCACTTTCCTATAATTAGGTGGCATCTTGTGGTTCTTCATAAGCAATCTATTGTGTGCTATAATTAGCCCCTGCTTCACTCCAGTTACATGTGCTATAATTAGATTTTTCCACACTATAAATAGATTTATTTATCTTTCATGTCATGACATACTTAGAATTTTTTGTCCACTCATACCCTATATTTAGCTTTCCTTATTGAACATGCCATCTTCCACACGTGCTCTATTTTTATCCCATCTCGTAAATCTAGATAACTCCTTCATATACTGACTTTGCATGTAACCTTCCATGAATTATATTCTCATACCCCCGTGTTCACCTTTGCATTTCCCTCTACCTTTTTACATGTCTTCATATTTAGCCATTTCTTCAGTCCAACATTACCCCACACTAGGGATATTGCCCATCCTCAACAATACTTATATCAATGAATGAATGAATAAAAAATCACATTTGAATAAATAATCTGAACAATTCCCAAAATAATGTAAGGAATAAAGAATATCTTCGCCATGCTATCAATATTAGACTCACGATACTTGGAGAATTTTGGGGAAATCTAGGCTAATGGAATGCTCCAATTGTTTCCATTCTTCAATTGCAATCTGCGACCTCCCTAGTGTTGATTCAACAATGTTTAACATCTATTCCAAGGTTATATCGTCATCCTTTTCTTGGAGCTCCTTTAGAATGACATTCCATTAGCAGTCATCCCTTCCATGATATCCACTCTCCTCATTACCATTTTCTGAACCTATCCTAATCTTGCCTTTATTCTCTTGCACTTAGCTTTTATTGTCTTATTCATGTCATATATCTCTTCCAAAATTTTCTTGCATAATGTTTTGTCCCTTGTATACAATGAGGCACATAACTAGCCCAATTTTGCTTCATCCTCTAAAAGGCACATGTCTATGGCTATGACATCTATCTTCTGGATATCTTCTCAGACTTCTATGTGGCTTCCTTTATCTTAACACCCATCTCCTTGTATTCCTTTATTATTTTGGAAAAAAAAAATTATTCGTGCATGCTAACTCTTTTTTTTGAAGACACTTGCCTTTTATTTACCTTCTCAATCAATAAATCAATTGATTCTTCCAAGGTGTCAATTTCCTTACTTTTATTCATCTTTTCCTCCAAGCCTACAAGCATGAATCCACAATGCACGTAATCAATTGTGCCACTTTGGTATTTACATAAGAAATTTGGGTCTTGTACTTCTTCAATTATACAACTAGTTTCTTATTATTTTTACTTACATCCTCCAAGTTCTCTCATGTGTCACAAAATGTTGCTCCCTTTTTTATATTCCTTCACCCTACTTCAGCAGCTATTTTATTCAAGGCATTACTTTCCTATTTTTCTGATAACCGATTTGAGTCCACAAGTGTGAATACCTTTGATGGATCCTTATTTCCATGTAATTAAATTACTGGTTATTTCTTTACCTCAAATTACGACTCCTCAATGTAAAGGATATCATCTTGTGCGTGTGATTATGGGATTGATTCTTATTTAACATATCCCAACAATATAATTGTTTTGTATCCACAGAGCTTTGAAATATGTCTATGATAAGCTTTGTTGTATCATCTTGTGGTTAGGAGGTGATCTAGGTGGAGAAAATTGTTTCTTCTTCCTCCATCACGATGACTTGAGTCTTGGTTGTATTGTTTTGTGTTGGTCATGTGGTGATTACCATGTGGGAATGGTATCCTCTTATCCATCCTCTCCTCTAATTCCTAATCCCTCTTGTTTTTCCTTGTGCTCTTTGATTTGATCCTCTTCATGATCCTCTTCATGTGTGTGCTCTTTAAAGTGAAACAAACTCTCCTATTCATGCTCCTTATCATATTGTTTGTCCTCTTCTTCATCAATATTTTTCATCCTAGGATATTCAATCTTCTATTTTATGCGTTTACATGTTTGAAGAGATTCTTCTTCATGATGAGCCTTTAACTTCTCTTCTTCCTCTTTTGTGAGGATGGGCCTTCACGAACTTCTCTCTGCAATATTTGGAGAGACTCGAGGAGTTCACGATGTGTTTACTTCCTATTTTCTTGCTTACATCCTCTTCTATGTGTTATGATCCAGATTACTCTCTTCTTCTTCTAGAGTATGCTTCCACATGTGCTTTGATATTCTCACAGTTGTTTTCCTTAATGGGGGTGGTGCAAGATTGGTGTCACATACTTCAACCACCTTACCATCATGTATCTTATGCTTTAAGTAGATATACACTTGTCATGCATCCTTCCCTACCACAAATTTCATGATGGGATTAAGATCCATCATATCAGACTCTATTTTCTCCACGTAGGGTGTCTTGGTATCATTTCCATAGGTTTTAAACAAGGTTTGGTAGTCATCATTTACCTTATACACATTAAATTTAAGTGGTTGTGCATCCTTGATCCTGTTGATTATGCTCTTAAAGTATTTGGTGGTGAATGTAAATGGGATTTAGCACCAAGGGCTCATCTCCCCACTTAGTAGCAGAAACCTTGTAAGGATGAAATGTTGCATAATTATTCTTTCCACTCTTCTAGCTTTGTTGGTAACTCTTTAGGAATGTTCCATTCATTCTTGAAGGCCTTACATAACCTCTTATACCATCTCTCCAAGTGTGATTTATAAACATTTGTGACCACCCCATCACAAGTATACTTGGTAAATAGTTTTTTCGGAGATTATTGTTCTAGGGGCCATTCCCATTGTCTCCCATCTAAAACTTAAATATCCCAAAATACTATAAGAAGAAAGATTGAACTCATGTAATATTTCTCTCCATTTCCATGTTGGGATATTTCCTCTTCAATGATTCCCTCTGTGATGTACAAAGTGATGTTGTACCTAGTCCCTTGTGTCATCTTATGCACAATATGTAAGAATTTCTTAATCAATTTGAACCATCACTAAGAGGAACCTAGCTTATAGCTTACCAAGTGTGAAGTTTCTCTTGTCCGAAGGTCCAAAATATTGGTAACATTGAATGCATGTTCTCCCCTCTAATAATGTAGCTTGGTTGTTGTCTCCTCCATTGCAGTATCATCATGTATATCTAGAGAAATTTCTGATTTGCTATCACGCAACCCTATGAAATATCCCTTGTAGGATGCCACTTGAAAATGCACAAGATATATGAAAATTGCAGCAAAGTAAAATTTCTGATTTTTACATAAAATGACCAGCTAGGGCAGCGAATGGTATTTGATTAATATCTCACAAAATACTTGCCCAAAGTGCATGAAATTTTGAGGGAAGCTTGAAATAATAGAAATAAAACACTAGAAAAATATTTTTTGGAATTTTTTAAATAATATATTGCTGCCATAAAATTACAGAATGCCCTAGGCGGCTAGGAAACTTCAAAAATTCATATCTCCTCAAATGTGCATGGAAAAATTATGAAACTTGGGAAATAACATCTGTTAATGATATAAAAGATATCCCAACCTCCAGGTTAGGAAACGACACACTGAAACCCTCACAAAAATCACTGTAAAATCCCAAAGTGGGTCGCTCCCCTTGGGAAGAGGCCCAAAACCCTAAAAAAAGTCTCAAATATGGCGCCAAAATCTGTGTGCATGCAAGAATCTTCCCCAAAACCCTAAAAAATGTCTCCAAATATGGCGCCAAAATCTGTGTGCATGCAAGAATCCCTCTAACACTCCCAAAATCTCCTTATATAACTTTTCATTACCTTTTTTCAAGTTGGGAACTTCATGTGGGACAAAAAGTGACTTAAGTGACTCCAACGAAGAAATAGAATAATAAAGTACCATGAGCCCCCCAACGAAAACATATAACAATTATTACCACCAAGTCGCCCACTTAATGTCAATGACAAAATATAACAAGAAATTAATGTGGTAATAAGTAATCTATATACCAATAGCCTCCAATGTCATTAAGCCCCTCAGGTATGTCCAAGGCTAAGATGAATGAAAAAAACTCCTAGGCGATCTTCTCGGAATTGGGGACATTACAGTACTCCCCTCCCGAGAAATTCTTGACCCCAAACATTATCCTACTGTGATGTAGAAATTGAATACCACATAGTAGGTTTCTCCACCTCACCTTGTAGTCAACTAATGATCAGTGTGATGCGAGGTAACCAAGACACCCCATGTAGTCATTATGCTCTCCATGCCATGTAGAGAACAATGTTTCTTCTGAAGTAGTATGATGCCCACACTGACTCTCCACTGGTACCCACATTAAAATTTCCAATCTTTCCAATCCCTACCAATGCAAGGTTATCATCATGTGATCGCTCACTGCCTCTCCAATCAAATCCTGGGTATGAAAGTCCACTCTGAATCATGTAGAATCCCCTAGAGCAACCTATGAAACAACCTGTATATGCCACAAATGGTGCTAACTATCTCACATGACATGCACTTGTGTAAGTGAAAGGATCCTCATAATGTATCTCAATGTGTCTCGTGGGGGAAAATTCCCAAGACTCTATTAGACAATCAACTGACAATATCAGCTCCACATACTCCACCTCCTGCACTAAATGTGAACCTACTGAATAACCATGAGTTAATTTCATCTCTCCACTAACTAGCACGTGGTTAAAGTGCTCACAGGGCATAGAAGCAGTAAAATACATAGGAGTGTTATCCCATGTGGACTCAAAAAATGATGACCCCGTAATCTCTGACTTGTCATAGTGATAAACTGTACATGTTTTTTATAAATTTGAGGATATCCTCCCTTGACCTATATCATATGAACCTCTCTGACATGAACCTATAGGTCTCATTGAAGCTCTAGTGCCCAGTCACATAAGAACAATGCACAAGTCACAATATCTCCATCCTCAACCATGAATCTAACACAAGGTATAATCTTCCGAGATAGAATATCATCTCATCCTCCAATCTGTATTTTTCATCTTGTATGTGACCATCCAAAATCTCACAAGTGTGTCGGTTCTTGGATTACTCCACAAGAAAATTGAGATCTCTAGTCTACCGAAACCTCAGATAACCAACATAATGATAAACTCAGATGATCTAAACCTATAATCCCAATATCTGTAACTGTCTCATGTGCAACACTACTGGTTACACCCACATCCATGACTCCACTCACACCATCTAGAGTCAAATTCTCCATCATATCTAACTCACTCACTAATTCCAAATCATTCGACTCACTCTGCACATAAGTCATCATGGTGTGCTCTATGTCTGTAGCAAACAATTTATCAAAATAAGAGTCATCAAATATCCCACTTGTCTCATACCTTTTGATGTCACCATGATCCACAAGAGGCTGAGTTCCTTCACAATTCAACCACTGCATCGACATGCTTCTTTCTTCACCAATCACATCTTTTGCAATTTGCCCTTGTATACCATTAAATTTGATTTATTTGTTTTCCTGGAAAAATTTCAGTTTATCCACATGAGGGATGAATGCAAATTTTCCAAAAGATGGAATCCAATATGTCCAAAGAATGATTCCAACTTCAAGTAACCCAAATGTACAAACACATTCAAGTACTTCACATCTCTTAATGACAATAAAGAAATGAGTTACTGTACGTCGAAAAAGCAACAGGCGAGCGTGAGAATCAACAAGTGACTCTTCCACGTACCCGACCTCCCGAGGTCGTGCCGAGATAGCCGCTGGGGGTAGAATATGCAGACAAACTAGTTGGGGAGTCTAATGTCTTCGACACGCACTAATGGTATTTGTGAATCTAAGGCAAAGAAGGCCCTTCTAACTTGGACTGGTGTGATAGATCGATCAGCGAGGATGACTGCTCGAAGGCTCCAATCAATATTGAGCTCTGGCGTGATTCGATCTATGGGTTGTGGGATGCGTGGAAAATGACCCGGGATGGTTTCGTGTATTTCTCCTGATAGGGTAATATGGCGAATATAGTCAACTCTATGGATGATTCTCTGGCCTAGTCCAAAATTCTCTAGCTTCGTTAGCTGTTGTGTCTAGTAGGGATAACTGTTGAATGATGATAGGTGGAATCGGAGTAGACTGAAATACTAACTTACGTAGGCCAGTGTCTATGTCTAATTCTCTTATGGATTCGTTAGGCTATGGGATTTGTGGATCACAACCGTAGACTCTTGGTTGTTGCGGTCCTGTTATGGTCATACGCGAGATCAAGTTCTAATCCCTAGTATCCAGTAATCGTATGCTTTCTCGGCCTCTACGTTTAGAACCAGTAATTGTGCGATTTTCTCAGAATACCTTACAGGTGTTCTAGCAACTTGAATTCTTAAGCTGGTATCTATATCTATGAGGGTGTCTCTAGCGTCTGGCTGTGGAACTAAAGGATCGCACCCGAATATTTGTTCTCTTTCAAATCCTTCTACAGTCATGCGGATGTTTTCTAGGATAACCTATAGTTTGGCTGATTTGACCAAAATGTGTGTGTTTGGTCATCTTCGATGTTTAACCCTCTCAACTGTGACCTAATCTGTTGGAAGTCTGTTGTTGTTTGGAAGACTTGTATCCTAAGGTTTTGGTCAATGTCAGTTATTGCCACTATGATATTGGGCTGGGGCACAATTGGTTCGAAAATGTATTCCCTGGGCTCCCTAGGTCCCGTAATTGTCATGCAAAAGCAGTAATGAAACAAACTATAATAAAGTAAAATCTAAGTACACTTCTAGCATATATAATTCTTTTTTTTTTGTATTTTCTGGTAATTTATAAGAAAGCAGCTATTTAAAATATTTAGAATTGACAACTAAACT
The DNA here is from genome assembly GCA_019776745.2 of Taxus chinensis. NCBI lineage: Eukaryota > Viridiplantae > Streptophyta > Pinopsida > Cupressales > Taxaceae > Taxus > Taxus chinensis. Next base: position 820,432,289 of record CM034150.1, on the reverse strand, counting down.
AATAACGTAAAACAAACAAAATAGCTGAGTGTAGCTATTTGTCTGTGTAATTTTGTATATCTATTCTAAAGAACGAAATAACTAATCTAGTTGCAAGATTCTCGATCCTACCTCAGAAGTGAGGAATGAATCATAGTTTCTCAGAAACTATCAATCCCCACAACCTCCCTGGCAATATCAAGAATGGAAATAACTGAAATAAAGCGATTAACTACTTTACTTGATAAGTTCTAACTAAAATTTTGAAAGATGGAACCTAGATTTCGCAGAACAATGGCGAATCCGACAGTGTGTATGTTCTTGTCCCCTCAATATGATCTCTTAGTTCTTTGTGCTCACGTGAATCCAGAAAAGCGTGGAATGCTTGCATCAACAGGAATAGATATTTGGATCAATGGACAGCCTTCAGAATGCAGACAGAATAGAATGCGGATAGGAGAGGGATAGCGCAAGAGTACAGAGCTTGTCCTATGCAATTCCTAGCAGGGTCTACTGCGAATCATGCAACAAAAGCATCCAGAACCTAAAACTAGTCTGTACGAAGAGCAAAACCTGCAACTTTAATGGCTGCCTAAACTATTCTACTCCAAAAACAATGATACTGTTTGCACAAGTTGGATCTGTGGCTCACCAACAGCTGAGTAATGTAACCAAGCATGTAAAGGATTTAAACTATCAAACTTAAGCAAACTAGAAGACTGAACTACTGAAAATGGTGAGTTTGAAACAAGAATGAGGGGCCCAAATAATGTTTGCACTTGCACAAGTTGGATATGTGGCTTACCAGCTGCAACACAATACTAACCAAAGCACTCAATGAGAAAACTAAGAATTCTAAGCAAAGGAAAACTAAATCTGCTGTAACAAGAAATTCAAAAGCAAACTTTGGAGAAAAACTCAGAGGCCAAAGTAATGTTTGCACTTGCACAAGTTGGATATGTGGCTTACCAGCTGCAACACAAAGCTGAAACAAACCTGCAACAAACTATGCTACCAATCCTAAGCAAACTAAAAAGACCACAACACTGACAAATAAGAAAGTTGGAATGAAAAATGGTGGCCATTTGCATGTGCACAAACCATGCATTTATAGGAATTCCAACACTCAAAAACCAAAATCAAATTAAACTCCTAAACAATAAACAAAGGAAAAACACTGTTCCAGGGGACCAAAAACATTAATGCATGCCCAAGTCGGCAAGAAAAGCTGGTGAGTCGTGATATTTCACGTGGGTCGCGTCAAAAGAGTGTTCTGGAAAACGCGCACAGGACCGCTGCTCTGAGCAGGGCGGCGGTTGCAGGACTGCCGCCCTGTTCAGGGTGGCGGTTTCGTCACTGAAGGGCAAGAAGCCAAAGAAAGAGGAAAGAAAGGGAAAAACAAAGCACGCGGGGGCTAAGCGGAGCATGCGGGATGTTAACGCATATCCGAAGAGCTCTTTCTGGATCCCGAACACCTTTCGAGGAGACCTGTATCATCATTGGGGCACTTGTTACACCGTTCCGTGGTATAGTACCTTACAATTTTGGGTACGTACATATTGCCCCCTCGGAGAAGCGTTTTAGCCATGAAGAGGCATAAAACGGTGGGTCCGAGTATGGCAGTCCCGAAATGGGGAGTTAGAAGTTATACCTTACACGTCCGTGTGTCGAAATGACGCCATCCAAAATTCCCGCCACCTGTAAAATGAAAAGATAACTCAAGTGCAGATAGATACAATAATTTAGAAAATAAACGCTAAAATAATAGGGGAAGAGGACGTACCATTAGTGCGAGGATAGAAACTTACCTCCATCAGCGCTACGAACCTGCGAAAAAGCCATTGTAAAACGAAACAGAATGATATATATATCAAAGTGGGCCCATTTTCCTATTCATTTGCGTGAGTTGATTTGATAGATTTTGAGCTCTGGGACCCACGGTAACGGTTTCTCATGCGAGTAGAGTCAAAACGTCCACAGCGAGATAGTGATCATGCCTCCACGTGCGGAACGCCACCCTGCGAGATCACAGGTTGATTTTTCTTCAATTTTGTGCTTTTCCCCTTTTGAAATGGCAAATTCTTTGTAATGGGGGGGAAATTTTTGAAAATGCTAGGTTCAAAAGGTCCACCTAGGTGGGGCGCCTACTGGGTAGGCTCTTTTTTTAGCTAAAATGATCTATTTTTGCGTTTTTTGGACTTTTTAGGGTTAAAAACCCACGCGGGTTTTCGGACCGCAACCGCCGCCCTGGCCAGGGCGGTGGTTACATGATCGCTGCCCTGTCCAAGGCGGTGGTTACGAGACCGCCACTTTCAAGGCGGCGGTTACAAAACCGCCCCTCTGCCTAGGGTGGCGGTTTTGCACAGAATGCAAAAGAACCTCACTTAAAAACTTTCACTTGTATTTTTTTAGCATTTGTGTATGTTTTTATGACTCTCTTGACATTGTTTAGTTACTAACTTGCTCTGTTTTGTGCATTTTTGGGTGTATGCAGGTGAGGGAGGAGTACATTAGATGGAGCCGGGAGAGAGAGTGTGATTGGTTGCCCGGGGTATTGGATGCCCTCTCAGCAGATGAGGAGGACACATTGCAGAGGGCCGGCATATTGTGGATATCGCGTGTGCCTCACGTTGCTCCGTCTAGTCACATACTCTGTGACTTATTCTCCTACTGGGATGCAGATCGGAACACTTTCCGATTGCCAGGGGTCCGCGGTGAGTGGACTATTACTCTAGAGGATGTTTACCGTATCCTGGGGGTCCCGATCATCGGGAGGAGACTCACACTGGAGATAGCTGGGTCCAGAGCACAGATTGTACAGTGGGCAGGCTACATGGGGGATGCAGCTATCTCCACGGGGCTGAAGAAGGGAGTGAGAGTCAGATCCATTCCTTCTTTGCCCATCCCCATATTTCGACAGGCCATCATGGGGATCCTTGCCTCGAGACTGATCGGGGACAAGGGAGGGGACACTTTGTTATACTGTTGGGCCCCCATCATTGCACAGATAGAGGTGCATGGCCGGATATACGCCTAGAGGGCAGACATTTTGGGGACCACCTATCATGACTTATACAGGGTGGTCCGTTTACAGGGACAGTCTTTGAGTCACCCTACTCTAGTTATGAGTTGGGTGTATGAGCGCTTCATTCCCTATGGCAGAGGCGTGGAGGTGGCAGATCCTGGGGCTGTGAGGGCAGCCAGGTGGTCAGATATGTCGGTGCTTAGAGCACCTCACCAGCTAGTAGCTTCCCTCACTACAGCAGATATGGAGGCCATACTGTACCAGCTCATGGCCGGCATTTGGGGAGAGGAGGCTCTTACATTGATCTCTTGCTCCACCACAGGGCAGCTTATTGATCGTGTGCGATGGGTGGAGGTACATCCTTTTGGCAGGGTTCCTCAGCAGTTCGGCCTCCCATATGTGGGTATGCTTCCTCCAGTAGCACCAGTTTACAGATCAGTTCGGGAGGCTGGAGGGGGGCCTAGAGGCCGTGGTTGGATAGTGGTTACCCCTGGCATTCCTATTGCAGCCAGGGGGATAGTTCGGGCCAGAGGGAGAGCTGGTGCGCCTCGGGCACCTTTACTTCGGATTACCACGGGTCCTGCTCATAGTAGCGATGACCCTATAGATATTGACTCCGATTCTGAGGAGTCCACAGAGGGAGGGTCAGAGGAGCAGACGGACGAGAGTGATCCTGAGTGGCATGATACTCAGGATATCATGCAGGCGGAGAGGGTGGAGCAGAGTGTAGAGAGAGAGACTCTGGTTTCCGAGGAGCCACTCTCCCGGGGCCATAGTGGAGATGATGAGTCCGTTGCGGGGCGTCATGTTGCCCCAACTACATGAGCAGCTCCTCAGTCGGCGGCGGCATCTGCAGCGGGTGCTGGCCCTAGTGACCGATCTTGGAGGCCCGGTGACCTGAGTAAGTTATCCTTTCTCCCTTTCAGTGTTAATTTGATTTAGGACTTGTTTTAACTGCTATCTCTCCTTATATTTGTATCTTGTAGATTTTAGCCTCTTGCCTAATTTCTAATTCGTCTTTCCTCTTTGTTTTGCAGAGACCGTTGACGAGTGGCGGGATCTAATCCGTAGGGTATGTACTGATTCTCTGATGATCCCTATGGATAAGACCCGTGCGGAGCTATCTGTAGATGCCGGGGAGCCCTCAGCAGCCGGCAGGCACACCGACGTCTTCGCTCCCGTTTGGCATGTGGCCAAGATGGTGTCGACTCTCCGTACAAAGTTGGCAGGCTATAGGACAGCCGAGCGCCTTATGAGGAGCCATTCTCATGGTGAGACCATGACCGCTCCTCGAGACCCTGAGCCCTCCATCCATTTAGAGCGCCAGCGTAGCCGGAGTGCTAGACGAGGGCGCGCACCTTCAGCGGGATCGCGTAGGGGTTGAGAGGCCACTTGGCTCCTATGCACCTTTTGTGTTATAGATTCTTTTGTGTATTACGGGCTCTTTGAGCGTTTTTACCATGCCTAGTGCATGATGGCATTGTATAAAAATATTGACTATTTATATAGATGCGCCGATTTTGGATCAAAACTTTGTCACTTGGGTCTTCCCTTTCTGTTTCCATCTTATTCGTGTATACTACGATGTATGTTTTATATGCTTTCTAGAATGTATGCAATGGAAAACAGATGATGCAAATGTTTGCTTTCTTTTTGTGTTTCATGATGCTGATACATGATATTGTAGATATATTGTGATCTTGAATCTTAACTTTTGTTTAGCAATTTGGATACCTCATGATTTGTTTTGGCAAAGTGATGAGAACAACCAGTATGATGAACAGATTAATTTGCCCCACTCCTAACTCCACGCAACTAGTAAGATGCGAGGGCTCATCACCAAGAGCTAAGAAGGGTGCAAGTTATGAAATGTGATGAAGTGATAGTGATGAAAGACAGACGAAGTTTTGGTGGAACCAAATGAAAACTACAAGTTTATTCTACCTGAATGACTTCATAGTTTTGGATGCAACTTGCTTTGCGGTTTATCCAGACTTAGACCCGTAGATGGCCACATAGCAGACAAAATCTGGGTTTTTAGGATTTTTAACTCTTTTTGGAATTTTGAATATCTGATTCATTCGTTATTGACTCAAAGTTTGAATTGATTGTTTATGACCTTTCAATATTTACTTTGTTTAGAGGACCCCCTACACTTTGCCCCGTGCTACCTGTAAGAAGCATGGGCTTATCACCGTGGGCAAGGCATAGGCGAGTAAGGGCATTTCCATCCTTTCCCAAACCTACGTCACTAGTAAGAGACGCAAGCTCATCACCAAAGGTTGATGGGGCAAGGAAATGTGTAAAATAAAATTTTCTGTTTAATCACTTCTTGACTTGTCTATTTGAGTAAAATGTTAGTATATGCTTATTTTCCAAAGAGATGTGTATATGGGATAGATGTGACACCATGAAGCTTCTAGAACAGACCATAGGCAACACACCTATCCTAAGAAGAAATTAAAGTGAGAACGAACTTGCAGATCTTGGTATGATTACCGTTAGGACTTCGTCATGTCCGATTTTGTTTAGATAAAAGATTCTGAGTTGATTGATGATATTGAAGACGGAGAAGTATGATTAAAGAACTTCATGCCAGAAACATCACGAGTTTGTAATAAATTGCTTTGAGAATAGATTCCTTGATCACAATTTTTGTAAGAACAAGTGGACAAAATGATCCTAATTTATATGAAAATGCGATGTAGATAGTTATATAGGCAGCGCTTGCTGCTTATGCGTAGAAATGTTTGAGGTGGAGGGAATTGACTGTTTCGCCAAACTCCTCACCTTCTAGCATGCATAAGAGGTATGCACCATTTCCGTAGTCCTTCATGACTTGGTATGGGCCCAACCATTTGGGCCGGAATTTCCTTCCTTCGCCGGTCTTCTTGTCGATCCGGCTGTCTAACCTCAGAACTAGGTCACCTTCGTATATGTCACGTTCATAGACTTTCTTGTTATACTTCTGGCACATTCGGTCGGCATAGACTCTATGCCATTGTTCAGCATCTAACGTAGCTTCATCCAGGCTCTCTAATTGAGAAAGACATGCTTCTCTATAAGCGTCCTCATCCAGAATCCCTTGTAGCGAAATACGGAGACTGGGTATTTCGACCTCAAGTGGGAGAACTGCTTCTGCCCCAAATACTAGTGAGAAAGGAGTTGCTCCCGTTGGTGTTTTTGTTGAGGTTCGGTGGGCCCACAAGGCCGGATATAACTTTAAATGCCAATCCCGCTTGTTTTCTTTCACTGTTTTAAGGAGAATGGCTTTCAGTGTTTTGTTCGTTGCTTCAGCCTGCCCATTGGCTTGGGGATAGTACAAGGAAGCCGTATGATGGCTGATTTTAAATTTGTTTCATAGCTCACAAACTTCTTCATTCTTGAAAGAAGTTCCATTATCTGAGATAATGATTTGCGGGATACCATACCTGCAAATGATTTGGTTCAAAATGAACTTAGCGATTACAGAACCAGGTACAGTCGTAAGAGGCATGGCCTCTACCCATTTAGTGAAATATTCAGTGGCCATGATTATAAAATTGTGGCCGTCTGTGGACGAGGGAGAGAACTTCCCTATCAAGTCCAGGCCCCATGTAGAAAAGGGCCACGGAGTAGCGATCGGTTGCAAAGCTTGTGCCGGCATGTGGATCTCATGAGAGAACTCCTGACATTTATGACACCTGCGTACAAACTCTATTGCGTCATGTTCTAGAGTGGGCCAGAAATAGCCCATTCGATGTATTTTTCGAGCAGTGGCATGGCCACCGAAGTGGCCTCCACATATACCGCTATGGGATTCATGGAGAATCTTCTTGGACTCTTCTGTGTCAACACATCTTAAGAGCATTCCATCGAATGCTTTCCGATAGAGCACTTGCTCTATAATGACGTATTTAGCTACGATAATGCGTAACCTCCTTCTTTGTTGAGGTGTAGCTCCTTCTAGGTACCTATGGTCCATGATATAACTAATGATATTAGCGTACCAAGGGCACTCAGATATAGCAGGTCGGGTTTCGACATAGTACACGCATTCATCTGGAAAGTCTAAGTCTACTAAGTCACCTCTGTCTAGCGGGTTATCAGCTAACCAATCTGTGATGATTTGCCCTTTAACTGACTTTTGGTTTACAAAAGTTAATTTGAACTCTCCCATTAAGGTTATAAAGCATCCTGCCTTTTTAGACAGGGACCCTTGTGTGAGGAAGGTTCGTAAGTGGTTAGTTTTTACCATGACCCTTGTCTCTTGATTTAGCATGTAGTGTCTTAGGCGTTTAGTAGCAAAGACTATGGCAAGACATTCTCGTTCTGCTTTTGTATAGCACGTTTTGTAGTCGAGCAATGTTCGGCTAATGAAATAAATTACACGCTCTCTCTTTTCATCGTCTTCTTGGGCCAACATACAGGCCAGCGAGACATCGGTAGCCCGTGAGTATAGAATTAATGGGCGATCTAACTTAGGTGGCATTAGCGTAGGCGGTGATAGCAGGAAACACTTGACTGCATCAAAAGCTTCATTGCAATCTTCAGTCCAATCAATGCTATAGTCCTTCTTGAGTAAATTGTTGATTGGATGGACGACGAAGCTTAGATCCAGGATAAACCTCTGGATTGCACCCAACTTTCCAAGAAATGATCTGATTCCAGATTCACTCGAGGGCGGGACCATTTCAAGGACAGCCCGAATTTTGGTTGGATCAACATTGATCCCTCGTGACGATATGATGTATCCTAGGAGCTTTCCTCCTGTTACACCAAATATGCATTTCTCTGGATTTAGCGTGACTTCGTATTCTATTAGACGTGAAAGAATGATGCGGAGTACTTTAGGGTGGTCACAGCGCTTTTTGGCCTTAGCCAATAAGTCATCCACATAAGATTCCACGATTTTATGAATTAGATCGTGAAATATGTATGTCATGGCCCGCTGATACGTAGCACCGGCGTTCTTGAGACCGAATGGCATAACAGCGTAGTAATAGGTTCCCCAAGGAGTTATAAAGGTGGTTTTAGCTTGATCTTGCTCGGATATTCTGATTTGATTGTATCCCGAGAATCCATCCATGAGAGACAAGAGCTCAAACCCAGCTGTTGCATCAACAATGACATCAATAGATGGCAATGGGAAGTCATCCTTAGGACATGCTTTGTTAATGTCCCAGAAATCTATGCAGATGCGTATCTTTCCATTCTTCTTGAGAACGGGAACGATGTTTGATACCCATTGGGAGTAGTCAACTGGCTTGATGAATCCTACCTGAAGGAGTTTTATTACCTCCTCTTTTACCATAAGGGCTACCTTGGGCTTCATGGGTCTTGATTTTTGTTTAATTGGCTTTGCATATGATCTAGTGACGAGGTTGTGCACCGCAATGTGGGGTGCGACTCATGTCATCTCTTTGTAATTAAATGCAAATGCCTTCTGATGTTCTTTAAGAACTTGAGTATGTATTTCCACTTCTTCTGGGGTTAACGAAGATCCTAGTTTCAAGATTCTTGGCTCATCTTCCGTTCCAATATTGACATCGATTGTTTCTTCAATTAAAGAGGCGTTACCCTCTTCGAACTCAGGCGGTGCTGGGGGTAAATCCAAATCATCCCCGTTTTCCACCGCGTATATATTAGGTTCTTTTTGTGAGGGAAGATCCGTTAAAGGATTTCCGAAGTAGGAAGATGAATGCGGGATCAAAGATAAATCTAGCGTGTGATAGGAGAGATGTAGTGCTGCATAGGCATTTAAGTAATCCAAAGTAGCCGCATCATTTCCAACATGGTCTAGGATGGTAGATTCACTTCCGCTTGAAAGAGGATTTATCATTGTTTTTATCAATGGTTCGTTTCGAATGGATATTGTGAAATGAGTATCTTCTAGCTCATTGCTTGGAGTGAAGCGTGATGCCGAAGTTGCTATTGAATCGGCGAGAATATTTTTCTCTCACGGAATTGCTTTAATGGATATGAAGTTGAACGCCTTGCTTAAATCTAATACAGCATTTTTGTAAAGTTGCAAGTGTTTGGCTTTAGTTTCATATACCTCTGAAACTTGGTTTGCCACTAATTGCGAGTCTCCTAAAACTCTGATATTATCAATACCAATTCTTTTGGCTAAGGTAAGGCCAAGGAGGAGGGCTTCGTACTCAGCGCCGTTGTTTGTGCATTCAAAGTTCAACTTAAAAGAGAATGGGAGGACCTTTTCCTCGGGCGAGGTAAGAATTATACCTGCCCCCGCTCCATAGCAGCATTTAGCTCCATCGAAATGGAGAGTCCAATACTTAGCTGGGAGTATGGATGTAGGTGTATCTGCTGTGTTTGCACACTCTACTTCTACCATATAGAGATCTTCTGCTGGCAAGGAACCAACACCTAGGGAAAATCCTATGCCTACTGAATCGAATGGTAAGAACATTGGTGAATCTTGTTCTATCAACTCAACGATCTTCGCAGTAGTCCCTAATGATACTATTTCTTTAGTTTTACCTTTAGGGGTTGGAATTGTTTGGGCTATGTTGGTAGTTTCAAGATCTGTCATAGGTATCAACTTTTCCTCTGGCTTTGGGTCAGAGGGTTTGTTAAGTTGGTTTGTTGGAAGTTCGAATTCTGAGTGTACACCTGGTCTCTTCTTTAAATCAGCTAGGTGTACGTGAAATGGCTTTGGATCACCTTTGGCTACAAATACCTTTCCCAGATGCAGGAATCTTACTTCTTGAAATAGAGTGGAAGGGATTGCCTTCATGCGGTGTATCCATGGTCGGCTGAGGATCATATTATAATTGGTTTCCCGATCTATAATATAAAACTTAGTCAGGATTGTTTTAGGTCCCAAGGTGACCGGTAGTATTATGGTTCCTATCGATGTGGCTTTAAGGCTATCGTAGCCCCTCAAGGTATTTCGTGTAGTAGAACAGTTCGTTTCTCCATATCCCAATTTTTGGAGAAAAGAGAAAGGGACTATGTTAACCGCAGCTCCATCGTCAACCATTGCCCGTTTTACATAATTATTATAAACCTGTACTTGCAAGTGTAGGGCTGGATCACCTCGGCGTGCGATCTCGACATCCGTAGGCATTTTACTTATCTCGAATATGAATTCGACATCCCTATCCGCCTGTCCCGGAGGATAAACATCAAAGTATATATGATTTACTTGTGCTTCTGGTGGTGGAGTGATACTAATTAAATGACCCAAACCTAACGCCTCTAAAAGAGCAGCCCTGTGAGCAGGGGAATTCTTTAGTAAATCAAGGAATGAAATATGTGAGAAGGTTTTTGTTAGATCATTAATTAGATCGTAAGCACCCATAGGTTTTGCTACGGTTTGCTGGATGTTATCTGTTTCCGGTAGATGGCTTGGACTTGGTTGAGAGAAATACTCTCGTGTCCTCGTAATTGCTTCAACGGGTAATTCGGAGTCTAACTCTACTAATCCAACTACCTTAGGTCGCGGCTGACTTCCTAGTTGTGGCGCGACTAACGGATTTAGCGAAGTTGAGGCCTCGTGATCGTTGTTTCCTGTCATTGCGCCTTTGTTTGTTCCAGTTGGTTTCAACCCATTGTTATCATGATTTGGGAGTGGATCATTAAAGATCTTGAGAGGGGCATTCTGAGGGGAAACTGCCCCTGCGAAGGTACTTGCCGTTGGTGACGTAGGATTTGCTAGGAACATATCCATAAAAAATTGTTTTTGCTCATTTGGCAAGCGTTGCATGAATTTGTTGTAGTCACAACACGTTCTAGTGTCATGACCCCGAATTTTATGGAAACCACAATAAGAATTGGGATTATAATTCCTGTTTTGTTGGTTTGGTGTGTATTGTGGCCTAAAATTCCGATCAAACTGTTGCCTATTAGGACCAAAGTTTTGGAATTGTTGTTTTTGGTTTTGACTTTGGTTTTGGTAACCAAATGAGTTTTGGCTTGGCTCTTGCATGGGATTTCGCCGTTGTTGTTACTGTGGATTATTAAAATCCACCGTATTGACCGTCGGGGTAAAATTGTTGTTTCTTTGGTTGTTTGTTTGTGACGGAGTATTAACGACATTTACCCTCTTGGGCTGGTCAGTTACCCCACGATTTTTGTTAAGGATTTTGGGTCCTTGATTGACGCTTGTGGTGGTTGTAGTATTTTGAGTAGAGGTGATTAACCTCCCGTTTTCTCCATACGTCTTATGGCCACTATCTATTGCTGCTTGATCAATTCGCAGAGCGCTCTCAAGTACTTCATCATAAGTCCTTAGTGGGAACTTCTGGACTTCTTCCTTCACTTCTTTGCTAAGAGAATGAAGGAATAAATCACATAGCTCCATCTGATCCATGTTTGGAGTGCTTGCCGAGGAATAAAGGACTGTGCGCCACCTTTGGATGAAATGGGTGACAGACTCGTTATGTTCTTGCTTGATGTGCAAGAACTCCCTGATTCCCGTCCTTAATAGTTTGTTCATGTCGAAGGCTTTGATGAACTCCGACACGAGTTGTTTGAATGAATGTATGGAAGCTTTAGGTATTCTATAATACCAATCGAGAGCGATGCCTTCCAGCATTTTGGGGAATATTTTAGCAACGACCCCATCCCATGGGAGTAATTCTCGAATGGCTGTAGCGTAAGCTTTGATATGCGCATTCGGATCTCCTTCTCCTTTGTATTTGGGAAAATCGGGAAGAGGCCTTGGAAGCATAACGCTTCTTATGGCGAAATCTAAGGGCTCTTTTAAATATTCTGAATAAGTCCCTATTGCATACGTCTCCACCATTGATGGTGCCTATTGAGGAGGCGGTGGCGGAACGAGTTGTTGATATGGCGTAACGTGCGCGTTGGCAGGGGCATAAGGCAGTCCCTGCATTTGAGTAAACATGCCAGGGGATGAGTACATATCCCCTTGTGGTGATTTGGAATACATGTTTAAGTATGAAGGGGTACTATCCAGGAATGGATTGCTCTGTACCGGACCAGGAGGAACTGTGCTAGCGATAGTGGGTCTAGTTGGCACTTGTTGTGAATACTGAGGAGTCATACCTAACGTGCCTACTCCTGTGAGGAGATCTACTTGGCTAGGATGGTGTAGAGGATTGGAACTCCCTGTTTGTATGAATTTCAAATTTTGATTTGCTTGGGCAAGTTCTAATCCTCTAACCTTTTCTATTAGCGTTGAAATGACTTCGTTTGGTGAAGTCACGATATCGTGCCTTGGTGGCGTTTGTTGTATATCTTGGTGTTGTATAGGCATGTGATAGCCTGTCATGAACTAATTGCTATCTTGCCAAGTTTCTCTGAGATTATTTTCTATACGTGATGGCATAGAGGTATTTTCTTGAGGAGAGAACTCGGGCTGTATTTGCAAAATTCCTACAGGTGGATACATGCCTTGAGAGCGTTGTTCATTCCTAGGATAACGTATTGAGTACTCGTCATCTAGAACTGAGTATGGATCTGATTGTCTGCTAATATGTGGTCTAAGTAGCACCTGAGGAGATGAAGCAGATTCTCCAGTCAATGTCATATTGTTTGAGCCTGAAGGCTCTGTTTGTGTTTGAGCGAGTTGTTGCTCCAACCCCTCTGCTTGGAAGGACGAACTATATCTAATCCTTGGCATTTGTGTTGACAACTGATTAGTTGAATAGTTGTCACCCCACATTGAGAGTGAGGGTGATGATTCCCTATTCTGTTGTGCATAGTATGCCTCAAGACCCAGGAGGGGTCTGCCATATGCATCGAATCCCGACATATTCGGGGGGTATATGAATACCCGCAGAATAATGGGAAGGAGCGAAGGTGATTTGTGAAGGGAAACGTGATATTTATGACTCCGAACGAGAAGGTAGGAAGTTTTACGTCAGCTTTACTAATTTCATTTGTTTCACGTCGGGTTCACTAATTTTGTACGTCGGAAAAGCAACAGGCGAGCGTGAGAATCAACAAGTGACTCTTCCACGTACCCGACCTCCCGAGGTCGTGCCGAGACAGTCGCTGGGGGTAGAATATGCAGACAAACTAGTTGGGGAGTCTAATGTCTTTGACACGCACTAATGGTATTTGCGAATCTAAAGCAAAGAAGGCCCTTCTAACTTGGACTGGTGTGATAGATCGATCAGCGAGGATGACTGCTCGAAGGCTCCAATCAATATCGAGCTCTGGCGTGATTCGATCTATGGGTTGTGGGATGCGTGGAAAATGACCCGGGATGGTTTCGTGTATTTCTCCTGATAGGGTCATATGGAAAATATAGTCAACTCTATGGATGATTCTCTGGCCTAGTCCAAAATTCTCTAGCTTCGTTAGCTGTTGTGTCTAGTAGGGATAACTGTTGAATGATGATAGGTGGAATCGGAGTAGACTGAAATACTAACTTACATAGGCCAGTGTCTATGTCTAATTCTCTTATGGATTCGTTAGGCTGTGGGATTTGTGGATCACAACCGTAGACTCTTGGTTATTGCGGTCCTGTTATGGTCATACGCGAGATCAAGTTCTAATCCCTAGTATCCATTAATCGTATGCTTTCTCGGCCTCTACGTTTAGAACCAGCAATTGTGTGATTTTCTCAGAATACCTTACAGGTGTTCTAGCAACTTGAATTCTTAAGCTGGTATCTATATCTATGAGGGTGTCTCCAGCGTCTGGTTGTGGAACTAAAGGATCGCACCCGAATATTTGTTCTCTTTCAAATCCTTCTACAGTCATGTGGATGTTTTCTAGGATAACCTATAGTTTGGCTGATTTGACCAAAATGTGTGTGCTTGGTCGTCTTCGATGTTTAACCCTCTCAACTGTGACCTGATCTGTTGGAAGTCTGTTGTTGTTTGGAAGACTTGTATCCTAAGGTTTTGGTCGATGTCAGTTATTGCCATTATGATATTGGGCTGGGGCACAATTGGTTCGAAAATGTATTCCCTGGGCTCCCTAGGTCCCGTAATTGTCATGCAAAAGCAGTAATGAAACAAACTATAATAAAGTAAAATCTAAGTACACTTCTAGCATATATAATTCTTTTTTTTTGTATTTTCTGGCAATTTATAAGAAAGCAGCTATTTAAAATATTTAGAATTGACAACTAAACTAATAACGTAAAACAAACAAAATAGCCGAGTGTAGCTATTTGTCTGTGTAATTTTGTATATCTATTATAAAGAACGAAATAACTAATCTATTTGCAAGATTCTCGATCCTACCTCAGAAGTGAGGAATGAATCATAGTTTCTCAGAAACTATCAATCCCCACAACCTCCCTGGCAATATTAAGAATGGAAATAACTGAAATAAAGCGATTAACTACTTTACTTGATAAGTTCTAACTAAAACTTTGAAAGATGGAACCTGGATTTCGCAGAACAATGGTGAATCCGACAGTGTGTATGTTCTTGTCCCCTCAATATGATCTCTTCGTTCTTTGTGCTCACGTGAATCCAGAAAAGCGTGGAATGCTTGCATCAACAGGAATAGATATTTGGATCAATGGACAGCCTTCAGAATGCAGACAGAATAGAATGCGGAGAGGAGAGGGATAGCGCAAGAGTACAGAGCTTGGCCTATGCAATTCCTAGCGGGGTCTACTGCGAATCACGCAACAAAAGCGTCCAGAACCTGAAACTAGTCTGTACGAAGAGCAAAACCTGCAACTTTAATGGCTGCCTAAACTATTCTACTCCAAAAACAATGATACTGTTTGCACAAGTTGGATCTGTGGCTCACCAACAGCTGAGCAATGTAACCAAGCATGTAAAGGATTTAAACTATCAAACTTAAGCAAACTAGAAGACTGAACTACTGAAAATTGTGAGTTTGAAACAAGAATGAGGGGCCCAAATAATGTTTGTACTTGCACAAGCTGGATATGTGGCTTACCAGCTGCAACACAATACTAACCAAAGCACTCAATGAGAAAACTAAGAATTCTAAGCAAAGGAAAACTAAATCTGCTGTAACAAGAAATTCAAAAGCAAGCTTTGGAGCAAAACTCAGAGGCCAAAGTAATGTTTGCACTTGCACAAGTTGGATATGTGGCTTACCAGCTGCAACACAAAACTGAAACAAACCTGCAACAAACTATGCTACCAATCCTAAGAAAACTAAAAAGACCACAACACTGACAAATAAGAAAGTTGGAATGAAAAATGGTGGCCATTTGCATGTGCACAAACCATGCATTTATAGGAATTCCAACACTCAAAAACCAAAATCAAATTGAACTCCTAAACAATAAACAAAGGAAAAACACTGTTCCAGGGGACCAAAAACATTAATGCATGCCCAAGTCGGCAAGAAAAGCTGGTGAGTCGTGATATTTCACGCGGGTCACGTCAAAAGAGCATTCTGGAAAATGTGCACAGGACCGCCACTCTGAGCAGGGCGGCGGTTGTAGGACCGCCGCCCTGTTCAGGGTGGCGATCACGAGACTGCCGCCCTGAAGGGCGGCGGTTTCGTCACTGAAGGCCAAGAAGCCAAAGAAAGAGGAAAGAAAGGGAAAAATAAAGCACGCGGGGGCTAAGCGGGGCATGCGGGATGTTAACGCATATCCGAAGAGCTCTTTCTGGATCCCGAACACCTTTCGAGTAGACCTGTATCATCATTGAGGCACTTGTTACACCGTTCCGCGGTACAGTACCTTACAATTTTGGGTACGTACAGTTACCTTCTTTATGCAAGACATGTCTTTCCATGAACATAACTCATCAATCCCTTCTATGTTGGGAATACACATGGTTGCTCCCTCATTATACTTTATTCTCTTTCCCCATATTTTATTTTCATGTTAAATGCAAGAGAAAGGGAAATCAACATTAGAACTCATGCATCAATAAACTTTATCATAAGGAACTTCATACCTCTTGTTGTACCCATTGATTCTCGTCATGAGAGAAGACAACACATCTGAAATAGCATATTTGGGGCTTCTCATCATACCTTTTCAACTAAAAATTTCTGATATATGATCAACATCTTCGTTCTCCTTTGATTTTTCAACACATGCATCATCGTCTTACTTAACATCAGGCAACCATTGCATCCCAAAACTAGTCTTACCTCTAGCAAGTTCAAATAAAATAAATAGACCACATACCTCATGTCATTTCACTATCATGGGCTCCTACATTTTTTTCTTTGCCAACATATGCTTATTATCTCAAGCAAGAGCAATTTCAATGTAGGATGTGTTTATACCATCTAGCATACCTTGAGACGTGATTATGAAATTCTCTTCCCCAATCATCCAAGAATATAAATGTTTTCCCAAATAATAGAGACATGGCAATAATATAGGAGAACTCAACAAGCTAGGAAAATGGTAACCATTCTCATACCTTCGGATGCTAAAGTAATGAATGCACCTTGAATTCCACTGTTATTTTTTAACAACAATTTACACCTTGATTCTTTGAGCACTTTGAGGACAAAATGCCCCCACTAACCCTTCCAAGGGTTCCACCATGTAGCTGGTATAAAAATCATTCATGGGCTCTATTACTAAAGCATTTTATCCTCTCTTTATGACTTATGTCATACATAGTCCAGCAGGTAGAAGATGATAAAAATATATTCTCTTACCCTTTTTAAAAATTGGGAAACCGACGCTAGTACCTTGAGAGTTGCTCTCCCTTCTTTCACTAGAGTCTCCAATGAATAAATCATGCACAAAGTTCTCAAAATCAAAATTGATATTTTTGGATAATTACAACATATTACCAGGATCCCATACCTTATAATTCCCATGAACCCTTGTATCATGTAAGGTCTGCCATCTATTCTTCTCTTATATCTCCTCATAAAGAATATTATCAAAAGGTTCATCTTCTATCGCTTCTTTAGAAACCTCCAAAACAACACCATCCCTAGTGTGATTCATGATTTTAGATGGAGAATAAGTGGAACAAAAATCAACACCTTTCACAATTTTATGCTCATTACTACTTGGTAAATCCATCCCATATGATAATGACTTATTCTTTGGAGGATTGATAGGTACCTTTTGGATTGAAATATCTTTTTCAATTTTACAACCAACCAGCCATATTTGTTCATGCCTTTTAATTCCATCAATGTCCTTCGTGTGTTCAGGATAGACATATGTTGAGCTTCCCCCAACATTATTTCCTGAGTTTCTTCAAGGCAACTAAGGTCCTCGATGTGTTCAAGATAGAAATAAGTTGAGCTTCCCCCAACATTGTTTCCTGAGTGCCTATTAAAAGTATCTAAACTCTAATCAAAAGATGTTGTTCTGTAAATTACAGTAGGCTGTCATTTTACACCAGTGTCCATGTTAGGATCCTTCCCATGTGCCAGCTGCTCCATAAAGTCTTCTTTCCAGGGTGTAGTCTTTCTTGCATCAATTTCCCTCATCTTTCCTTGAACTCTTGTATGTGTTGTCTTTCTTGAGTTGCTATCAACCAAGCAGCTCTAGTTCTACTATTCCATTCTTCACACTAAATATTTAAGAGTAAATCCATTACATCCTAAAATATGCTTGCATAAACAAATTTCTTCTCCTGAGATGGAATAATTTCTCAGGTGACAAGCAATATTTATCAGTAATGCAATTATTTTGCACAATAGGGTAAATCATACCACTTTTTCTAGATAGCTTCTTACTTCAAATGAATTCTTTTATAATTCAGGAATCGTCAGTATAGATGACCTCGCTTAGTCTTGCTAACCCTATCTTACATCATGGTAAAACCAATATGGAAATGACATATTATCTTTGATATATTTCCCTATCTCAAATGATTGGTATTTCCTCTAACAAGAATTTTCATCAATCACCTCTATTGGTTGACCTCTATCACTATGTCTCACCGATGTCACCTTATTGTCCCGAGATCTGCTTTGATTCACATTCACCTAGGTTTAGAATGGCTCAATATTAAAGGTATAGTGGCATTTTATGTTGTTTCACCATGTTAATCTGAACATATACCTAGGTTAGCATATTTAATAATAGACATAGAAGATCTTTCCATATTATTACCATATTTAACCCACACATTAGTGGATGGAACCATATAGATTAAGAGTTGATAGACCACTTAATCATTATGTTCCTAATGGGACTCCCCACTTAAACTGTTAAGTGGGATAACATAATATATGAATAATTACCTGCCTGCAGTACACTAAAATTTACATATTTTTAAACCATGGAAATGACCAAGGTTAGGATATCAATTAATGGGATTATAAACCTTGATATCTCATAAAATATTGGCCCATTGGTGCATGAAATTTTGAGGGAAGATTTCAACAGATAATAATAAACACTATGAAAACATTTTTGGCTAAGTATGACTTGTGAATAATATATTGTTGCTCAGAATAAAAGGTTACAGAATGCCCTAGGATATAAGATCGAACAACTTCAGAGGACCTTTGTAACAATATGCTCTAAATAGAAGATGAAAACCAGTAAGCGTCATTGGCAATAAAGAGTTAACTGAAGACCCGCCTATGCAATAATATTTCCCCCTTCTTTCTACGAAAATGATTCGAGGAGGAAAAACATGCAATAAAGGATGCAAGTCACACTTGCTTGGAGTGGGGTCTTTTAAAATGATGGAGGCACCTTCAATGTGCTACCACAACCTAAGTTCCATTATGGCTTCCGTGACATTTTCATTTGGACACTCCCTCTCAATGGAAACTCTTCCCCAAATTCCCCCAAAACTATGTAAATCCTTCACTCAGGGACTTTGTGATAATATCACTCCAACATAGCCCAAAAGTGGCTCCATGAACTTGAGATTTATCTCATCAGGTAGACCTCACTCACTGAACAATATGTATCTCAATGTTCTTTACCTCTGACTTAAGCTAGGGATTAATGAGTAATACAACTCACCACCACATAGAAGCTAGGGTACTTCCTGTGGAATCCATGTGTATCTCCACAAATTGTAGCCATTGTAGCAACATGCAACAGATGCACGTGAAGGGGTTAACTTCTCTACCTCATAGCCAAAATGGAGACTGTTGATTGTCCTTTTTGTCCCCCAGTCACCTGATATCCTACATTCCAAAAAACAAACACAGCCCCAGTAGACCCTATATGCATTTCATTCAGTATGGTTAGGGGCAATCACAAAATACATATGACTTAAGTTACTTTCCCCCTTATTATGATCGCCATGGTCCATAAGTGATTGTTCCTTTCAAATATCTAAAAATTAGACTATTGCAACCATGCGCCCCCTGATCTCTTATAGCTCCCAACATCCACAACTCCTTGGGTAATTGACCACGGATTGGAAATATTTGACCTGGCCCTATAGGCCTTTAGCACAGGAATCAAGGGACTATTAACATAAGACAAGTATACCCAAAATAGGATCAACCTTCAATCAATAAATAGATTTATGGGATGAGAGGATTTATTCGAGGTGGCTCCATTGAAGGATTTCACTTATTCATTTATGCATTCCAACACATAATTCAAACACCAATCCCAATAGCAATTAAATGAACATGTGTGACTTATGACATGTAACACATAGACACTCCAACTTAGACACCATGCATATAAATGGAAAAATTAAATGTGAGTAGAGTGACAAGGGAAATTCAAAGTACTTCTTTTTATACTTCAAAGTACTATGAATTAAATCATAAAATTAACTCCCCATACCATTGGTAATGGTCAACATATGGATGAATGTAAGATAATATGGGAGCAAGCTTATTGCTTATCCCACATAGCATTGTTAAAAAAAAAATCCCAAGTCAAAATCCCAACAGTTTGAAAGTTGGGAAAGTGTACACATACACAAAACGCAACAAAGAATCTAATTTACATTCACAAGATTTCAAGGACTATCTACTCAATTTATTGCCCAATATGTCCAGTCTTCCTTTTTAATTAAAATTTAAGCTAAACTAGTTAATAAATACACATTAGTAAGTGTTAATAACATGTGACAAGTATCTTCTTTTAAATTTTAATTCAAAAAAGTTTTTTTCTTATCCATTTGGTGGATTTCACTACACCCAAACTGAGCATAAATTACAAATAAGTCCCTAACAATACTCATTTTAGCTACAGGAAATGTCTCAACATAATCAATACCAAGTTTCTGAGTGAAACCTCTAGCAATAAGTCTAGCTTTATGTTTGGTACTACCATCACCATTATATTTTACTTGTATATCCCTACAACACGACCCTATAATACTCTTATGGCTCAGGTTCATACAAGGTAATTAATACATGGTACATATGATAGCTCTGGTCAATTGTCCTAAGGTTAATAGCATTTCTAGTCATCTAACATGTTTGATTGAGCCCAATTTAATTTATCTTAACATCCATAGGAACATAAGAGTTTCAGAAATATCTATAGCATCAAAACATCATCATGACCATTTAGTATAATCATAATCAAAACCATCATTTATAAGTATTTAATGAAGTAACTTCAAGAGAAGAATCAACACATGTAAACCTTTCACTAGAATATATCTATACATTTCATATAAGCTTCGATAATTAACATGTCATAACCTTTCATACCATAGTTTTGAATTATTCAAAATCTGAGATATAAAAAAAGATGTAGAAGAGAAATCATAAAAAATATACAGATCATTTCTTTGAATTCCTTCACTATTATACTCTCATTACTATCCTTGATATACCAAATATCCTTCATGCATGGGTTCTAGTTATGTCCATACCTCTTTCAGATGTTTGATATTACCAATGTGTAGAAGGTACTCATCATTCACATTGCATAGAAACTTAGAATAAAATCTCTAATTCTTCTATTACAATAATGCATTCATGTTATATGCAGTTGTTTGACGACTGTGGGAGCAACCTCATGATCTAAGAAACAATCGTCTAGAGTTTCCTTGCCATAAATTCTATTTTGACTCAAATGTTGTAGTTGGTTTCATTTAGGATCTGAGTTTTGTCAAGATGTAAAATAATTACACATCATTGTTTTCCTAAACTTGTAAAACACACCCCATTATAATATACAATAGTACCACAAAGTTAGATACATATTTATCGATAAAAAATAATTCACTTTTAATAGAATTAGATCTAAATTTTATAGATCTAAAGACACTATTTGATCATAACTATTTATGTCATTACAATGCATAGTAATTAACCTCTCATGATCAAAATAATAACCCAAATTATAAAGTGGCTCTAATATACCCTAAATTTATATAAAAAAATATTTCCGACCATATAGAAGTGAAGAAGAGACCCTTAAGAATGCATAACTTCAAATTTATAAAAAATTTAATGTAGACAAAAATATGGCCATCTTAAATGTGACGTCTAAATGACTATCATAATGGTTTATTTTTGGTCTTAACATGATGGTCATTTGATCGTCAATTTTAACATAGTGAAAGTTTCTTGGAACCTACAAGATTAAATTTGACGTCTAAATGACCGTCATTTTGTCTTATGTTTGGTCTACCATGATAAGTCATTTGACCGTCAAATTTAATAAAGCCAAAACCATTGTGTAATTTCCACAATATGAAATTCCATAGAAATTCTTCTTCTATATAATATTAGGGAGGTTGTATTTTAACTTACATTATAATAACCTATTATAATTTATAATGTAAAAATATATACACTTTTTTTTAAAAAGGTATATAATTTATAGAATGTAAATAACAAAACAACAAAGAAATGTAACCATAGTTCATAAAAATTATAAACTATAGTATATTAATTATATTAAAAAACAGCAATAACCCTTATTAAAGGGGTTTAAAGGACATATACAAGCTTAAATCATTTTACCATGCAAGTAGATTTATAAGAGTATATTATTAACCTGATATTTTACAGAGGGGACAAGTAATTTCACCCGACCACCTACAATAAAAAATTTATTTCATATTCCACTTATTGTTCAACCATTTAATTTTTCTCTTTATCCCTTATACAATCTCCATAAATTACATAAGTATTTTCCATAATTCAAATTACATAAACGATCCTAATTCCCTCAATATTATGTTATATTTATGCTTCCCAATTAATAATTCAAAGTATAAAATTTACCCTTGCTACACAAGTCCCATCTTATGTAAAAGAATTTAAATAGGTTTAATATAGAGAAACTTAAGATTAAGATCAATAGTTTTTTCATATAACATAAATGGTTAGGGATCACGGTATAGTTATTTTATAATATTTATTATAGTTAAATAACTTGTTGAATTCCATTTATATTTATATATATATATCTTTTGTTTTCTCAAATTTAATATCACACCAAAGCACTAAAATATATTATTTGTAAGACATGAAATTAGATTTATAATTAAGTTATAAGGACTCCAAGAGTTACATTATTCCTAACCTCAAATCTAATGTTTTACTGGTTACATCGCACTAGGGTCTCATTATTAACATAGTTTTATAACAGTAGGAGTATACATAATTACTTGTCTAACATCTTGAAGAGGTACAAGATTGGAATAATTATAAACTATAGTTTTTCAAATCAAATCCTTTTAGACGAGACCAAAGAACATGAGTATGACTTTACCTTCTGAAATATTTAACCTACAAACATTTTAAATTATAGAAAACATGAAAATTATTTCATATAATAATAAATCCTTTCTTTTTCTGTATGTGACTTTCACGCAGGTAAATATTTGAAGCCCCCTTCACATGTGCACACATCAATCTCCTAACAATACATTAATTCCATATAATTTACAAAATGTAAATGAAATTAAGAATCATATCATATTACATCTCCCCCCCCAAAAAAATTAGGGATTTAAAATTGAAAACCCCTAAAAACTTTACCTTGAGTTTAATTGAACAAATGTAATGCCAAAATAAATTGGGGAAAAAAAGAAGGGGACTAGATACTTTTAAATACCCTTTCGGGTTGGTTGAACAAATCCGTATAAATTAAATAAATAAAATACAAAACATTTGATCTTAATTTATTTAATTTAACTTGCTCCGTCACCATGTTAGAATTTGAGGATTCTAATAAATACAAATTTAATCAACTTACATATTACATAATGTTACAATAAATATTTAAATAAAGATTACATCATAACATATGTAAATAAAAAAATACTTACAGGAAATAAATAACACATGTGACACAATATTTATAGTGGAAGACCCCAATAGGGTAAAAACCACTTTGAAAATAACATTTTACTTCAGATAACTTATTTTACATCCAGTAAGATCACCTCCTCCTTTGAAACCCTATTTACCAAGGGTAAAACCAAATCACTTGATTTACACACTTTTGATATATTTCCCGAATATATCAAATGAGGATCTAAAGTCCTTTTTATATAAAGTGATCGGGTATGTCTTTCGACCCACCTTTTCAACCAAAAATGGTTGACACATACACCTAGGTTTATAATATTTAATATTAGAAATATAATCATTTCATGATATTAAATATTTAACCTAACGTATATACCTAGGTTGGCATATTTAATAATAGAAATAGAAATATTTCATAGTATTAAATATTAACCTATATATTAGTGATGGACCCATATACATTAGGGGTAGGCCAGACCACTTAATCATTATATTCCAAAAATTATTGGTTGTTCAAATGAGTTCTTTGTAATTCAGGTAGCGGAATATGATGATCTCGCTTAGGCTTGCTACCAATCTTCATCATGCAATAATCTAGAAATGACAAATTATCTCTAAAACCCTTACTCAAAGATCAGTATTTCCTCCAACAAGAATCTCATCAATCAACTCTATTGGTTGCCCTTTATCACTGTTCTCACATTTTTCCTTATTTTCCCCAAATTTTCTTTGATTCAAACTCTGAGTGAGTTGGCTCAAGTAAAGATTAGTGGTTTCATGTTGTTTCACCATGTCGATGAACATTTTCTTCATAAAACCCACATTGAGATATTTCCAATCTGTCATATTTAACCCACGCAGGCTAAAGGAACAATAGCTCTAATACCACTAAAATATCCCTTGCGGGATACCACTTGAAAATGCACAAAATATATGAAAATTACAGCAAATTAAAATTTCTGATTTTTACAGAAAATGACCAACTAGGGAAGTGAATGGTATTTAATTAATATCTCACAAAATACTTGCCCAAAGTGCATGAAATTTTTAGGGAAGATTTTGATAATAATAATAAACACTAGAAAAATATTTTTTAGAATTTTTGGAATAATATATTGCTACCATAAAATTACAGAATGCCCTAGGTGGATAGGAAACTTCAAAAATTCATATCTCCTCGAATGTGCATGGAAAAATTATGAAACTTTGGAAATAACATCTATTAATGATATAGAAGAGGTCCCAACCTTCATATTAAGAAATGAAAAACTAAAACCCTCCCAAAAATTGCTGTAAAATCCCAAGTGGGTTTCTTCCCTTGGGAAGAGGCCCAAAACTCTCAAAAGTGTCTCCAAATATGGCACCAAAATCAGTTCTAATCACTGCCAAAAATCAGATCTAAAAACATTTGATTTTTCTCCAAAAAAGCCCCAAAAATCTTCCAAAATCTTTCTCTAAATTTTTTGAAATTAATCTCTTAAAATCAGCCCTGAATCAGCTCCAAAATGACAAGCTAGGGTGGATTTTCACCACCAAAGAATGCCCTACTAGCTAGGAATGGATCTCTCTCCACCGAAGCTAGGGATCTGTTTGAATCTTACTCCACAAGCTAGATGATAGCAATTAGCAGCTACTCAATGAAAATCATAAGTGTGCATGCAAGAATCCCTCTAACACTCCCCGAATCTCCTTATATAACTTTTTATTACCTTTTTCCAAGTTGGGAGCTCTACGTGGGACTAAAAGTGACTTAAGTGACTCTAAAGAAGAAATAGAATAATAAAGTACCATGAGCCTCCCAACGATAAAATAAAACAATTATTACCACCAAGTCACACACTTAATGTCAACGAAAAAATATAACAAAAAAGTAATGTGGTAATAAGTCATATATATACCCAATAGCCTCCAGTATCGTTAGCCCCTAAGGTATGTCTAAGGCTAAGATGAATGAAAAAAACTCGTAGGCCATCTGCTCGAAATTGGGGACATTACACCCTATCACTTTGATAATCAATTACACGGTGATGTGCATCTTTTTGCCTACAAAATAAAAGTATTCCTCATGGAATTTTGAATCAAGCCACTGGAATAGGCACACATGCTTACCAAAAAAGGTAACTCAAACAACTATAAGACCCCGACATTGATTAACTAAAAATGGACTAACTAGGTAGTATATAGATAGTTAATCTAAGCTATGAACAATTATAAGTAAAGAAAATAAATGCAGTAAAGAAGTGTATAAGAAAGATAAAAAACTATGCAAAAGGAAATATTAACCCTAATGTACTAAAGAGAGTGAGGAAAGAACTCAGCTAATAAAAGATGACTGTCCTAGAGTGTCGCAAAGGTAACTCAAAAAATTAGGAGCATGAACAATTGTGAAGAAGTTCTGAAAAGAGTGGATCTGGGATATTTATCTAGACTTAGGTGCCTATAGGTGCTCTACTCTAGTATGTAATAGGGGCACCCTAGTCTACGCGAAAGCTCTTAAACTAGTTTTTACAAGGTCAAAAGGTGGTCTGAAACCCTCGTTGTGTGTCACATCAACTTTGTTTTCATGCACTAAATTTTTCCAATACCCTAAGCTAAATAAAAGACCTGTAAAACCCTAAAACAAGCATCAAACCCTAAAAAAGAATAATGCATATGAAGTTTTTAGATTTTCCTCAGTGGCCACAATGGTGGAATTACTAAATGATCACTACACTACATCTCAGACCTGATGTAGTTCTATGTGCAAGTATGTGTAAAATTACCATAGGTTTCTTTTGTGTCAATCACACTTTGTGAAGTAGCGAGTAATAACTAATAGAATGTGTGCATGGAATAAAATAGAATCCTCCCTCCTATGAAATATGATGCATATGTCCTATCCTTGATGATGGAGTTATGTGGATGCAAGTGATCTCCAATGCAATAGGTGGATGCAACTCTAGATGGAGAGATAGTAGTAAGTGATGTTAGGTCCCTCATTATGGTTTCATAACTTTATATTTATAGGTTTCTCTCGGTCTAATTTCATAATTAACCTTGAAAAGGTTGACCATAAGAAAAATAAAGATTCCAAATGGTTATAAAGATCCCAAAAAGAGGTGGAAAATATCTAGAAGGATCAGGGTGTCCATGGTTGGACCAAGGCATTGGTGAGTGCCCCAGTACTAAACTGGGTGCCCCAGCTAAGGCTAAAATAATACAAGATGACAGAATTTGACTAGGCATAAGTGTGCAAGAGGTTCATAATGATGAAATAAAATAAAATGGCCAAAGGATGGTGGTTTATTAGTACTTTTTTCCCTCAAGAATATTCTAAATAATAGTATGATACTAGGATAAATTGATGTCTAAAGTGTATGATTTTATGACTATATTTTTCCCCCACTTTATGTTGGTGAGTGAAAATCTCGATAACATAAAGTAGATAGATATGCGTACCTGATGTCGATGTAGACTAATGAAGAAGGCATGCCAAAGGACTAGACAAAGCGTGGAATGATAAAAATATGGAGGAGCATGGAAAATGCAGATGAAAAATACGCAAAAGAAAAAGTGATGAGAGTGAACCTAGGGTGGAACACATGTGTAGCTGCTACAATGTGTAGTGTACCTGTATGGTTTGTAAAACATTTGTGTTATCGTGGAATGTTGTTGTTGTTGTTGTTTCCCTCATTTTACTACTTGTTTCTCATACGACCAGACCTATAGGGAGAAAACGATCAAGTAGTCAAATATGTATGTATGTAAGTGTAAAAACACTATGTAAAAGATTCATGTAAATGTAAAATACACAAATGTAAATGTAAATGGAACATGTGCACCTCATACATGTCAAGAGATAATGTGTAGAAGGATATCCTGTACCGCAAGTTTTTTGGACAATCTCACGCCATAGGCTGAAGAAGTGTAGGGAGGTAATTCTCGATGTCCTCCAAGCTCTAACTGATTCCCTAAATGTATGTAGAGATCTCTGTACATCCTAGTTTTTTGGGTGATCTGACGCCACTAGCCAAAGTATTGTAGAGAGGCATACCCACTGTAACCTTCAAGCTTGTAATTACTTCTAATAATTCTAAGGACACCATGTCCTATAAAATCCACTGTGTATGGGGTTTGTAGACTTGTTTGAACCTACTCGTTGTATGTAAACCACAATGCCAAGGGAAGAAAGTGCATTAAATTAAACCAGTGTAAATACGTTGCGTTAGTTTGTAAAATCCCCAAATAATGCCCCCCTCTTTGGGGGCACATGCAACGTCGCTAATAAGAGAATGCAGCCCCAAAATAGGAATAACCACATATAAGTTGTAACCCTGAATTTTTTTTGGTAGAAATCAAGGCACGCAAAACAAGAAGGCTAGCCAAAGATAAGTGAAAACATTGTATAAGCTACGTAAATAGTGTGTAAGATACCAAGAAAAGCAATGTAAACACACAAGAAAACAAGTAAGCCACAAAAATAAGGCCGCAATCATGGGACATCACTCACAATTTCACAATACATGGAAGGCCATCATGGTTGTAAACAAAAAACAAGTGTGCACACAAAACATAGGGAAAGTCCCACAAACAATAGCAAACAATGGTAGACAATAAAAAATAATATAAGTAAACAAGTATGGAAACAAATATCCCTGCATAAAAATTGTTTCACATGAAGCACCTATTAGCATGTTAAAAAGATAACTAGTATGTCAAAAACATGTATAAGTAAGAAATGTAAAGTGCTAAGTACAAAATGAAACAATAACACCTAGAAGAAATGAATGTGGATGCCCCTAGCGACCATTGTAGAAAGGGTAGAAGGCAAGCATCCATGCTATGTGTAAGAGACTTGTATCTACGATCACAACTAGAAGAAGGTGTGAACACACATGCATAGATGGTATAGATAAATGACATACAAGTAATCAAACTAGCATGTATAATAAAGTGATCATGAACAAAAAAAGTAAGCAAGAGTATAAGTAACCATAATATGCAGCATGTTGTGGATGGATGGAGTGGAATACGAAATGGAGTGATAAGATCCGCATGCCCCCCAAGTGGATGGAAATGTATGAAATGAGGTTCATTTATTCCCCCTCAGTAGTCAATAATGAACCATGAACAAGAGTGTGTCATCAGGAAACGGTCAAAATGTGTGTTGTGTCTAAAGCGTTGCAATGAATGTGTTGGTGTAGTAATGAGATATGACCTAGCAATGATGTGTGTGTGAACCCTATAACTAAATCATATATCATGACAAGAGGAATGTATAAGTGATGATTTAGCCTAAGAGTATATCATAATAAGATGACTGGATGAGTGATTATTTATCCCTAAGTGTATATCACTACAAAATGAAATGATGGCGTGGTGATTTAACCTAAGGTGTAGCCCACTAAAAAATGATAGAATATGTGACGATTTAGCCTAAAGTGTATGTAACTGCAAGATGAATAGTAGAGAGTGGTGATGTAACCTAAGGTGTATACTACTACAAAATGATAGAATAGGTGACGATTTATCCTAAAACGTATGTCACTACCCTAGGAATGTCGCATGATGAAAGGTTGAGCAATAAATGTGTAAGGTCCATTTGATTTGTAAACCCTTGGAAGTCGATTATGGATCGAAGAACTAAATTGAATCTTCGGGTGGTGAGTGCAGTGCGTAGAAAGAGATATAGTATATGTAGTGGTGAAGTATGACAATTTGATAAATAGAATATGTAACAACAAATTTTGTAGAATGCGACGGTAGAGGTGGAGAATGTATAAAATGTAATATATAATGCATAATGTAATACCTATAGTTAGATGAGTAATGTAGAATGTAGGGATGAATGTAATGCTAGACTCATATGTAATGAAGACTAGTGTAGTATATAGAAAATGTATGACATGAAGACATGTAGTGTACAATGTATGATATATGACTATGTATAGGATGTGAGAGAATATTTGTAAATATCCTAATAGTGTACCATGTAAAACATGTAAGGTGAGGACTAGTATAATGTATAATGCATGAATGTGGAGAATGGATGATGTATGGTGTATGACATGCGATGTTTGATAAAACGCAATGTGTAATGCATATAGTGTCATGTGTGGGGTAATGTCGTGAGAATATATGATCAATATGCCTAATGAATGCAAGAAAGTGAGAAGTGTAATTATTCTAAAATGAGGGGGGGGTGAAGTGCCATGCCACCTGTTGGTTGTCAAACTTGCACCCGTGTCTCGATTATGAAAGAACCAAGTTTTTTAGACAACAATGGAACTGTCTCCAAGTTGTGGGACCTTGTGCACTTGAGACGGATCTATGGAGAAGGTTGGTTCCTCTATCTATTTCTAACTTGCTAATGCTACTCCTAATGCTAGAAGGGAAAACTAAGCTAACAATGCTAAGGGACTAGAGATAGAAGGATAACAGAATGCAAAACTAATCTAAGGAAGGTAATAGCACCAAAAAAAGAGGGATGAACACTATATTTTTTGAGTGAAAATTAAGAGACAAGCATCAAAGGAGGCTAAGAACGCTTAGCACAGACTAACATGCATTTACATGATTAGTTTTCATGAAACTCAACTATAAAATGGTGATAGAAGGAATGTAAAATGACACAGAAAGAAAAAGAGTAAAAGAAAGGAAAGAAGAAGGAATGTGAACATGCAAGGATAGAGAATAGCCACAAAACTATTCTTCCATTACTTCTAGAAATGCACAGACTATTACAATGGCTACTGAAAGTCGATATTCACATGCACGAGTCAGATTTAGAGGTCTACAACTCAAAATACAAAGATATGAATTCCTTAGAAAATGTGTAAGGATCCAAAATGTCCAACATTAAAAATAAGCCCAAATATTACATTTATAGATGAATCGATGGAAGAAGAAGAGAAGGAGGAGGGAAAACCAAAATTTGAAGTATAACCACCAACAAGAAGCATTTAATACCTAAAAATCCACCTAAAAAACTATCAAATGTGCTTCCCCAAGTCTATTTGGAATGTTGGAGAAGGAAGGAGGGTGTATTAGATCAAATTGGGTGCTTGGAGCAATCATATTTTCTAATTATTTCCCAGAAATACATTTTCCCATTTCTCACCTAACATATCCACCAAGAATTTAAATTTGAATATCTAACATTATAGCCTACATCGGCAGCTATTAATTGAGACTAGGTGCAATAATGATCGGAGCTCTATAGAAAAAGATATGGATGTCAAAATATTGTTAGAGCTGCCTACACACGCAAGACACGTGGTGCGCATGGATTGGATGAAAGGATGGCCTACTGTGTAAATTTTCTTCTCATTTCTGCCACGTGTCACTTATTGATTTATTGCAAGGATTTGGTTCCCTGTTGGTTTATTTTGAATGGTTTTGTATGGCACACTCAAGCATGTCAGAGAATGATGTGGCATAGACTAGCGCATAGGAGGGCACAAAGTTATGGGCGCGGAAGAATGAGGCACCGAAGGATGACAAAAGAATGGCATACAAAGATAATGCACGTGGGAAGAAAAGGATGAATGGATAAGGAAGAGATGTATGTCAAGGGCACAATCATTATAGAATGATGAATGAGGGGCATGAGGAAAGGGCACACGGGGAAGGTTAATCAATGTAGAGAAGAAAATGGAAGAGAAGGGAAGAAGCTATGAAAGGGAAGGATGCACACAAGGCACATAGGGAATCTGTAACCATGGAAATGTGCCAAGTGAACAAATGAAATGTGCGCAACCTGTATGTAGAACCATAGAGCCAGAATGTGGAGATGAGTTATTCAAATAGCTAGGAGAGTTATTGTGGATAATAGTTTTGGTGACTTTCAGAGCCATATGCCTACTAGAAGGAGATCAGTAGCCCCAAAGTATCCATTAGGCATGGATTATATTATATGAAATCTTTCATCTATAATTTCTTGGAACTGCCCCTGAAGTCACTTTGAAACATATTTTGAACTTTGTTCTGAATATTACAAAACTACTTAAACTGCTAGAAGATAACCGGCATCCTTGAAGCAACAAAAGAGCATGCACAAAAGCACGCGAGAAGAAATAATGATGTACAAACAAACAATATGCATGTAACACACCTGGAGAAATCAAAACTACTCTAATATATACAAAATGATGTAGCAAATTCAATTGAATGGTTTGAGATAGATCCCATTTACTGGGAATTGTAGTGTGCCTCCATCACGATGAGTTAACATGAAAGAGTGATGTGTGCCTGAATTGGAAACGGTGACTTCCTTAGTTCACTCAAGACTACTCTCCCTCCTCTGGTGGTGTTCTCTTGGCATCAATACCAACTCCTCATTGGGGATTGTCCTTTGACAACTTTTACATACACACTCAATACCTAACCACACCAAACACAAAACTGCACTTTCCCTGACCTACTCACACTCACACACACTCTAGTAACTCTTATTCAGGATAAGGAAAGTCCATCCCATCCTTCAAAATAGTAGGGCACCACCTGGGCCAAAACTGCCCCTGGAAAGCTTGGGAGGTTTGGTTTGTAGCCCTAAAAACGTGAAAACTTGACACTACCTGTTGCGATACTCCCAACCTGACTGGAAATTTTATGGTTTTGGGTACCCATTAGGATCCCACTGTACATGCTTCAAGACTGATAGGTGTTCCCTTAGAACATTTACTTCTCCTAGACTACCTCCAAGGGAAATTGTTGTTTTTCTTTATGGTCTCAATAGGTCAAAAATTGAAAAATCTACCTTTCTTGTTCAAAATGTCTGAAAATTGCATTTAACAGGGCAGGGGAGGTATTTTCAACTTGCTCATGCTCTTGGAGGGATTTAACAAACAACAAAATGTGAGAAAAACTGAAGTTTTTATGACCAAAAATGCCAAAACGGCTTGTACAAGATGGATTCACGGTTAGGGGGTTCCCGATGGCTTCAAGACCCGAAATTATGGGTACAGGGTTGTTTTCTCATGAAAATGGTGTGGGAGAATTTTTAGAGCCTGAAACGACGTGTGCCAGGAGAAACGGGAAGCCCTAAATCCACGTTTTAATGCATAAATTGGCTCGTTTGCACATGTGGAGAGGTTTCGAAGCCCAATAAAATTTGTAGAGCCTTACCTTCGATCCTTCAATGTTTTTCATCCATCACAATCATGGTTGAGAACCCCATATGAGCTCTGCACAAATGCACACCTCGGCCTGCAGGGAAAACAGTTTTTCTCTTTGATACAAACATGCCATTTTTGTTAAAAACACTTCATTCTTTTTACTTCAAACACTCAAAAAACTATTTTATTCAAATTTGAATATGTTTTTCATGCCCTCTCCATCAATTTTTTGATCTATCTTCGAATATCTTCTCTAGTTACAAAAAAAAAACTTCCCATCTTTTTTAGACTGCCACCACATTTCCCCTATTTTCTCCATTTTTTCCTACCTAGACTTGATCCTCTCAACTTAGCAAATCCCTAAAACAAGGAGATGAACTTACCCTCATATTTTATTCCCCTCTATCCTAATGAAATCTCTATTTTAGCCAAAAAAACCCAAATTGGCCTTATTTAGCTCATGGAGCTGTTTTACATCCTCACTCCATTTGATTCAAACAGGGAAAAGGAGGGAAAATGAAGAAAACATCTTCCATCCCTTTTACAAGACAAATTGAACAAAAACAATAAAACAAAATAAAACATAGTTTATTTATTTATTTATTTTAACTAGTAAGGATGCTCCTGCATCATTATACCCTGGAGAGAAAAGATGTTCTTCATGGCTGATTTGTCTTTTGCAGGTCTTCAACCTTGACTCCCAACTTGATCAGGTCCCCTTTGGTCATCCATGTTGCATCCTCAGCTGGAAAACCTCTCCACTTGATCAGATACTTGTATTATTCTTTGTCTCTGGTCTTCTTGATAACCTTCTTGTCCAACAGTTTTTCTATCTCCTTGGGTTTGGTTCTAGGCATTTGTGCCTGCCAATCTGCTTTCTGTTGTCCTATTTCAGACTCCTCTTCCATTCCTTCTCCTCTGTACTCATACAGGTTTGCAACATTGAATATTGGAGAAATCCCAATGCCTTCAAGGAGTTTCAATTCATAAGCATTGTTGGAAAATTTTCTGAGTATTTTACAGGGACCAATCTTTTTGACTTTCAGCTTGTTATACTCTTTCCTAGGAAATCTCTCTTTCCTCAAGTGTGCAAGTACTTCATCACCAACTTCAAAACTGACTTCCTTCCTCCTCTGATCAACTCTCTGCTTGTACTTGTTGGCATTTTCTTCCATATTCTTCTTTACCTGTTCATGGATATCCTGCATTGCCTTAGCAAATTCTTCGGCATCTGCACTCCTACCTTCCATTTTCCCCAAGTCTCTCAGCTCATATACACCTCTTGGGTGCTTCCCATACGTGATTTGGAAAGGACTCATGCCTGTACTCCTATTGGGTGAATCATTGTAAGCAAATTCAGCCTGTGCAAGTGCTAGATCCCACTGTTTTGGGTGCATGCTCACCAAACTCCTCAGGATGTTTCCAAGGCTCCTGTTGACTACTTTAGTTTGTCCATCTATTTGTGGATGGTAGGCTGAACTAAAGCTCAGGTGAGTTCCCAACTTCTTCCAAAGTGTTCTCCAAAAATTTCCAACAAACTTTGTATCCCTGTCTGATACAATACTCCTTGGCAATCCATGCAGTCTCACTATCTCTTGAAAGAATAAGTTAGCTATATGGGTAGCATCACTAGTTTTTGTGCATGGAATGAAGTGTGCCATCTTAGTAAACCTGTCAACAAATACAAAGATGGAGTCATGTCCTTTCTGAGTCCTGGGAAATCCCAATATAAAGTCCATGCTCAAACAATCCCATGGTCTGCTGGGAATAGGAAGTGGCTGATACAACCCAGCGTTTTGGCTAGTGCCTTTACTGTATTGACATATCCTACATCTCTCTACAAATTTCTTCAAATCTTGACTCATTCTTGGCCAAAAATAGTGTGTAATCAGTTGGGCTAATGTTTTTTTTGACCAAAATGTCCCGATAAACTTCCACTGTGTTTTTCTCGGATTAGGTTCTCCCTCATTGAACCTTTAGGAATGCATAACTGGCTGCCCTTAAACAGAAGTCCTTCTTGCAGAATATAGTCCATCCATGGACTTCTATCCATCACTGTGGGTTACTTACAAGCATTGTAAGCCTTGCTGAAATCATCATCCTCTTCATATTGCTCTCTCAAGTTCTCAAAACCCATCACACTCACCTGCAGCTCTTGTACAACCAGCACCCTCCTGCTCAAAGCATCTGCCACTTTATTGGCCTGTCCTTTCTTGTGTTTAATGCTGAAAGTATAGTTTTGCAAGTACTCCACCCATTTGACATGTCTTTGATTCAATTTAGGCTGATTACTAATAAACTGCAAGGTATAATTATCAGTAAACAACACGAATTCTTTAGGCAATAGGTAGTGTCTCCATTTTTTTAGTGCCTGAACTATTGCATAGAATTCTTGATCATAGGATGAATACTTCCTTTTTTCCTCACTGAGTTTTTCACTGAAGAAAGCAACTGGTTTTCCTTCTTGGCTCAAAACTGCCCCAATTGCTAGGCCACTAGCATCACACTCCACCTGAAACAATTTGTTAAAATCAGGTAGAACTAAAATGGGCTCTTCTGTTACCTTCTTCTTCAGCAATTGGAATCCTCTCTTTACTGCTTCAGTCCACTGAAAATGTTTCTTATCAACTTTTATAGTCTCTATCATGGGAGCTACAATACCACTGAAATTTCTAATAAATTTCCTATAAAAACTAGCTAACCCATGGAAACTTCTCACCTAAACATACTCCTGGGTGTTGGCCACTCAAGGATGGCTTTGATTTTATCCTTATCCATTTTTAGTCCTTCCTTTGAAAGGACAAACCCCAAATACACCAGCTCAGTTTGTAGAAAACTGCACTTTTTCACACTGATCAGCAGTTTCTCTTCCTGTAACTTATTTAGTACCATTCTCAAATGCAATAAATGTTCTTCTCTACTTTGACTAAATACCAAAATGTCATCCAAATACACAATGAAAAACTTACCCGTGAAACTTTTAAGCACCTCATTCATCAGTCTCATGAAGGTACTAGGAGCATTGGTCAAACCAAAGGGCATAACTAGCCACTCATACAGACCATCATTTGTCTTGAATGCTATCTTCCACTCATCTCCCTCTCTGATTCTTATATGATGGTATGCACTCTTCAAATATATCTTAGAGAAGTAAACTGATCCACTCAAACAATCAAGTAAATCATCTATCCGGGGCAAAGGAAACCTATACCTTATGGTGATCTTGTTGATGGTTCTGGAATTTGTACACATTCTCCACATTCCATCTTTCTTAGGACTGAGCACTGTAGGTACAGCACATGGACTCAAACTTTCCCTTATCAATCCTTTGTCCAACAATTCTTGAACTTGTTGCTTGATCTCTTCATTCTCCCTTGGTGTCATCCAATAGGCTGCCTTGTTTGGAAAACTTTCCCCTGGGATCAGATCTATGTGATGGTTGATACTTCTCACAGGTGGCAGCTCATTTGGTAGCTCATCTACCACAATGTCTACATATTCATTCAGCTTCTCCTGGTATTTAAGAGGTAAGTCACTCAACTGAGTGTTAGTCACTACACTTTTCAATTTACCAATGACTACAAAACTTACCTCTTCCTTCTTCATGTTTTATAAAAATTCTTTGCCACTTACCATCATTACTTTTGAACTAGATTCAACTGTATCATTCTCTTCCTTCAGAGGTATGAGTGTATGCTCTACTCCATCCTTCTTGAAGGTGTAAGTATTCTTCCTCCCATCGTGAATGGCTTTGTTTTCAAACTACCAAGGTCTTCCTAGAAGGATATGGCAAACATCC
The DNA here is from genome assembly GCA_019776745.2 of Taxus chinensis. Taxonomy (NCBI): domain Eukaryota; kingdom Viridiplantae; phylum Streptophyta; class Pinopsida; order Cupressales; family Taxaceae; genus Taxus; species Taxus chinensis. The sequence goes on along the minus strand of CM034150.1, from coordinate 820,396,342 downwards.
ATGGGCATGATGTCACACATGACCTGATCTTTATAAGCTCCAATCTGAAAATCTACCTTACATTGTTCATTTACCAACAACTGATATCATTTTTACAGCCAGGACACTTTGTATGGAGTGGGGTGTGGCTCTCTTTTCAAGCCTAGATTTTCTACCATCTCAACAGACACAAGGTTGTCTCTACTCCCACTATCAATCACCACCTTGCAGCACTTCCCTTTGCTCTTGCATCTGGTCCTAAACAAACTCTTCCTCTAAGGGGGTTTCATTGCCTCCTTGTTGGGTTTTAGCAGCACTCTCTTCATGAGAAGAGACTCACCATATTCCGGGATGTTCTCTAGTTTATGTGCTACATCTAGCTCTCCATCTTGCTCTTCATTTGGAACAATATACATATTCTTCCCATGGCTGTTTTGAGGGTTCTCTTGACACTTATAGGATCTATGACCAGCATACTTGTTGCACCTAAAACACTTACCCAAAAATCTGCCCCTACCTCTTTGATAACCTTGATAGGGTCTCCTTCCTCTGAACGGTGAACTGCCTCTTGTGTTCTGTGTGCTACTGGAGCTGCTCCCCTCTTCAGCACTTGTTTGTAGCTGTCTTTTATCACTCGAAGCACCTCTTCCCCTGAATGATATGCCCCTTCCTCTTGAGACAGTGTTTTGTCTCCTGGCTATTTTCTCCTCTGCTTTTAGAGCAATCTGGTAGGCCTCCTCAATAGTCTTGGGTGTGAGAAGGTTGATCTCATCCTGGATGTTGAATCTCATTCCATTGATGTATCTAGATACTTTTTCTAGATCTTCTTCTATGTGGTCTGATCTGATTGTTAGCCTATAGAATTCTTCAGTATATTCTTTTACAGACAACTCCTTTTGCCTCAAATTTTGTAGCTTCTTAAACAAGTTTACCTCATAATCTCTGGGAATGAATTTTCCCTTCATCTTGGCTACCATTTTTTCCCAGCTCTTAATTTTTGCTTTTCCTTTCCTCTTCCTTTCTTCTTGCACTCCATCCCACCATAGGGTTGCATGCTTATGCAATTTGGTCATGGAAAATTTCACTTTTCTGTCATCTTCCACTATACCTTCAAAATCAAAGCACTTATCCAGTGCTTTGATCCAATCAATCAATTCTTCCACATTCAAGTTTCCTTCATACATGGGAACCTCCATCTTTGGTTTTGTGTTCACCTTCATGATGGCCCTAATCAATCTCTCTTCAGGTGTCTCTTCCTCCACCTCTGCAGTCAGCTCCTCCTCTGGTGGCTCTTGCTCACAGTCACTAACTTCTACCATCTCTATTCCTCTTATTTGTGCCTCTTCTAGGTCCCTCAACCTAGCTGTCAGGTTCCGGATGTATTCAACCAATGCTAATTGGGTTGCTTGGGCTACTTGAATTGCTCTCCTTGGTGGCATCTTGTTCTGTCGCTTCTTGTCCTTTCCTTTCTGCTCTAGATCTTTAGATTGTGCACAATCAACTCACTCTGATACCACAAATGATGAGTGCCTTTATTGGAAATGGTGACTTCCTTAGTTCACTCAAGACTACTCTCCCTCCTCTGGTGGTGTTCTCTTGGCATCAATACCAGCTCCTCGTTGGGGATTGTCCTTTGACAACTTTTGCATACACATTCAATACCTAACCACACCAAACACAAAACTACACTTTCCTTGACCTACTCACACTCACACACACTCTAGTAACTCTTATTCAGGACAAGGAAAGTCCATCCCATCCTTCAAAACAGTAGGGCACCACCTAGGCCAAAACTGCCCCCCGGAAAGCTTGGGAGGTTTGGTTTTTAGCCCTAAAAATTTGAAAACTTGACACTACCTGTTGCTATACTCCCAACCCGACTAGAAATTTTATGGTTTTGGGTACCCATTAGGATCCCACTGTACATGCTTCAAAACTGATAGGTGTTCCCTTAGAACATTTACTTCTCCCAGACTGCCCCAAGGGAAATTGTTGTTTTTCTTTATGGCCTCAATAGGTCAAAAATTGGAAAATCTAACTTTCTTGTTCAAAACGTCTAAAAATTGCATTTAACAAGGCAGGGGAGGTATTTTCAACTTGCTCATGCTCTTGGAGGGATTTGACAAATAACAAAATGTGAGAAAAACTAAGTTTTTATGACCAAAACTGCCAAAACGGCCTGTACAAGATGGATTCACGGTTAGGGGGTTTCCCGATGGCTTCAAGACCTAAAATTACAAGTACAGGGTTTTTTTCTCATGAAAATGGTGTGGGATAATTTTTAGAGCCTGAAACGACGTGTGCCAGGAGAAATGGGAAGCCCTAAATCCACATTTTAATGCATAAATCAGCTCGTTTGCACATGTGGAGAGGTTTCAAAGCCCAATAAAATTTTCAGAGCCTTACCTTCGATCCTTTAATGTTTTTCATCCATCACAGTCATGGTTGAGAACCCCATATGATCTCTGTACAAATGCACACCTCGGCCTGCAGGGAAAACAATTTTTCTCTTTGATACAAACATGTCATTTTTTAAAAAAACACTTCATTCTTTTTAGTTAAAACACTCAAAAAACTGTTTTATTCAAATCTAAATCTATTTTTCATGCCCTCCCCATCAATTTTCTGATCTATCTTTGAATATCTTCTCTAGTTACAAAAAACAAACTTCCCATCTTTTTTAGACTGCCACCACATTTCCCCTATTTTCTCCATTTTTTCCTACCTAGACTTGATCCTCTCAACTTAGCAAATCCCTAAAACAAGGAGATGAACTTGCCCTCCTATTTTATTCCCCTCTATCCTAATGAAATCTCTATTTTAGCCAAAAAAACCCAAATTGACCTTATTTAGCTCATGGAGCTGTTTTACATCCTCACTCCACTTGATTCAAATAGGGAAAAGAAGGGAAAATGAAGAAAACATCTTCCATCCCTTTTACAAGACAAATTGAAAAAAAACAATAAAACAAAATAAAACATTGTTTATTTATTTATTTATTTTGACTAGTAAGGATGATCCTGCATCAAAGAGTTAGCCTCCTTGCATGAAATGATGATATACGAGCCACTCCAAAGTGCATCAAAATTTACATGGCACCTTGGTTTAGCTTTGTTAGCATCTTATTTTAAGACAAAGTCCCCATCTTTGATATCTTATGGCCTAGCCTTTCTGTTAAACCATTTCTTTGTTGCTTGTTGATGTTGTTCTTGCTTGATCATGGTAGAGTTCCTTGATTCTTCAAGACTAACTAGCTCTTCCATTCTTACTTCTATCTGGTCTACACCTTTAAATTCCAGCTACTGGGCAAGTGCAAAAGATTTAAACTCAAGTGTCAAAGGAAGTGTAGCCTCCTTAACATAGACAAGCTTGTAGGGAGAAGTTCTTATTGCTTTCTTCATTATAAGCCTATCTACCCAGAGCGCACATGAGACCATTGTATGCCATTGTCTTTGGTTGATATTTATTGTGTGCTTCATGATCCTTATCATGTTCTTGTTTATCAATTCTGCAAGACCATTTCCTTGAGGGTAATAGTTAGAAGAAGTCTTTAAATATATCCCAAGGCTAAGATCCCAATCAGTGATTTTGGTACCAAGGAAGGCATTTGCATTATCAGAGAAAATGGTTTGAGGAACACCAAACCTTTTCACTATACCTTTGAGAAAGTCAAGGATGAATGACTTAGTTGATTCTTTGAGCATGACAACCTCTGTCAATCTAGTGAAGTAGTCCGTAGCTATCAACACCCACTTTGTCCAATGCTTGAAGTAGGATTGATCATGCTTATGAAGTCAGACCCCATTGCATAAAAGGTTGATTTTCTTGGATTGGTCGGAGGGGAAGCATTGTTAATTTCCTCTTTCCTGCAAAGAAAGTTCATTCTTTACATTTTTGACCCATTTATGTGCATTTAAAAATAGATTAGGACAAAATATACTTATCGTTATGATCTTCATTGTTTTAGTTTTGGCAGATAAGTGTTCACTAGAGAATCCATCGTGAAATTCTGCTAATAGTTTTTTAGCCTGCGCACCATTGATACACCTTAACAACACGCCATCAATTTTCCTTTTGAAGAGAATTCCATCAATCAAAACATAAGGAATAGATTTTAACCTCATATGTCTTCTCTTTTCCTTGTTTAAACCAGAAGGGTATATGCCCTCAAAAAGGAATGTGATCATGTCCTTCATCCAATCACGCACGCCAAGATATGTATTTTTCTCAAGTTCTACGTGTGAGAGAGCTTCATCAAGAAACAATGACGTCTCAAATTCATTGTGTGTTTCCTTAGCAAGCTATTTGTAGATTGAGATACCTCTTACCAGCTTTATGGCCTTGATAGTCACATTATACTCCATGATTTTGGTCACCCATCTTACTCTCTTTTCACTAATTTCTACTCCCATAATGAAGTCCCTATACTAGAGTGAGAAACTAACACCTTGATGTTATGTGTGGCAAGCTTACTCTTGAATTTCTTGAGTGCACGCATGATGGTATAGACCTGCATTTCCATGTGGTTGTATTTTAATTCATAATCCTTCAGTGTCTGGCAAAAGAAAGCCACTGATGGTTCTAGTCCTTGTTCATTTTCTCGTGTCAGGACAGTAGCAATACTCGCATCAGCACCATAAGCATAAAGGATGAAATCCTTGGAGGTAATCTAGGTTGATGAGTGTTAATAGGAAAGATATTTCTTGTTTGATCTTGTTGAATCTCTCTCTTCCTTATATTGGCCATCTGAAAGCTATGTCTTTCTTGAGCATCAGGCTGATGGACCGAACCAGTCCTACAAAGTTAGGAATAAAATGCCTAACAAAATTGATCTTACCGAGGAAGGACTACAAGGCCTTTTGTGTGCCATTAGAGAAAGAGCTAGGATGGCTGAAACATGCTCAAGATCAATTGTGATACCATCCTTTGAAACCACATGGCCCAAAAGCTTTCCCTGCGCCACTACAAAATTACACTTCTTGGGGTTAAGAGACACCCCATACTTCCTTCATCTCTCAAATAATTTTTCAAGGTGCACCATGTGATCTGTGATTTGCTTTGAGAAGATTTTTATGCTAAGGTAAACCAAGATGAACTCATTGATATAGCCTTTGAATGCAATATTAATGGCACGCTGAAACATTGTGCATGTTTATTGACAGACCAAAGGGCATCTTCTAATATGCATGTCCCCCACTTGGTTGTAAATGATATTTTGAATTGATCGTCTTCCTTGACCAAGATCTGACTGAAGCCTGAGTATCCCTCCAGCATAATCTCTGCTTGTTAGCCACATTGTGAAGTATCTACTCCATAGAAGGAAAAGGATAGTGATCCTTGAGGGATGCCTTATTCAAATCTTTGAAATCAACACATTGTCTAATTTCACCATTCTTCATACACACAGGAACTAGATTCACGACCCAAGTAGATTATTTGATGGGAAAAATAATATTTTCCTCAATGATTTTAGACAACTCCTTTCTCATGAGGGGCTCTTTCTTTGGATTGACTGACCTTTGCTTTTGTCTGACGGGATTGATATGAGGATCAAGGTCAAAGGAGTGTTTAACAACACTTAGATCAAAACAGTTGAGGTCTTCATACTCCCATGAGAAGATATCACTGTATTTTTTATAGAGAGATATTAAGGCATATTTTTCATCATGTGCACAAGCTTTACTGAGCAGTAGCTCCTTTCCACACACAATATTGACTAGAATACAATCTTCTTACACCGCGTGCATATACCTTTCTTCACCCTTGAACTCATCATTAGGGATAAAAATTTACTCTAAGGTGACTATCCCTTTAGGAAATTTGTTTGTCTTTAGTTGTATCACTTAGTCACCATAGTTGTCATGCAAGTCATCTTGCATGATTGATGAGAACTCAGCTTCATTTTGGATGAACTGGATGATCTATGCATCACTTTCAAACACTTTCCAGCTAGTGTTGTTATCAGGAAATGGATGGTCTAATCACCATCTTGATGTGTTAATAATTTCCTTTAACAAAGTTGTCAGCAGGGGAGAACTGTGAACTAAGCACGGCCCATTTGATCAGTTTCCTTATTCAACTTGCGTGGGTACCACCTACACATTCAAAACATCAAAGCTCTCAAGGAGGTCCCCAAACTCTGTGTTTATAATCTTTGAGAAGCTTATTCTTTTCCTAAATTTTGTTGGTGACCTAGTGAATAACCAACTTTGTATCCCCAAATATCTACAGTGCCTTAATCCATTTCTTCTCAGTAATGAGAAGGACCATGCACCAATGCTTCATATTTTTCTACATTGTTGGAGCATGTGGAACAGCAACCTATGTGTGAAAAATAACCTCTCATCCTTAGGAGAAATGAGAATTCCTACCCCTATTTCATTTCTACTTCTGGAACCATTGAAATATAACTTCCATAGACCAGGTTCAGCTTGGTCTTTCTTGAGCACGCGTGGAAGCACATCTTTTTCGAGGATACAATAAGTACCAAGCCCAGTTTCAAAGGCTTCAAGATCTTAAGGATATGGATCAAATTTATGGTGTCTCTCTGCCCACTCATCAAGTACTAGATCAGGAATAAAAGTTGAAAGAGGCTGCTCTTCAGAAACTAAAACTTGTTCTTCTTGGATTAAACAATTGACTTGGAGAGGGGATGGGACATATGACTCTACATGATAGGAAACTATTGTCTCAGCTTGTATGGTAAACCAAGTACCATACCTTGTCTTGAGTAACATATGGGTCCAATCAAAAGACAAGTAACTACCCACTTTAACAGTAAAAATATCTTGATAAACATAAGGCAAAGAAAGGGGGCGAATCAATTATTGACACATCTTGATTTATTGTTATACTTGGGCATGCATGGAGAGTTAACTCAATATCCTTGATGATTCCTAGGGTAGTGACAGTTGAACCATCAAGTTGCAGGGAATCCTTTTTTCAAGGGGCTATACTTAAGACCTAAGACATCAGCAATCTTCTCAAACATGAAAGAAGTACTAGCACCATAGTCAATCATGTAGTTATGGACAAGATGTTTTCCTATGATTAAGGACATATAGAAGGGTGAGATTTTAAAAAATTTACTTACTTCCTTCTCCTCTTCTTGGCACATGTTGACAGAAGTGCATGACTTCTATATAGCTAGGTCGGTGCATGGAAGTTGGGCCAAAGCCTCATGCAACAGGTCACACTGAGAAGGAATGGTAAGGGTATCCCACATTGTGACATTTATGTTTGTCTTTTTCATCAGATCCACAATGTTGAATGGAAGACCCACTGACTTGTGTATTTGAGGCACTAAAGAATCTTTTTTCTTTTGTTCAAGTACAAAGGTAGGAACCTTAGCTGAAATAGAGGCTTGACCTACCAAAGGAGGGGCATGCACTACTTTAGGAGGAGCTTTACATGGAACCTCGCATGTAGGGAACTTGAGTGCTTTTACAGGTGGATGCCTTAGCTACTTCTTTTTGCTTCTGAGGATCGGTTTGTGTTGTTAGAATTGAAATTTGGGTGGTACCAAATTCGAGCATTCTCCTCTTTTATCTTGTGTTGTCTGCAACTTAGGGCACATGGTCTATTTGCACTATATGCAACTTGATTGATTGCACAAAAATCCTTGGTGCCAAAGAATATCAAGTTTTCTTGAGGAGGGATGTCTCTGGTTTTTCTTGGCTCTTAGTCTCACCTACTATTATCCCCTTAAAATTTTCCTTCTTTTTCCTAAGTTTTGGACTTATAAATTTTTGATTTGTCACCCTTTAAAAATGGTCCAGGTCTGATTTTTTTGAAATCTAGCACTTCCCAATGGATCAAGAGTTCTTAGAAACACCTTCATCAGATAGATCTTTCTTTCTCCTTTCCAGAAAGGTATGGAAGTCCTCATAACTCCTTGTAGGTTTTCGAGTTATGGCTTGGTGGAGGTAAAATGGGGAAATTTTCCCTAGGCAAGCCCGCATTCAATAGAGAAGCACCATGTGTTGAGGCAGAGCGGGGCATGGGGAGGAATTTAACACTTATCGCTTTTAGCTAAGTGGCGTAAAAGTTACAAACCGACCCGCGGGGCCTACAGAGGAGAAGGGAGAAGTGCATGGCGAAACGGTGGGGGCACAGAGGTAAATGGGGATTTTTACCCAATGTGAATTTCAAAGGAAAAAATGGAGGCACATCCCCCTAAGCAGCCAGGAGGGTACCACGTGTCTCAAAGCGGTGGGGCGCAGGGAGTTTTCGGTAAATTTTCCCAATATGAAAATGCGAAGGAAAAGGACAGGTCTTCAGCCTATAAGCAAACTAGAAGGTGCCATGTGTCTCGGAGTGGTAGACCCACGGATTTTTGGGAAATTTTTCCAAAAGGGAAAAATTTAACATTTGACCTCGCCAATCCTAATTTTGACAAGGTTTTTCCCTACATCTTCAAGAGGCCATATCTTTCGAACCAGAGCTCATTTTTTTACATTTTTGGTATCAATGGAAAAGCTATTGAAATTATCTACATGATGGACACTTAAATTTTAAATTTTGATGGCGTTTTGTGGGATAAAATCGAGAGAAATGTCTCTGGCATGCAAAAGAAAAAAAATTCCTCCCGACTTCGTTCCAATGTTCTCCTACCACATGGATGGCCTGATTTTTAAAGAAATTAGGGAAAAGGAGGTGAACGATTCATATGAAAACTAGAAAATTGAAATATAAAATGTATTTTTACATGCAGAAGCTCTTCATGGGCTTTTCAGAAGTATTTTATTTGCTGCAGAAGAATCTAGAAAAAGGAAAAAATGATCAAATTTGTTTGTAACCACGTCTTGGCCATTTGGGGAAGCTGTAACCACCCCCTTGCATATTATTTCTTGTCCTCTGAGAGTCATTGTTTGGGCTGGAAATTGATTTTGGAAATGGGAAGCACGTTTTTTGTCAATAGAGGACAAAATGATAGTAAGTCTTCTTCTATTCCCACTCATTGTACAAGTTTGAACTCTGAGATCAATAAAAAAGGAAGGAATTTTATGTCCCCTGGATGGAAAGATCGATTGGTGCTTTGTAACCAGTGTGTTTTATTTTGTCTTGTGCTCAAAAATTACAAATTTGTCTTTCTTCTATTAGTTAATGCATGTTATGAAATTTTTGATCAATGCTTATAGGCAGCTGATATTCTACCTATATCATTGACCTTCTTGCCTTCTTTCCCACTCCCTTTCCCATACTTGGTTTAATTTCTGCCTGAGCAAGAAATTGCAAGCTTTGCCATAGGGTCAATGCAGTGCCCCTATGGATCTCTGGTTGAAAAACTACCATTGAAATCCTTCAGTTTTACATACTAAACAATGGGAGTTGCACCATTCAAATGTAGAGGGACTTATATTCCCATAGCATTGGCTTCAAATACATAAATTTGTCCACAAAATAAATTTTCTAGCAAACAATTTTTGGCGCCCCACCCATGGGGAAAAAGTTTGTAGTATCTGCACCCAAAAATGACCACAAGGTTGTTAAAGTCTTTCTTAAAAGATTTTGAAGTCTAAATCTCCTTGTGATCCACATGAATATGAGTATGACTATAATTGCAAATCCTTCCTAGATATCTTCTTCATTCTTTCATATAAAAGTAGATATCATTTCAGACCTAAAGGAGGCGATTTGGCATAGTAGGAAGAGTGTAAAACATTACTTTGTTGCTACAAAGATTTAGGACTGAAAAGAAGAACCTGCTTTTGAGTTGGAAGAGAAAAAAATAGATTCCAACACCCCAGAGAAGATAATAAGCCTTCAAGATGGTTGATAGAAGGTATACTCGCCAACTGAGGCAAGGAGGAGTGATTTACCCTACTTTTGAGGAGTTGGAGAGAGAAGTAGAGGTTATAGCTCGGTTTGACAAAGAGGAAGAGATTAGAGCTCAACTTGAAGAAATTGCAAGACTCCAAGCTGTAGTAGAGGAAAGAGAAGCAACCCTAGCTACTGAAGAAGCCATAAATAGAAACAAAATGGCTGATAATGAACGTGAAGCACGTGCACCAAATGTACCATGGGGATGAAATACTGGTCCACTTGCTCTCCCACGAGTACTCCATGATTTTCCAAGAGGTTCGAGAAAGAATTTTTCCAAATTCAAAGGAGATGGCTCCCAACTCTCTGAAGAACATGTAGCAGCATTCATCACTTCTTGTGGTGTGTTAGGTGTTAAAGATAAAGATGGTGTCGGTTAGAATTTTTGTGGAATCACTCCAAGAGAAATTTGCTGAATGGTTTTACATGCTTCCTACAAGATCTATTACTGGTTGGGAAGATATTATAAAAGCATTTGAAAATAGATTTAGGAGCACTGAAGATGGTCAAGAGCTGTTGGTGCAATTAGTCCAAATAAATAAAGAAAGCTAGCTATGAATCTATGAGGGACTTCATAGCAAGGTTTGACAAACTAACAAGAAGATTCCCTGAAGATGTGCTACCTCCTAAGAACCAATTGAGAATATTATTCATCAGTGCCTTGCCATCAGAAGTTGGTTTCTTCCTCATAAGAATCCAACAAAACAAACTAAGGGAAGCTAAAAACTTTTCCATTGAAACTGATGATGACTTAATCCTCTATGGAAAGGTGAAAGGCCCAAATGGGAAGTAGAAGGGTTAGAGTTTGGCTTCAGTAACTACAGATCCTATATTCCATAAAATGGCAAATGATCTGGTTGCCTTGAAGAAACAGCTATCCCAAATGACAATGAGAAATGCTCCAAGGAGGCCAAACTTCCCTGATAGACAAATAATTACACCACCTCCTCGCCAAATTTCCCCTTGAAGCACCTCTTGTAAATGCTATCTGTGACACCAGAGAATCAAGGGAGGATTCTAAAATTGATGAACTTGAAGGAGAAATAGTAGAGGGATTACAAAGGCTACCTTGAAATTGAATAAGTTGATATGCACAATGGCTTGTTTGATTTTGTTGGATGATGGGGAAGAAGAAGAGGAAACCCCAAGATTTCTCATGTGTTGTCTTCACTTTAGCTCAATCCAAGAAATATTCTCTACCCTCCGTGGCTCAAGAGGAAAATAAAACTAAAGAAGTTCCAGCAGCCACACAAAAGAATATCAACAGCAGAGGCTTGCCATTACCACCCTCAATGGATTCAGTGGAAAATGAAAACCAGGCCAAATGGCTACTAGAGATCAGGCTGTTATATCTAGTAAGTCACCTTTTTCCTTCTTCTAGCTCACAAGTTATTAAAAAAACTCCTCTCTCCAATGAAGTCTATCCTAAGTCAGCTAAAGTTCCTCAAAGAACTTTACCATATAAACCTTCCCTCACTCTAAAAACTTCCCCCTCATCAAACCATTGTCCAATTTTAGGTTTATGGAACATGCAAGTAAGACCCAAAGTGCAGCTCTCAGAGATTGAATACTTGCAAACACACCCTGCTCAGTTTGATAGACTAATCAATGTTGTTTAGAGCAGCAGTTCTATACCTTCAAGTTCAAATTATAAAGGTATGCTCTCGAAACCAGCTACAACCACTTGCCCAAAACATGTTGGCCCTAAGTGCTTCCAAAACAGATAAGGTGGAACCCTTCTACTTGTCCTTTTCTCATAAATGGTTTTGAGCTCAACCATTGCATCATTGAATCCAGAGCTTCTGATAACGTAATGCCACTCAAAGTTGCCAATGCTCTTTGTCTGACACTAACCAGATTCAACAGAGCTTGTTACTCAATCAAATCCAAGAAAGTACCACTAGTAGGGAAGGATAAAAGATGCAAAAGTGGCTTTGGTTGAATATCCTAATAAGAAGGTACTTCTAACCATCTCAGTGGCAAACATTCTAACATCTTTTGGCATGCTCTTGAGTAGAAGTTTTTGTAGAGACCTTGGTGGAGAGATAAATATGGATTGGACCTCTGTAACTATTCCAGTATAGGGTGAGATGAAGAGGCTACTTCTCGATAAGAAAAATGAAGTTTATAGTAAGAAGTTCCAGTGACCCAAGAGCTAATATCCTCTTTCAAGATTTTGGATTAGGAAACTATTTCCTTACTTCATAATGAGAAGAAGACTTGCCATTTTCCTCAAAATTAAAGAAATATCAGGTCTGGACTATGGAGTTAGATGGAAACCATTCCAAAGTAGGATCAGGGGCTGGTGTTGTGTTGTACTCTCCTTCCAATGTGATGCATCCTTTTACATTAAAACTGTAGTTTTATAACCAGCAACAATATAGCAGAATATGAAGCTCTTCTCTTGGGCATAAGTGTAGTGAAAAGACATGGGAATCAAAAAAATGAGATGCCTTGGTGATGCTGAAGTGATAGTGAAGAAAATCCGCTAGCAATACCAGGTGAAGAACCAAAGGCTCAGGCATTACAGGAATAGAGTGTGGGATTACATTGAATTCTTTTACGCATTCTCTATTGAAGCCATCCCAAGACAAAAAACTGAAAGAGCTGATTCTCTTGCAGTATCAACATCCCTATTAACTCCTCATCCTTCTTTTGGCAAGGAAAAAAAAACCATTGAGATGGTTTTCAGACCAAGTGTTCCTGATAACACAGATCACTAGCAAGTTTTCAATGATGAAAATTAGATTTTAGCCTTCTTGGAGCAAAGAGACAACTTCAATAATCTCTTCTTTGAGGGAATTGTTAATCCACGTAGAGAAGCTATGGCTAAAGATGCATCAGATGAAATTGAAAGAGTGGATGATGAAGGTATGATCAGATTGAAAGGTAACAAGATCCCCAAAGGTTTAGTCTCTCTGGAGGACCTGTTTGACAAACATGACATATTTATTCGTGAAAAAGAAAAGCTATCTTCTTGTTGTCCATCTGATTTTGACAAGGAAAACATTGGGACTTCTAAAGATCCAAGGATGGTCAACATTGGCAAATGTTTCTCACCTGAAGAGAAAAGGAAGTTTTTTTCTTTGCTTAAAAATTACTCTGATGTGTTGGCCTACTCTTATGATGAGCTCAAATCTTTTCAACCAAAGGAAATGCATCATTCCATTCCCTCTAAACCGAGATGCTAATCCCTTCAGGTAGAAGGAAAGACCCTATAATCCAAATATTTCTGATGTTATCAAGGAAGAAGTGAACAAGATGTTGAACACCATAATCATTTTCCCCATTCACCACTCAACATGGGTGGCCAACATTGTACCAGTTAGAAAGAAAATTGGGGAGATTAGAATATGTGTAGATTTCAGAAATCTGAATCAGGCATCTCTTATGGACAATTACCTTCTTTTGATCATGGAGCATATCCTACAAGTAGTTACTAGATCTGATATTCTCTCTTTACTTGATGCCTTCTCAGGGTATAATCAAATTAAAGTGGCTGAAGAATATTGTAGCAAGATGGCTTTCGAAACTTCTTGGGACACTTTTGCTTATAGCAAGATTCCTTTTGGCCTGATCAATGTGGGAGCCACCTTCTAAAGAGCCATGGACCTGGCTTTCAAAGATCTCAAGCATTGCATTGTTATATACCTTAATGACTTAACCATGTTTTCAAAGAAGAGAAGTGAGCATATCTTCCACTTAGATCAGATTCTTTCAATATTTAGAAAACATGGCATTTCTCTAAATCCCAAGAAGTGTATCTTTGGAGTCACAGAAGGCAAGCTGTTGCGACACATCATGAATAAGCATGGAGCACATATTGACCCTGAGAGGGTAAGTGTTATTCAAGCACTATCCCTTCCCACCAGTAGGAAAGGAGTGCACTCATTATTTGGGAAGGTAAATTTTATTTTCCACTTTATCCCTGAATTTTCTGAACTAACAAAGCATATCACCTCTATGATGAAGCCTCAAACAAGTTTCAAATGGAGTAGTGAAGGAAAATAAGCATTTGAAGAAATCAAGAAGGCCATTTTGAAATCTCAAACACTGGTATCTCTAGATTTCAGCAAGGAATTCATCATGTATAGTTGTTCCTCAGAGCACACTCTTTCTGATGTCCTAGTTTAGAAGAATGACAAAGAATTGGAAGCACCTATTGCTTTCATGAGCTGCCCTTTGAAGAAGCACAAAATAAATTATAGTCAATTCGAAAAGCATGCACACTTAGTGGTCAAGGCCACAAAGAATTTCATATTTTACATACTCAACTCTCACACCCTTGTGATGGTCCCTGGAAGTGTAATCAAGTCCATTTTGACACAACAAGACCCTGGAGCCAAAAGAGGAAATTGGATTGAAAGGATCCAAGAGTATGACCTGGAGATTAAGCCCTATAATCTGGTTAGAGGAAATGGTTTGCACAAGTTTATTACTGAAGATGAATCTCTCAAAGTTCATCTTAGAGAAAGAGATGACACTTGCCCAACTTACTCAGAATATTGCCCACAAGTTCTCTTTATGAACACTAAAGAAGAATGGTATGCAGACATTGCTTTCTTTCTTACCTATGGGGACTTCCCTCCTCATTTAGATTACAAGCAGCGAAGAACTCTCAGGCTGAAAGCAGCTGTTATCCAAAATGTGCCACCCTGCTCATTTTGTGGCTAACTCCTTTCATTCTTCCCTCTCTTGTGCCTCAGACATAGTTTTTTTCTTTTCAGGCACTCAAAAATTTCTAGAAATGACACCATTGGATAGAGCTCTCTCTCAACTTTTCAGAAAGGTAAAGTTTTCCTCCTAACTCCATGTATTTTTGAAGTTATGGCTCGACAGAGTTTTTTTTGGGAAATTTTCCCCTGAAAGGCCCGCAGCCCATAAAAATGTGCCACGTGTCCAAGGAAGTGGCGGGGTCGGAGGGGAACTTGGTTTTTACCAAGTGTTTTGGTGAAATTTTAAAAGGAATATTTTTCCCCGCAGGCCCGCCGATGAATCAGATGATGCCACGTGTCCAGGGGAGAAATTTGAAAAAATTGGCTAAGTGCTATGCATGGAAAATTTTGAAGGAAAGGTCCGCGCCCAATCAAATTGCGCCATATGTCCTATGGCGTGGGAGTTTCGGAGGGCGGAAGAAAAGTTGCATTTTTGGAAAATTGTTTCGCCAAATTCTAAAAAGAAATTTTTTTCCCTGCTGCCCCCGCCAACCAATCATGTCATGCCACGTGTCACCGGAGCCTGGAAAGGCAGAGTGCGGGAGGGAATTGGGATTTTTTCCCAAAGTGTTGGCTCAAAAGAAAATATTTTCCCTAAGGGCCCACAACCAGGAATACGGTGCCGCGTGTCTCGGACCGGCGGAGCATGGGGGAGAACTTTAGAAAATTTCCACAGGGAAAAACAAAGGGAATTTAAAAGGGAAAAGCTCGCCCCCAAGATGCGAGCCAATAGAATCTCGCCACATGTCCAGGTGGCACCCAAAATTCAAGAAAAGCCCACATGAGAAATTAGAAGGGGCAAGCCCGCACCCAATGAGACACTGCCACGTGTCCAGGTCAAAAATGGGTAAAGCGGCCCATGGAAAATTTAGGAAGGATAGGCCCGCGTCCAATTAGCACATGCCAGATGGCCTCAACTCACCGGCCCAGCAGGGATTTTTTGGAAAATTTACCAAAGGGAAAATCAAAGGAAAATGGAATAGGATGGGTCTGCACCAAATAAAAATGTGCCACGTGGCACTTGTAAAGGCGGAGTGTGGGGATTTTTTGGGAAATTTTCCCAAATGCAAAAAGGTGAAAAAATTCAAATTTTCGCCTGCCAATCTGATTTGGCCCTGTTTTGCCCTAAAATTTCAAATGGCCATATCTTTCGATCTAGATCTTGGTTTTTCACGTTATTGATATCAATGGAAAGCTGGTGAAATTATCTACAAGATTCTGGGGTCATTTTTTGCATTTTGATGGAGTTTGGAGAGATAAAATCAAAAAATGCCTCTGGCACGTGGTCATGGACAGAAATGAAGTTTCAACCACCATTTTTAATGAAAAATGGCTCACATTCTCTCCCAGCATGGCTAAAAATGTCAGGGGATGGGTTTGTCAGGACCCCCATGCTGTTTTGATAGAATTTTGGTCAATGGTTGAATCCCTTCCATGTTTTCCCATGTTTCTCTCTCCTGGGCTCATCCCTTGCAATATAAAAGCCAGATTTGGCTCATTTTCAAAGTGTGGAACATTTTCTTCTGTATTGCAGGCTCCCTCTTTCACCTAAAAAGTGATTTTATGGAAAAATCAAACCTTTTTTCAAGACTGCAACCTGTTTTACCTCTCAGGTGTTGTAATGCAAGTGATTTTTGATGTTAAAATAACAATACAGGCCCTGTGATTAAGTTTCCATCCTCTGCTTGTGTTGTTTGACTAATTTCTAATCCTCCATTACAGTTATCAGTTTGTGCATGAATTTTTGTTGCATTTTGTGAATTGTGTCAATCTGCAGAAGTAGAAAATGCTCACCACTCTGGTGCATCACTTATTAGCATTATTTTTAGTTTTTTTCATTGTCTATCTTTGTCCCTTTGGAATTTAGAGTAGGAATTAGGAATTTAAACCTCTGCAACTGTGCAAGTGATATACCTAATCAGAGGAGTTGAGGAACTAGTCTCTAAACTAGAGATTTCTTTCCCATTTTACAAGTCCCACACTTGGGAAAAGGATTCAATGTTGTGCAATCACACTGGATGCTTAGTATGATCAAACTAGAAATCTGATCAACATCTAGGGGTGCTGCTGATTTGCAACAACAGTTTTGGCATGCCCGGTGGGACCTTATAGGTACTCATCTTCATTGCAACAAATTGATGTGCATTTTTTACAAGTTCCTATTGTTGCAGACTCACAACACCCCTGGATGCAGATCAGGCTTCTAGGTTGATGTTCAGGCATCTAGTGTGATTGCACAACATGGAATCCTTTCTCCAAGTGTGGGACTTGTAAAGATGAGAAAGGATTCTCCAGAGAAGGCTGGTTCCTATTCCTCTGTTCAGATGCACACAAAAATGCAGAGGGTTTACTAAAACCTAATCTAACTTGTCAAGGAGACAGGGTGAGAAAATGCATAGAATAAAACCTAAACTATAGAGGTGATGCACCGAGGAATGTTAGACACTTGTTTTGCAAATCTAACACAAACCACATAGATGCAATACAAACACTATGCACAGGTAACCAAACATCAATAAGAGATCAAAATAACAACAATGAATACATGAGAGGGTTGAGAATCAATCACAAACATATATATATTGCTCAAGAGTTGATACAGTACATTGCAGTGGCCAAGAGGCAAAAAATGACATTACAATCCATATGGGAGGTTTGAAAAGCTCCACAAATTCTCTTGCAAGTAGGGAAAAATGGAGGATGCAAAAAAAGAATGTCTGACCTGTTAAAGGAGCTCCTCTTTAAAATATATAATAAGAATGAGAGAAGAAAGAGAGAGGAAAGTCGAATCTACCACAACCACTTCTAGATACATTTAAAATCATCTCATTATGGTAGAAGTGGCGGATTTTGGCAAAACGGCGAGCTGTCTGCTGCATTAAAGTTGGTTGTTGAAGCATTACTTCTGTCTATCACCACGCGTCAGAGACATTTTTTTAATTTTCTCCCTCCAAACAGCACCAAAATGCAAGATTGATCCCAGAATCATGTAGAGAATTTCAACAGCTTTCCGTTGATATCAAGAACGTGCAAAACAGGCAAGAACAGGCACAAGGTTTTTAAAATATGAAGGTTTGAAGATTTAGGGCACAAAATAGGCAAGAACAGGTTTTAAAATCTTTTCCCGCACTTTGCCATCTGGACGACATGTGGCAGGCTCTAATTCACTGAGCAATTCCCTCTCTCCACCTTTTCACAAGATTTTCTTGTGGGCCCCTTAAACTTGGACACGTGGCACTATTTCATTGGTTTGGATCAGTGCTCAAAAACTCGCCCCTTTGAATTTTTCGAATTTTTCCTTGGCGACATGTGTCATGTTGTGATTCGTCCACGGGCCTGCCGGATTTTTGCGTCCACCGCGTCTTTTTGTCCCAGATGTCCCAATGCTGTCTGGGACAAATTCTTCCGGTTCACCCGAAATGGGCTTCCACGTCCCCTTTCTGCCAGTGACACGTGGCGTTATCTGATTGGATTTCGGCTCCTTCAGCTATCCGCGTCCCACACGTCCCTTTGTCCCACTTGTCCTTGTGCTAAAATTTTCTGTTTCAGCTGAACCGGCTGGTTTGCATCCTTCGCACACTCATGGCCCAGATGTCCCAGTGTGAAATTTTCCTGTTTCGGCCAAACTGGCCGTTTCGGGTCTTCCGCATACTCTTGTCCCGCTTGCTCTCGGTGAAGGACTTGGAAAAAATTTCTTTCTTTCAGCCGATTCGGGCATTTCACGTCCATTTGTCCCAGATGTCCCTTTGCTTCGCGGGCCGCCTAGAGGTGTTTCGGCTGAACCGTGCCTTGGTGTCCCGCATGTCCCAAATATTTCTAGGATAAGGACTTAGCCGATTTTCACAATTTTTCCTGGCCTAGGATTATTTTTTACAACTTCTCGCATTCTCTCAGAGCTCGTTCTTTTTGACCTAGACAGGGGAGTTAGAAAAATTTCTGAAGGGACCTTAGAAACATGATTTTTGTCCTAGATTATTCAATTTGCCTAGGACTTGAGAATTCTGATGTATGTTATCAATTCAACCCTGAGGGGGTGAAATTAGATAACAGTTCCTTGCTTAAAAGAGCCCTAAATTGCACATCTGGCGACTCCAAGGAAGAAGAATCAGCTGGTTTTAGCGGACAGGGCTGAAAACTCATGAGAAGAATCACCACAAGGTCAAGAGTTGGAGAAGAAGAGGTGATGTTTGAGTATCTACAGTTATCTCCAAGAAGAAGGCAAAGAGGGAGGAGGATTCAAAGGTCTCCATCTCCACCAAACAGAACTCTTTCAACTCCTCCACCTGGTAGGCCTTTTATTCAATCAACAAGGGTTTTGAGGCCAATTAGAATGGCACAAAATAACCCCTATGTCAATTTCACTAGCAGCAGCCCACTTGCTCTCAATGCACAAAATCCAATTCCAGTTGCAACATTGAAGAACATCCAATACTTTACTGGAGAGAATCAGACTACTAGTGATCATGTCAAGGATATTGCTAACATTTGTGTAATCCATGAGATCAATGAGATGCAAGTTACTGTCAAACTGTTGGCATCTTCATTCAAAGGGAAAGCCTTGCCATGGTTTAGGAGTCTCACCTCAGGTTCTATTCAAAATTGGAACCAGCTATGTATAGCCCTCCATGAGTAGTTCGGAGAGAAGGGAGACAACTTGTCCCTTTTGGAGCAATTGACAACCATCAAGAGAGCTCCCAATGAGCAGCTGACTGATTTTAATTTCAGATTTCAAAGGACTTGGGAGAGAATTCCAGTGGCAGTCAGGCCAACAGCAAAAGGTGCTTTTCTTTATTACCTCAAAGCTTTAAATTATGATATTTCTATGTTAATTCAATCCATGGGAGGCACAACTATCCCCATTCCTTATAAAATTGCTATTAGAGCTGAAAATTGTCTGATTCAAAGCTGGAAAGCTAGCTCCTAGGGATCTAATGCCACTGTTTCCAAGTTTAGAGAGCCTAAACACTAATCAAACACCTAATTTAGCTCCTATTCCCACTCCTATAAACCAGAATCCAAGTGAAGCTTCTACTTCATCTTCTAGAAGTCATGAAGCAATTAGAAAATCTAGGCAATGAGCTGGTTACACTCAAGAGGCAGCAAGCCCAAGGCTTTAGACCTTCTTTCCAACCTCAAGCTTAGCCTAATAGGCAGCCATATCAACCCCAAAGACCACCCAATCCATCTGCAAATCTAAATCAAGCAAGGCCTCCTACCAACAGGCCATTTCAGCCCTATAATCCCAACGCTACATCTGCCTCTAAAGCATTAGTGCCAGTACAGAACAATATGGCTCAAGAGTATGATTGGTGTTTCACATGCAATGAACCTCATAACAAATCCATGTGCTTCAACGGTGCCTTGAATCAAGCATTAATGGTGACAACAACAGGCAGAAGATTTTTGTGGCATGAATCAAACGGTTTCCCAAAGTGTTGCAGCCAACACAAGGTCAAAGAGGAGAAATTTGGGTGAAGAACAGCCATTAGCCCCAAGTAATCCTCAATCTTATATCACTCCAAAAACTATTGGCAAACAAAATCCAATCCCAAGCATGCAAGGATTGCCTAAGACAGCTCCTAGGCCTACTCAAATGCTAGTTGTTGCTGCCCACATGCAAGGAATGAATGTGCAGGCCAACAGAAAACAGAGAGATGTTTCATCTCCATTCAATATCATTGATCAGATGAAGAATACAAATGTAAACATATCAATGTGGGAATCACTATCTATCCCAAGCCAAAGAGATTTGCTACAAGCTGCCATGAAGGACTGGTCAACTTCAAATCAGCAAGTCCAAATGCAAGAGAAAGTGTTCACAAATGCTGCCCATCCTGAGGGGAATCATGGAGGACAACAAGGTAAAATGTTGAAACCCCCTCCATTCTATGTTTCATTGATCATTGGGAATCAATTAGTACACAATTGCATGATTGATTCCGGGGCAAGTAGTTCAGTAATGCCCAAGGAAATAGCTGATCAGTTGGGAATTCATTATGAATTCATATCCAAAGGGGTAGTGCAATTGGATGGGACATTAGTAACAACATTTGGCAGTGATAAAAAACTTGAGTCTTACCTTGCACGCTTACCCCAACGTTGTTGTTTTACAAGATGTCTCAGTAATTGAACTTCCACCACTCTTTTCCCTATGTTTGTCAAGGGATTTCACAGCCAAGATTGGAGGTTAATTATCTGCTGATTAGTCACACATGTTGTTCATAACGAGATATGTAACTAAGGCCACAATCAGATCTGAACCTATTGCAAACTTTCACATTGAGCCTTACACTCCAAGCCAAATCAATACCAATTGTTCAACGTTTGATCAAGAGGATTATCCAAGCACTGATGAAGCTGACACCAAGGTAGGAAGCATCCCAGATCTAACTCTTGATGAATGGGCAAACAAGGTGCATGCTTTTGATCCTTATCAAGAAATAGAAGAATCTGAGTTAGGAGTCTATTACATGCATGAAGAAAATCAACCTATTGTTAGCATCACCAAGCCAAACCACAAGGATGACAATGAGGTATGGCAGTTGTTTTATGATGGATCAAGGAGTAGACAAGGTGTAGGAGGGGGAGCTATGCTGGTTTCACCTCAAGGAGTTAATTATTATTCAGCCTTTAGATTTCAGTTTGCATGCTCTAATAACATTGTTGAATATGAAGCCTTGATACAAGGATTGCATTAGTCAATCAAGAGAGGAATAAAGAACTTGCAAGTCTTTGGTGATAGTGAGTTGATTGTCAACCAAGTTAAGGGGCAGCATGCTATAAAAAATGATCTACTCAAGTGCTATAAAAATAGGGTGTGGAACCTCATTGAATATTTTGAGGGTTTTGGCATAAAATTCATTCCTAGAAAAGAGAACCAAGCTGCTGATAGGATTGCAGCAGTTGGGGCAGCCTTTGACGTTGTTGAAAGCATTCAGAAAGACAAGGTACAGCCAAACATCCATGTGATTGTGAGACCTTTAGTGCCAGACAACAATGTAAGTTGGCAAGTGTTTGAGAATGATCAGCAAATCATCCATTTCTTGCAAGAAGAGGCTGAGTTCTCAGCTAAAAATTAGGAAAAGTTGGAGTAGCAGTATGGTGACCAGGTGGTACGGTTGAGAACCAACAAGCTACCCAAGGGACTTATTACTTTCGAGTCCATTTTCAATCCTAATGATCAGTTTAGGAAGGAGAAAGCAAACATCCAAATCAAGGGAGAAGATTCAGTGTCCATCTTTGTAGAAGGAGGCAAATCACTCCAAATTGGTAAGATGACAACTGAGCAAGAAAGGTATGAGTTCATACAGCTTTGTCAAGAATTCCCTGATGTGTTTTCCTGGAGCTATGAAGATTTGAAAGGTTTCAATCCTAAGTTAGCTCAACACACCATTGAATTGGATCCAAGTACTAAGCCCATCAGGAAAAAACAAAGGCCAGTCAATCCACACATGGAGCCCCTCATGAGAAAAAAATTGAATAAGTTGATAGAATCAAGAATCATATTCGCTATCAAGCATTCTAGTTGGGTAGCCAACTTGGTTCCAGTAAGAAAGAAGAGTGAGGAAATCAAATTGTGTGTTAACTTCAGAGATTTGAATAGAGCATCTCTCAAGGATCATTATCCACTTCCTTCTACGGAGTAAATTTTGCGAGTTGTTGCTGGCTCCGAGAGGTTTTCATTACTTGATGGCTATTCAGGGTACAATCAGATTATGGTGAAGGAAGAAGATCAATTCAAGACAACCTTTATAACCAAATGCGGAACTTATGCATACAGAAAAATGCCATTTGGGCTATCCAACGCTGGAGCTACCTTCTAAAGAGCAATGGACATGGCATTCAAAGGTTTGATTAACAACATAGTGCTGATATATCTTGATTATATCACTGTTTTTTCAAAAAATACAGCAGACCACCTCTCTCATTTGAGATAAGTGTTCCAAAGGTGTAGAATATTTGGAGTATCCTTAAATCCTAAAAAATGTAGTTTTCTAGCCCATGAAGGAAAACTCCTTGGCCACATTGTCTCCAAATAAGGATTAGCAATTGATCTAGAAAGAGTTGAAGCCATAAGAGAACTACAATTGCCAAGCCACAAGAAGGCCCTTCAAAGTTTCTTGGGGAGAATAAATTTTGTTCGGAGGTTTGTCCCAAATTTTACATCCCTAGTCAAGCCTATCACCAAGATGTTAAAGAAAAGCATGGCTTTCAAATGGATAGCGGAAGGCAAGGAAAGTTTTGAATCAATCAAAGAAGCCATCTCTCAAGCCCCAACTCTCATCAACCCGGATTTCTCCAAGGATTTCATCCTCTATGCATTTGGGGGTGATGATACTATTTCTGCAATTTTGGTACATCAGAACAAAGACAATGATGAGAAGCTAGTTGCTTTCTTCAGCCAAAGCCTAGAGGACTATGAGGTGAAGTATTCCTTCATTGAGAAGCATGTTCTTATAGTAATCAGGAGCTTCAATAAATTCAAGCATCTAGTTTCAAACAACAAGGTTCAGTTGTTGGTTTCTCATGCGGGAGTTAAGGACTTCCTCCTCAACAAAGACTTGAATGAAAAGAGAGCAGGTTGGATTACTCGTGTCATGGAGTATGACATAGAGATCAAGGTCACTAAGTTGGTCAGAGGGAAAGGATTGTGTGAGCAGCTGCTTTTTAGCAAACAAAAGGAATCATGCAACAGGAAGGAGGTTGTTTTGGCATTGCAAGATAGCCATAAGCAAGGAAGCACTCAAGAGGAAAATAATAGTGTCCCCATTCCTTGCTGGACCCAAGACATAATGCACTTCCTAAGCACAGGTTTATGCCCTCCAGAGATGAACAAGACCAAAAGAAGACACTTTAGATTGTAGGCTGTCCCATATGCCCTTGTTGATGGTGTTTTGTTCAAAAGAGATGTGAATGGAGTACTACTAAGATGCATTGGTACAAATTAGATTCATAGGGTGTTGGAAGAGTTCCATGGTGGACCAGCTGGTGGTCATTTTGCACCAAGAGTGACAGCTCTAAAGATCATGAGGGCTGGCTATTATTGGCCCAAGATTTTCAGTGATTGTTATGTATGGATCAAGAGGTTCAAGAATTGTGCATTCTTCACAGGTAAAGAGAGGCTAGCTTCCCTTCCATTGCATCCAATTTCAGTTGACCAGCCATTCATGCAATGGGGTTTAGACTTCATTAGAGTCATTAATCCCAATTCAAGCGAAGGGCACAAATGGATTCTAACAGCAACATATTATTTCACCAAGTGGACTGAAGCAGTGGCACTCACGGAAGTAAATGAATCTAACATCCTAGACTTCTATGAGGGAATAATAGCTATATTTGGCATACCTACTACAATAATATCAGATAATGCATTGGCATTCATTGGGTCCAAGGTGACTGAATGGGATGTCAAAAATGGGATCTACCTAAGTACTTCATTGAACTATTACCCTCAGGGTAATGGCCAGGCTGAGTCTACAAACAAGAACTTGTTGAGGATCATTAAGAGGAATCTTGATGAATTTCAAAGGTCTTGGCATACTAAATAGAAATCAGCCTTATGGGTTGATAGGATATCTCCCAAGAGATCTACAGGTAACTCTCCATTCAAGCTTGTTTATGGAAGAGAGGCAATTTTTCCCATGTCACTTGAGTTTTCAACATTGGAACTCATGAAACAGTTGGAGTTGTTGGAGTTTGATCCCATGGAAGTCAGATATGCAGAATTGATGGAGCTCCAAGAGATCAGAAATCAGGCATCCCAAGCAATGGAGAAGGATCATGCTTTGATAAAAAAGACCTTTGATAGAAAGGCCAAGAATAGATCCATCCAAGTTGGAGATCTAGTGTTAAAATGGGATGCAGATAGAGCAAAAACCAAGAAGGCATTAAAAATTTGATGCCATTTGGAGTGGCCCATACATGGTCACAAAGTGTAAGGACAACAATGATTTCCAATTGTCTTCATTGGATGGTGAAGAACTGCAGATTCCAGTCAATGGAATCCATCTAAAGCATTGCTATTAAAGGAAAATTCTCCACCTTGTATATATTAGCTTAGGTTTCCATTCCTCCAAATGCTTGTGCACATTGTTTTGTTGTAGGTTAGTTTGTTTTCCCTAAGTGCTTTGGCACAAGCTTGTTGTTCCTGGAGATGTGTTTGTAGGCCTTGCTCCATCAGGTGATATTCCATCTTCCTCCTTGCAGTTTTCTAGTCAATTGAGGTATCAAACAGAGAATTTGATGACTCCATGCCCAATGGATTGTTTCAGGCAACTAGTAGTTTCATCCAGTAGGTAGATGACCCCTCTGAGTCACCAAAATTGTTATCCAAAATGTGCCCCCCTACTCATTTTGTGGTTAACTCCTTTCATTCTTCCCTCTCTTGTGCCTCAGACATAATTTTTTGCTTTTTAGGAACTCAAAACTTTCTGAAAATGACACCATTGGATAGAGCTCTCTCTCATCTTTCCAGAAAGGTAAAGTTTTCCTCCTAACTCCATTTAATTTTGAAGTTATGGCTCGACAGAGTTTTTTTGGGAAATTTTCCCCTGAAAGGCCCACAGCCAATAAAAACATGCCACGTTTCCAAGGAAGTGGCGGGGTCAGAGGAGAAATAGGTTTTTACCAAGTGTTTTGGTGAAATTTCAAAAGGAATATTTTTCCCTGCAGGCCCACCGACGAATTAGATGATGCCATGTGTCCAGGGGAGAAATTTGAAAAATTTGGCTAAGTGCTATGCATGGAAAATTTTGAAGGAAAGGTCCGCGCCCAATCAGATTGTGCCACGTGTCCTATGGCATGGGAGTTTCGTAGGGCGGAAGAAAAGTTAGATTTTTGGAAAAGTGTTTTGCAAAATTCCAAAAAGGAAAGTTTTTCCCTGCTGCCCCTGCCAATCAATCATGTCGTGCCGCGTGTCACCGGAGCCCAGAAAGGTGGAGCGTGGGAGGGAATTGGGATTTTTTCCCAAAGTGTTAGCTCAAAAGAAAATATTTGCCCCAAGGGCCCACAGCTAGTAATATGATGCCACATGTCTCATACTGGTGGAGCATGGGGGATAAATTGAGAAAATTTCCACAAGGAAAAGCAAAGGAAATTTAAAAGGGAAAAACCCACCCCCAAGATGCGAGCCAATAGAATCTCACCACGTGTCCAGGTGGCGCCCAAAATTCAAGAAAATCCCACATGAGCAATTAGAAGGGGCAAGCCCACACCCAATGAGACACTTCCACATATCCAGGTTGAAAATGGGTAAAGCGGCCAATGGAAAATTTAGGAAGAACACGCCCGCGTCCAATCAGCGCATGCCACGTGGCCTCAACTCACCGGCCTGGCGGGTATTTTTTGGAAAATTTCCCAAAGGGAAAATCAAAGGAAAATGGAACAAGATGGGTCCTTTCCCAATAAAAACGTGCCACATGCCACCTGGAAAGGTGGAGTGTGGGGATTTTTTGGGAAATTTTCCCAAATGTAAAAAGGTGAAAAATTTCAAATTTTCACCTGCCAATCCGATTTGGCCCTGTTTTGCCCTAAAATTTCAAATGGCCATATCTTTCGATCTAGAGCTCAGTTTTTCACATTCTTGACATCAATGGAAATATGGTGAAATTCTCTACAAGATTCTGGTGTCATTTTTTCATTTTGATGTATTTTGGAGAGAGAAAATAAAAAAACACCTCTGACACATGGTCATGGACAGAAATGAAGTTTCAAGCACCGTTTTTAATGAAGAATGGTCCGCATTCTCTCCCAGCATGGTAAAAATGTTAGGGGATGGGTATGTAATGACCCCCATGCTATTTTGATTGTATTTTGGTTAATGGTTGAATCCCTTCCATGTTTTCCCACATTTCTCTCTCCTGGGCTCGTCCCTTGCACTATAAAACCCAGATTTGGCTCATTTTCAAAGTGTGGAACATTTTCTTTTGTATTGCAGGCTCCCTCTTTCACCTAAAAAGTGATTTTGTGGAAAAATCAGACATTTTTTCAAGAATGCAACCTGTTTTGCCTCTCAGGTGTTGTAATTCAAGTGATTTTTGATTTTAAAATAACAATACAAGCCCTGTGATTAAGTTTCCATCCTCTACTTGTGTTGTTTGACTAATTTCTGATCCTCCATTATAGTTATCAGTTTGTGCATGAAGTTTTGTTGCATTTTGTGAACTATTTCAATCTGTAGAAGTAGAAAATACTCACCACTCCTTTGGTGCATCACCTATTAGCATTAGTTTTAGTTTTTTGCATTCTCTATCTTTGCCCTTTGGAATTTAGAGTAGGAATTAGGAATTTAAACCTCTGCAACTGTGCAAGTGATATACCTAATCAGAGGAGTTGAGGAACCAACCTCTAAACTGGAGATTCCTTTCCCATTTTACAAGTCCCACACTTGGGGAAAGGATTAAATGTTGTGCAATCACACTGGATGCTTAGTATGATCAAACTAAACATCTGATCAACATCCAGGGGTGCTGCTGATTTGCAACAACAACAGCCAAATATGTGATTTGGAATCATGCACTCTATAAGAAAGGGATAAATGGTTTTTTTCTCAAGTGTGTTGATAAAGAACAACAAGAAAAACTCCTCAAATCCTATCATGATCAAGCTTGTGGTGGACAATTTTCAGCCATGGTGACTGCCCACAAAATTCTTAGAGGTAGATATTATTGGCCTTCTCTTTTTGTTGATACTTAGATCTGGGTTTCTAGATGCAAAGCATGCCGATGATTTCTTGGAAAACCACAATTAGTTGCATTGCCTCTCAGGCCTGTGATTATTGAAGAACCATTTCAACAATGGGGGTTGGAATTCATTGGCGTTTTGAATCCCCATTCAAGTATTGGACATACTTATGTTCTCACTGCCATGGACTACTTCACCAAATGGATGGAAGCCATTCCAACCAAATAGGATAGCTCTGAAGTGGTCTGTAATTTCATAAAAGAGAATATCATTGTTCATTTTGGAGTTCCTCAGAATATTTTGGTGGACAACGCTACTTATTTCTCTTTGAAGGAATTGACAGAATTTTATTATGGTTTTGGCATCTCTCTAACACATTCTTCTAACTACTATCCTTGGGGGAATGGTCAAGCTAAGTCAAGAACAAAAATATTTTGACCATTATCCACAAGCTTGTTGATGAGAATCTGAAGAATTGGCACAAAAAATTATATGATGCATTGTGGGTTGATAGGATCACTCCTAAGAGGGCAATAGGCATGTCACCTTTTCAGCTGTTATATGGAGTTGAACTAGAGATTCCTATTACAATTGAAATGAAAACTCTCAAGCTACTTCAAATAGTGGAAGATAGCTAATACAGAGATTCAATTGACAAGAGGATACTTTTCCTTGAGAAGATAGAAGAGAGAAGATCCCAGGTAGTGGATAGAATTAAAGAAAATCAGCTGAAAGTGAAGAAGCTCTTTGACAGAAGAGCCAAAGCAAGGGATTTCAGAGCTAGAGATTTGGTCCTACTTTTGGATAAGAGGAGAGAGCCAAAGGGCAGTCATGGTAAGTTTGATTCTTTGTGGTTGGGTCCATTTCAAATTCAGGAACCTTGCGGTGAAAATGCCTTTCTCTTATCATACTTGGATGGAACTCCATTGGGATTACCTAGGAGTGGGAAATATTTGAAATTTTATCATCAATGAAAGTGAGTTTTTCCTCACCCTATACCATAGTTTTTGTGCTCCCCTTTTCTGTTATGTGTGTTCTAGTTTTTTTCTATCTTGGTGTGGTTTGGTTGGTGTGTTTCCTTCCTTCCTTCTTCCTTTCCTTAGAATTTTACACGACTCTGTAAGGCCCAATGGATAAGGTACTGGTCATCGTTATATGTTTAAAACTTGAGATTCTAGATCCTCATGACATGTTTTCTCCCTATTCAATCCATGTCATGTCCCCAAGTTAGAGCCACTTTTTTCCCCTCAACAATTTCCTTCTTTCCCAAGTCTAGACTTAGAAATTTTTGAGTTGTCACCCTTTGAAAATGGTCCAGTCTAAGGTTTTTAAAATCTGGAACTTCCCAAGGGATCAAGGGTTCTTAGAAACACCTTTATCAAATAGATAATCCTTTCCCCTTTCCAGAAAGGTATGGAAGTCCTCCTAACTCCTTGTAGTTTTTGAGTTATGGCACAGTGGAGGTAAATGGAGAAATTTTCCCTAGGCAAGCTTGCATCTAATAGAAAAACACCACGTGTCGAGGTGGAGCGGGACACGGGGAGGAATTCAGCACTTAGCCTTTTGGCTAAGTGGCACAAAATTTATAAACTGACACGCGGGCCCACATAGGAGAAGGGAGAAGCGCATGGCAGAGCGGCAAGGTGCAGAGGTAAATTGGGAATTTTTCCCAATGTGAATTTCAAAGGAAAAAATGGAGACGCATCCCCCAAAGCAACCAGGAGGTGCCATGTGTCTCGGAGTGGCAAGGCACGGGGATTTTTTGGGAAGTTTTCCCAATATGAAAACATGAAGGAAAAGGACAAGTCTTCAGCCCGCGAGCGAACCAGAAGGTTCCATGTTTCTCAGAGTGGTGGACCCACGGAGTTTTTTGGGAAATTTTTCCAAAAGGGAAAAGTTTAACATTTGACCCCGCCAACCCTAATTTTGACTAGTTTTTCCCTAAATCTTCAAGAGGGCATATCTTTCAAACCAGAGCTTGGTTTTGCATTTTTGGTATCAATGGAAAGATGTTGAAATTATCTACATGATGGACAATTCAATTTTAGATTTTGATGGCGTTTTGTGGGATAAAATTGAGAAAACGTCTCTAACATGAAAAAAAAACAAAAAATATCCTCCCGACTTCGCTCCAATGTTCTCCTACCACGTGGATGGCCTAATTTCAAAGAAATTAGGGCAAAGGAGTGAACGGTTCATATGAAAACTAGTAAATTGAAATATAAAATGCATTTTTACACACAAAAGCTCTTCTTGGGCTCGTCAGAAGCGTTTTCTTTGCTGTAGAAGAATCTAGAAGAAGGAAAAATGATCAAATTTGTTTGTAACCGCTTCTTGGCCATTTAGGGAAGTTCTAACCACCCCTTGCATGCTATTTCTCATCCTTTAAGAGTCATTGTTTGGGCCGGTAATCATTTTTGGAAACAGGAAGCATGTTTTTTGTGAACAGAGGACAAAAACGACAGTTAGTCTTCTTCTATTCTCCTTTTCTGTATTATTTCTTCTATTCCCACTCATTGTACAAGTTTGAACTCTGATATCAATAAAAAAAGGAAGGAATTTTATGTCCCCTGGATGGAAAGATTGATTGGTGCTTTGTAACCAGCGTGTTTTATTCTGTCTTGTGCTCAAAAATTGTAAATTTGTATTTCTTCTATTAGTTAATGCATGTTATGAAATTTCTGATCAATGCATATAGGAATCTAATATTCTACCTATATCATTGACCTTTTTGCCTTCTTTCCCACTCCCAATCGCATACTTGGATTAATTTCTTCTTAGGAAATAAATTGCAGGCTTTGCCATAGGGTCAGTGGAGTGCCCCTATGGATCTTTGGTTGAAAAACCACCTTTAAAATCCTTCGGTTTTACATGCTAAACAATGGGAGCTACACCATTCAAATGTAGAGGAACTTAGATTCCCATAACGTTGGCTTGAAATCCATAAATTTGTCCAGAAAATAAATTTTCTAGCCAACAGTTTTTGGCACCCACCGTGGGGCAGAATTTACAGTATCTGCACCCTAAAAAGACCACAATGTTTTAAAGTATTTCTTAAAAAAAATTGAAGTCTAAAGCTCCTTGTGATCCACATGAGTACGAGTATGACTATTCTTGCAAATCCTCCTAGATATCTTCTTCATTCTTTCATATCAAAGAAGATATCATTTCATACATGAAGGAGGCTATTTGGCATAGTAGGCAAAGTGTAAAACGTTACTCTATTGCTCCAAAGCTTTTCAACTGAAAAGAAGAACCTACTTTTGAGTTGGAAGAGTAAAAAATAGATTCCAGCACATCGGAGAAGATAATAAGCCTTCAAGCTAGCTGATAGAAGGTATACTCGCCAACTAAGGAAAGGAGGAGTGATTGACCCTACTTTTGAGGATTTGGAGAGAGAAGAAGTAAATGTTATAGCTCGGTTTGAAAAAGAGGAAGAGATTAGAGATCAACTTGAAGAAATTGCAAGACTTCAAGATGTAGCAGAGGAAAGAGAAGCAACCCTAGCTGCTGAAGAAGCCAAAAACAAAAACAAAATGGCTGATAATGAATGTGAAGCACATGCACCCAATGCACCATGGGGAAAAAATACTGGTCCTCCTGCAAGTACTCCATGATCTGATAAGAGGTTTGAGAAATAATTTTTCTAAATTCAAAGGAGATGGCTCCCAACTCCCTGAAGAACATAGAGCAGCCTTCATCACTGCTTGTTGTGTGTTAGGTGTTGAAGATGAAGATGTGTCTGTTATATTTTTTGTGGAGTCACTCCAAGAGAAAGCTACTAAATTGTTTTACATGCTTCCTATAAGATCTATTACTGGTTGGGAAGATATTAGAAAATCATTTGAAAATAGATTTGGGAGCACTAAAGATGGTCAAGAGTTACTGGTGCAATTAGTCCAAATAAAGAAAGAAAGCTTTGAATCTATGAGGGACTTCATAGCAAGGTTTGAAAGACTGAAAAGAAGAGTCCCCGAAGATGTGCTTGTTTTCAACGAATCACAGAACCCTTCTGTTTATACAAGTGCATATACTTTAACTCACTGTGTGATTGGATAACATGGGTACTATCTCCAAGTTGTGGGACTTGCTACTTGAGATAGACCTCCAGAGAAAGCTGGTTCTTGCTCCTAAACTACTTGCCACAATCTACTCTAATGTAGGGGAAACTAACTATTCTAATCTAAACTTCCAAGGGACCAGGGAGAGAAAATACATAAAATGAAAGCCTACACTAAAGTGGTGATACACCAGAAAAGGAGGGTGTGAGAATAGTCTTCAAATGCGTGAAATACAGAAGCAAAGTGCACACTAGAAGAGGTGATGACAGTTCTCCATAATCTAGCAAAACGCATTCACAACAATATTTCAAACATACACAATGATAATGGATCCCTGCATGAACATAATAATACACACAATATTCTTGTAATCAAGGTTGAAGGGGTAAGAAGAATGCAAGAAAACATAGCAGGGGAAGATACATCCACAAACTTATATTTTATTGCTTCATGATATGCACAGTTCAATATATTACAAGATAAGGGCCTGGATCACCATGTAAGGAGTCCACAACAAGGGCCTGTAACACATCAGCTCCACAAAGCAATCTTGGTAGAGCTTTTCTACAAAAACTACCTCTCTTTATAATGAGCACAACACTCCAATTTATAGAAAAATGAGAAGGGAAAGAGAAGGGAAAATGGAAATCCTGAAATATGTCCTTCAACCACTTGTAAGAGGCATTAAATGGAGTAAAATGAATATATATTACTTATAAAAGGCTCCCCATACTATCCTAGGTGCTGTAGTAGAGAAAGAATGATGACCATGCCTCTTAATTGCACTCCCAACCACCAAATAAAACACTGTTATGAACCCAGCCACGTTTTCTAAAAAACTCGATCAATATCTCATCAAATTTGGAATTTCTTGATTTTTTTGCATTGGCCTCGGAGCCATGATTCCAACGGTACCAATTTTGTGTGATTTCGTTGAGAAATGCAAAAGTTATGGCCTTCTGAGTGCGGGCAGCTATTTTGGGTCTGGTAGGCGTTTTCTGTCATTTGACGGGAATGAGCATTGACTGACTAGATCTGAATATTTTTATTTTATTTAAATATATCTACCCTTTACTGAATGGAGCTGAATTCATTCCAGAAAGTCCAATTTTGTGAAAATCGGAGCTCGGAGTCAAAAGTTATGGCCGTTTGAAGTTCAGGGGTCAAACATTGACTTTTCTTCTTGGCCCTCGACCACTTCGGCTTTTCGCGTCCCGCACGTACCTTTCTCCCGGCTGTCCCGGATGAAAATATCCTGCTTCGGCCGATTCAGGATTGCTTGTTCCTATTTGCGGCTTTTTCACCTTTTTGTGTCCCACGCGTCCCTCGCATACTTTTGTCCCAACTGTCCCGCGGACTGCCTAGGACAAATATCTCCGAACCGCCCAAAATGGACTGTCTGTGGGCAAATTGACCAATTCACGTCCCGCACGTACTTTTGTCCTGGCTGTCCCAATACCATGCAAAACAAAAACTTGATGATTTTCCATGCTGTCGGTCGCTTCGGCTTTTTGTGTCCCGCGCGTCCTGACGTCCCAACTGTCCCGCGGACCGCCTGGGACAAAAATGTCCGACTAAGCTAATTTTCTTTGTTTTTTTGGCCCCAAGCTTGGTACGGCGAACCTCAGCATGACCCAAACCCTTCAGACCCAAAATTAAAATAGTCCTGCAACCTTATTTTTTGCATTTTTTCCATTTTTTCTAACTCGTTGGGATTTCTTCTTGGATGGGAGAGTTAGAGAGAAGCCGAGGGGACCCCAAAAAACATGATTTTGGGCCTCGAATCAATCTACTTGCTCGGGACTAAATAATTTGATGAATGTTATCAAAATTACCTTGAGGGTGAATTTTGGATAACAATTTTGGCGACTCAGTGGGGCTATCTACCTGTCAGATGAAGAACGACCAGCTGCTCGTAGCAATCCATTGGGCATGGAGTCATAAGCAAGCCTGAAAACTAATCTGAACTTTGAAAAAATTCCTCTGAGCCACTTGAATTCCACTAAACTTAGAGTTGTTCTCACCAAAATGCCACTAAAATGAATTGTGCAAGAGCAAAACCAGCAGCACCAAAACTATGTACAAAACTGAAAATCATACATGCTCTAAATGGAACATGCAGAGTGTGCACAAGCACTTCTTTTACTGAAAGCAAACCTACCTACTCTACCCAAATGGAAACAAAGGTGAGCTAAACAAACCCTACAACTAGTTGTGCAAAATAACTTCCTTTCTTCAAAATTGGCAACCATGCAACTAATTTGGCATTGTACATGGCTGATTGGATGAATGGAAAATCAACAAGAAACTGTTCTTCCACCCAAATCATCAAGGTATCAGGTGAAGGAAAATTCAATACCTCTTTTAGTTGTTCTGTGTTTGGATTGGAGAGGTATGACAGCTGATCCTTGGTTCTTTATAGCTCATCCTCATGCTTAGGAGCAAGCATGACTGGTTGTGACTTCTCCTTTGGTTCCAATGAAGCCAGATACTTGATTGGGCAAGGTATGGTCCTTTGAGTATACCCATCGCCCTAATTTTCAACTCCAAGAATGGAGTTCTCTTGTAAACCCTTTTGAATGGATGGTGTGGAAGTAATGGTAGAACCTTTCTGCCCTTTCTCTTCCTCCAATGAAGAACATGAAAGATTAAAATCTTCCAATCTTGGTTCCAAAGAACTGGTATAAGATGCAGGCTGCTGAAAATGAATGCTCTCCTTCCTGACAGCAGGCTCAAGTATTTGGGACGTGGAAGATGAAAGAGAGAATGGTGGAAACTCAACCGGTTCTTCTTTATCAAAATAGTCCTCCAAATCTGACAGATATACTACCTCATGGTTGTCCTGCTGCAAATGCTCAACTTCCTCCATGGTGTCCTATTGATCTGTAACTTGATCATCATGGTTTCTTTCATCCTCCAACATTGAGTTTGAGAGATCAAACTCTTCTTCAGGACTAGAACTTGAGAGAGATGAAGTAGAAAGAAGAACTGAAGGTTCTCCTGTAGCCTACTTTTTGCTCAAAGCCCTTGGATCTGCAATTTTGTCCTCCACAACTAGAATGTGCTCCTCTTCTTTTGGATTTGGAGCAGCTTCTTCCTCCTCTACTACTTGAAGGCAATCTTTCTCTTGATAGAACTCTTCTTCTAGCATGAAGTTTGTCAAGTCAAACTCTTCAATATGCTGCTCTAGAGGACAAGTTGGGACTACAAGATCTTCTTCTGAGCTTTCTTCCTCTATGGCTGATTGTGCAACTTGAATTGAATCAACATTCCTTTCAAATAGAGTACCAACATGGACACTACTTTTTGAGAAAACTGACTGCTGATCTGCTTCTTCTTTTTACTCTTCTCCTGCGACAACAAAATCAATCTTAACCACCACCTGTTCTCCAACTCCAACCTCTTCTGAAGGCTTAACCATCAAGGGGATATTTTTCATCCCAAATTTAAGAGCCCAACTCTTCATACTTTGAATTTCTTCATCCTTGTTTGGCTTTTCTTTTTGCTGTTGTTTTCCTTGACTAGAATTCTGATTTTTATCCTCCCAACATGGATTTGGGAATGCAAGAGGAGAAGTGGATTGTAACTCAAATGGCTTGGCAATTTTTCGTGGTGGTGGAGGAGGTAGAAACTCTTGTTTCTTTGGAGGAGAGGGTATTTCTGTTAGCTTTTGTGGAGGGGATGACTGTTTGGAAGGAAAGGGGAAAGAAGAATTGAGATGTGGTGGAAGACTAGGAAATAGAGAAATGGAATTAACTCCTAGGGCAGCATTGACTGGATTTATAATTTGAAATTCCAAATGAGATGATGCTGCTTGAGTAATGGGAAGAGAAAAACCAGATGATGGTGTAGAACTTACCCATTGACAAGGTTGTTCAATACCAAGTGTATAGGCCTCTATTTCTGCAATCCATCGTGCAAGTTGGGGCAGCATCTTTATCATAAAGTCCAGCTTCTCCTGAGGGTTGAAGTGTCTTGGAAAAGGGCCTCCCCATGGACAAGGAGTCTTGCAACTAATTCTGAAAGCTTTCATTTGAGCTGTTGCTCTTGATTGCACCATCTTTGCCTCCATCTTTTGGATTTGTTCCAGCAGATCTGCATTTTCTTCTTGACTGCCCTCACAACCAGCATACCCTTGTGCTTGACATGCTTCATATCCAAACTGACTTTGGCACTGCTGCTCATATGGGTAGACATGCTGATTTTGAATTTGATCAAAATGCTGATTTGGAGGATTTGTAAAACATGTTGGATGAAGATCAGTGGCCTTTTGCCCTAAAACTTCAAATCACCATATCTTTCGATCTAGAGCTCAGTTTTTCACGTTCTTTATATCAATGGAAAGCTGGTAAAATTCTCTACAAGATTCCAGGTCCTTTTTTATTTTGGTGGATTTTGGAGAGATAAAATCAAGAAACACCTCTGGCACGTGGTCATGGACATAAATGATGTTTCAACCACCATTTTTAATGAAGAATGGCTCGCATTCTCTCCCAGCATGGTTAAAAATGTAAGGGAATGGGTCTGTTAGGGTGCCCATGCTATTTTGATGGCATTTTGGTCAATGGTTGAACCCCTTGCATGTTTTCCTGTGTTTCTCTCTCCTAGGGTCGTGGTTTGCACTGTAAAAGCCAAAATGAGTTCATTTGGTAAAAAGAGACACTTTTTCAGCTCTGCAACTTCCTTTTTCTTCCTCCTTGGCAGAATTTGTCAAGAAATTTTACCTTTCCATGTAATGCAGCACCTTTTCTTGCCTCTGGATCACTGTAATGTACTATATTAGATCTGAGATGTTGATATATGTTTTGTGATTAAAATCCTTCAATCCTTTCATATATCTATCATTTCTTTCTTGATTTGTCATTACAGTTTGAGCATTTGTGCATGTTTTGTGTTGTGTTTCCTTGTGGATTGTGTATTTCATGCAGCATCAGGTGTCTAAAACTCCTTTGGTGCATCACATATTAGCATTAGTTCTTTCTTTTTTGCATTCTCTATCTCTGTCTCCTTGGAATTTAGAGAAGACTTAGGAGTTTAAACCTCTACAATTGTACAAGTGAATTAGCTGATCAGAGGAGTTGAGGAACCAGCCTCTAATCTGGAGATTCCTCTTCCATTTTGCAAGTCCCACACTTGGGAAGAGGATTCAATGTTGTGAAATCACACTGGATGCATAGGGTGATCAAACTAGAAATTTGATCAACATCCAGGGGGTGCTGCTGATTTGCAACAACAGTGCTACCTCTTCAGAACCACTTAAGATTATTCTTCATCAGTGCCTTGCCATTAGAAGTTGGTTTCTTCCTTGGAAGATCCCAACCAAACACACTGAGGGAAGCTCAAAACTTTTCCAATGAAACTGATGATGACTTAATCCCTCTAGAAAGGTGAAAGGCCCAAATGGGAAGCAAAAGGGTCAGAGTTTGGCTCCAATAACTACATATCCTATGTTCTAGAAAATGGAAAATGATCTGGTTTCCTTAAAGAAACAGCTATCCCAAATGACAATGAGAAATGCTCCAATGAGGCCAAATATCCCTGATAGACAAATAATTACACCACCTCCTCGCCAACTTGCACTTGAAGCACCTCCCGTCAATTCTATCTGTGACATCAAAGAATCAAGGAAGGATGTTGAAATTGATGGACTTAAAGGATAAATAGCAGAGGATTATGAAGGATACCTCAAAATTGAAGAAGTTGATATGCACAATGGGTTTTTCAAGTTTTTTGGATGATGGGGAAGAAGAAGAGGAAGCCCCAAGCTTCTCATGTGTTGTCTTCACTCGAGCTCAATATAAGAACTATGCTCTACCCTCTGTGACTCAAGAGGAAAAGAAAACTAAATAAGTTCCAGCAACCACACAAAATAAGATCATCAACAGAGGCTCACCATTTCCACCCTCAATGGATTCATTGAAAATGAAACCAGGCCAAATGGCTGCTAGAGATCAGGATGTTATATCTAGTAAGTCACATTTTCCTTCTTCTAGCTCACAAGTTATTAAAAACACTCCTCTCTGCAATGAAGTCTATCCTAAGTCAGCCAAAGTTCCTCAAAGAACTTTACCATGTAAACCTTCCCTCACTCCAGTAACTTCCCCTCATACAGCATTGTCCCATTTTATTTTATGGAACATGCAAGTAAGACCAAAGTGCAGCTCTCAGAGATTGAATACTTGCAAACACACCCTACTCAGTTTGATAGAATAATCAATGTTTTTCAGAGAAGCAGTTCTATACCTTCAAGTTCAAATTATAAAGGTATGCTCCTGAAACCATCTACACCAGCTGCCCAAAACATGTTGGCCCTAAGTGCTTCCAAAACAGATAAGGTGGAACCCTTCTACTTGTCTTTTCTCATGAATGGTTTTTATCTCAACAATTACATCATTGACTCCGAAGTTTCTAATAACGTAATGCCACTCAAAGTTGCCAATGCTCTTGGTCTGACACTAACCAAATTTAATGAAGCTTGTTACTCAATGGAATCCAAGCAAGTACCACTAGTAGGAAGGATAAAAGATGCACAAGTGGCTTTGGTTGAATACCCTCATAAGAAGGTGCTTCTAACCATCTTAGTGGTAGACATTCCAAAATCTTTTGGCATGCTCTTGAGTAGAAGTTTTTGTAGAGACCTTGGTGGAGAGATAAAGATGGATTGGACCTCTAAAACTATTCCAGTAAAGGGTGAGATGAAGAGGCTGCTTTCGGTAAGAAAAATGAAGTTTATAGTAAGAAGTTCCAGTGACCAAAGAGCTAATATCCTCTTTCAAGATTGTGGATTAGGAAACTATTTCCTTACTTCACAATGAGAATAAGACTTTCCACTTTCCTCAGAATCAGAGAAAGATCAGGTCTAGACTACAGAGTTTGATTGAATCCATTCCAAAGCAGGATCAAGGGTTGGTGTTGTGTTGTACTCTCCTTCTAATGTGATGCATCCTTTTGCATACAAACTGTAGTTTGACAAAACCAACAATACAACAGAATATGAAGCTCTTCTCTTGGGCATAAGTGTAGTGGAAGACATGGGAATCAAAAATTTGAGATGCCTTGGTGATGCTAAAGTGATACTGAAGAAAATCCACCAGTAATACTAGGTGAAGAACCCAAGGCTCAGGCATTACAGGAATAGATTGTGGTATTACATTGAATTCTTTGATGCATTCTCTATTGAATCCATCCCAAGACAGTAAAATGAAAGAGTTGATTCTCTTGCAGTATCATCATCCCTATTAACTCCTCATCCTTCTTTTGGCAAGGAAAAAATAACCATTGAGATGGTTTTTCAGACCAAGTGTTCTTGATAACACAGATCACTAGCAAGTTTTCAATGAGGATAATCAAATTTTAGCCTTCTTGGAGCAAAGAGACAACTTCAATAATCTCTTATTTGAGGGAAGTGTTAATCCACATAGAGAAGTTGTGGCATAATATGCATCAGATGAAATTGAAAGAGTGGGTGATGAAGGTATGATCAGATTGAAAGGTAACAAGATCCCTAAAGGTCTAGTCTCTCCGGAGGACTTGTTTGACAAGCATGACATATTTATTCGTGAAAAAGAAAAGCTATCTTCTTGTTGTCCATCTGATTTTGACAAGGAAAACATTGGGACTTCTAAAGATCTAAGGATGGTCAACATTGGCAAATGTTGCTCACCTGAAGAGAAAAGGAAGTTTGTTTCTTTGCTTAAAAATTACTCTGATGTGTTGACCTACTCTTATGACGAGCTCAAATCTTTTCAACTGAAGCAAATGCATCATTACATTCCTCTAAAGCAAGATGCTAAGCCCTTCAGGAAGAAGCAAAGACCCTATAATCCAAAGATTGCTGATGTTATCAAGGAAGAAGTGAACAGATGATGAACACCATAATTATTTTACCCATTCACCACTCAACATGGGTTGCCAACATTTTACCGGTAGGAAATAAAAATGGGGAGATCAGAATATGTGTAGCTTTCAGAAATTTGAATCAAGCATCTCTCAAGGAC
This sequence comes from Taxus chinensis, assembly GCA_019776745.2. Lineage (NCBI taxonomy): Eukaryota > Viridiplantae > Streptophyta > Pinopsida > Cupressales > Taxaceae > Taxus > Taxus chinensis. The sequence goes on along the minus strand of CM034150.1, from coordinate 820,357,087 downwards.
AATTACCCTCTTCCGATCATGGATCATATCCTACAAGTAGTTACTGGATCTGAGATTCTTTCTTTGCTTGATGGCTTCTCATGGTATAATCAAATTAAAGGGGCTGAAGAATGTTGTAGCAAGATGACCTTCACAACTCCTTGGGGCACTTTTTCTTACAACAGGATGCTTTTTAGCCTTATCAATGCGGAAGCCACCTTCGAAAGATCCATGGACCTAGCTTTCAAAAATATCAAGCATTGCATTTTCATATACCTTGATAACTTAACCATGTTTTCAAAGAAGATAAGTGAGTATATCTTCCACTTGGAGAAGATTCTTGCGAGATGTAGAAAACATGGCATTTCTCTAAATCCCAAGAAGTGTATCTTTAGAGTCACATAAGACAAGCTGTTGGGACTGATCATGAATAATCATGGAGCAAATATTGACCTTTAGAGGGTAAGTGTTATTCAAGCACTATCTCTTCCCACCAGCAAGAAAGTAGTGCACTCATTCTTTGGGAAGGTAAATTTTCTTTGCCGCTTTGTCCCTGAATTTGCTTAACTAAAAAATCATATCACCTCTATAATGAAGCCTCAAACAAGTTTCAAATGGAGTAGTGAAGGAAAATCATCATTTGAAGAAATCAATAAGGCCATTGCCAAAGCTCCAACGCTGGTATCTCCAAATTTCAGCAAGGAATTCATCATGTATTGTTATGCCTCAGAGCACACTCTTTTTGTTGTCCTAGTTCAGAAGAATGACAAAGAATTGGAAGCACCTATTGCTTTCATGAGCTTCACTTTGAAGAAGAATAAACTAAATTACAGTCAATTGGAAAAGCATGCATACAAAGTGGTTAAGGATGTGAAGAATTTTAGATTTTCCATACTCAAATCTCACACCATGGTGATGGTCCCCAGAAGTGAAATCAAGTCCATTTTCACACAACAAGATCCCGGAGCCAAAGGAGGAAATTGGATTGCAAGGATCTAAGCGTATGACCTAGAGATTAAGCCCTCTAATCTGGTTAGAGGAAATGGTTTGTGCAAATTTATTGCTGAAGATGAATCTCTCAAAGTTTAGCTTGGAGAAAGAGATGACACTTGCCCAACCTGCTCAAAAGATTTCCCACAAGTTCTCTTTGTTAACACTACAAAAGAATGGTATGAAAACATCACTTTCTTTCTTGCCTATGGGGACTGCACTCCTCATTTATATTAGAAGCAGTGAAGAACTCTCGGGCTGAAAGTAGCCAAATATGTGATTTGGAATCATGCACTCTACAAGAAAGGGATAGATGGTTGTTTTCTCAAGTGTGTTGACAAGGAACAATAAGAAAAACTCCTCAAAGCCTATCATGATCAAGATTGTGGTGGACACTTTTCGGCCATGGTGACTACCCACAAAATTCTCAGACGTAGATATTATTGGCCTTCTCTTTTTGCTGATACTCAGATTTGGGTTTCTAAATGCAAAGCATGCCAGCAATTTGTTGGAAAACCAAAGTTAGTTGCATTGCCTCTCAGGCCTATGATTATTGAAGAACCATTTCAACAAAGAGGGCTGGATTTCATTAGAGTTTTGAATCCCCATTCAAGTTTTGGGAATACTTATGTGCTCACTTCCATGAACTACTTCACCAACTGGGTGGAAGCCATTCCAACCAAACAAGCTAGCTTTGAAGTGGTCTGCAATTTCATAAAAGAGAATATCATTGTTGTTTTTGGAGTTCCTTAGTATATTGTGGTGGACAATGCTACTTATTTCTCTTTGAATGAATTGACAGAATTATGTTATGGTTTTGGCATCTCTCTAGTAAATTCTTCTAACTACTATCCTCAGGGGAATGATCAAGCTAAGTCAAGCAACAAAAATATTGTGACCATTATCCGCAAGCTTGTTGATGAGAATCAGAAGAACTAGCACAAAAAATTATACGATGCATTGTGGGCTAATAGGATCACTCCTAAGAGGGCAATATGCATGTCACCTTTTAAGTTGCTATATGGAGTTGAAGTAGAGATTCCTATTATAATTGAAATGCAAGCTCTCAAGCTACTTCAAACAATGGAAGATAGCCAATACAGAGATTCAATTGACAAGAGGATCCTTTTCCTTGAGATGCTACAAGAGAGCAGATCCCAGGTAATGGACAGAATTAAAGAACATCAGCTGAAAGTGAAGAAGCTCTTTGACAGAAGAACCAAAGCAAGGGATTTCAAAGCTGGAGATTTGGTCCTACTTTTTGATAAGAGGAGAGAGAAAAATGGCAGTCATATTAAGTTTGATTCTTTGTGGTTGGGTCCATTTCAAATTCAGGAAGCTTGTGGTGAGAATGCATTTCTCTTATCATACTTGGATGGAACTCCATTAGGATTGCCTAGGAGTGGGCAATATTTGAAACTTTATCATCAGTGAAAGTGAGTTGTCCCTCACCCTGTACCATAGTTTTTTTGTTTCCCCTTTTTTGTTGTGTGTGTTCTAGTTTATTTTATGTCTTGGTGTGGTTTGTTTGGTGTGTTTCCTTCCTTCCTTCTTCCTTTCCTCAGAATTGTACATGACTTTGTAAGGCCCAATGGATAAGACACTGGTCAATGTTATATGTTTTAAAACTTGAGATTCTAGATCCTCAGGCCATTTTTTCTCCCTGTTTAATCCTTGTCATATCCCAAAGCTAGAGCCACTGTTGTCCCCTCAACATTTTCCTTCTTTTTCCCAAGTCTGGACTTAGAACTTTTTGAGTTTTCACCCTTTAAAAATGGTCTAGTCTGAGTTTTTTTAAATCTGGCACTTCCTAAGGGATCAAAGGTTCTTAGAAACACCTTCATCAGATAAAGAATTATTTCCCCTTTCCAGAAAGGTATGGAAGCCCTCCTAACTCCTTGTAGTTTTTGAGTTATGCCTCGGCGAGGTAAATGGGGAAATTTTCCATAGGAAAGCCCACATCCAATAGAGAAGTGCCACGTGTCAAGGAGGAGCGGAGCATAGGGAGGAATTCGATACTTATCCCTTTTGGCTAAGTAGCGTAAAAGTTACAAACCGACCCACGGACCCACGGAGGAGAAGGGAGAAGTGCATGGTAGAGTGGTGGAGCACGGAGGTAAATTTGGATTTTTTCCCAATGTGAATTTCAAAGGCAAAAATGGAAGCGCATCCCCCAAGCAACCAGGAGGTGCCACATGTCTCGGAGCAAGGGGCGCGGGGAGTTTTTAGGAAATTTTCCCAATATAAAAAATGAAAAGGAAAATGAAGGGTCTTCAGCTCATGAGCAAACCAGAAGGTGCCACGTTTCTCAGAGTGGCGGACCCATAGAGTTTTTTGGGAAATTTTTCCTAAAGGGAAAAATTTAACATTTGACCCCGCTAACCCAATTTTTGACCAATTTTTCCCTAAATCTTCAAGAGGCCATATATTTCAAACTAGAGCTCATTTTTTGCATTTTTGGTATTAATGGAAAGCTGTTGAAATTATCTATATGATGGAAACTTCAATTTTAAATTTTGATGGCGTTTTGTGGGAGAAAATCAAGAAAGGTCTGAGTCCTCTTGATCTGGGGAGGAAGGAGGACCGCTACCCACCCTAGTCCTGGTGTCTCCCGTGGATCCCATACCCGCAGCCACATTGTTTTCCCATCCAGGAGCAGAGCCGCCACCCATGGACACGATTAGGGTTAGAGGTACACCTGGAAGCGACCATGGAACAGTCCCAGAATGGTCGTGGAACAGCCAGGGAACAATCGTAGAACAGCCGCGGAACAGGCGTGGAACAGCCGCGGAATAGCCGCGGAACAGTCGCGGAGCAATCTCGGAGCAGTCGCGGAGCAATCTCAGAGCAGTTGCGGAGCAATCTCGGAACAGTCACGGAGCAATCAGTGAAAGTGAGTTGTCCCTCACCCTGTACCATACTTTTTGTTATTTCCCCCTTTTCTATTGTGTGTGTTTTTTTTTATATATATTTTGGTGTGGTGAGAATGCATTTCTCTTATCATACTTGGATGGAACTCCATTAGGATTGCCTAGGAGTGGGCAATATTTGAAACTTTATCATCAGTGAAAGTGAGTTGTCCCTCACCCTGTACCATAGTTTTTTTGTTTCCCCTTTTTTGTTGTGTGTGTTCTAGTTTATTTTATGTCTTGGTGTGGTTTGTTTGGTGTGTTTCCTTCCTTCCTTCTTCCTTTCCTCAGAATTGTACATGACTTTGTAAGGCCCAATGGATAAGACACTAGTCAATGTTATATGTTTTAAAACTTGAGATTCTAGATCCTCAGGCCATTTTTTCTCCCTGTTTAATCCTTGTCATTCCCAAAGCTAGAGCCACTGTTGTCCCCTCAACATTTTCTTTCTTTTTCCCAAGTCTGGACTTAGAAATTTTTGAGTTTTCACCCTTTAAAAATGGTCTAGTCTGAGTTTTTTTAAATCTGGCACTTCCCAAGGGATCAAAGGTTCTTAGAAACACCTTCATCAGATAAAGAATTATTTCCCCTTTCCAGAAAGGTATGGAAGCCCTCCTAACTCCTTGTAGTTTTTGAGTTATGGCTCGGCAGAGGTAAATGGGGAAATTTTCCATAGGAAAGCCCACATCCAATAGAGAAGTGCCACGTGTCAAGGAGGAGCGGAGCATAGGGAGGAATTCGATACTTATCCCTTTTGGCTAAGTAGCGTAAAAGTTACAAACCGACCCATGGACCCACGGAGGAGAAGGGAGAAGTGCATGGTAGAGTGGTGGAGCACGGAGGTAAATTTGGATTTTTTCCCAATGTGAATTTCAAAGGCAAAAATGGAAGCGCATCCCCCCAAGCAACCAGGAGGTGCCACATGTCTCGGAGCAAGGGGCGCGGGGAGTTTTTAGGAAATTTTCCCAATATGAAAATGAAAAGGAAAATGAAAGGTCTTCAGCTCATGAGCAAACTAGAAGGTGCCACGTTTCTCAGAGTGGCGGACCCATAGAGTTTTTTGGGAAATTTTTCCTAAAGGGAAAAATTTAACATTTGACCCCGCTAACCCAATTTTTGACCAATTTTTTCCTAAATCTTCAAGAGGCCATATATTTCAAACTAGAGCTCATTTTTTTGCATTTTTGGTATTAATGGAAAGCTGTTGAAATTATCTATATGATGGAAACTTCAATTTTAAATTTTGATGGCGTTTTGTGGGAGAAAATCAAGAAAACATCTCTGGCATGCAAAAAAACAAAAAAGTTCATCCTGACTTCGCTCCAATATTCTCCTACCACATAGATGGCCCGATTTCAAAGTAATTAGGGAGAAGCAGCAAATGGTTCATATGCAAACTGGAAAATTGAAATATAAAACACATTTTTACACACAGAAGCTCTTCTTGGGCTTGTTAGAAGCGTTTTCTTTACTACATAAGAATCTGGAAGAAGGAAAAATGATCAAATTTGTTTGTAACCACTTCTTGGCCATTTGGGGAAGTTGTAACCACCCCTCGCATGCTATTTATTGTCCTCTAATAGTCATTGTTTGGGTTGGAAATCGATTTTGGAAATGGGAAGCACATTTTTTGTGAACAGAGGACAAAAATGACAGTCAGTCTTATTATATTCTCCTTTTCTGTATTATTTCTTCTATTCCCACTCGTTGTACGAGTTTGAACTCTGAGATCAATAAAAAAGGAAGGAATTTTTAGTCCCCTGGATGGAAAGATCGATTGGTGCTTTGTAACCAGCATGTTTTATTCTGTCTTGTGCATAGAAATTGCAAATTTGTCTTTCTTCTATTAGTTAATGCATGTTATGAACTTTCTGATCAATGCATATAGGCATCTAATATTCTACCTATATCATTAACCTTCTTTCCTTTTTTCCCACTCCCTTTCCCATACTTGGATTAATTTCTTCCCTAGCAAGAAATTGCAGGCTTTGCCATAGGGCTTTTCCGTAAATGTTTCCACAAAACAAATTTTCTAGCAAACTATTTTTGGCGCCCACCTTGGGGAAGAGTTTTAAAATATTTCTTAAAAGTTTTTGAATTCTAAAGCTCCTTTTGATTCACATGAATACGAGTATGACTATTCTGACAAATCCTCCTAGAGACCTTATTCATTCTTTCATATCAAATAAGATATCATTTCAGACCTGAAGGAGACTATTTGGCATAGTAGGCAAAGTGTAAAACATTACTCTTTTTCTACAAAGATTTTGGACTAAAAAGAAGAACCTGCTTTTGAGTTGGAAGAGCAAAAAATAGATTCCAGCACTTAAGAGAAGACAATAAGCCTTCAAGCTAGCCGATAGAAGTTATACTCACCAGTTGAGGCAAGGAGTGATTGACCCTACTTTTGAGGAGTTGGAGAGAGAAGAAGCAAATTTTATATCTCAACTTGATAGAGAGGAAGAGATTAGAGCTCAACGTGAAGAAATTACAAGACTCCAAGATATATAAGAGGAAAGAGAAGAAACCCTAGCTTCTGAAGAAACTAGAAATATAAACAAAATGGTTGATAATGAACATGAAGCACGTGCACCCAATGTACCATGGGGATGAAATACTAGTCCACTTACTCTCCCACGAGTACTCCATGATTTTCCAAGAGGTTCGAGAATTTTTTTTCCCAAATTCAAAGGAGATGGCTCCCAACTCCCTGAAGAACATGTAGCATCCTTCATCACTACTTGTGGTATGTTAGGTGTTGAAGATGAAGATGTGTCAATTAGAATTTTTGTGGAGTCACTCTAAGAGAAATTTGCTTAATCATTTTACATGCTTCCTGCGTGATCTATTACTTGTTGGGAAGATATTAGAAAAGAATTTGAAAACAGATTTAGGAGCACTGAAGATGGTCAAAAGCTACTGGTGCAATTAGTCCAAATAAATAAAGAAAGCTCTGAATCTATGAGGGACTTCATAGCAAGCTTTGACATACTGACAAGAAGAGTCCCTGAAGATGTGCTACCTCCTGAGAACCACCTAAGAATATTCTTCATCAGTACCTTGCCATCAAAAGTTGGTTTCTTCCTCAGAAGAACCCAACCAAACACACTGACGGAAGCTCAAAACTTTTCCATTGAAACTGATGATGACTTAATCCTCTCTGGAAAGGTGAAAGGCCCAAATGGGAAGCAAAAAGGTCAGAGTTTGGCTTCAGTAACTGCAAATCCTATGTTACAGAAAATGGAAAATGATCTAGTTGCCTTGAAGAAACAGATATCCCAAATGACAATGAGAAATGATCCAAGGAGGCCAAACTTCCCTGATAGACAAATAATTACACCACCTCCTCGCCAACTTGCCCTTGAAGCACCTTCTGTCAATGCTATCTATGACACCAAAGAATCAAGGGACGATGCTGAAATTTATGAACTTTAAGGAGAAATAGCAAAGGATTACAAAGGCTACCTCGAAATTGAAGAAATTAATATGCACAATGGGTTGTTTGAGTTTTTGGATGATGGGGAAGAAAAAGAGGAATCCCCAAGATTCTCATGTGTTGTCTTCAGTCAAGCTCAATCCAAGAAAGATTCTCTACCCTCTTTGGCTCAAGAGGAAAAGAAAACTAAAGAAGTTCTAGCATCCACACAAAATAAAATCATCAGCAGAGGCTCACCATTACCACCCTCAATGGATTCAGCAAAAATGAAACTAGGCCAAATGGCTGCCAGAGATCAAGCTATTATATCTAGTAAGTCACATTTTCCTTCTTCTAGCTCACAAGTTATTAAAACCACTCCTCCCTCTAATGAAGTCTATCCTAAGTCAGCCAAAGTTCCTCAAAGAACTTTACCATGTAAACCTTTCCTCACTCCAAGAACTTCCCCCTCATCCAAACATTATCCCATTTAATTTTTTGGAACATGCAAGTAAGACCAAAGTGCAGCTCTTAGAGATTGAATACTTGTAAACACACCCTACTCAGTTTGATAGAATAATCAATGTTGTTCAGAGTAATAGTTCTATACCTTTAAGTTAAATTATAAAGGTCTGATCCTGACACCATCTAAACCACATGCCCAAAACATGTTGGCCCTAAGTGCTTCCAAAACAGATAAGGTGGAACCCTTCTACTTGTCTCTTCTCATGAATGGTTTTGAGCTCAAAAATTACATCATTGACTCCAGAGCTTCTGATAATGTAATGCCACTCAAAGTTTTCAATGCTTTTGTCCTGACACTAACCAGATTTAACGGAGCTTGTTACTTAATGGAATCTAAGAAAGTACCACTAGTAGGAAGGATAAAAGATGCACAAGTGGCTTTGGATGAATACCCTGATAAGAAGGTACTTCTAACCATCTTAGTGGCAGACATTCCAGCATCTTTTGGCATGCTCTTGAGTAGAAGTTTTTGTAGAGACCATGGTGGAGAGATAAAGATGGATTGGACCTCTGTAACTATTTCAGTAAAGGGTGAGATTAAGAGGCTGCTTCCGGTAAGAAAAATGAATTTTATAGTAAGAAGTTCCAGTGACCTAAGAGCTAATATCCTTCCTTATGGAAATGTTGTATACATCAGGTAAATTTCTACCTCCCATAGATTGAATCATGATTGAGATGTCACTAATCAAAGTCCTTTGATAATACAGGCAAGCATGTTGGGTTGTGGGCCTTACCACTTGAGGAATTGTCTCCCAAGTCTTCTAAAATATGATATTGAAATCATTCATCTACTCATTAGGCACACACTTTTTTGTAGTCAAATGATCCACTAGTGATAGATGATCTGATTTGTCTTAAAATTAATTGCATAGAGCTATTCCAAGCTCATCCTTGGTAGCAATAGACACACATCTCAAGCTTTGGTACCATTGGAGTACTTTACCTTTGAAAGAGGATGCATGTATCCTAAAAGAAACATCATTATGAGTGATAAGGTAAAAAGAGCACACATTGGCCACATCTTGAATGTGTTTAACATATGTAACTTGATTATCTCCCATGAATTATGGAATACTCTTATACGTAGTCGCTAGCATATCATGTTTTTCATTGAGATTGAGTGGAATTCCACCAATGAAACTAGCGAAGTTCCTAGGAGGAGGAGGATTTTGTAACGCCATAGTAGGGCATGCTTTTCTATTTTGAGGAGTAAATTTTATACGGCACGTTGGATATAGAGATGTGTGCACAGAAGATCTGCAGTGTGTGCTTCTTGGAGAAAGTTGGAGATATTTAAAGGATCCTTCAGCTCCAACACTCTGTCTGGTATGCACTCTTCTTATAAAAGGCACTCAGGATTGTAAAACAGGATATATGGAAATGTTGGGAATCACCAAATGTGTTGAAAGAGCCTCCAAAGGATGGAAATACTAACTCCACACACTAAAACTTGGTAATATGAAATTTAATCTTTCACTATTGGTCCCACCGGGCGTGAAAGAAACTCTTAGTTGTCAAACTTGCACCCGTGTCTTGGATCTAGAAGAACTGAGCTATTTGAGACAAAAATGGAACCATCTCCAAGTTGTGGGACCTTGCGCACTTGAGATGGATCTCTGAAGAATGCCAGTTCCTCTACCTATTTCTACTACTACTGCTACTCGTAATGCTGGAAGGGAACACTAAGCTAACAATTCCAAGGGACCAGAGATAAAAGGATAATAGAATGGAAAAATAATCTAACAAAGGTGATAACACCAGAAAAAAGGGATGAGAACTATTTTTTTGAGCAAAAATGAAGAGAAAGGTGTCAAGGGAGGCTAACACGCTTAGCACAGACCAACACACATTCACGCTATTATTTTTCATGAAACATAACTATAAAATGGTGATAGAAGGAATGTAAAATGACACAGAAAGAAAATAGAGTAAAAGAAAAGAAAGAAGAAGGAATGTGAACACGGTAGGATAGAGAATAACCACAAAATGATGCTTCAATTACTTCCACAAATGCACATACTATTACAATGGTGACTGAAGCTCAATATTCACATACACGAGTCATATCTAGAGGTATGCAACTAAAAAAAAAAGATACGAAGTCCTTATAAAATACGTAAGGATATAAAATGTCCAACATTAACAATGAGCCTAACTCTTACCTTTATACATGAATCGATGGAAGAAGAAGAGGAGGAGGGAAAACCTGAATTTGAAATATAACCACCAACAAGAAGCATTCAATGCATGAAAATCAACATGTAAATCTTTTAAATGTGCTTCCCCAAGTTTGTTTGGCATGTTGGAGAAGGAAGGAGGGTGGATCAGATCAAATTGGGTGATTAGAAAAATCAGATCTACTCATTAATGCCCAGAAATATGTTTTCCCATTTTTCACCTACCAGATCTACCAAGAATTTGAATTTTAATATATAGCACTATAGCCTACATCAGAATCTATTGATTGAGACTAGGTGCACACTGATCAGAGCTCTGTAGAAAAAAAAATATGGTTTTTAGAAGATTTTTAGAGCAGTCTACGCATGCAAGACACATGGCACACGCGGATTGGATGAAAGGATGGCCAACTATGTAAATGTTCTTCTCATTTCTACCACATGTCACTCTTTGATTTGATGCAAGGATTCGACATCCTATTGGCATGTGTTTATTGGTTTTGTGTGGTACACTCAAGAGTGTCAGAGAATGACGTGGCACATACTAGTGCTAAGGATGGCACAAAGGTATGCACGTAGAATAATGAGGTGTGGGAGGATGACATAAGAAAGGTGCATGAAGGTAACACACATGAGTGGAAAAGTATGAATGGGTGAGGAAGAGATGTGTGTCAATGGTGCAATCATTACAGAATGATGTGAGCAGGCACAAGGAAAGGTCGCACAGGGAAGGTGAAGCAATATAGAGAAGAAAATGAAAGTGAAGGGAAGAAGATATGAAAGGGAAAGATGTGTGCAAGGCACATAGGGAATCTGTAACCATGGAAATGTTCCAAGTGAACAAGTGAAGTACGTGCAACCTACATGTAAAACCATAGATCCAAAATAGGGAGATGATTTATCCAAATAACTAGGAGAGTTATTATGGATAACACCACCCAAGTGTAGGATAGAAAAGATGAAAATGGGCCGCTATCAAGAATATCATCATTGTCATGATCGAAACCTACTAGAGAAGCATCAAACACTTGATAAGCTATAGAATGAGGAGAGTCATATAGGACCCCATTACAGCGGAGCATGTACATATTCATTTCATATTCTTCATCAGTAAATGCAATTGGTGGAAAACCATGAGCATGCGAATGAGATATATTTGGAACGTAAGTGGGATAAGAATCATTAGAAATGGAGGTATAGCCAAAAGGTATAGGAAATGTGAGGGAATAGTGGTGAGCATCTATTATACCACCAATATAGTGAATCCAAGAATGACCAAGTGTGATTGGAGAATCACAAGGGGTACATGTAAAAAATACGGTTGAATGAAAGACACATAATCCCTAAGTTGTCGTAATGTGAAAGTAACCATGATAGAGACGTGGCGAATGAAGAGGTGGTAAGATGATGTTAAGTCTCATAACAAATCTAACCAAATTATCAAGTGTGTAAATAGTATCTGAACAAGTAGAATTCATAGGGATGTGCTACCCAAAGGACCTATTGATGAATAGTGTGTAAGTAAAAGGAGGCAACGAAGCTTCCAGCAATGGAGGAAGAGATGAAATAACATCAAAAATATGTATAGATTCCCTATATAACACCATAACATTAGTAGATGGAGGGGTCTTGAGCATATACTCTCTTGCAATGTCAGCCATAAAGGTTTCTTCAAAATAGGAATCGTCTACACCAAGGGGAGTAAAATTGAGTTTCCCTAATGATTCATCAGTAATTTCTATAGCATCAATCTCATCATAATAATCCTCATAATCATCAGTGTGAGCATCATCATGTTGTGTGGCTCTATCAAGTATGTTAGCAGGTGACATTGTAGTTGAAAGAGCAGAAGGTGTTACAATTGGTGGAGATGGAATACTAGTGGGGATGAATACTGTAGGTGGAATAATGGCCGTTGTGTGAGTGGATATAGCTGAAGCATTTCAAGTGGTAAAGGGATAATGTGAAGTGATAAATTTACCAATGTCATATATGCCAAGGATACTATATGGAATGTGTTATGAAGGTGGTATTGGCATAGAATTAATGGGATCTATGCAAAAATATTTGAATGGCTCAGGATCAGCGGTGATGGTATGTTCATAACCATCATTCAAGAACTTGACACATAGATGAAAAGTAGATGGGACTGTATGCATTGCATGAATCTAGGGCCTTCCTAGTAAGTTATTAAACTGAAAGGAGGCATCAAGAAGATATAATTCAGTGAGAATAGTCTTAGGCCCAACACAAATATGTAACGATATAGTCCATATACATGAGTGAGTGGTAGAGTCATAACCACGAATAAGGGTAGAATTATTTATAATTAAATCATTTTTAATACCCAATTTATTTAAAATTGAGTGGGCACATAAACTGACAGCCCATCCATTATTAATGAGGACATTTTTAATGCAAGTAGTGCTAACAATGGCAGTAATAAACAAAGGAGCACATGGACCGCTTTTAGCAAAAGGTGGCATATCCTCATTAGTGAAAGATATAACATGGGGTAAGTTACGAAGAGACTGTATAAGATGTGCAAAATCTAGCACAGAATTATCACTTTAAATGTAAATGGCACATAGGGAAGCTTCGAGCGTGTTATGAAAATCTGGTGTGTTACACAATAATTCATAAAGAGAGATCTTAGCAGGTGTATTTTTAATTTTTTCAATGATGTCATAGCCATTAGAGGTTGTAGGAGGAGCTATCAGAATAATGGGTGGTGGAATAGATGTGGATGGAGCCGTAGGTGGAGTTAGATGAGTACGTCGAGTAGTAACTACATTAATAGATGAATCATCCATATGTGTGACAAAACAAGGATGATGTTGGGTACGTACACACATGAAATCAAAAGCGGTAGTAACTATGCTTGAGACATTAGTTGGTGCATAGGTAGGATAAGAAGATTGAGCCATAACTTGGTAAGGATATGACATGGTCAAAAATAATTATTCAAACATTGGGTTCACCAAAATGATTAACTAAAAAATGGAGTAACTAGGTAGTGTATATATATATATATATATATATATATATATATATATATATATATATATAGTTAATTTTAGTTATGAATAACTATAAAGAAAGTAAATAAATGCAGTAAAGAAGTGTGTAAGAAAGATAAAAAACTATGCAAAAGGAAATGCTAACCCTAATGTACTAAAGAGAGTGAGGAAATAACTCATCTGATAACTAATGACTATCGAAGAGTGTCGCAGAGGTAACTTGAAAAATTAGGAGCAGGAACAACTGTGTAGAAGTCCCAAAAAGAGTGGATCTAAGCTATTACTCTAGAATAGGTGCTTAGAAGAGGATTGGGGTGCCTATGGGCACTATGGTATGCAATAGTAGTACCCTGGTCTACACGAAAGCTTTGAAATTGGTTTTTACAGGGTCGGAAGGTGGTCTAAAACCCTCGTTGTGTGTTGCATCAAATTTTTTTCCTATGTTGAATGTCACCAATACTCCAAGCTGAATAAAAGACCTGTAAAACCCCAAAATAATAGTGGACTTAATAACTAAGCATTGCACTACATCTCATACCCAATGTAGTTCTATGTGCAAGTGTGTGTAAAGATTCCCTAGGTTTCTCTTGTGTCAGTCTCACTTTGTGAAGTAGTGAGCAATAACTATGTGTATAAAATGTAATAAAATGTGTGCATGGAATAGAATATAATCCCCTCCCCCTATGAAGTGTGATGTAGATGTCCTATCCTTGATTATGGAGCTATTTGGATGCAAGTGATCTCCAATGCAATAGATGGATGCAACTCTAGATGGAAAGATAGTAGTAGGTGACACTAGGTCCCTAATTATTGTCTCATAACTTTATATTTATAGGGTTCTCTTGGTTTAATTTCATAATTAACCCCAAAAAGGTCAACCATAAGAAAAATAAATATTCCAAATGGCTATAAAGATCCAAAAAATAGGTGGGAAATCTCTAGAAGGATTGGGTTGCCCGTGGTTGGACCAGGACATTGACGGGAGCCTCAGTACTAAACTAGGAGCCCTGGCCAAGGCTAAAATAACACAGGATGACATAATATGATTGGGCATAAGTTTTCTAAACTTTAAAAATGATGAAATAAAATAAAATAAAGTGGCCAAAGGGGGTTAATTAGTAATTTTTTCCCTCAAGAACCTTTTAAATAGTTGTATGAGACTGAGATAAATAAATATCTAAAGTGCATGATTTTGTGACTATAGAAATCTACCAAGGTATTGCACACTTTTTCATCTAAAAAAATTCACCCCATTGCGGTTAATTAACATGTCTCCTTTATGACATCACTTTTGATATCAAATTCATGTCCCAATGCATGGTGGTTATATTGGATAACTTTTTACTTCTAGATTTGAGATGTCCATGGTTTTCTAATGATCACTTCCTGTGGGTACTACATTTTTTAGGACCATTCATCGTGTGTTTCCTCCATTAGATTCTTTTTCTTAGGTACCTTATTCATTGGTTTCATTGATTACTTGATTTAAAACTCTTGCAACTACAAATCCTACAAATTATGTGCCCTAGGTCCGGAAACACTTACAAGTCTTAATTTATAAATCCTTAATGATTTAACCCTTGAATCTAAAATTGTATGCCCCAAATCTGTAAGTTCCTCATCACTTGAATTCACACTATGTCAAACCCTCTCAAAACTTCCAAATTATTCTCCAAACCCTTTCAACATTGTCCACTATGTTCTTTCACATGCAAATGGATTTGGTGTTATAATTATAGTGACTAAGAGGGGGAATGAATTAGTCAAACAACAATTTCAACTTCATTTACCATTTCTTGCATTCATCATTTAATTCAACCATTTAACATCCATAACCATGTGAGCTAACTACATGTGTATTAAACATTTACAATTTCATGAAATAAAGAAGAAGAGACATGAACACCATATATAAGTGGGAAACCCTCAAGGGGAAGAAAACCCACTAAAACCTTTAATTATATTACACAAAGTAAAGGACTTGGATAAATATTACACATCTTGCAAGATTTCTTTAGCGAGGCACCAACCCCCTAGTTTAGTAGAGCACCAACCCTATAAGGAGGCTAAAACCCCCTAAGACGATCAAGCACCAACTCATAACTGATAGTATTATGATATTATGCTCCCATAACTGATAGTGATCCAAATTTAGCTCCAAACCCTCTTCAAATCTCTCTATCTCCTAACTCACTCAATTCTTCTTCTTCATGGGATGAATAGGTATCTTTTCCTTGAAAATATGATCCACAATCTTCCTTAGTTCTTAATAACTCTCCTCAACTTTGTTCTTAACCCCTCTACACTTCTCTTCTTCCTCCTTTGGCTTGCTCACATTCATATGGGCTTAACTAGTCACAAATGACTAAATACACTAGCTTATATACATAAATCTACCTCAAAAAAACCCTAGGTCAGACATGAAAAATTAGGTCAATCATCCCAACTCAAAAAAGATCAAAAAAATCATATAATATAACACAATATACCCAATTAGGTTGTCAGGGGTTAAGACATCTCCACCAAGCACCAAGACACCTCGATAGGAGAAAACAAGCACTCTGAGCTCCAATGAATGCAATATAATCTTCAAAGGGACACTCTAGTTTTTTCAAGACACAAGAATCTCCACACAAGTCATCCAAAATTCCTCAGGATCACCAATAAGCATAATAAGCACTTAAAAATCTATCTCCACCATGAAACTCTCCAAGAAGCAAGCATGTATAACTAAGTCTTCAAGCACCCATAATTCAGTCCAAAAAAATGAATGAGTTCGCATAAATAAACTCGTTATCAAGGCTGAAGTAGTATACCAATAGAAATATCTGTGAATATACTTTCCAGAACAACTCACTTCAAGCTATAACTCATAGTGCAAGACCTCCAACCAAGCCAATCTCTGAAACTGCTCAAAACTATCAAACATGACTCAAGAACCAATCTTGAGAGAAAAAACTCCAATCACCTTCAAAGTCACTTTGAGGCTCAACCAAAGCATGGAACACATCAAGGGAGTCTTCTTTCTTATCCTTATGCTTAGGGTCAACCTTGATAACCAAGGAATCTACATTGGCTTCCTTCTTAACCATATAAATAGGCTTGATTTTTTTTATATTCATTCTTAGGTCTAATTATTCTCTTAAAAACCTTTTTATCTTGTCCTTTGGGAACTTGTACCATAGAAACTCACTTTGATAACAGAACCTACAAATGTGTCGGTGTCCTTGTTTATGACAATTAAAGCATACAACACCTTTATGTCTTTAGACTTATATGCACTAAGATTCCATCCACAATTAGCTATTTTGTGACCATATTCACAACAAGAGTAACATTAACCATTGAAAGAACCTTCATAACTCCATGAAAAGTCATTCCTTGAGGGTTGCTTCTTACAATCTCTAGCTTTGTGACCAAAACCTTTTCAAGCACAGCAATCTCCATTCAGTGAAGAACCATACCTCATTCCACTGGGTTATCTAATAGGGTTGGACTTCTTTGAATGAGCCTTCTTGGTCATCTTCATGTTTTCCTAAGTGTTTGGACCATATTTTTCATCATTCTCTGCATGTTCTCCTTTAAATTCTAGGCATGTCTTGTCATTTGTTTCTCTTTGATTCTCCAAGATCTCATTGTTAGGAAAACTATGGTTAGTGCTCCACATATGTATGTGTAAATAATAATTACATTTGTAATTAGTATTATATAAGAATTAAATTTAGTAAATTAGTAGTTTAGTATTTTGTTATTAGTTGTTATATAAATAACAAATAATAATTATATATTTGTTAAGTGAGTTTCAACAACTCACATTAATAAAGTTGGGAGAGAAATATGTGGAAGGAGTATTTAGAGCTTGTTAGCATATGGATTTGCATGCATGTAAATGACATGCAACAGTGTGGGAACGAATTCCCTCCTCAATGAAGGTGAGGCTGCCTTTATTGAAAACCAAAATTGTATTTACATCTATACATTCAAAATTGTATGTGGGGCGTGTTTTGTAACATCAATGGAAAGAAAAGTGAATTAAGAAGATGAAATGGAATGAAGGAAAGGAGTGGAATGGAATGAACTAAAATAACATGGAAGATTTAGGTAAAAACAGAGCCTAATATTGCATGAAGATGAAAGATGAATAACCAACACAAATAAAACAAAGTTTGAGTTAGCCAACCAAGAACGAGTAAAAGGGAACACACATGAGCAAGTAGATAATCAGAGCTTGATCAATGTGAACTAGAACAACTGATTAATAATGTTGACAATAAGATCAAAGATAATAGTTGCATACAATATTCAAACACCTAACATCTAATGAACATAAGAACATCAAATGTTACAAGAGACAATGAATGAGACACAAAATTTGTATTTCATTAACTCCAAAATGTTTTTCACAAAAGAACACAAAGTTTCTTACAGAAGCAAATATTTCACACAAAATTATTTTCTTCTCCTCTCTCAAATCCACCCTTTACAAATGAGCCCCTCACTTCCTTTTATAACCCAAAAGTTGGTTACAAAGTAGTTACGGTTTTACATGATCATTAAATAAGGCACTTAAGTGACCTTTGACTTTTTCAACAACTTTATGAAAGACAACTAAAAAATAGAAATTACTTAAAATATCCATAATTTCCTAAAAACAAATAACACCTTTTAAAATATACAATAATAACCAGTTCCTTATCCATTGAAATGGGGTCTGTCTATCTCAAGCGTATGAGAAATGGACTCTCTCACTTCGTTAGATACTAAGAAAATCAACTCCCTAAACCGTTGGTGAGATTATGATCTGCCACTTTTTCTAGTTGAAAGGATCTAAACCTTCCTAAAGTTTCAAACATCTTTTCTTCTTCTGGAGGTTCACTTGGTCGAAGAATAGCCTCACAAAATACCTGCAATTCAATAATTCTACCCATCATATCATTTAAATTAACAATTTTGGATTGAGCATTCTCAAATAACTTCTTTAATTTGATGCACCGCTCCATGGAAACTGATGAGAAATTGTTGGTGGGAGTGTACATGTCCCTAAACAATTGTGAAAATTGCTCTTCCACTTGCTCCAATGAACACCTTTGATTATGCTCATTTACCAGATTACAAGGAATCTCAACCATGAATTCCTGAATCAAAGAGAGTGAAGTGAAGGCTTCATTGCACATGCTTTCATAATGGATCATAGAATCCTCGAGATGCATTTTTCTTGATTTGAGATGTAGACACCAAAGAAAACATGTCCCTCGATGTTCAAATTTGAGAATTCCTTCAATAGCTAAAACTGAAGATTCCATACTTGTCATCTTTTGTAAACTAGGCAATATCTCATCCAAATTTGATATAGCAGAAACAAAAGTTTCTTTGAAAAAAATAATTGGATCAAGATATGCAATGACATCTTCATGAAGCTTAACCAGTCTTGATCGTCCCCTAGCCTTAAATGAGAATCTCTAAAAGCCAAGTTTTAGTGACATGGCCCAATGTGTTTATTTCCTTTGACAAATTGAGAGTATCTTCATTTGGGGCAGCCACTGCATCAGGTACTGGGAAGGTGGATGATATGGGATTTATAAAATGTTGAACATATTCCACCAATTGATTATATTCAACCTTGAGCCAAGAGTTTTGAGACTTGTATTTCTCAAGTCTCTTTAGCACGATATCAATTGAATCTTGAGCCATCGCCATGTAACTTTCTAATGTATATCTTCCAAGTCCTAGTCTGGAAACTTCATAGTTGGCAGGCGTCATAGCATCATGCTCCTTATCCACTTGTGGAATGGCAAGGTCTGCAAAAAAATTTCACTCATTATCCACCATTATTCAAGAAAGCACCTTAGGCTTCTTATGAATGACATCATTCGAAAGTTTGAAAAGGGCATCAAAATAAATGTCAATCTGATTGACAACTCTCTTCCTTTTCTTCAATTTAGAATCAACCCAGGAAGGAGTATCATTCACTATTTTAGCATACAGAATCCTAGAGTTCAAATAAATATTCTCATTATTTCCGACATCATGAGATCCTTCTTGAATACTATATATGACCTCAATTTGGGGAGACACAAACTCAATATCCACCTCCTGATTATTCGGGAGATTTTGGGAAATCCCTTCATGAACTACATGTTCTGAAGTGTTCGATATTTGAATTACCTACACCTGAGTGGATGCTTGTTTGAAGCATGGCTGGGGATCATTTGTTACTAGATTCTGAGCACTATTAATGATGTGGGTAGAATAATCTCTACTCGAGGTAGAAAATCTAGACACACGCTCTCTTCCTTCTTCTGGGTTAGGATCTTTAGATCTCTCTCCTTGTGACACGTTGCTTAGCGAAGTGGATTTTGGAAACCACTCCTTTCTTGTTTGTTGTGTATGATTGGATGGTAATGAGGTTGACCAAGAAGAGACTTTGGTTGAATGGAGGCCCCCTCGTATTGGAAATGTTTTGTGATCCTGAAACATGATCCAGAATGGATTGTAATTTGGCAAGTTCTCTATCATACCAAGATATGCTTCTTTCAATAATTGGTTGGTTCTTGCCATCAAGAAAAAATTCATCTCTTTTGGTCCAGTCGATTCGAGGCAATGGGGTAAAGGAAACGTCATCATATGAGGGATCAATGACATCCTCATCATCATTTATGAATGAATCAAGAGGACTCTAGATGTGGAAGGCGTTGATTTGAGCAAGTGTTAGGCGAGAGTACTCCCGTCTTCTTACCTCATGTTCATCCAAACAAGCAGCCCAAAAATATTCCATGGTAGGATTATGTTGGTACTTTTCTCCCAGAATATTTTACACATATCCATTTATATCAAACTGGGCTCTCTTCACATATGGATGAATGGTTATGAGAGTGAACTCTTTTTCCATGAGTTGTGCACTAAAAAGATTTGGACATTGGTATTCCCTGATTTGGATTGGGAAATGAATTCCTGAATGGTGCTTGTCACTAAGAAGGCAGTGAACTTGGAATAATTGTTGTGTCTGCTCCATTAATGCCCATCTGTCACTGATGTACTTAGGAAGTTTCCATGGGGTACCAGCAAATCCACTCATGCAAATTTAGGAAAAATATGAAAATTGAATAAACCAGGTTCCCCATTGGGAAATGACACTCATGGCTTCTTTAGAAAACCTTTCCTCAGTATTATGATTTAGGTTCTGGATCACACAGAAGGTGAATGCATCGTTGAATCTTCTAAAATGGTGAGAACTATTTTTGAAACTAATTTGAGGGTAATAATGAAAAACACTGTTCGATGGACCCATGAATCCTCTTGTTTCAAGTCCCAAAAATAGCTTTCTTCTTGCTACCACATAAGTCAAATACGATGTCATGTAGAAGCATCCAGTCATCTTAACTTCTATAAATTTTTTGTGAAGGGTGTTACTGATAATGGTGGCCCAATCCACACACTCTATCTCGGCTAGGATGATACAGATAAATTGTGACATCCATGGGTGGAAAATCCTAGCAGAAGGTAGACCGAAAACTCGACTTAGGAGAGTGATCATGTCTCTGACTTCTTCCACGAACTCAATGCGGTACAATTCTTTGGGAAGCCTACCAATTAGAGGTCTCTTGGTTACTAACCAGTTGTTGTTAACCATATTTCTCCATCACAGGGGTTCTGTTATCCAAAATGTTCCCCTGCTCATTTTTGTGGCTAACTCCTTGTGTTCTTACCTCTCTTGTGCCTCAGTCTCCATTTTTTATTTTTAGGCACTCAAATCTTTCTAAAAATGGCACCATTGGATAGAGCTCTCTCTCAGCTTTCCAGAAAGGTAAATTTTTCCTCATAACTCCTCATATTTTTCAAGTTATGGCTCGACAGATTTTTTGTGGGAAATTTTCCCCTAGAAGGCCTGCAGCCAATCAGAACTCGCCACGTGTCCAGGCCAAAAATATCAAAGCGACCCGATTTGGCCCTGTTTTTCCCTAAAACTTCAAATCGCCATATATTTTGATCCAGAGCTCAGTTTTTCACGTTCTTTATATAAATGGAAAGATGGTGAAATTCTCTACAAGATTCTAGGGTCAATTTTGCATTTTGGTGGAGTTTGGAGAGAGAAAATCAAAAAAACTTCTGGCACGTTTTCATGAACAGAAATGACATTTCAACCACTGATTTTAATGAAGAATGGCTCACATTCTCTCCCAGCATGGTTAAAAATGTCATGGAATGGGTTTGTTAGGTCGCCCATGCTATTTTGATGGCATTTTGGTCAATGGTTGAATCCCTTCCATGTTTTCCCACGTTTCTCTCTCCTGGGCTCGTCCCTTGCACTGTAAAAGCCAGATTTGGCTCATTTTTCAAAGGGTTGAACATTTTTTGTGTATTGCAGGTCCCCTTTCTCACCTTGGAAGTGATTTTGGTGGAATATTAGAACTTTTCTAAGAGCTGCAACTTTTATTTTGCCTCTCAGGTGTTGTAATGCAAGTGATTTTGATGATTAAAATAACAATACATCCTCTGTGATTAGTTTTCATCCTCTACCTGTGTTGTTTGGTTAATTTATGATCCTTCATTACAATTATCAGTTTGTGCATGAGGTTCTTTGTTACATTTTAATGGACTGTGTCAATCTGCAAAAGTAAAAAATGCTCACCACTCCTTTGGTGCATCACCTATTAGCATTAGTTTTAGCTTTTTTGCATTCTCTATCTCTGTCTCCTTTGGAATTTAGGGTAGGGTTAGGAATATAGACCTCTGCAACTTGTAAGTGATAAATCTGACCAGAGGAATTGAGGAACCAACCTCTAAACTGGAGATTCTTTTCTCATTTTGCAAGTCCCACACTTGGGGAAAGGATTCAATGTTGTGCAATCACACTGGATGCTAGTATGATCAAACTAAAAATATGATCAACATCTAGGGGGTGCTGCTGATTTGCAACAACAGTTTTGGAATGCTTGGTGGGACCTTAGAGGTCTTCCACTTTATCTTTGATAGGTTGGTGTGTTCCTGTTAAAGATTCAGCCTTTTGGAGGCACTTTCAAAAGCACATCTGGCGACTCCATCTGGTAAACAACTCATTCTCTAAGTTGCAAACCTGTTTTCCATTCATTTCCATCCATTCTTCTTTCCATCATTTTCATTCTTTTCCATTCCATGAAGTTGTGCAATCATGACTTCATTTCCATCATGGAATTCACATTTACAACAGCAATTTATCACACCTCCAACATGTTTTACAAATCCTCCAAATCAGCATTTTGATCAAATTCAAAATCAGCATGTCTACCCATATGAGCAGCAGTGCCAAAGTCAGTTTGGATATGAAGCATGTTAAGCACAAGGGTATGTTGGTTGTGAGGGAAGTCAAGAAGAAAATGCAGATCTGCTGGAACAAATCCAAAAGATGGAGGTGAAGATGGTGCAATCAAGAGAAACAACTCAAATGAAAGCTTTCAGAATTGGTTACAGGACTCCTTGTCCATGGGGAGGCCCTTTTCCAAGACACTTCAGCCCTCAGGAGAAGCTGGACTTCATGATGAAGATGTTGCCCCAACTTACACAATGGACAGTAGAAATAGAGGCCTATACACTTGGTGTTGAACAACCTTGTCAATGGGTACATTCTACACCATCATCTATTTTTTCTCTTCCCATTACTCAAGTAGTATCATCTCATTTAGAATTTCAAATTCTAAATCCAGTCAATGCTGCCCCAGGAGTTAATTCCATTTCTCCATTCCCTAGTCTTCCACCACATCTCAATTCTTCCTTCCCCTTTCCTTCCAAACAGTCATCCCCTCCACAAAAGATAACATAAATACCCTCTCCTCCAAATAAACAAGAGTTTCTACCCCCTCCACCACCACGAAAAATTTCCGAGCCATTTGAGTTACAATCCACTTCTCCTCTTGCATTCCCAAATCCATGTTGGGAGGATAAAAATTAGAATTCTAGTCAAGGAAAACAACAGCAAAAAGAAAATCCAAACAAGGATGAAGAAATTTGAAGTCTCAAGAGTTGGGCTCTTAAATTTGGGATGAAAAATATCCCCTTGATGGTTAAGCCTTTAGAAGAGGTTGGAGTTGGAAAACAAGTGGTGGTTAGGACTGAATTTTCTGCAACAGGAGAAGAGCAAAAAGAAGAAGTAGATCAACAATCAGTTTGCTCAGAAAGTAGTGTCCATGTTAGCATTCTATTTGAAGAGAATGCTGATTCAATTCAAGTTTCACAATCAGCCATGGAGGAAGAAAGCTCTAAAGAAGATCCTACAGTCCCAACTTGTCCTCTAGAGTAGTAGATCGAAGAGTTTGACTTAACGAACTTCGTGCTAGAGGAAGAGTTCTATCAAGAACAAGATTTTTTTCAAGTAGTAGAAGAGGGAGAAGCTACTCCAAATCCAAAAGAAGAGGAGCACATTCTAGTTGTGGAGGAAAAAATTGCAGATCCAAGGGCTTTGAGCGCAAAGCAGGCTACAAGAGAACCTTCAATTCTTCTTTCTACTTCATCTCTCTTGAGTTCTAGTGCTAAAGAAGATTTTGATCTCTCAAACTCAATGTTGGAGGATGAAAGAAACCATGATGATCAAGTTACAGATCAAGAGGATACCATGGAGGAAGTTGAGCATTTGCAGCAGGACAATAATGAGGTAGTTTATCTGTCAGATTTAGAGGACTGTTTTGACGAAGAAGAACCAGTTGAGTTCCTACCATTATCTCTTTCATCATCCACGTTCCAAACACCTGAGCCTATTGTCATGAAGGAGAGCACCCATTTGCAGCAGCCTGCATCTTATAGCAGCTCTTTGGAACAAAGATTAGAAGATTTTAATCTTTCATGTCCTTCATTGGAGGTAAGAACCCCTTTTCTTTGCACCATCCATTCAAGAAGGTCTACAAGAAGACTCCATTTTTGGAGTTGAAAATCAGAGCTATGGGCATATCAAACGGATCATACCTTGCCCAATAAGGTATTTGACTTCATTGGAGTCAAAGGAGAAGTCACAACCAGTCATGCTTGCTCCTAAGCATGAGGATGAACTACAAAGAACCAAGGATCAGTTGTCATACCTCTCCAATCCAAATGAAGAACAACTAAAAGAGGTATTGAATTTTCCTTCACCTGATACCTTGATGATTTGGGTGGAAGACCAGCTTCTTGTTGATTTTACATTCATCCAATCAGCCATGTTCAATGCCAAATCAGTTGTATGGTTGCCAATTTTGAAGAAAGGAAGCTATTTTGCACAACCAGTTGTAGGGTTTGTTTAGCTTACCTTTGCTTCTAGTTAGAATAGAGTAGGTAGGTTTGCTTTCAGTAAAAGAAGTGCTTGTGCACACTCTGCATGTTCCATTTGGAGCATGTATGATTTTCAGTTTTGTAAGTAGTTTTGGTGCTGCTAGTTTTTCTCTTACACAGCTTTTTTAAGTGGCATTTTGGTGAGAAAAACTCTAAGTTCAATGGGTTTCAAGTGGTTCAGAGGGAAGTTTTCAAGATATCAGGTTGGTTTCAGGTTATTTCTTATGACTCCATACCCAATGGATTGCTGAAAGGCAACTGGTAACTTCATCCAGCAGGAAGATGACCCCTCTGAGTCGCAAAAATTGTTATTCAAAATGTGCCCCTGCTCATTTTTGTGGCTAACTCCTTGTGTTCTTACCTCTCTTGTGCCTCAGTCTCCATTTTTTATTTTTAGGCACTCAAATCTTTCTAAAAATGGCACCATTGGATAGAGCTCTCTCTCAGCTTTCCAGAAAGGTAAAGTTTTCCTCCTAACTCCTCATATTTTTCAAGTTATGGCTCGGTAGAGTTTTTGTGGGAAATTTTCCCCTAGAAGGGCCGCAGCCAATCAGAACTCGCCACGTGTCCAGGCCAAAATATCAAAGCGACCCGATTTGGCCCTGTTTTGCCCTAAAACTTCAAATCGCCATATCTTTCGATTCAGAGCTCAGTTTTTCACGTTCTTTATATAAATGGAAAGCTGGTGAAATTCTCTACAAGATTTTGGGGTCAATTTTGCATTTTGGTGGATTTTGGAGAGAGAAAATTAAAAAACACTTCTGACACGTGGTCATGAACAGAAATGACGTTTCAACCACTGATTTTAATGAAGAATGGCTCACATTCTCTCCCAGCATGGTTAAAAATGTCATGGAATGGGTCTGTTAGGTTGCCCATGCTATTTTGATGGCATTTTGGTCAATGGTTGAATCCCTTCCACATTTTCCTATGTTTCTCTCTCCTGGGCTCGTCCCTTGCACTGTAAAAGCCAGCTTTGGCTCATTTTTCAAAGGGTTTGAACATTTTTTGTGTATTGCAGGTCCCCTTTCTCACCTTGGAAGTGATTTTGGTGGAATATTAGACCTTTTCTAAGAGCTGCAACTTTATTTTTCCTCTCAGGTGTTGTAATGCAAGTGATTTTGATGATTAAAATAACAATACATCCTCTGTGATTAGTTTTCATCCTTTACCTGTGTTGTTTGGTTAATTTATGATCCTTCATTACAATTATCAGTTTGTGCGTGATGTTCTTTGTTGCATTTTTATGGACTATGTCAATCTGCAGAAGTAAAAAATGCTCACCACTCCTTTGGTGCATCACCTATTAGCATTAGTTTTAGATTTTTTGCATTCTCTGTCTCTGTCTCCTTTGGAATTTAGGGTAGGGTTAGGAATATAGACCTCTGCAACTTGTAAGTGATAAATCTAACCAGAGGAATTGAGGAACCAGCCTCTAAACTGGAGATTCTTTTCTCATTTTGCAAGTCCCACACTTGGGGAAAGGATTCAATGTTGTGCAATCACACTGGATGCTAGTATGATCAAACTAGAAATCGGATCAACATCTAGGGGGTGCTGCTGATTTGCAACAACAGGTTCTTCATCCCAGAATTCTTGTGCTGATTGGTGAGTGATATCCACATTCTCGGGAAATTTGGGTATGCCGAGCAATTCCTCAATGTGTTCTGGTGTGATTAAAGAGGAAAGGCTCATGATTATCTTAAAAAATCCCTCATTTCTCAAGGTCATAATGCTCTGTGCAAGCAATAACTGATTCTAGACACTGCATCAAGACAGGAAAATGCTATTTCTTGGGGTAGACCACTATGGTAAAGTCTATCTGAGAAAATGGTTTTGCCTTTAGTTTTCAACCACTCGCAGAACTGTTCCATGTTGATGTGACCTAGATTTGTATCAGTGATGTTATCATATGCTGACTTAATGGAACTGGGGGGGATAATTCCTTGAAATTCATATTTCAAGGTGGATTTTTTAGATTTCTCCACTGGCTTCCTCGATCTCCCTGCAGATTTGTTAGATTTTTCAGCCATTATGAATTTAAAATAAAAGTGACTCGGGCATGCAAAATAATGCAAATGAGGCCGGATCTTGGTCTCCAAAACCCTGTCGATGCAAGAAAAATATTTTCCATTATATTATTATTATTATTTTAAAATAATAATAATAATTTTCCCGAATTACAATTTTTTTTTAAATGTCAATACAAACATATCGAGACTGAGCTCGAGTTCTAAATCTGGCGATAATAATGATATTTATTTTTTAATTAAAATATCCCAATTTTAATATTTTGCGGTGGATCAATTTTAATCTTTTTCTATGGTGTTTAAATCCTTCCCTTCTCTCACTGCGTTGAAAAATTGTTTTCAAACCAGGCTCGAAGATTCTAGTTTTCCTGATCATGAATATTCTCCTATTATTATTTCTCCTTGGTTGGGCGTTGATTTCTATGCATGCATGGTGGGACTATTTTTTTCTTCTTTTTGACCAATGCATGCCCTGTGTGGGATTTGAACCAGTTATGTGGAGATTTCTAGACTGCCTGGGCTAAATTAAATGCATGGAGATTCTTCCTTCTCTTTTACTATGATTTTTCTTCTTGCTTTCCCACGTGGTCTCCTTCTGCCTTCCTCTATTGTTGTTTTCATGTTTTTGATCAATGCATTAAAATTGTTTTATTTATATCTTCCCAATGTCATGGGATTTCCTTGACAATGAATCTCCCCCTTGGCATGGAAAGTTGTTTTTTTTTTAATTTCCTGAGCATTCTTTTATTTATGCATGGATTCTCCTTTACTGGGCACGTGGCTCCTGGATTTTCACAATTTCTCCTTCTTTGGCATGGATATGCATGGAAGATTGTTGATTGGCACGTGGGATTTGAGACAAATCCTTATCCCTTTCCTTCGCACGTGGAAAAAAAAAATTCTTTTATTTTCTGAACTGTTCTCATTCTCTCCAGTGTTGTGGTTTATTCCTTCAACTAGCACAGTGGTTTGGTTTTCAATTTTTGGACTGTTACTTTTTCTCTTCTCCAAACTTAAATTTTATCCTGTCTTTTTCTCTCCCAAGGTAGTGACTTCTTTTCTTTCCTTCCAAAAATGTGGATTCCTCCTGACAGCCTTCTCCAAAAATAATACATGGAAAGCTTCTTGTGCTTGGGCATTTTTCTTCCTCTTAGAGCATCCTTTTTTTAAAATCTACACATTTTTGTCTCCACGCGGGAAATGGCTATTTAGATGAATGTGTGGAGATTTCTTTTTAATGGAGACTGTCCTCTTTCATCCCTAGCATGCGTGGAAAGCTTCTGGGTGTTCTCCTCCTTCAGACTGCATAGACAGATGATGGATATTCCTCCTTCTTGGCATGAGTTTCCCTTGTATTTTGGGATGTGACAAAATATTATGTCCTTCAGAAGAAATAAGAAGAAATCAAAAAGCTTCGCATCGAATTTTTTCAACGAGTTTGATGGAGGAAGTTATGAGGATTAATCCAACTTCCTCTCTTCCCGGGTAGTGGACTTAAGTGCCAGGGGAAAATGGGGAAAGAAACGGGCCAATTGCCAACGGGAATGGAAAAGTGGGCTGGAAATCCCCGTTCAATTTCCCCATGTGGGAAATTAGGATATTTCCTTACCCATTAGCCAATCCATGATTTGGCAATTGGTGGACAAAATCCCACAAGTGGGAAATTTGAAGAAAATTGCCAGGGAAGGGGAAATCTGAGTTTGGGAAGCGAAATTGGCATTCCCAGCAGTTGGAAGCATAAGCTTACTTCCCCGGGCAATAAAAAATTGTCGAATGAACTTTTAATTAATAATTATTTAATTAAATACTCTCAAGTTATTTAAAATTTAATTTAATCAAACAAGGACCAATTAATTAATTAAATATTAATTAATTAATCTTAATGTATTTTAATGCATTTTAAAGCCTGGCGGGAGGAGCTCTTGCCCGAAAAGGATGAAACAAAGACTGAAATGATCACAAAAAGGATGCAATGGTGATAAGCCATGGCAAAGTAACACTTTTGAAAATTTTCAAAATTGTCATTTTTTTATTATTTTTAAACAATTTTGCGAAGTCAAAATCGGCTAGTAATAGCTGGCTCTTATTGGGGACAAGGACTTCATGGATTGTAGCAATGAACCCAAACCAATAGATTCATGAACATGATCTTAAAATGACGGGGCACAAAAATGGGGTGATATAAGAGAGGAGACCGAAAAACAAGGAAACAAACAAACCAAAATCCTAATTACCTATGTACATACGGGGAACAACCCGTTTTCAATTTTGATAGTGCTTGAGATATTGCCCATTGTAGGGAAAAGGAAAATGATTTCCATCAGGATATGCCAAGTAATAGGTACTATCTCCACAGAAATTTCTTATTTTGAATGGGCCTAGACACAGCGAGTCAAACTTCCCATGCTTTCCTTTCGGCTGGCATCTTTTGTCCCAGAGAAGGACTAAGTCATTGATTTGAAATTGTCTCTCCCTAGTTTTCTGTCAAATAATTTCTTTACCTTGGATTGATGTTCTTCAATCCAATTTGCCACTTGAATTCTTTGTTTCTCAAGCTTACTTAGGAACATAATTCTTTTATCTAATGCATTGGTGAAGCATTCATCATTAACTGCCTGAGCTAATTTAATGTTGGTAACTCCAGTGTGACGGGAATTTCAGCATCGGTTCCATACAAAAGTTGAAATGGAAACATCCTGATTTCCCTTTTGGGAGTTATGCGGTCAGCCCACAATGCATCATATAACTTTTTGTGCCTTTATTTTCTTCGACTAACTAGCGCACAATAGTAATGAGGTTTTTATTACTGCGACTCAGCCTGACCATTTCCCTGAGGGTAGTAATCTGATGAATGAGACAAGGATATCCCATATCCATAACAAAAACCTATCATCTCTGTAGAAGAAAAATTTGAGGCATTTTCTGTCACGATCTTGTGAAGAATTCCATAACAAACCAATATATTTTCTTTGATGAAATCACATATTACCACAGTAGATGTTTGTTTCACCGGTATAGCTTCCACCCACTTTGTAAAGTAATCAGTGGCAGTGAGCACGTGAGTATGACCAGCACTAGAATTAGGATTCAAAACCCCGATGAAATATAAACCCCATTGTTGAAAGGGTTCTTCAATGACAACTGCCTTCAAAGGCAAAGCTGCCAACTTTGGTCTTCTAACAAATTGTGATAGGCTTCACATTTTTTCACCCATTTCTGAGCATCAGAAAACATAGTGGGCCAGTAATAATGTGCTCTCATAATTTTATGGGTTGTTACTGGGCTAGAGAAATGACCACCATAAGCATGATTGTGGAAAGCTTCCAACAATCTAGGCTGTTGCTCTTTATCAACACATATGAGGAATAGCCGTCAATTCCTTTCTTGAACAACGTGTTATCCCAAATGACGTACCTGACAACTCTTAATTTGATAGCTCATTTCTCTTTAGCTGTCAGATTCTCTGGACACTTGCCATATGTGAGGAAGTAGGCAATATCAGAATACCATTCATCTATGGTACTGAAAAATACTACAAATGGTAAATTTTCTTCAATTAGATCTTCTTTGGAGTTATCTCGTGGTTCATTCTCTGCAATGAGTTGGCAGAGTCCTCTTCCTCAAACCAACTTGGTAGGCTTGATGTCCAGATCATATTCTTAGATCTTGGAAATCCAATTACCTCTTTTAGATCTTGGTTCCTGTTGTGTCAACATTGATTTCACTGCGGTGTCTAGAACTAAGACTTTGGTGTGAGAATTTAACACGTAATACCTAAAGTGTTTCAAGACTCTCACCACCACGTACGCATGTCTCTCAAGAGGAGTGTAATTAATTTCATGTTTCTTTAATCTTGAACTCATGAATGTGATAGGATATTCAATCCCCTCTTGATTATGTTGCATCAGGATGACAAAGATAGTGTGTGGAGAAGCATAAAAATAGAATATAAAATCCTTTTTAAAATTGGGATACACCATTGTATGAAATTTTGTAATAACACCCTTGATGTTTCTCAAATGCTTCCCTACCTTCCTTCGACCATTTGAAGGATTCTTTTCATTTCATCATATAAGTGATTTCTTTGGTTAGCTCTAGCGAAATATGGCACGAACCTTCTCAAAAAATTTATCTTTTCCAAAGAATGAGTGGAATCTAGGATTACTTGTAGGCAAGGAAAGATTCTTGATAGCTTGAACAAGCTCAAGATTGATCTTAGTTCCTTCCTTAGAAACAATATTACCTAAGAGTTTCCCTTCCATAACTCTGAACACAGATTTTTTTTGGATTCAGAGAGATCTTATGAAGTCTACACGTTTGCAATATTATTCTCTAAATATCTTAGGTGATCTTCTTGTTTCTTTGAGAACACTGTCAAGTCATCTAGGTATATCACAATGATCTTGTCTTTATAATCTGCAAATTCCATAACCATAGCCCTTTGAAAAGTTGTGCCTCGGCATTGATAAAACACAAAGGGCATTCTTCAATATGCAAACATACCGCTAGGGGGTAGTGAACGTAGATTTTATGTTGATCTTCTCTCGCCACTTCGATATGATTATAACCAGAGAAACCATCTAGCATAGATAACATTTATGATCCAAATAATGCCTACAAAATATGGTCCATGAATGAAAGTGGATAGTTATCCTTCAAGGAATCTTGATTAAGATTGTGAGAAATCCACACAAATCCTAATTTCTCCATTTTTATTGTGAACTGGTACAATATTAGCTATCCAAGTTGAATGTCAAATAGGAAAAACTTATTCATGCATCTAACATCTTTTGAACCTCATGGAATATTGTGCATGTATATCTTGGGATTATACTATCTTTGCTTCAATCCTAAATGGAACTACACCAGGTTTCAAGGGTACGACATGCTCCATTTCCCTAGGTTGGAAATACTTCAAGTCTTTGTATGAATAATCCAAAATTTCATAATATTTGGTAAGGATATTTATGAATTTCCTGTGCTCCTCAGGTGAGAAACACTTACCAATATTGATTAGGTGAGATTTATCCTTGGTACCGATATTAACTTGCTCATAGTCAGCAGAATTCACAGGTCCTGCCTGCTCTTTCTCTTTAATAAACCTGTCATGTTTGTCAAAAATTTCTTCAAGTGAAACCAATCCTTTGGGAATTTTATTTCCTTTGAGTTGGATGATGTCATCACCAGGATCTTCATTCTCAACTCCTTTCTCAATGAGTGAGGTAGTTGATTCGTGAAATGTTGAATCACTTCCTTCAAAGTAAAACTGTTTAAACTTTTCTCTCTTTTCCAAGAATGTAATAATTTGTTGATCATCATTAAATACTTTCCAATTTTCTAAATTGTCAGGAACACTCAGCCTAAAAACCATTTCGATGGTGTATTTTTCTTGATAAAACTCTGAATGAGGAATCATTAATTAAGATGAGACTGCTAGAGAATTATCTTTTTCATTCATTTTCGTGAGGGACAAATTCTATGGAAAAAGTGTATCAAATATTTCTATTGTGTCCCACACTTTATTTCTGTAATGCCTTAAATGATCATTCTTTACTTGAAATTGTTTTTTTACTTGTTTCACGATCAATTATTCATCTCCAAAGACTTCTCAAATTTTTGATCCTTTTCTCGTCTGTAACTTGGAGGCCAAGGATCTAATGCCTCATATTCAGACAGTGTTATTAGTATTTGAAAATTGGAGTTTGTAAGATAAAGGAAATATTTTTCCATTTACAAATATAAGCACCACTCATGCGCTGGAATATATTGAGCAACAACTTCCATCGAAACTCAAGAGTCTAGATCTCATTAGGAATCTTGGAAAGTGACCTCAGGTGCATGAACCTCTGTAGTCATCATATAATTACCCATACTCGAGTTTTGAAACAAGGACCTATGCATGGGGATCATTAGTTTTAGTTCACCGTGAATTTTTCTTGAGTTTCTAGCATTAGATTCTTCACTTCTCCACTGATAGGATTCATAGTATGAGACCAATCCATTTGAATCTCACCACCCAGATCTCTGTAAAATTTCCTGGTCAACAACATTCCATCCGTATGAATCAGGAATGTCAGCAACTAGAATATTTACCTTAACTCGCTTATGAGGGAATAAGGCTAAAACAATCTGAGTATCCTTAATCTTCCCAATTAGAGGAACTTGTCTTGGTCTCCATGGAGTAACAAGATCCGAATGTTCTCGTACAAGTCAACCCAAGAGCATGTGTTACTTTTTCACAGGCATCACATTGATCTAAGGCTCTATAATCTATAATGTAATTACTTAATTTACATCCATTGATCAGAAAGGACACAAAGAAAGGTTCAATCTTTGCATTCGAAGGTGTAGTGATTACCACAATATTTTGAGTCTTCCCATCTTTGGGAGTTTTCAGAATTCCTTTGGAGGAATAAATAGTAGAGTTTCCTTTGATAAAATGGACCAATTTCTTGAGTTTATCATTATTGGACTTCAAGTACTCCGCTTGTGACATGGAAATATTTATTTTATTGATATGATCAATCATATAAAATTTGGGCAAAATGACCGTACTTGATGTCTTAGATACTAAGTTCTTTTGAGCTTGATGATGGCACACTTTTGACCTTGGCCTCAGGATTGGCTGATAGTGATGTGGAAGAAGAAACTTTCTTCATAGCTGATTTATCAACTGACTGAATCTGACAAAGGCCCTCCTTTGTTTAAGATATTTTTGACCTTGGAAACCTTAGTCTCCTTGGAATATTTAGGAGTCTCATTTGTCTTGGATTATTTTGTAGTTTCCTTAGTCTTAGATTCTTTAGGAACTTCCTTAGAGCTCTTTTTATCTTCCACCTTAGTGGTATCTCTACTCATTTGTCTAAGAGCGTGTGAAGAAAGGTGAAGGATTGACTATTCATATCTTCTATAATTTCTTCGTATTCATCTTCTTCTTTTAGAATGATACTCAAAGAAATTATTATTACTTTCTCCCTCAGGCTCTTCATTTTCAGGTTTAGATTTCTCTAGAGTCTGGCTCTTCTTTGTCAACATCGATAACCTCAATCTTAATCATAAATTTATTCAACGACATCAAACTTGGATTTAGTTATGGAATTTTCTTCAATAGCAAGCCTTGTCAGAGTGCCTAAAATTCTAGCTTTGTTGGGAACATAGACTTTCCTTGGGATGTATTTATAAGGATTAGGCTTAATACTTTGAGAAACTTACTTTTTCAAATCTAGCACATCATTAGCCAACTTATTGAGTATGGCCTCTAAAGCATTCGGGGTTTCTTGACTCTTTCCCTTGAGGGAATTTTTCTTGAATTTTCCCACCATGATTAAGTAATCCTCAATTTCTATGGCCAAGGATTGAGCAAGCTCCAAAGTAGCCACTTTAGTCCTTCTCATTTGATAGCACACTTTTGGTTGTTGTGCTTTAATAAATAAACATTTTTGTTCGTTAGGGTTTAGAAAAATCCCGTCAGGGAACTTTGTTTACCATTTTGTCTGAATTTAGCCACAAAATTCCTCATGGGTTCTGTTAGCTCTTTCTTTGCTTGAGATAGTTGGGCAAGAAGGGCAAGTTCATATTTTGCCATCTTGAATCTATTCTTCAAACTTAGTTTTCATATCATTCCAATTTGTAATGCATATATTTAGAAGATGATGAAACCAATATGTGGAAACATTCATGCAATGTTTCAAGGAAAAGGACGAATAGCAACATCTTCATATTCCACAGAACAAAACTACACATGCAACAAATAAGGAAGAAATTTGGTCATTTGGTGATGTCTTCCCATATGCTGTCTAACTTGAGAAGACTCTTCCTCAATCCTCATGGGAGGTCATGTCGAGCTTGTAAGGCCAAAGGGGCTATGACATTTCCCCATGGTACAGTTAATTTCCATCTTGAGGAAAGGTGATATGCGAAGGCGAAACAACGTGAGCAAGGAAAAGTTCTTGAATTGTAATGATTCCTTCCTTACAATTTTAGGACTCGATGCAAGACTTACAGATCTACGAGGTGTGTTCTTCTTTGGAGGAGATAACTTGAAACCAAACTTTCCTTGAAAGTCAAAAGTGAGATTTGATTGACCTTTAGCTTTTTCTTCCTCGTGTAAACCTCTTTCCTGTCCAGTTTGAAATATTTACTGGTGAAAGGATCACTGACATGTGTTTCGATCAGCTCTTTCCTTTTCTCTTCACTCTCTTTCTTGCGCTATTTACACCTAAATAACTCTAGCAACTCTCATGTATTTCTCTTCTTCGTTATCTAGTACTGATGTGGCGAGATGGAAATGATGGTTACTTGTGTGCTTTTCCCAAATAGCTTGCCTCAAATCTGATGATATGTCTTCTTGAGTATCTGCAAAAACAAGATTTGGTTACAAGATACGTGGGTTACCTGTAAGAGTCATACAATGTTTTACCTTGGTGGAAGAGGACCACGTCGGTGAACAACTATCACCACGTGCCTAGGAGGTCTTCTGGACACAAGTACGAGTGCTCTTCTTCTAAGGTCTTCAATGTACTTTTCTTTGTCAATGGCTCTATCAAGAGCCACAAATTGCTGCAAGATTTCATGGTTTTCCCAAGCTACTATTCAAAGGTTGGCAGCAATGTATCCTTGGAAATCTTCATCGGGCACAAGGTTCAGTTGAAGAACTAGAGCTTGTGCAGAGGGGATAGTCATAAAGATTTAACCAAGCACTGGTTAACGATTCCTAAATCCTCAGTAGAGTCACAAAAAATTGTTAGCATATGGATTTGCATGCATGCAAATGACATGCAACAGTGTGGGAACAAAGTCCCTCCTCAATGAAGGTGAGGTTGCCTTTATTAAAAACCAAAACTGTATTTACATCTATACATTCAAAATTGTATGTGGGGGTGTTTTGGAACATCAATGGAAAGAAAAGTGAATTAAGGAGATGGAATGGAATGAAGGAAGGGAGTGGAATGGAATGAACTGAAATAACATTCAAGAGTTACGTAAAAACAAAGCC
This sequence comes from Taxus chinensis, assembly GCA_019776745.2. Lineage (NCBI taxonomy): Eukaryota > Viridiplantae > Streptophyta > Pinopsida > Cupressales > Taxaceae > Taxus > Taxus chinensis. Next base: position 820,321,773 of record CM034150.1, on the reverse strand, counting down.
TAATATTGCATGAAGATGAAAGATGAATAACCAACACAAATAAAAAAAGGTTTGAGTTAGCCAAACAAGAACATGTAAAAGGGAACACACATGAGCAAGTAGATAAACAGAGCTTGATCAATGTGAACTAGAAGAATCGATTAATAATGATGAGAATAAGATCAAAGATAATATTTGCATACAAGATTCAAACACCTAACATCTAATGAACATAAGAACATCAAATGTTACAAGAGACAATGAATGAGACACAAAGTTCATATTTCATTAACTCCAAAATGTTTTTCACAAAAGAACACAAAGTTTATTCCAGAAGCAAAGCTTGCACACAAAATTATTTCCTTCTCCTCTCTCAAACTCACCCTTTACAAATGAGCCCCTCACTTTGTTTTATAACAAAAAATTAGGTTACAAAGTAGTTTGGATTTTACATGATCATTAAATAAGGCACTTAAGTGACCTTTGACTTTTTCAACAACTTTATGAAAGACAACTGAAAAATAGAAATTACTTAAAATATCCATAATTTCCTGAAAACAAATAACACATTTTCAAATATACATTAATATCCAATGCCTTATCCATTGAAATGGGGTCCGCCTATCTCAAGCGTATGAGAAATGGACTCTCCCACTTCGTTAGATACTAAGAAAATCAACTCCCTGAACCGTCGGTGAAATTCGGATCTGCCGCTTTTGCCAGTTGAAAGGACCTAAACCTTCCTAAACTTTCAAAAATATTTTCTTCTTCTGGAGGTTCACTTGGTTGAAGAATAGCCTCACAAAATACCTGCAATTCAAGAATTCTACCTGGCATATCATTTAAATTAACAATTTTGGATTGAGCATTCTCAATTTTGTTCTTTAATTTGATGCACCACTCCATGGAAACTGATGAGAAATTGTTGGTGGGAGTGTACATGTCCTTAAAAAATTGTGAAAATTGCTCTTCCACCTACTCCTGTGAACACCTTTGATTATGCTCATTTACGAGATTACAAGGAATCTCAGCCATGAATTCCTGAATCAAAGAGAGTGAAGTGAAGGTTTCATTACACATACTTTCATAATGGATCATAGAATCTTGAAGAAGCATTTTTCTTGATTTGAGATGCAGAAACCAAAGAAAACGTGTCCCTCGATGTTCAAATTCGAGAATTCCTTCAATAGCTAAAATTAAAGATTCCATACTTGTCATCTCCTGTAAACTAGGCAATATCTCATCCAAATTTGATATAGCAGAAACAAAAGTTTCTTTGAAAGAAAGAATTGGACCAAGATACGCACTGACATCTTCATGAAGCTTAACCGTGGGATCGTCCCTTGGCCTAAAATGAGAATCTCTGAAAGCCAAGTTTTAGTGACATGGCCCAAAGTGTTTATTTCCTTTGACAAATTAAGAGTATCTTCATCTAGGGCAGCCACTACATCAGGTACTGGGAAGGTGGATGATATGGGATTTATCAAATGTTGAACATATTCCACCAATTGATTTTTTTTTCTTGAGCCGAGAGTTTTGAGACTTGTATTTCTCAAGTCTCTTTAGCATGATATCAATTGAATCTCGAGCCATCGCATGTCACTTTCTAACGTAGATCTTCCAATTCCCAGTCTAGAAATCTAATAGTCAGCAGGTGTCATAGCATTTCGCTCCTTATCCACTTGTGGAATGGTAAGGTCTACAAATTTGTTTCCATAATTATCCATCATTATTTAAGAAAGCACCTTAGGATTCTTAGGAATTGTGTTATTCAAAATTTGTAAAAGGGCATAAAAATCAATGTCAATTGGCTTAACAACTCTCTTCCTTTTCTTCACTTTGGAATCAACCCAGGAAGGAGTATCATTCACTATTTCAGCATACATAATCCTAGAGTTTGAATCAATATTCTCATTATTTCTGAGATCATGAGATCCTTCTTGAATCCTATCTACAACCTTTATTTGCGGAGACACAACCTCAATATCCACCTCCTGATTATTCAGGAGATTTTGGGAAATCCCTTCATGAACTACATGTTCTGAAGTGTTTGATATTTGAATTACCTGCACCTAAGTGGATGCTTGTTTGAAGCATGGCTGGGGATCATTTGCTAAGAGCTTCTGAGCACTATTAATGATGTGGGTAGAATAATCTCAACTCGAGGTAGAAAATCTAGACACGTGCTCTCTTCCTTCTTTGGGGTTAGGATCTTTAGATCTCTCTCCTTATGACACATTGCTTGGTGAAGTGGTTTTTGGAAACCACTCCTTTCTTGGTTGTTGTGTATGATTGGATGGTAATGAGGTTTCTCGAGAAGAGACTTTGGTTGAATGGAGGCCCCCTTGTATAGGAAATTTTTTTGATCCTGAAACATGATCTGTAATGGATTGCAATTTGGTAAGTTCTCTGTCATACCAAGATATGCTTCTTTTAATAATTGGTTGGTTCTTGCCATCAAGAAAAAATTCATCTCTTTGGGTCTAGTTGATTCAAGTTAATGGGGTAAAGGTAATGGCATCATATGAGGGATCAACGACATCCTCATCATCATTTATGAATGAATCAGGAGGGCTCCTGATGCGGAAGGCCTTGATTTGAGCAAGTGTTAGGTGAGAGTACTCTTGTCTTCTTACCTCATGTTCATCTGAAAAAGTAGCCCAGAAATCTCCCATGGTAGGATTATGTTGGTACTTTGCTCCCAAAATATTTTGCATATATCCATTGATATCAAACTGGGATCTCTTCACATATGGATGAATGGTTATGAGAGCAAACTATTTTTCCATGAGTTGTGCACTGAAAATATTTAGACATTGGTATTCCCCGATTTGGATTGGGAAATGAATTCCTAAACGGTGTTTTTCACTAAGAAGGTAGTGAACTTGGAATAATTTTTGTGTCAGCTCCATTAATTCCCATCTATCACTAACGTACTTAGGAATTTTCCATGGGGGTACCAGCAAATCCACTCACGTAAATTTAGGAAAAATATGAAAATTGAATAAACCAGGTTCCCCATTAAGAAATGACACTCATGGCTTCTTTATAAAACCTTTCCTCAGTATTCCGATTCAGGTTCCGGATCACACAAAAGGTGAATGCATCATTGACTCTTCTAAAATGGTGAGAACTATTTTTGAAACTGAGTTGAGGGTAATAATGAAAAACACTGTTCGACAGACCCATGACTCCTCTTGTTTCAAGTCTCAAAAATAGCTTTCTTCTTGCTACCGCATAAGTCAAATACGATGTCATGTAGAAGCATCCGGTCATCTTAACTTCTATCAATTGTTTGTGAAGGGTGTTACTGATAATGATGGCCCAATCCACAAACTCTATCTCAGCTAGGATGATACAGATAAATTGGTACATCCATGGGTGGAAAATTCTAGCAGAAGGTAGACCAAAAACTCGACTTAGGAGAGTGATCATGTCTTCGATTTCTTCCACAAACTCAACACGGTACATTTCTTTGGGAAGCCTATCAATTTGAGGTATCTTGGTTACTAACTAGTTGTTGTTACCCATCTTGCTCCATCTCAGGGGTTCTTAATCCCAGAATTCTTGTGCTGATTGGCAAGTGATATCCACATTCTCGGGAAAGTCGGGTATGCCGAGAAATTCCTCAATGTGTTCTGGTGTGATTAAGAGGAAAGGCTCACGATTATCTTTAAAAATCCCTCGTTTCTCAGGGTCATAATGCTCCGCACAAGCAATAACCAATTCCGGACACTGCACCGAGATAGGAAATGTTGATGCTTGGGGTAGACCACTATGGTAAAGTCTATCTGAGAAAATGGTTTTGCCTACAGTTTTTACCCGCTCACAGAACTGTTGCACATTGATGTGACACAAATTTGTGTCAATGATGTTTTCATATGTTGACTTAATGGAACTGGGAGGGATAATTCCTTGAAATTAAAATTTTAGGGTGGATTTGTTAGATTTCTCCACTGGCTTCCTCGATCTCCCTATAGATTTGTTAGATTTTTCGGCCATTATGAATTTAACAGAAAAGTGACTCAGGCATGCAAAATAACGCAAATGAGGCTAGGTCTTAGTCTCCAAAACCCCGTCGATGCAAGAAAAATAATTTTTGTTATAATATTATTATTAATAATTATCCCGAATTACAAAAAAAAATTAAATGCCAATACAAACATATCGAAACTGAGCTCAAGTTCCAAATCTGGCGATAACAATGATATTTATATTTTAATTAAAATCTCCTGATTTTAATATTTTGTGTGGATCAATTTTAATATTTTTCTATGGCATTTAAATCATTCTCTTCTCTCACTGCGTTGGAAAAAATTTTCAAACCAGGCTTGGAGATACTTTTTTTCCTGAGCGTGGATATTCTCCTGTTGTTATTTCTCCTTGGCTAGGCGTTGATCTCTATGCATGCATGGTGGAATGTTATTTTCTTATTTTTGACCAATGCGTGGCCTGTGTGGGATTTGAACCAGTTTTGTGGAGATTTTCAGACTGCCTGGGATAAATTAAATGCATGGAGATTCTCCTTCTCTTTTACTATGAATTTTCTTCTTGCTTTCCCACGTGGTCTCCTTCTGTCTTCCTTTGTTGTTTTTTTAGTGTTTTTATCAATGCATTAAAATTGTTTAATTCTACCCAATGCATGGGATTTCCTTGATAATGAATCTCCCCCTTGGCGTGGAAAGCTATTTTTTTTACATTTCCTGAGCATTCTCTTATTTATGCATGGATTCTCCTTTGTTAGGCACATGGCTGTTGGATTTTTAAAATTTCTCTTTCTTTGGCATGACTGTGCGTGGAAGATTGTTGATTGGCACGTGGGATTTGAGATAGCTCCTTATCCATTTCCTTGGCACGTGGAAAATGTCTTTCTTTTATTTTTTGAATTGTTCTCTTTCTCTCTAGCGTGTGGTTTATTCCTTCAGCTGGCGTGGTGGTTTGGTTTTAAATTTTTGGACTGTTTCTTTTTCTCTCCTCCAAACTTAAACTTTATCCTATCTTTTTCTCACTCAAGGCGCGGCTTCTTTCCTTTCCTTCCAAAAATGTGGATTCCTCCTGGTCACCTTCTCCAAAAAGAATGTGTGGAAATCTTCTTGTGCTTGGGTGTTTTTCTTGCTCTTGGACTATCCTTTTTTTCAAACCTACACATTTTTGTCTCCACATGGGAAATGGTTGTTTAGATGAATGCGTCAAGATTTATTTTTAATGGATACTATCCTCTTTCATCCCTGGCATGTGTGGAAATCTTCTAGTGTTATCCTCCTTCAGACTGCATAGATAGATGATGGATATTCCTCCTTCTTGGCGTGAGTTTCTCTTGTATTTTGGGATGTGACAAAATATAATGTCCTTCAAAAGAAATAAGAAGTAATCGGAAAGCTTCGCACAAATTTTTCCAATGAGTTTGACAAAGGAATTTATGAGGATTAATCCAACTTCCTCTCTTCCTGGGCATATCACAATGATCTTGTCTTTATAATCTACAAACGCCATATCCATGGCCCTTTGAAAATTTGTGCCAGCATTGATCAAGACAAAGGGCATTCTTCTATAAATGAACGTACCCCATGGGGTAGCGAATGCATGTTTTATGTTGATCTTCTCTAGCCACTTCAATTTGATTATAGCCAGAGAAACCATCTAGCATAGATAGCATTTCCGATCCAGTTACTGCCTACAGAATATGGTCCATGACTGGCAGTGGGTAGTTATCCTTCAAGGAAGCCTGATTAATATTATGGAAATAAACGCAAATCCTAATTTCTCCATTTTTCTTGCAAACAGGTACAATATTAGCTATCTAGGTCGAATGTCGAATAGGAAACACTATTCATGCATCTAGCATCTTTTGAACTTCATGAAATATTATCCCTACAATCTTGGGATTATATTGTCTTTGATTTTTCCTGAATGGAACTACACCAGGCTTCAAGGGTATGGCATGCTCCATTTCCCTGGGTTGGAAAGACTTCAATTCTTCGTATGAATAAACCAAAACATCATAATATTTGGTAAGGAGATTTATGAATTTCCTATGCTCCTCAGGTGAGCAACACTTACCAATATTGATCAGGCGATGTTTATCCTTAGTACCAATATTAACTTGCTCATAGTAAGAAAAATTTGTAGGACCTGCCTACTCTTTCTCTTTGATAAACCTGTCATGTTTGTCAAAAAGTTCTTCAAGTGAAACCAATCCTTTATGGGAATTATATTTCCTTTGAGTTGAATGATGTCATCACCAGGATCTTCATTCTTAACTCTTTCCTGAATGGGTGAGGTAGTTGATTCGCAAAATGTCGAATCACTTCCTTCAAAGTACAATTGTTCAAAATTTTCTCTCTTTTCAAGAAGGCAATAATTTGTTGATCATCATTAAATACTTGCCAATTTTCTGCATTGTCAGGAACACTCGGCCTAAAAACCATTTCGATGGTGTATTTGACTTGATCAAATTCCGAATGAGGAATCATTAATGAAGCTGAAATTGCTAGAGAATCCGCTTTGTCATTCTTTTTGTGAGGGACAGATTTTATGGAAAAATTGTCAAAAACTTATATTACATCCCACACTTTATTTTTGTAGTGTCTCAAATGATCATTCTTTACTTAGAACTGATTTCTTACCTGTTTCACGATCAATTTTACATCCCCAAGACTTCCAAATTTTTTATCCCTTTCTCCTGTGTAGCTTAAAGGCCAAGGATTAATGCCTCATACTCTACAGTGTTATTAGTATTTGAAAATTTGAGTTTGTAGGAAAAAGGAAATATTTTACCATTTGGAGATATGAGCACCACTTCTGCACCAAAACCCATCGAGCAACAACTTCCATCGAACTCAAGAGTCTAGATCTCATTGGAATCTTGGCAAGTGATCTCAGGGGTATGATATTTTGTAGTCATCATATAATTACCCATAATTGAGCCTTGGAAAAGGATCTATGCACGAGGATCATCGGTTTTAGTTACCGTGAACTTTTCCTGAGCTTCCAGCATGAGCTTTTTCATTTCTCCATTGATAGGAATCATAGCATGAGACCAGTCCATTTAAATCTAACCACCCAAATCCCTGCAAAATTTCCTGCTCAATGACATTCCATATGGAGAGGGAATATCAGCAACTAAAATAGTTACCTTAACTTGCTTTTGAGGGAATTGGGCTAAAACCATTTACGCGTTTACTTAATTTGCTTGATGATAGAGGAACTTGATTGGTTTCCATGGAGTAAAATGATCCAAATGTTCTAGTAAAGTTCAACGTACTTGAAGTCTCAGATATAAGTTCTTTCAAACTTGATGATGGCACACTTTTGACCTTGGCCTTGGGCTTGGTTGACACTGATGTGGAAGAAGGAGCTTTCTTCATAGTTGGTTTACCAACCGATTGATCTAACAAAGGCCCTCCTTTCTTTAAGATAGTCTTGACCTTTGAAACCTCAGTCACCTTGGACTCTTTAGGAGCCTCATTTGTCTTGGATTCTTTGGGGAGTTTCCTTGGAAACCTCTTTATCTCCCACCTTAGTGGTATCCTTCTCCTTTTTCTGAGAGAATGTGAAAACAGCGAAGGATTGACTATTCATATCTTCTATAATTTCTTCGTATTCATCTTCTTCTTCTGAACGGTACTCAAAGAAATGATTATTACTTTCCCCCTTAGGATCTTCAACTTCAGGTTCAGATGTCTCAGAATCTGGCTCTTCCTCATCAACCTCGACAACTTCAATCTCATCATCACTTTCTTTAATGACATCACATTTTGAATTAGTTGTGGGAGCTGCTTCAATAGCAAGCCTCGTTGGAGCACCTGTAATCCTAGCTTTGTTGGGAACATATCCTTTTCTCAGGATGTCTTTGTAAGGAGTAAGGTTTACTACTTTGAGAAACTTGCTTTTTCAAAGCCAGCACATCATTAGCCAACTTAGTGAGTATAGTTTCTAAAGTGTTGGGGGTTTCTTGACTCTTTCCTTTGAGGAAATTTTTTCTTGAATTTTCCTGCCATGATTAAGTCATCTTCAATTTCTATGGCCAAGGATTGAGCAAGTTCCAAAGTAGCCACCCTAGCCCTTCTCAGCTGATAGCACACTTCTGGTTGTTGTGCGTTAATAAAGAAACATTTTTTTCCATCAAGGTTTGGATGAATCCTGAAGGAACTTTGTTCACCATTTTGTTGAATTTAGCCACAAAATTCCTCATGGGTTTTGTTGGCTCTTTCTTTCCCTGAGATAGTTGGGCAAGAAGAGCATGTTCATCTTTTGCCATCTTGAATCGATTTTTAAACTTAGTTTTCATATCATTCCAATTTGTGATACATCCATTGGGTAGATGATGAAACCAATCTGCAGTAACATCATGCAATGTTTCGACAGGAAGAGGTGAATAGCAACATCTTCATATTCTACCAAAAAAACAACACATGCAGCAAAAAAGGCAGAAATATGGTCATCTGGTGATGTCTTCCCATCTCCATTTGAAACTTGGGAAGAATCTTTCTTGATCCTCGTGGGAGTTCATTCGAGCAAGTAAGGCCAATGGGCCTATGGCATTTCCCCATGGTACATTGGCTTCCATTTGAGGAAAGGTGGTATGCGAAGGTAAAACAACGTGAGCAAGGACAAGTACTTGACTGGTAGTGATTCCTTCCTTGTCTTGCTCTTTCAGGACTTGATGCAAGGCTTGCAAATCTACGAGGTGTGTTCTTCTTTGGAGGAGATAACTTGAAACCAAATTTTCCTTGAAAGTCAAAAGTGGGGTCAGATTGACCTTTAGACTTTTTCTCCTCATGTAAACCTCTTTCCTTCCAGTTTGGAATCTTTATGCTGAAGGGATCACTGGCGTGTGTCTTCGACCAGATCTAGCCTTTTCTCTTCACTCTCTTTCTTGAGCTATTTGCGACTGAATAACTCTAGCAACTCTTGTGGATTTCTCTTCTTCGTTATCTAGTACTAATGCAGTGAGATGAAAATGATGGTTACTTGTGCACTTTTCCCAAATAGCTTGCCTCAAATCTGATGATATGTCTTCTTGAGTATCTGCAAAAACAAGATTTGGTTGCAAGATAGGTGGGTTACCTTATAATAGTCATACAACTTATTTACCTTGGTGGAAGAGGACCACGTTCGTTGAACAACTATCAACACGTGTCCAAGAGGTCTTCTAGCCACAAGTGCGGGTGCTCTTCTTCTAAGGTCTTTGATGTAGATTTCTCTGTCAATGGATCTATCAACAGACCACAAATTATTGCAAGCTTTCACGGTTTTCCCAAGCTACTGTTTAAAGGTTGGCAGAAATGTCTCCTTGGAAATCTTCGTCAGGCACAAGGTTCGGTTGAAGAACTAGAGCTTGTACAGAGGGGATAGTCATAAAGATTTAACCAAGCACTGGTTAATGATTCCTTGATCCCCAGTAGAGTTGCCAAAAACTGTTAGCATATGGATTTGCATGCATGTAAATGACATGCAACAGTGTGGGAACGAAGTCCCTCCTTAATGAAGGTGAGGTTGCCTTTATTGAAAACCAAAACTGTATTTACATCTGTACATTCAAAATTGTATGTGGGGGGTGTTTTGGAACATCAATGGAAAGAAAAGTGAATGAAGGAGATGGAATGGAATGAAGGAAAGGAGTGGAATGGAATGAACTGAAAGAACATGCAAGAGTTAGGTAAAAAAAATCCTAATATTGCATGAAGATGAAAGATGAATAACCAACACAAATAAAACAGAGTTTGAGTTAGCCAAACAAGAACGTGTAGAAGGGAACACACATGAGCAAGTAGATAATCAGAGCTTGATCAATGTGAACTAGAACAACCCATTAATAATGTTGATAATAAGATCAAAGATAATATTTTCATGCAAGATTCAAACACCTAACATCTAATGAACATAAGAACATCAAATGTTACAAGAGACAATGAATGAGACACAAAGTTTGTATTTCATTAACTCCAAAATGTTTTTCACAAAAGAACACAAAGTTTCTTCCAGAAGCAAATCTTACACAAAAAAGTATTTCCTTCTCCTCTCTCAAATTCACCCTTTAAAAATGATCCCCTCACTTCCTTTTATAAACCAAAAGTTGGTTACAAATTAGTTAGGGTTTTACATGATCATTAAATAAGGCACTTAAGTGACCTTTGACTTTTTCAACAACTTTATGAAAGACAACTCAAAAATAGAAATCACTTAAAATATCCATAATTTCCCGAAAAAAAATAACAACACATTTTAAAATATACAATAATAACCAGTTCCTTATCCATTGAAATGGGGTCCACCTATCTCAAACGTATGAGAAATGGACTCTCCCACTTTGTTAGATACCAAGAAAATCAACTACCTGAACCACCGGTGAAATTAGAATCTGCCGCTTTTGCCAATTGAAAGGATCTAAACTTTCCTAAAGTTTCAAACATATTTTCTTCTTCTGGATGTTCACTTGGTTGAAGAATAGCCTCACAAAATACCTGCAATTCAAGAATTCTACCTAGCATATCATTTAAATTAACAATTTTGGATTGAGAATTCTCAAATAAGTTCTTTAATTTGATGCATCACTCCATGGAAATTGATGAGAACTTGTTGGTGGGAGTGTACATGTCCTTAAACAATTGTGAAAATTGCTCTTCCACCTACTCTGATGAACACCTTTGATTATGCTCATTTACGAGATTACAAGGAATCTCAACCATGAATTCCTGAATCAAAGAGAGTGAACTGAAGGCTTCATTGCACATGCTTTCATATGGATCATAGAATACTCGAGAAGAATTTTTCTTTATTTGAGATGCAAACACCAAAGAAAACGTGTCCCTCGATGTTCAAATTTGAGAATTCCTTCAAAATCTAAAACTTAAAATTCCATACTTGTCATCTCCTATAAACAAGGCAATATCTCATCCAAATTCGATATAGCAGAAACAAAAGTTTCTTTGAAAGAAAGAATTGGATCAAGATACGCACTGACATCTTCATTAAGCTTAACCGCAATCTTGATTGTCCCCTGGCCTAAAACAAGAATCACTGAAATCCAAGTTTTAGTGACATGGCCCAATGTGTTTATTTCCTTTGAAAAATTGAGAGTATCTTCATCTGGGGCAGCAACTGCATCAGGTACTGGGAAGGTGGATGATATAGGATTTATAAAATGTTGAACATATTCCACCAATTGATTCTTTTCAGCCTTGAGCCAAGAGTTTTGAGACTTGTATTTCTCAAGTATCTTTAGCACGATATCAATTGAATCTTGAGCCATCGCCATGTCACTTTCTAATGTAGATCTTCCAAGTCCTAGTTTGGAAACTTTTTAGTCGGCAGGTGTCATAGCATCATGCTCCTTATCCACTTGTGGAATGGAAAGGTCTACAAAGTTGTTTCCATCATTATCCACGATTATTTGAGAGCGCACCTTGGGATTCTTAGAAATGGCATCATTCGAAATTTTGAAAAGGGCATCAAAATCAATGTCAATTGGCTTGTCAAATCTCTTCCTTTTCTTCACTTCGGAATCAACCCAGGAAGGAGTATCATTCACTATTTCAGCATACAGAATCCTAGAGTTTGAATCAATATTTTCATTATTTCCAACATCATGAGATCCTTCTTAAATCTTATTTATGACCTCAATTTGGGGAGACACAACCTCAATATCCACCTCCTAATTATTTGGGAGAATTTGGGAAATCCCTTCATGAACTATATATTCTGAAATGTTTGATATTTGAATTACCTATACCTGAGTGGATGCTTGTTTGAAGCATGGCTGGGGATCATTGCTACTAGCTTCTGAGCACTATTAATGATGTGGGTAGAATAATCTCTACTCAAGGTAGAAAATCCATACACACGCTCTCTTCCTTCTTCTGGGTTAGGATCTTTAGATCTCTCTCCTTGTGACACGTTGCTTAGTGAAGTTGATTTTGGAAACCACTCCTTTCTTGTTTGTTGTGTATGATTGGATGGTAATGAGGTTGACCAAGATAAAGAATTTGAATAAATGGAGGTTCCCCTCGTATTGGGAAATTTTTGTGATCTCGAAACATGATCTAGAATGGATTACAATTTAGAAAGTTCTCTATCCTACCAAGATATGCTTCTGATTCAATAATTGGTTCCAGATCATGCCATCAAGGTGAAATTCATCTCTTTTGGTCCAGTTGATTCTAGGCAATGGTGTAAAGGAAACGTCATCATATCAAAGATCAATGACATCCTGAGGGTCATTTATGAATGAATCAAGAGGATTCCAGTTGTGGACGGCCCCATGATCTGAGCAATCTCGTTTCAAGTCCCAAAGTACTAGCGTTTTCTTACCTCATGCTCACCTGTATAAGCAGCCCAGAAATCTTCCATGATAGGATCATGTAGGTACTTTGCATCCTAGAATCATCTTAACTTCTATCAATTGTTTGTGAAACTGGGCTGTCTTCACATGATGGATGAATGGCCTAATCCACAGTGAACTCTTTCTCCATGAGCTAGCGCACTGATACTGATTTGGACATTGATACATCCCCGATTTGGATTGGGAAATGAATTCCTAGCAGAAGGTAGGCTTGTCACTAAGAAGGCAGTGAAATTAGGAGAGTAATTTTCATGTCAGATCCATTAATTCCCATCTGTCCACTGATGTACTCAGGATGTTTCCACGGGGGGTACCAGCAAAGCCACTCACGCGAATGTAGAAAAAAAGTTGAAGCCTGAATAAACCAAGTTCCCCATTGGTAAATGACACTCATGGCTTCACTAGAAAACCAGTTGTTCTTAGTATTCCAATTCTTGCTCCGGATCTCACAGAAGGTGAATGCTTCATTGACTCTTCTAAAATGCTGAGAACTATGTGCTGAAATTGAGTTGAGTGTAATAATTAAAAATACTATGATCTCCACATTCTCGGTAAATTCAGGTATGCCGAGCAATTCCTCAATGTGCTCTGGTTTGATTGAGAGGAAAGGCTTGCAATTATCTTTAAAATTCCCTCATCTCTCATGGTCATAATGCTCCACATAAGCAATAACCAATTCCAGACATTACACCGAGACAGGAAATGCTACTGCTTTGGGTAGACCACTATGGTAAAGTCTATCATGAGATAATGGTTTTGCCTTCAGTTTTCACCCGCTCACAAAACTGTTGCATGTTGATGTGACCCAGATTTATATTAGTGATGTTTTCATATGCTGACTTAATGGAATTGGGAGGGATAATTTTTTAAAATTCATACTTCAGGGTGGATTTGTTTGATTTCTCCACTAGCTTCCTCGATCTCCCTACAGATTTGTTATATTTTTTGGACATTATGAATTTAATAGAAAAATGACTTAGGCACGTAAAACAATGCAAATGGGGGTCGGGGTCTCGAGTCTCTGAAACCCCATCGATGCATTAAAAATATGTTCTATTGTTAATAATATTATTATTATTTTAAAATAATAATAATAATTGACCCAACTTGATCAGGTTTTTTACAATTTCAATACAAACATATCTAGACTGAGCTCGAGTTCCAAATCTAGCGATAATAATGATATTTAATTTAAAATAAACTAAAATCACCTGATTTTAATACCCCAATATCTTGGATCGATTTTAATCTTCTTTTATGTGCGTTTAAATCCTTCCCTTCTCTCACTGTGTTGGATTACTTGTTTTCAGAACCAGGCTAGGAAACATTCTAATGTTCTTCTTTGCAGAATATTCTCCTACTGTTATTTCTCCTTGGTTGGCTGTTCCTCTCTCCTGACATTCATGCGTGGACTGTTATCTTTTCTCTCTCTTGTGACCAATGTGTGAGCCTTGTTTGAAAGGCTTTGAACCTATGGAGTTAAGATTTTGAATGAGTGCGTGGTGATTCCTTCAGGATGGGCGTAGAAATCCTCCTTCTTCTAATTTACTATGAACTGTTCCTTAATGCTGCTCTCTCCTCACGTGGTCTCCTTCTGCCTTCTTTTGTTGAATGCATTGGAGAATTTTATGGAGAGTGCATATTAATTTGAAGCTTTCCTTTTGACCAATGCATGGGCTCTTGCACAAGACAACAAAAAAGACTTTTACTGTTATCTTTCCTCCTATGGCGTGGAAAGAAATTTTTGTCATTTCTTGTTGTCCTTTTTCTCCTTTAAGGCGTGGATTCTCCTTTGTTGGGCGCGTGTGGCTGCTATTGATGTGTGATAATCTTCTCCTTCCATGCGTGGTGGTCTCCTTTCTTGGCACAACCTACTACTGTTGTATTTTTAAAACGTGTTCTTTGAGATAGCTGCTTATCTCCTTTCCTTAGTGTGTGGAAACTCTGTTCTTTCCTCTTATGTTCTGAGTTGTTCTCTGTTCTCTCTGAAACCTGCGTGAGTTTACTCCTCAACCAATATGGCGTGGAGATTTCCTTTTCAATTTATATGGATTATATACAACTTCTCTTTTCCAAACTTAAACTTTATGCACTAGGTCTTTTATCTCTCCACCATGGTGCTATTGAATCTCTTTCCTTTCCTTCCAAAAACTTGGATGTCTTCTTGGTCGCCTTACTCTCAAAAAGAATACGTGGGAAATCTTCTTGTTCTCTATGGCCTGCTTGAAATCTTAAACTTGGACCATCTCTATTTTTCTCCCCCAAGGCATGAGACATGATTGTCTCCACGTGGGAAATGGTTGTCCCTTGAGCTGAATGCATGGAGATTTGGTTTTGGATAGAGATTAAACTCTTTCATCCCTGACATGTGTGGACAAGCTTCTGATGTATCTCCTCCTTCACAATGGCGTTGGGAAAACTGATGGATCCTTCTTTATTTCTTACTGTGAGTGTTCGCTTGTATTGTGGGATGTGACAAAATATTATGTCCTTTAGAAGAAATAAGAAGCAACCAGAAAGCTTTACATGAATCTTTCTGACGAGTTTGACAGAGGAAGTTATGAGGATTAATCCAGCTTCCTTTCTTCCCGGGTAGTGGACTTAAGTGCCAGGGGGAAATTGGGAAAGCAACAACCAATTACCAATGGGAATGGCAAAGTGGGCTGGCAATCCCCGTTCAACTTCCCCATGTGGGAAATTGGGAGATTTCCTACTCGTTAGCCAATCCATGATTTGGCAATTGGTGGATAAAATCCCGCAAGTGGGAAATTTGAAGAAAATTGCCAGGGAAGGGGAAATCCAGGTTCGGGAAGCCAAATTGGCATTCCCGGTAGTTGGAAGCATAAGTTTACTTCCCCAGCAATAAAAATTTGTCGAATGAAATTTTAATTAATATTTATTTAATTAAATACTCTCAAGTTATTTAAAAATAAATTTTATCAAACAAGGAGCAATTAATTAATTAGATATTAATTAATTAATTTTAATGTATTTTAATGCATTTTAAAGCCTGGTGGGAGGAGTTCTCTCCCGAAAAGGATGAAATGAAGACCAAAATGATCACAAAAAGGAGACGATGGTGATAAACCATGCAAAGTAACACTTTTGAAAATTTTCAAAATTGTCATTTTTTATTATTTTTAAACAATTTTGTGAAGTCAAAATTGGCTGATGACAGAGCTACATCCTAAAATATAGGAATCATATTCCTATATTTATGGTTTATATTGTAAACATGAATTAAGATAATATGAATTATTATTGTGTGTAAATTTTTTCTTCTGATGTGATCTTTACAACTCTATTCGGATCTTCCTCCACATCTGTATCAAAGCATCCTAATCCTCTCATTGACTGGTTTATCATAATGGAAGATTAGTTTGTTTTGTAGGGGAGAAAGCTGGTGTTTTCTCCATGTGGATGATTGTAGCCATTTATAATTAGCTTTTTGTAGATATTTTTTTGAGTGCTCTAATCTCCAATAATTAAGAGAAGGATTTGGCCACATATAAATTCTCATAGTTGTTACAAGGAAAGAAAGAATTATTTTTTAGCTGGTTTGGGCATCAAAATCAGTCAATAACTTTTAGATCATGTAATCAAATCAAACAAAATTATCATCATTGCAAATCTCTAAAAACAATTTTTCCGATGCATTTAACGGTTTACAAATCAAAGCTCGGGTTCTCAAGTTATGAATAAATCATTGCCGGTCACTTCAGCTCAAAATCAATCATAAGTTACTTGCCTTCTCACAACCATTTCTAATTGGTTGATTATTTTAATTTTTTTCAAATCTATAGTTTGAAACTTTTAATTTATCGATAGTTTTTCTTAAATAATTGCAAATTGAGGGTAATTAATACATTTTTGGCCAAACTAATACTTTTTAGGCGCTAGTTCTTCGGACCATTAATTTTTTTGCAATCTTCATTTTCTTCTAGTTTCAACGAGTGGTCACATGGTAAATTTTCTCTCCATCTTGACCAAATTTTTAATCATTGACCAAATTTTAATTAAATTGGGCATTTTTGCGGGAAATTGAAACCTTCATAACTTTTGCATAGTAACTCGAAATCAAGTGTAATTTTTTGCAAAAGTTTTTTTTCATCCCCATTGCATTGTTCCAATTTTGTTAAAAAATACAAATTTTGAAAAATACTCTCTTTTTTAGCCATGTTGTGGACATCTCCTTATTCTAGGCTTGTGTATACTTCTGGAGATTTTTGTAGTCCATTTAATTAATCAATGCCAAAAATAAAAAATTATAAAGGACATATTATCGCTGGAACGCAATGACCAATTTAAGGGGGGGTTCTTCATGAGCTTCATTATCAAATCATGTTGAGTCAGCAGCATCACATTGGAGGACGGAGGAAAATAGAGGTTGGAGGTCAATCAACATCTTCTCGTCAATCGCCAATAATAGGGCCACATCAAAAGGTTTGGTGTCACATTTTCTTTCAGATGTGTGTTTTCTTCTAGTTCTGCATGGTGGGTTATAGTTTGCAGTGTTATTATGTGAGAAAGTGGAAAATTCACATTGAGGGGGGAACATGATCCAATGTTCCATTTATATTTTTCAGTTTGTAATGTGTGAGCATGTTTTCCTATGTTATTCGTTACAGTAAGATATTGATGAGGACTGATAATAGTACTTGGCACATCAGGATGTGGTTATAGGTAAACCACTTAAAAACATTCATTTGTGGTTTATGGTAAACCATTTGTAAAACCACCATTCTTGGTTTTTGGTAAACCATTAACTTTTGGTTTATGGTACTCCAAATGTAAAACCGCCATTCTCAATTTGTGGTCAACCATTTGTAAAACCATCCTTTAGGTTTGTGATCATCTTGTGAAAATCATGGAATGATCTTTGGATTTTTTTCATTCAGGAATAGGGAGATCTAGTCTGCAACTATTGGGATGAAGAGAGGAAGTGTATTCCCCTCCTCCCTCCCCCTCACTTTATTGGGGATATTCAGCCTTTTCATGATCTAAATAAGAAACTTAAGGATTATCATATTCCCCATGATAGAGTACAAGATGAGCTAATCTAGAGAACTATGGACATTGGGGAATATGGGGTTAAATCTAGCTATCTGTTAAATTTTGAACACATTGAACCCAATAATATCTAAAGGAAGGTCTGGAAAAAGGATCTTATTCCCAAAATCAATATTCTTTTGGGAAGTTTTTAAAGGTAATATTTTAACTGTGGATGGGATTAGAAAAAGAGAAATGATTATCATTAACAGATGTGGCATGTGTAAATGTAATGAAGAGTCTATTTAACATTTATTCCTCAAATGCCCATTTTCTTTTCAAGTCTTCTCTGAGGTCCTTGGAATTTTTAAGATGCATATGATCCTTCCTAGGGAATTTTCCCTTTTTCCCTACCAATGGAGTTTCAATTTTCAAAATTATCTGGTTAAAGAAATGTGGAAACTAGTTCTTCCTCATGTGTTGTGGGGGATATCACTAGAACAAAACAATAGGATCTTCAGGAACAAGGCTTCCAGTTTGGAGAAGGTGATTAAAAAATTGAGACAGTCCCTAAAGGAAAAAACTTAGATTTTAAATCCCAAACAGACCAGAGATTATCCAAATTGGGAAAAAGGCATCTTAGGAGCATGGATAACATTCCAATCAGCCCTGAGAAGAAGAGATTTAACCAAACTATCAAATGGCTAAGCCCTCTGAAGGAAGATTCAAGCTTCATTTTGAAGGCTCAGCTAAGCTAAAGGACAATGTTGTTGGTGGTGGGGGTCTGATTCGTGACCACATGGGTAGTTACATCAAATCCTAAGCGGTTCCCATTGGTAATCATACCAACAACTATGATGAATCTAAGGCTATTCTCTAGGGCATCATGATGTGGAAGGATCTTGGATTAAAATCCATCATAATAAAAGGAGACTCAATGTGTGTGATTAACACTCTCAAGGATCAAATTAGGTTTGGATGGAAGCTAATTAACATTATCATGGAGGCTCATGGCATTTTGCAATCATTTGACCAAGTGGTCTACCAACACACTTACAGAGCTAACAATAAACCCATGGATTTGATGGAAAATAAAGGTACTGACATGGATGATCTAATTTCGTGGTCAGGGACACATATCCCTTAGGGTCATATTAATAATTTGATTAATGATGACACGTATTAGGAGATTGTATAATAATGCAGCCCAAGACTCTCATGCTTGGGATTTCAAAAAGACCTTTCTCTTTTTGAAAAAGTCCACGATTCACTTCATTTGGAATTTCCTTAAGTTATTTGAGATTGGCGTCGGCTTCTATGTGTTCAAAGAAGGAAATATTGAAGGAACCATGTGATGCAACAGGGTCCAAACTGAACCTACCACTTTCCTTCATCTGAAAAATGATAATGATTTGTGGAAATTGCTGCATAAAGGGGGCTTCACCAGGCACATTTATCGGCTGAAAGGTAATGACCCCGCTCTCTTTGTGGATTTTGGAAATGCATGGATTGATGGGGGATTCACTTTCAAGGGGGTTCAAATTAGGTTATATGAGGAAGCTATAGCCAATATAACGGGTCTAAAAATGGATGGGCTTAAAATTTATAAGGATGAAACCTATAAAAAATATGAAATTGACACTTTTTTTGAAGTGAGGGAGAACATTGTGGCTTATGATGATGGTATTGCCCAAACTTTCCTCCCTAAGCGATGGGCTGATGTATGTCTTATGGTTATGAAATATTTAACCTTAGAGGGGAAGTTCTGGAAGATTTTTTTCACACCATCTCTCTATCCTTAATTTCTTTTGCAGATACCAAACCATGAGCTTGGCCTTCTTCCTTTATAGGTCCTTGATTTCCACTACTGAGGAATTCAAAAACAATAAAGTTGGCATCCCTCTCCATTAAGGCCTGATTCTTCTGCTAGTCCAAAGAAGTAATCATGTAATCCTTGCCTAGCCTGGGCAATATAGTGAACCTGAGTCATATCATGAAACCATGGCTTCGGCCCTCAAATGCATGAGGAAAAGGAAAGATAAAGACCCCTCTGAGGGGGTTGTAGATTATATGTGTAATCTTAAAAAGGGGGTCCCAAATGTGGGAGAGAGTTCTAGTAAAAGGGATCAGGATTTTGTGGATTGGGAGGCTATATTGTTGTGTGTTAAATCGACTACTAACATTATCCTAACTATTAAAAATAATCTCATAGAGGAATTGAAGGAGTGCCAAGTACAAAATAATGGAATTGGGGGTATTCAAGTAGATTTTGTGATCCAGGAATAAAGGATTTCTATCTTAAAGGATCAAATGGACAAGGAAGATAGTAAACGCAATATGAGGCTCGTGCTCAGTAGTTTCAATAGTGATGATTCTAATACTGAAGAGAGCTCTGACATGGAATCAGAGAACACCCAGTTCAAATAAAAGGAGGAGTCAAACATTCTCAACTTCCATGCAACTGATTTTCTCTTGCAACCCATGGATTAGGGACTCAGGAATCTCATACTTCTTCTTCAAGGTCACCAATGAAGTCTCAACATTAGATGATCTTCCCATTGTGATTTTGGGATCTCCTTCAAGATGCTAGACTTGTTTCACAAGGACCAAACTCTGATACTAATTTTTAGAAGCACGGTGATTGAGGGGGGTGAATCAGTCAAACAAAAAAATTTAATTCATTTACCATTGTTTGCATTCATCATTCAATTCAACCATTTAACATCCATAACCATGTGAGGTAATTAGGTTTGTATTAAACATTCACTAGTGCATGAAACAAAGAATCAGACACATGAATGCTATATATAAGTGGAAAACCCACAAGGGGAATAAAACCCACTGAACCATCTACTTATATTACATAAAACAAAGTACTTTCATGAATATTACACATTATGCAAGATTTCTTTAGTGAGGCACCAACCCCTAGTTTAGCAGGGCACCAATCCTACAAAGAGGCTACAACCCCCTAAGGTGATCAATAACTAACTCAACCACATATAAATAGATGATCACTAATGATATATTTCTCCCACAATAGATAGTGATCCAAATTCAGCTCCAAACACACCAAACTCTCTTTAAATCTCTCTCTCTCCTAACTGGTTCAATTCTTCTTCTTCATGGGAAAAATAGTTCTCTCACCCTTGAAAATATGATCCTCAATATTCCTCATGTATTTTTCACTCTCATCCATTTTTTTCTCAACCCTTATACTCTTCTCTTCTTCTTCCTTTGGCTCGCTTACATCCTCATGGGCTCAACTAGTCATAAATGATTAAATACACTAGCTTATATACCCAACACTAGCTCAAAAACACCCCTAGATTGGCCATGACCAAGTAGGTCAATTATCCAAACTTAAAAAATAGATCAAAAACATCATATAATACAACAGAGGATACCCAAGTAGGTCGGTATGGATCAAGACATCTCCACCAATCACCAAGACACCTCAATAAGCTCAAACAAGCACTCCAAGCACTAACAAGTGCAATATGATATTAAAGGGAAAACTAAAGATTTTTCAAGACACAATAATCTCCACAAAAGTCATCCATAAGTCCTTAACATCACCAACAAGCATAATAAGCACTGAAACAACTATCTCTACCATGAAACTCTCCTAGAAGCAAGTGTGCACAATTAGGTCTTCAAGCACCCAGAATTCAGTCCCAAAAATGAACGAGTTCACATAGCTAAAATAATAATCAAGGCTCAAGTAGTATACCGATGGAAATATATTTGAATCTACTTTTTGGAATAACTCACTTTAAGCTCCAACTCATAGTGAAAGACCTCCCACCAAGCCAATCTCTGAAACTTCTCAAACTGTCAAACAAGACTCAATAATCAGTCTTGAGATAACATACTCCAATCACCTTAAAATTCACTTCCAAGCTATACCAAAGCATGGAACAGATCAAGGGAGACCTTAAAAACATCATCAAGCACTAACATGTATATCTCATGTGGAGAAATATGATCCAACACACTTGTTCCTTCACACCTTCTTGAGAAGCCAACCAGGGATTTCTATACCATTAGGTATTCAACTAAAAACCGCCTCATCATACCATTCCAAGAAATTAAAAACATCATACCATGTGTTAATTAACTATTCATGACCATCAGATGTAGCAACAACAAGCAAAATGATTAAACTCACTTCAAACCAACAGAATAGCATTTTAGCCCTTAAGGTAATAATCGATAGGTTGACTTTGAGGACTTTTATCTCAAAATTTATTCAAGAAATATGCCTGAAAATTTTCATGTTTTTCTAGCACATATTCCAAATATTTTGGAACAGTTTACTTTTCATCCCGAAGCTTCCATCTAAGCCCTAAAATTCCTCAAAACTAGGGTTTTTCTCTCTCTTCCTGAAATATCTAGAACACTAAACCACTACCAAAATGAGCTCTAAAGAATCCTCTTCAACCTTGATGTATCACATTTTCTTTACCATACATTTTAGAGACCAAAAAATTCATGTCTTCTAAGTCGCTCTGTTATGAGGGTTTAACTAGGGTTTCAAACCACTTTAGCAAATAATGATTTTTCATAAAAGTATGAAAATTAAATCAACTCATTATTTTTGAAAAATGATCTTAACTTAGTCTAAAAACATCCCCTAAAGCCAAAAGGTCCCATGCAGAGTTTATGAGAGTAGGTGAGCATCAGAAGTCCACATATCGAGCTGGTTTTTGCTTATTTAGAACTATGTTTTACCAAAAATAAGTTTTCTTGTTATTCCTTCACAAATTTGACCTGAGACTTGGCATGAAGCACCATAGAAACCTCCTCTAACTGATCTAAGTCTCATCATGCTAAAATATTCCTAAAACTCTCCGGCCACTAAGACTTACATGTGTCTTCGTAACTAGTCTTCACCTTCTTGCTTTCCAAGGACCATGAAACATCATGAAACAACTGAGATATGACCTAAACCTCCTCCTACACATGTTATGACATGTCATGAAACCTTTCCATTACTTATATATGATTTCCCTGCTCCATCTCTTATGCCACCATATCATCCACCATGTTCTAGGACTAGGAATAGGCCTAGAATGACCTTACTCAACCCATACAACTAATGAACTGACCATGATGGCCTCTTACAAACTCATTAACACCTCTTACACATCACTCTAACCATGATAGACCTCATGAATATATTCAACCAACTTAGAAGAACACATACCATGAACATGCATATTAGACCATGCACCAAACATACCTGAAAACCATGCTACTTCACCCAAACAACACTCACCAATGCAATACACCATCATGACACCTCATGGAGACTCATATGACACCTACATACCCTTTTTCATCAATGAAAACTAAAGACACAATGGACAACAATGAATAAGTTTGTTAGCAAAATTTTCAGCGCTACCCATGGGATTCATGACATGGACTAACCACCTCCAATGTATACATTAACTCTAGTGTTTGTATCATAAATTAAAGTGTTGACATTTTGTTTTAACAAAAATCACTTCCAAAAATTAGTATTAGAGTGAAAGGTCACGGGTTTTAATCCCTCAGGTAACACTAGGGTGACTTTGTTGGTAAAATTTTCAGTAGTCCTCGTGGGATTCGTGACATTGACTAACTTCATCCCATGGACTCATTAACTCTAGTCCTTGTATCATAAATTAAAGGGTCAAAATTTGGTTTAATGGAAATTTCTTCCAACATCTGGTTATAAATAATGGTTTCTCGGTTCATAATCCACACTGGTTCAAACTGGTTTAGAAGATCTCTAATGCACACAAATTCTCAATTCACAAGGTGAGAATTACAATTCCACTTTCTCCCTTTTATAGATTTCTAATTTTTTATCACATTAAATGCACTCGCCTACCATGAATTTTTGGATTTAATGCATCTTTTTCATTTTCCCACATTTTTCCACAGAATATGGGATCATCATATCCTTCTCCCATGTACACTGATCCATAACCTTCTGGTGCGCAACTGCTTCTTTGGCTACATAACCCTTTATGTGCACCTCCTTGTGTCATACCTATTCTTCCTCTATTCCACTTACCAAGTATTTTTCCCCACGCGTACTCCCTCATGTTATATTGATTTCTATTTTATCTTCACCAAGTTTCTATATGAGTAACTCCACCAATCGTCAATCATAAGAGTAATTCCTCCATCACAAGAACTATCACATGGTTAACCATTTCAAGAATTTTTCCATCGCACACATTTTCCTTCTACCCTTCACTAAAATCATGTGCGGTCCTTTGCGCATCATGTCTCAACTAATACATTAGCTTTTGTGTGTGAATGCTCTTATAACAAAGCAAAAAAAATTGAAGTGGAAACCTAATCTAAATGACACTACTACCTTATTACAAACATAAATAAATTTTATTTATAGTAGGGCTTCAGCCTACTCCCATTAAAGTAACCAGGGAATATGGTGCAATCTAGTGCATGCAACTGACATGTTCCTAAATCTACTATCTTGGACACTGTAAAGGGTCCCTACCAATGAACTTACAGCTTGGGTGGCATGAAAATTTTGAATCATAAAGAAGAACCATCACTCCTAAAAATGAGTTATTATTAATTTGTCTATCATGTCAAGCCTTGTCTCACTTTTTTTATTTTATAACTCCATCAAGCAATGGTGTGTCATTCAGCTAATTGTAATAATCTATCAATATGTGAGGTTACTACTTATTCATATGTTAATCCTCCTACGCATGCAATGCGTAGGTAGGGTAACATGAAATCTACGGTTAAGATAGTCTCTTCTCCAAAAACCAACTGGAAAGGTGTTGCTTTGTTCAACAACTATAGGTATTTTTGTACACCCATAGTACAACTGAAACTTTTTCATCCCAATATTTTCTTCCTACATCACAATTTTTTGTTAATTTCTATCCCAAGATTTTATCAAAAGCCTCTACAATTCCATTTTCCTATGGGTGATAAGGGTAGTCTTATGTTGAGCCACAATTATTAGCTAATAGCATTCGGATTGTCTCATTCAACAAATGAGTTCCCATATCACTGGTAAGGATCAAATGACAACCATATCTACTGATAATATTCTCCCATAAGAAATGTGTTATCGTAACAGTGGTACAATCCTTGGTAGGCATAGCATCTTCCCACCTTGTTAAGTAATCAGTGCAAGTAATGATGTAGTGTGCTCCTGTTCACCGCGCAACTAGTGCAATTGATCTAACAAAATCAATTTCCCACTTTTCAAAAGGTTTTACATTTGTTATAGGTCACAACATTATCTAATATCACTTCCCTGGTTTTCCCATTCTCTAAAAGTGATCATATACCTTTGAAAATTCCTTAGTATCCTTTTAAATCATCTCCCATCATAGTTCGGTGAGGAGTATCTTGCGTGCAATGGCTTCCCCAACATAATGGCCTCCTAAAATTCCACCATGTGCCTCTACCATTATTGCTTCTCATTCATGTTTGAGAATGCATTTTATGTAATACCTCATTTTGGCCCATATTATAAAGGTATCCTCCTACCAGCTGATAGGGTGCAACACCTATGGCCAATTACTTCTTCTCCATGGTCTTCATCCATTCAGGCATAATACTTGTATATCAGAGTACCACTATATCTTCTAAATCTATAGGCACGCGCTGCATCATAAACAATTGTGCATCTAGCATATTTTCCTCAATACTTTGTGCATCTTCTCCAAAATTGATGTGCAAAATATGGTCAGGTCCCAAATTACTTTTCCCAATCTTGAATATCACTGTAACTATGAATTCCTAAAACAACAAGATCCATCTACATATCTTCCCCTATAGTATTAGCTTGTTAACTAAGTATTTTAATGTCGTGTGATAAATGTAAAAGACAAACATTGTTCCCAAAATATATTAACTAAATTTTTGTAGCACGTATACCATTCACAATGCATCACAGTTTGTTGTGGTATAGTGTCATTTTCCAGGTGTTAGCTTCCTACTCATAAAATAGATGGGATGATCTATCTTGACTTCACCAGGTTCTACCAACACATCTCTAATTTTTGTACATGAAGCATCCACATGTATGTGAAAAGGGATACTCTATAAAGGAAACTGAAGGATAGGAGTGGTACTTAATATTTGCTTCAACTGATTAAAATTTCTCTGCTATGCATCCCTCCAATAGAACTTTCCTTTAGAATTTAACAATTCCTCTAATGTCACAGAAATCTTGGCATACCCTTGAATAAATTTCCAATAATGTCATGTATGGCCAAGGAAAACATGCACTTCACT
The DNA here is from genome assembly GCA_019776745.2 of Taxus chinensis. Lineage (NCBI taxonomy): Eukaryota > Viridiplantae > Streptophyta > Pinopsida > Cupressales > Taxaceae > Taxus > Taxus chinensis. The sequence continues at coordinate 820,296,179 of CM034150.1, read as the reverse complement.
CTAATTAGTTGGTTCTAGAAATCCCAATATCAATGCTACCTCAGTTTTATCATGTAACATCCCCATTTTAAGATACTAGAACAAGGGCAAAAAAAATAAAAATTATACAATTTTCCCTGTTATGAATTATATAATTCAAACACACGTTCAAGTTTTAATAATTTTTCTCTGCCCAAACAATGCAGTTTAGATCACACAATTTCCTTTTAAAACTAATGTTCTCTGTTCGCATATTTGCAATATGGAACACACATTCAGTGCCATTCAATCATATAACAGATTCCATATGCTGTTGTAAATGACTCGAAGAACTACTGATCTCCCATTTTATGGCTCGAAGTTTCAGCGATCTCTCATTTCATGACTCGGCGACTTACCAGATCCTTCATGTGAATTCATGCATAGTATAATTTATATACAAGGTTCTCTTACCGTTTCCGGTTATCGAACTGATCCAATTAAGAAGCCTATCTGAATATCTGTTACTGATATTCATCTGACATCCTGCATCTTAAACTAGGTGATTAGGACAACGCAACCAGCACTTGCGATACTTTGGCCAAAGATTTTCACATGCTTTGCATGATCATATTCCTGGATGTGATACACACCAATGGAATACGTCCTTCACCTCACTTCGTCTGTTATCTAGAATGGTCTTTCCTGGTCTCTACCAGTCCTTCCAATTAAGGTCAAACTCTAACCCCAACTAGCAATATGAACGAGTATAGGGAGTTACTCATGGTAACTAAAGATACACAGACATACGGTGTCGTCCCTAGATGACCCCGTGTGTCTAGTTACCTTTAGTCCTCCGGAGTCACTCCGTATACGTGATCACATTCCTATCCCCAGCCAAGAACTTAGTATCCAGCTTATGTAATCTTGATGATTTAATTCGGGAGGGCATTGTAATATGTCAGTTATAACATTGTGTCGTCATGAAGGCCCCGCCTTCATGAAGACACCATGTTGTAGCTGGCGTATGTCAATGTCCTACGGAATCCTCCCATCGAGAGTACACATCCAGCTCAAGTGATTTGGTTATGATCTTAATATTTAAGATCAACTTTCAGCAGCCATGCTGATCCTTTATCCTCGTTCTTGTTACAGTTGTATGTAGCTAAGAGAGACTTAATCCGTCTTCTAGCTTACTACGCATCTCCTCCTTCGTACCGAAGGGTTACATTTTCTCTACTTGGTTCTTTTCTTAATCCTTGGACTAAGCAGCCCATTACCGATAAACTTAATAAGTTTAACCTATTAAACTTAACCAAGTTTTTCCACAACTGTAAACAAATTCAGAATTCCATCTTATTAGACGTCAGTTAAACAAGGTCTAATTCTAAATGAATTTATTCATTTATTCTCCTTAACCTTACATATGTTAAGGTCTGTTAACCATGGATATGTTTTTCCCATATCCTTATTTTCTGAATTTAACATTCGAGGCTATTAACGGAGTCCGAATACGAGGTTCGGCTGCTCCTAAGTTATTTGATATTCCTTAGCTTTCAAGCTAATCCCGAATACCTTTCAATTAAGAGATCATGTTCTTCCTAATCCTTTTTAATGTCAATTAAAAATTCATCTTAACCCAAGTATGAACTAATTGCACATTTCAACGTAAAAGTTACATTTAGGTAAGAATAGATATCATTTCCTTTTAAATCCATCCATGAACATTTGAATAATTCCAAATCAAGGAATAATGTTATATTCCCAACTTATTCAACAATATCAAACTGATACAGTCATTAAAATATCACACATGTATTTGTATTCATCCATCCGTTTTATAATCTATACACTTGCCAGTCCAAATGACTGGACTTTGTTTATATTAAACAACATTACAACACATCAGATAGAAGAATGTAATTTCTTCTTTTCTCAATTCCTCGTAGAGGAGTAACAGCTATCAATTACAATCCATCTTCAGTCAATCAAAAGAAGTATCAGAAAACAACCATGTCTTCGTTTATACTCAAGTTCCATCTGCAAAATTACTTGCACGGGCCAGTTCATTGAACTGAGCATATTAAGCACTTGTCATTAAAATGAGGTGCTTTTAATTAACTGTCTCAATAAAAGAACCCTGCTTTTATGAAACGTTACTATGAACATCAATTAAGAATTAAGTATCAAAAATAATGAACAACATAACAACTGAATCATCTAATTACCATCCCAATCAATCAAAGGACTACTGCCCTCTTTCCCAAATGATCATTACAAAAAGTAATTTCCTTCAAACAGTTCCAGATTACAACATCTGTAAAAACTAGGAACACACGTATGCATACTGCTGTTATAACATAAATGCTATCAATTTCTTTCCCTTTCATTAGTTATAATTTCAAAGGATAAAATTTGACTGAAATATAAACCAATTTACTTTCCTTTCAGTTCATGCAACTCATTTGATTTCAAGCAATCAAATACTGATGAGAAAAGCAAACAGCAATAAAATGTAGATGCTTAAACCAAAGCAATACAAAATTCATTCCTTAACGATTACAGATTTCCAACTGTATGAGAGAAGAAATGATCATTATTCCAAGTTATCCATCCACACTCCTATTCCTTTCCTCATGACTGTACTGAAAATTTAATCCAAACGAGACACCAATCAAGATAACAGTTCAGAGTGAAACTTAAGAAATCAATAACCGAATACAAGGAAGATGGCTCATATTACCTCTTCTCATTGAGACAGCCAAATATCCGCTTATTTAGCACAGGCATGATCCAACATTATGATTCATTCCGCATAATATAATTCCCTTTTTAAATAATTCATTCTACATACATTTACGTCTTTACAACATATAGAATGTACAGCAACCACAACAAGTCACATTTTCATCCTAATAATGAGAGAATTCATTTTCCAACAGCAAGGAATAAATCCATTCATATTCTCCTTTTAATGAAAACAAGGAAGAATTTAACATCCATATCAATACTTCCTTTCAATCAGGCACATACGAATACCAAAAACAAGTAGGTAAAACATCGTATCCATCATAGAGCAAACAATGTAAAGAAGCTACTATGCTCTTACTGTACTAGAAGAATTCATACTTCTTTCACTGTATTATAACCAGAGGAACAGTTATACAGCCGCCTTGTCAAATATTTACACAGCTTTCTATACCCATGAACACACACAGTTCATAAATAACAATTTGCACTTTGCTGTTACCTACAGCAAGTCCAACCCGTATGTACAGTGAAGCTCTATTGTTGCTATTTCCAGAATTCAAACAGCAAGAAGAGAAAAATTCATTCCTTTAATTATTTCAATAAGAAAACACCCATTTTCTTCAAACACAACAAGAATCACTCAAGTCGAGTTCATTTTTAGAATGACAGCGCAAGATCAGAGATCACACGAATCATTTCATCCTTCCGTTTGTACAAAAAAAAACACAGCACTCAGAAAACAATCTAAATATCACTATCACTTCCATCAAACCGAACCCATAATGCTCAATGAAACCCAATTACCATTTCTTTCAGAATTTAAAACAGCAGAAAGAAGAAGAACTCTGTTTCCTTAATAATTTCAGTAAAGAAACAATCATTTTCTTCAAAATGTAATAAGAACACCCAAGTTGTGTTTGTTTTATAATGACAGCTCAAACCCATATTGACAATAGAACGATTGTTCAACAATGTCAAAACAAACTCACACAGCATGTACAATTTCATTCAATGTACCCATTTACAAGAAATACCCAGTTCGAGTTCTTTCTCAACAGACATTTCAACCCAAAAACCTCATTCTCCTATTTCACAATGATGCGTAGAACTCAGAAATGATTCACACACAGCTAAGTATTCATAAGCACAATTTCATAATATAAAGAACGAATCCCCAATATTGTCGAACAAATCAACACAGCATGGGCTGTATTTTCAACTCAATAATTATGCAAAGAAAGTTTAAGTCGCAACAGCAAAGAAAAATGACTCTACCCAAAATCATCTCAGTCATAACAGCAAAATCGAATAAACAAAACCCCCATCAGAAGAGCAGGGTTGTTTTAATGAGACGATTAAGCAAAAGCAAGCAGTTTAAGGAGAAGGGCTTAACATGCCTGAAATTTTTCTTGAAGCTCGAAGAAAACCGCGCCTACTGGAGTTGTTTCCTTCCACGGCGACAGTAGCAAAGCTTCCCAAACAATCACCTACCTCTACAGGCTCAAAAATAGCCTTAGATTTTCCAAAGAAGACAGAGATAATAATCAAACTCAGCTGGTTCGACAGAACCGTGAAAAAAAAACCAAATGCAGAGCAACTTCAAAAACCCGAAAGAACACAATGACCAACAAAATTTCCTCTATCCTCTTTCCAAGGTGGGCTGGTCATGAAGACCAAGACAATTAATGCATTGAAGGCTCTGCCTTTTTCATTTTTCCTCACGCCACCGCCGACTCGGGTTGGCGAGTTCCAAATTTCAAATTTTGCATGAAATCAAAGTTTAGTCTCATGGCTAACTGGATGCCTCTAACTTTTCCATGTTCCCGCCAAACTTGGCACTGCACATGCCAGGACCTCATTCATTGCCCTATTAAATTTCCTACCATCCCTCCTTATCCTTTCCATCCACATGGGTCTGTGCGTCCCCTTCCTTAGGTTAGGATTAGTTTAGGATTTTTAATAGTGTCCATATCTAGGTCATTCACCTAGTTCATAGGTTAATAGGATTTAGATCTATTTTCACCCTTATAGAATTTAAAAATCCATATAGGATAGTAGTTAGGGTATAAGGTAGAACTTAGGGGTAGATTAGGGTCTAAGCCCCTAATACTTAATTAATCAATTTCCATACCAGATCTTTCCGCCTGACCGTTATATTAACATTAAGCAGGACATTTCGTCCCACGTTCCACATACCTGAGCCACTTGCATCCAAACCCCCTTATCGTCTTACGCTGTCTAGTGTTACAACAGTGTATGGTTCGAGAATCAAACCCTTTTCCATTGGCATCTACGTGCCAGATATTCATACCTGAAATCAGGTGCTGCAACATTTATATCAACCTTCAGTCTGGTTTAAAAGTAAATCGACAAAGCGATTACAAGAAGGCCACAGCATACCTTGGATCAATGGAATTGATTCAAGGTGTGCTGTCAATCAGCGAATAGAGTTCATCAAGCATACGACAAATCTGTTGTCACATCAGCAAACATACAAGCAATAATAACTGTTGTCCGAAGTAAACAAATTACAGCATACAAGGGTCCTGATTAGCAACACATTCCTTTAAGATCAAAAATATATCTTAACATGTTTGTCTTCATTTCAGCAGTTACAACATTATGAAAAGTAATCACCATGATAACTTACAAAAATCAAGGCGTTACATTCCTCCCTTCTTAAAGAATCATCGTCCTGATGATCAAATTAACCAATTCAAGGAGTTTCTAGGACATAATTTAGTTATTGTCCTTCCATTCATAAGTTCATACCAAAAACAGATTCACTCTTTAAAACAGTGTTTTAAGACAACTGTAAAATAGACCAATAATTGTCTAAATTTGGTAGAATTATCAGTTTTTCAAATTTCAATTTCGATCAAACAAGTATGGAAAAGCAGATCTCATTTCTTCGAGATTTTCCCAAGTTGCACTTTCTTCGCTAAACTGGTCCCACTGGACCTTACATTGATTCACTTCGTGATTTCTTAAGTACAACTGGCGAGTTCCCAGCACTCGAATGGGCTTAACCACGATTATTCCTGGGTCTTGGACCTGCAAGGAATTCCAATTCAGCACATGTGATAAATCTGTTACGTATTTCTTAAGCAAAGAAATATGAAAAACATCATGCATTTGTGATAAAGCAGGAGGTAATGCTAGACGATAAGCTACAAGGTTGATTATTTCAACAATTTCAAAAGGTCCCACGTATCGTGGCGACAACTTGGCAGCCTTGCCAAAAGTTATTGAGCTCTTTTTCGGCTTAACCCGAAGAAAGACCTTCTCTCCCAGTTTATAATTCCTATCAACCCGCTTTAAGTCTGCATAACTCTTTTGCCTATTGGCAGCCTCCTTAAGATGTTCCCGAATCATTTTGATTTGTTGTTCCATTTCCGTAAGGATTTCTGGCCCAATTACCTCTCTGTCCTCTACGTTGTCCTAGCTGACAGGGGTTCTGCATTTTCTTCCATACAATGCTTCAAAGGGCACCATTTTTAAAGAGGCATGGTATGTATTATTGTAGGCAAATTCAACCAGCGGAAGGTATTCCTCCCATTTATACTGCTGGTCCATGCAATACATCCTTAACATGTCCTCTAAAACTTGATTAACTCTCTCAGTCTGTCCATCCATCTCCGGATGATATGCAGAGCTGAAGTTTAATTTAGTTCCCAAGGCCGCATTAAGCGTTTGCCAAAACCTTGATGTCATCCTCGGATCTCTGTCCGATATGATTAATTCGGGTATTCCATGCAATCTAAAAATTTCATGTACAAATCTTCTTGCTAACACTGGTGCATCGTCTTTCAAATTACCAGCAATGAAGTGTGCCACTTTGGTTAATTTGTCGATGACAACCAGGATAATATCATGCTTATTTCTTGACATAGGCAATCCTTGAATGAAATCCATCGTTATCACTTGCCATTTGTACTGTGGAATGCTGTGGGGATATAATAATCCAGCGGGATGCATATGTTCCGCCTTAACACGCTGACATTCTAAGCAGTGTGTTACAAATTCCACCACATCCTTTTTCATTCCCTTCCAGAAGTATTGTTGCTTAAGATCAGCAAGCATTTTCGTAATGCCAGGGTGTCCAGAAAAAGGTGAATTATGAAATTCAGTTAACAATTTCCTTCTTAAGTCATTTGCCAAAGGTATATATACCCTGTTTTCGAACCTCAGAATTCCTTCATTGTCGAAATGAAATCCTTTATACCTGACATCCTTTGGATCTACAGCAAGTGTTGTTTTGACTTGCTGGAAATAAGGATCTGATTCCAAGGCATCTTTCACCTCATCCTTAAACTGAGTTCTTAACGTTATAAGAGCAGAGATATGCTTCCTTCGACTCAGAGCATCTGCCACTCTATTTTCCTTGCCTTTGATGTAGCTTATATCAAAATCATACTGAGACAGAAATTCTAACCATCTTCACTGCCTTGCATTCAGATTTGGCTGAGTAAAAATATACTTCAACCCCAGATGGTCAGTTTTTAACTCAAAAGGTTTGCCTAAAAGGTAATGCCTCCACATTTGAAGTGCATGAACAATGGCAGCGAGCTCTAGGTCGTGTGGAGCATAATTTTGTTCATGTAACTTAAGCTTTCTGCTTTCATAAGCTATGACATGGTTATTCTGTAACAGAATACCTCCAAGGCCTTCTCCTGATGCATCCGTTACAACCATAAAATTTCCATTTGGGTCTGGTACAGTTAAAATAGGTGTTGTAGTTAACTGTTCCTTTAAATTTTTAAAGGCAGATTCACATTTGTCCGTCCAGACAAATTTCTTATCCTTCTTTTGTAGTGAAGTGATTGGGGCAGCAATTTTTGAAAAGTCCTTAACAAACTTTCTATAATATCCTGCCAAGCCCATGAAGCTTCTCACTTCATGCACGTTCTTAGGCGCAGGCCACTCGGTTATAGCTGTGATCTTTGAAGGGTCTACAGCTATTCCATTCTTGCTTATAACGTGTCCCAAATAATGCACCTTTGCATCATAAAAGGAACATTTAGACAGTTTACCATACAACTTCCTCTTTCTTAAAACTTCCAGCACTATCCTTAAATGTTCTTGGTGCTCTTCGACATTTTTAGAGTATATAAGAATGTCGTCTAAGAATACAAGCACAAACTTGTCTAGGTATTCTTGAAAAATATTGTTCATCAGATTCATGAAGGCGGCAGGTGCATTGGTCAACCCAAAAGGTAACACCGTGAATTCATAATGCCCGTACCTTGTTCTAAAAGTTGTTTTATGAATATCTTCTTCCTTTATTCTCAGCTGATGATACCCAGATCAAAGATCTATTTTTGAATAGACTGATGCTCCTCGCATCTGGTCAAACAGATCATCAATCCTAGGAAGTGGGTATCGATTCTTAATAGTTGCCTTGTTCAGCATTCTGTAGTCAATGCACAGCCTCAATGTGCCATCCTTTTTCTTTACAAAAATTACCGGCACTCCCCATGGTGAGACGCTTGGTCTTATCAGCCCCTTTGTCAAAAGTTCCTGTAATTGAGCCTTTAGCTCTACCAACTTGAGGGTGGTCATTCTATAAGGTGCCTTAGATATGGGTTCAATTCCTGACTATGATTTCTATTGCAAAGTCAAACTCTCGTTTGGGTGGAAGACCTGGTAATTCCTCAGGAAACACATCACTAAAATACCTTAATAATGGATATCTTTCCATGAAATCATTATCTTCCTCAGCATTTTCTATCATTTTTACTGCATACAAGGTGCAGCCTCTATTTTTAGCCCTTTTTAGTTGCATAGCTGTTAGTTTCCTAACTGCAACTTCACGTTTTACACCTTGAATGACTGCTGCTTTCTGCAGGTCATCAAAACAACAAATTTGTTTTTCATAACAGTCGATCTTTTGCCTTATGTTCTGCCAACCAGTTAACTCCAATAATGATATCATATGATCCTAAAGGAGTGACATACAGGTCAACTTCAGTGGAGAAACTGGGCAAGTCAAGAATTGCCCCAAAAAGGCACATTTCGACTGTATGGACAGCATTATTCCCATAATGCACTATCCATGTTTTATCCATTCGCTCAGCCTTTCTTTTTAATTTCATTGCAAGTTTAGTAGAAATAAAGCATTCAGTAGCTCCAGTATCAAAAAGTATGACTACAGGTGTACCGAATAACTTACTCGGAACTTCTATAGGCGTAACTTGCTTTTCAACTTGTCTGTTAGCCACTGCAGCGTGTATCCTATGCTGCTGATCGTGATCATCCTTCTTCAGAGGACAGTGACTCGTGTAGTGGTCCTTTCCACAGTTGAAGCATCCTCCAACTGGCCCTTTCCTAGGCTCAAATTTTTTACCAGCTTTGAAGTTATCATTCTGGCTTCCATAGGACTTTTGTCCATTGCCACTAACTTTTGCGAAGCTGTTTCGCACACTATTTACAGGTTTGTTCATTACAGATTTCTTGTTGTTATCTACAACAATTTTGTTTTTCACACCAAACCTTTTCCAAGGCCCCCTTTTGGGTGCGAGAGATGAAGAAGAATTGGGAATCTTCTTCCTTATCTCTTCCCTATGAGCAGAAATTGCTCTCAATTTATGTTCCTGTCTTATTGCCTTTTCGACAACTCCTTCCATGGTGGTTGGACCGTGGACATCCACTTCGCCACCAATGATGGGATTCAGTCCCATTATGAACTTCCGTATTCTGAACTTCTCGTCAGCTTGGTACTGCGGCACATACTTAAGGAGTTTAGTAAACCCTTCCCAGTATTCTGTCACCGTCAGCCTTCCTTGCAACCAGTTCTGAAATTCAGTCATTTTCCTATCAAAATAGAGTTGAGGCAGCCATCGTTGCCTAAAGTAACCCTTAAATTGATCCCAAGTTATGTCTGATTCGACAATATTCAACTCAACCTTACGGCTGTCCCACCATGATGATGCTTCATGAGAAAGCTGATATGCTCCCCATATCGCTTTGGTCTCCTCGGAGAAGTTTCTTATTGCAAAGTATTTCTCCATTTCACTGAGCCAATTCTCAGCTCCGTCCCCAAGGGTTGTTCCATCAAACTTTGGAGGACTTATTCTCTTTATGTCATTTGTAAGTTCAGCTGCTAATCTTGCCCTTTTATTTTCAGGATGATTAGGAGCATTCACATTATTATTATCAACACCCGGATTCCCTCCATTGGTGTTGTCCACAGGAGGTGGCTGATCATTTATATCAGCTTCTTCTTCCTCCTCTTCATTGCCCATTGACTGTTGTTCCAGAACAGTCAAACGATCTCTCGTATCTAGTAGGGCAGCAAGGATTTCATCCAGCTTTTGAGCAGTAGCTGCTTCTCCACCCAGTAACGGGTTGTTCGCAGCATTCCCTCTTGTTCTGACCATTTTCTGTTCAATAAGAAAATGTAAACCTTATTAATATTGTGGACTCATTAGGTCCAAGAGCTGCAACCTTCAGCTCTGATACCAAGATGTAACATCCCCATTTTAAGATACTAGAACAAGGGAAAAAAAAAAAATTATACAACGTTCCCTGTTATGAATTATATAATTCAAACACACGTTCAAGTTTTAATAATTGTTCTCTGTCCAAATAATGCAGTTTGGATCACACAATTTCCTTTTAAAACTAATGTTCTCTTGTTCACATATTTGCAATATGGAACACACATTCAGTGCCATTCAATCATATAACAGATTCCATATGCTGCTGTAAATGACTCGAAGAACTACCGATCTCCCATTTTATGGCTCAGAGTTTCAGCGATCTCTCATTTCATGACTCGGCGACTTACCGATCCTTCATGTTAATTCATGCATAGTATAATGTATATACAAGGTTCTCTTACCGTTTCCGGTTATCGAAGTGATCCATTTAAGAAGCCTATCTGAATATCTGTTACTGATATTCATCTGACATCCTGCATCTTAAACTAGGTGATTAGGACAACGCAACCAGCACTTGCGATACTTTGGCCAAAGATTTTCACATGCTTTGCATGATCATATTCCTGGATGTGATACACACCAATGGAATACGTCCTTCACCTCACTTCGTCTGTTATCTAGAATGGTCTTTCCTGGTCTCTACCAGTCCTTCCAATTAAGGTCGTACTCTAACCCCAACTAGCAATATGAACGAGTATAGGGAGTTACTCATGGTAACTAAAGATACGCAGACATACGGTGTCGTCCCTAGACGACTCCGTGTGTCTAGTTACCTTTAGTCCTCCGGAGTCACTCCATATACGTGATCACATTCCTATCCCCAGCCAAGAACTTAGTATCCAGCTTATGTAATCTTGATGATTTAATTCGGGAGGGCATTGTAATATGTCAGCTATAACATTGTGTCGTCATGAAGGCCCCGCCTTCATGAAGACACCATGTTGTAGCTGGCGTATGTCAATGTCCTACGGAATCCTCCCATCGAGAGTACACATCCAGCTCAAGTGATTTGGTTATGATCTTAATATTTAAGATCAACTTTCAGCAGCCATGCTGATCCTTTATCCTCGTTCTTGTTACAGTTGCATGTAGCTAAGAGAGACTTAATCCGTCTTCTAGCTTACTATGCATCTCCTCCTTCGTACCGAAGGGTTGCATTTTCTCTACTTGGTTCTTTTCTTAATCATTGGACTAAGCAGCCCATTACCGATAAACTTAATAAGTTTAACCTATTAAACTTAACCAAGTTTTTCCACAACTGTAAACAAATTCAGAATTCCATCTTATTAGACGTCAGTTAAACGAGGTCTAATTCTAAATGAATTTATTCATTTATTCTCCTTAACCTTACATAGTTAAGGTCTGTTAACCATGGATATGTTTTTCCCATATCCTTATTTTCTGAATTTAACATTCGAGGCTATTAATGGAGTCCGAATACGAGGTTCGGCTGCTCCTAAGTTATTTGATATTCCTTAGTTTTCAAGCTAATCCCGAATACCTTTCAATTAAGAGATCATGTTCTTCCTAATCCTTTTTAATGTCAATTAAAAATTCATCTTAACCCAAGTATGAACTAATTGCACATTTCAACGTAAAAGTTACATTTAGGTAAGAATAGATATCATTTCCTTTTAAATCCATCCATGAACATTTGAATAATTCCAAATCAAGGAATAATGTTATATTCCCAACTTATTCAACAATATCAAACTGATACAGTCATTAAAATATCACACTTGTATTTGTATTCATCCATCCATTTTATAATCTATACATTTGCCAGTCCAAATGACTGGACTTTGTTTATATTAAACAACATTACAACACATAAGATAGAAGAATGTAATTTCTTCTTTTCTCAATTCCTCATAGAGGAGTAACAGCTATCAATTACAATCCATCTTCAGTCAATCAAAAGAAGTATCAGAAAACAACCATGTCTTCGTTTAAACTCAAGTTCCATCTGCAAAATTACTTGCACGGGTCAGTTCATTGAACTGAGCATATTAAGCACTTGTCATTAAAATGAGGTGCTTTTAATTAACTGTCTCAATAAAAGAACCCTGCTTTTATGAAACGTTACTATGAACATCAATTCAAGAATTAAGTATCAAAAAGAATGAACAGCATAACAACTGAATCATCTAATTACCATCCCAATCAGTCAAAGGATTACTGTCCTCTTTCCTAAATAATCATTACAAGAAGTAATTTCCTTCAAACAGTTCCAGATTACAACATCTGTAAAAACTAGGAACACACGTATGCATACTGCTGTTATAACATAAATTCTATCAATTTCTTTCCCTTTCATTAGTTATAATTTCAAAGGATAAAATTTGACTGAAATATAAACCAAATTACTTTCCTTTCAGTTCATGCAACTCATTTGATTTCAAGCAATCAAATACTGATGAGAAAAGCAAACAACAATAAAATGTAGATGCTTAAACCAAAGCAATACAAAATTCGTTCCTTAACGATTACAGATTTCCAACTGTATGAGAGAAGAAATGATCATTATTCCAAGTTATCCATCCACACTCCTTTTCCTTTCCTCATGACTGTACTGAAAATTTAATCCAAACGAGACACCAATCAAAGATAACAGTTCAGAGTGAAACTTAAGAAATCAATAACCGAATACAAGGAAGATGGCTCATATTACCTCTTCTCATTGAGACAGCCAAATATCCACTTATTTAGCACAGGCATGATCCAACATTATGATTCATTCCGCATAATATAATTCCCTTTTTAAATAATTCATTCAACAGACATTTACGTCTTTACAACTTATAGAGTGTACAGCAACCACAACAAGTCACATTTTCATCCTAATAATAAGAGAATTCACTTTTCAACAGCAAGGAATAAATCCATATCAAAACTTCCTTTCAATCAGGCACATACGAATACCAAAACATGTAGGTAAAACATCGTATCCATCATAGAGCAAACAAAGTAAGGAAGCTACTATGCTCTTACTGTACTAGAAGAATTCATACTTCTTTCACTGTATTATAACCAAAGAAACAGTTATACAGCCACCTTGTCAAATATTTACACGGCTTTCTATACCCATGAACGCACACAGTTCATAAATAACAATTTGCACTTTGCTGTTACCTACAGCAAGTCCAACCCGTATGTACAGTGAAGCTCTACTGTTGCTATTTCCAGAATTCAAACAGCAGGAAGAGAAAAATTCATTCCTTTAATTATTTCAATAAGAAACACCCATTTTCTTCAAACACAACAAGAATTACTCAAGTCGAGTTCTTTTTAGAAGGACAGCGCAAAATCAGAGATCACACGAATCATTTCATCCTTCCGTTTGTACAAAAAAAAAAACACAGCACTCAGAAAACAATCTAAATATCACTATCACTTCCATCAAACCGAACCCATAATGCTCAATGAAACCCAATTACCATTTCTTCAGAATTTTAAAACAGCAGAAAGAAGAAGAACTCGTTTCCTTAATAATTTCAGTAAAGAAACAATCATTTTCTTCAAAATGTAACAAGAACACCCAAGTTGTGTTTGTTTTATAATGACAGCTCAAACCCATATTGACAATAGAATGATTGTTCAACAATGTCAAAACAACTCACACAGCATGTACAATTTCATTCAATAAACCCATTTGCAAAGAAATACCCAATTCGAGTTCTTTCTCAACAGACATTTCAACCCGAAAATCTCATTCTCCTATTTCACAATGATGCGTAGAACTCAGAAATGATTCACGCACAGCTAAGTATTCATAAGCACAATTTCATAATATAAAGAACGAATCCCCAATATTGTCGAACAAATCAACACAGCATGGGCTGTATTTTCAACTCAATAATTATGCAAAGAAAGTTTAAGTCGCAACAGCAAAGAAAAATGACTCTACCCAAAATCATCTCAATCATAACAGCAAAATCGAATAAACCCAAAACCCCCTCATCAGAAGAGCAGGGTTGTTTTAATGAGACGATTAAGCAAAAGCAAGCAGTTTAAGGAGAAGGGCTTAACATGCCTGAAATTTTTCTTGAAGCTCGAAGAAAACCACGCCTACTGGAGTTGTTTCCTTCCACGGCGATAGTAGCAAAGCTTCCCAAACAATCACCTACCTCTACAGGCTCAAAAATAGCCTTAGATTTTCCAAAGAAACCAGAGATAATAATCAAACACAGCTGGTTCGACAGAACCGTGAAGAAACAAAATGCAGAGCAACTTCAAAAACCCAAAAGAACACAATGACCAACAAAATTTCCTCTATCCTCTTTCCAAGGCAGGCTGGTCACGAAGACCAAGACAATTAATGCATTGAAGGCTCTGCCTTTTTCCTTTTTCCTCACGCCACCCCCTACTCGGGTTGGCGAGTTCCAAATTTCAAATTTTGCTTGAAATCATAATTTAGTCTCATGACTAACTGGATGCCTCTATCTTTCCCATGTTCCCGCCAAACTTGGCGCTGCACATGCCAGGACCTCATTCATTGCCCTATTAAATTTCCTACCATCCTTCCTTATCCTTTCCATCCACATGGGTCTGTGCGTCCCCTTCCTTAGGTTAGGATTAGTTTAGGATTTTTAATAGTGTCCATATCTAGGTCATTCGCCTAGTTCATAGGTTAATAGGATTTAGATCTATTTTCACCCTTATAAATTTAAAAATCCATATAGGATAGTAGTTAGGGTATAAGGTAGAACTTAGGGGTAGATTAGGGTCTAAGCCCCTAATACTTAATTAATCAATTTCCATACCAGATCTTTCCGCCTGACCGTTATATTAACATTAAGCAGGACATTTCGTCCCATGTTCCACATACCTGTGCCACTTGCATCCAAACCCCCTTATCGTCTTACGCTGTCTAGTGTTACAGCAGTGTATGGTTCGAGAATCGAACCCTTTTCCATTGGCATCTACGTGCCAGATATTCATACCTATAATCAGGTGCTGCAACATTTATAGCAACCTTCAGTCTGGTTTAAAAGTAAATCGACAAAGCGATTACAAGAAGGCCACAACATACCTTGGATCAATGGAATTGATTCAAGGTGTGCTGTCAATCAGCGAAAAGAGTTCAACAAGCATATGACAAATCTGTTGTCACATCAGCAAACATACAAGCAATAATAACTATTGTCCCAAGTAAACAAATTACAGCATACAAGGGTCCTGATTAGCAACACATTCCTTTAAGATCAAAAATATATCTTAACATGTTTGTCTTCATTTCAGCAGTTACAACATTATGAAAAGTAATCACCATGATAACTTACAAAAATCAAGGCGTTACAGATCATCCAAAATACCATCTTTACAGATAGTATGTCCCAGTAGTGTGCAAAAAGGTGTTGTAAAGATGCACTTATTGATACTCAATGATATGATTGATGAATATTTCAAACATCAATCTTAAACAATTAGAATGTTCTTTAACTAGACCATACATGGTCTAGTCATCAAGGTACACCTATAAGAATTTGTGGATAATGTATTCAAATGTATTGAAAACGACACACAATAACACCACTAGTGCATTTTTCAGTTCAAACAACATAACTATATAAGCATAGCAACCCCACTCTATATAAAAAGTTGCCTTAAGATTATTCTCATGTGTTATACATACTTAATGGTATCTGGAGAAACCATATGTAAAAGAGTAAATCTCACGCCCTACCACGCTTTCAAGAATATCTTCAATAATGGGTGTGGGGAAAGGATCAATTACACAAGAGGCATTTAATACCCTGTATTCCATGCAAATCTTAATTCTGCCATCTTTTTTTATGCTCATAACCATTGAACTGATCCACTCTGATTCTTCTATTGGCTCAATGATACCTAATTTGAGCACCTTGTCCATCTCATCTTTCACCTTGACGTGTAAGTTGTGATTCCTCCTATAATGCCTCATCCATACTGGCCAGACACCCTCCCTTAGCTTGATCTTCATTTCCCCGAGTGAAGGATGAACACCATTCAACTCATGGTATCCTTGAGGAAATATATCTTTAAATTCATACGGTAGTTCTATAATCTTCACAACTTCAAACATTGGCCATTAATTACAAATTATTTCCTCTTTATGTACATCCTTTGTTCCAATGTTAATTTTCTTTGTTTTCAAGGGCTGGTGGTACATGCACACATGCACATTTGTAGTGTCCAATACTTCGCACTCTCCCTCAGTATGCTCAACATTAACATCCTCAAATTCTTCATTATTAATCATGTACACCAGCTTACCTTGTTCTATTTCCTTCCAAGTGTGCTCCAGGAGGTACTCATTATATTCCATCCAATCACAAGAATAAATGTAATTAGTCATAAGAGTCTCACCTTGTAATCAAGTTACAAGATCTTTATCCTTTGTGTTGTCTCCCAGAGTGATGGGATTCATTAACTACAAATTTGTATACACAAGGGGTTTAGTAGAAGATTACTCAAAGGTATGTATCAAACCTGAAGTCATTTCCTTCTAGTTCATGGTCTCTTGCTTCAACTCAGCATGTATGTACCATGTGAGTGCACACCCATGTAATGTGGCATAGAACTTATGTACCCATAGCGATGGTGGTAGTGTATCAGGTCCCTCAAACTAATTATTTTCATAACTTTGAACGTGAGCTAGTGGGGAAGATGTTCCATCATAATTTGATATCTTTTAAGGTAGGTTACTCTTAACTAACCGAGTTAACAAAGTAACCCTATTTTCATGCCATCCCAACAAGTTGTCTCTGTTTGTAGCCCACCATAGCATTTTCGTCCCCCTAAGTGAATATACGAGCATATTTCTTATTTCACCCTCATTATACATATGATATTCCATGGCGTGTAAGAATGTATCTAGATTTTCTCCTCTAGTATACTTTAGTAGCACAGTCTTATGCAATCATTTAACTTCATGAGGCCTTATCATTTGTGTGACTCTTTCATGACACTCACGACCAATCATGTCATATGTACCATGAGCCCAAATATCACATGCAATGTTAATAGTGTCACTAATAGAATATGTATCTCTCCACTTGTTTATCCTTTCCTTTGTTGGCTCCACATACTCTGGGTTGTGCATCCTATGCACATAGAGATAGTTAAGATCTTCTTCATTTATGGGCTTGATGTAGGGTGCAACCTTTATACCATCCATAGGGATCACTACCCTCTTATCTTCATTCTCAAAACTGATATAATATTTTTTAAAGTGTAGGTTTGTGTTGTTAGCATAACATCAAGGATGACCAAGTAGTGCAAGAAAGTTGTCTACCTCTTCCAACTCTAGAACCTTGAAATCTCCTCTTAATTTTTCTCCCTAAATCGTGATGCTTGCATCCTTCAAAATGTCAATGGGCATGGCCTATTTTTTTTTCCATATAAAAAACACTTGAGGATGACTATAATGGAGGCCTACCCATTATTTTTCAAGCATCAAGGGTAAGGACATTAACTCTTACACCTCTATCAATCAAAAATTTACTTACCAACCAACCATCTATAGCCGCATCTAGGGTAATCTCCTTATTGCATTCATGAAACTGAGGTGGAAAATTAGTATGTATGATCTCTCTATCCCTCTCTTTTTCTATGTGCATCACCTTATCCCACAAAAATTCTCCTAATAGGGGTATGATATTCTCTTGTCTAAGAATCTTACATACTTTTTTGAGGTTATCAACATTCTTATCAGGTACTTCAGTATTTTTGGCATGCTCTTTGTCTCATACTTGTTCCTTCACGAAAATTATCTCCCCCTACAGTTCTCTAATTAGTCCCATGGTCTCTTGGAATACTTCCCTTTTCTACCTTGCGTCTAGATATTTAGTTGGTTGTATATTTTTATCTACATTTCTAGCTTCCTTTCCAGATGAGTGTACAATTAATCAAGAAGCACTAAACAACATCGAGTATACAAGGGCTTAGTACCTTGGAGATGATGACGGATGATATGGGCACAAAGTTGATACCAGACTCCTCGGTGTGATCCTACCAAACCTACAATTCACATATACTAGAAAAAATAATGATTAGATATTTGTTATCCAAAATGTGCCCCCTGCTCATTTTGTGGCTTACTCCTCTCATTCTTCCCTCTCTTGTGCCTCAGTCATAATTTTTTGATTTTTAGGAACTCAAAACCTTCTGAAAAATGGCACCATTAGATAGAGATCTTTCTCAGCTTTCCAAAAAGGTAAAGTTTTCCTCCTAACTCCATGTATTTTTCAAGTTATGACTCTACAGAGTTTTTGTGGGAAATTTTCCCCTGAAAGGCCCGCAACCAATAAGATGCCGCCGCGTGTCTAGGGAAGTGGCGGGGGTCAGAGGAGAACTTGGTTTTTTATGAAGTGTTTTGCCAGGTTTTCAAAAGGAAATATTTTTTCCATAGGCCCGCCAACGAATCAGCGTTTGACACGTGTCTAGGGGGAAAATTTGAAAAAAAATGACTAAGTGTTGGCACATGGAAATTTTGAGAGGAGAACCCGCGGCCAATGAAATACCACCACGTTTCACCAGTGCCTGGAATGGTGGAGCATGGGACAAAATTGGGACCTTTTCCCAAACTGTTGGTGCAAAAGGGAATATTTGCCCAAGGGACCCGCAACCAATTATATCTTGCCATGTGTCCTGGAGTGGCAGAGCAAGGGGAGAGTTTGGGAAATTTTCCCAAGGAGAAAATAAAGGAAAATTTTGAGAGGAAATCCCACCCCCCTTATTGCAAGAAAATAGAATCTCGCCATGTGTCCAGATGGCACCAAAATCAAGGAAATGCCCGTAAAGAAAATTAGAAGAAGCAAACCCTCACCCAATGGGGTTGTGCCACATGTCCCAATCTCATCGGCCCCACGGAAAATTTTGGAAAATTTTCCAAAGTGAAAATTGAAGAAAATAGAGCAGGATGGACCCATGCCAAATAAAAACTTGCCACGTGTCCTGGAGGGTGGAGCATGGGGAAATTTTGAAATTTTTTTCCCAAATGCAAAAAGGGTGAAAAATTTCAAATTTTTGCCTGCCGACCCGATTTGGCCCTATTTTGACCTAAAACTTCAAATTGCCATATCTTTCAATCTAGACCTCAGTTTTTGCATTTTTTATATCAATGGAAATTTGGTGAAATTATATACAAGATTCTGGGGTCAATTTTGCATTTTGATGGATTTTGGAGAGAGAAAAATTGAAAAACGCCTCTGGCACGTGGTCATGGACAGAAATGACGTTTCAAACCACCATTTTTAATGAAGAATGGCTCGCATTCTCTCCCAGCATGGTTGAAAATGTTAGGGAATGGGTCTATAAGAATGCTCGTGCTATTTTGAATGTGTTTTGGTCAATGGTTGAATCCCTTCCATGTTTTCCCTCGTTTCTCCCTCTTGGGCTCATCCCTTGCACTGTAAAAAGCCAGTTTTGGCTCATTTTCAAAGGGTTGAAACATTTTTTTTGTATTGTAGGTCCCCTTTCTCTCCTTGAAGGTGATTTTGGTGGAATAACAGACCTTTTCCAAGAACTGCAACTTTATTTTGCCTCTCATTGTGTTGTAATACAAGTGATTTTGATGTTAAAAATAACAATACAAGCCCTGTGATTAGTTTTTATCCTCTGCTAGTGTTGTTTGACTAATTTCTAATACTTCATTACAGCTATCAGTTTGTGCATGTTATTTTTTTGTTACATTTTATGAACTGTTTCAAATTGCAGAAGTAAAAAATTCTCACCAATCCTTTGGTGCATCACCTATTAGCATTAGTTTTAGCTCTTTTTTGCATTATCTATCTCTGTCTCCTTTGGAATTTAGAGTAGAAATTAGGAATACAAACCTTTACAACTGTGAAAGTGATATATCTGATCAGAAGAGTTGAGGAACCAACCTCTAAACTAGAGATTCCTCTTCCATTTTACAAGTCCCACACTTGGGGAGAGGATTCAATGTTGTGCAATCACACTGGATGCATAGGATGATCAAACTAGAAGCCTGATCAACATCCAAGGGTGCTGCTGATTTGCAACAACAGTTTTTGGCACGCCTAGTGGGACCTTAGAGGTCTTCATTTTCATTGCAACAAAATTGATGTGCATTTGTTGCAAGATTCTTGCTTAAAAGAGCACTAAATTGCACATCTCGCAACTCCAAGGAAGAGGAATCAGCTGGTTTTAGCAGTGTAGACCTGAAAAACACATGAGAAGAATCACTACAATGTCAAGAGTTGGAGAAGAAAAAGTGTTGTTTGAATATCTACAGTTATCTCCAAGAAGAAGGCAAAGAGGAAGGAGAATTCAAAGGTCTCCATCTCCACCAAACAGAACTCTTTCCACTCCTCCACTTGGTAGGCCTTTCATTCAATCAACAAGGTTTCTAAGGCCAATCAGAATGGCACAAAACAACCCCTATGTCAATTTCACTGGTAGCATCCCACTTGCTCTCAATGCACAAAATCCAATTCCAGTTGCAGCATTAAAAAACATCCCATACTTTACTGGAGAAAATCAGACCACTCCTGGTGATCATGTCAAGGATATTGCTAACATTTGTGTAATCCATAAGATCAATGAGATGCAAGTTGCTGTCAAATTGCTGGCATCTTCATTCAAAGGGAAAGCTTTACAATGGTTCAGGAGTCTTTCCTCAGGTTCTATTCAAAATCGGAACCCAGTTATGTATAGTTCTCCATAAGCAGTTTGGAGAGAAAGGAGATAACTTGTCCCTTTTGGAGCAGCTGACAAACCATCAAGAGAGCTCCAAATGAGCTGCTGACTGATTTTAACTTCAGATTTCAAAGAACTTGGGAGAGAATTCCAGTGGCAGTCAGGCCAGCAACAGAAGGTGCTTTCCTCTATTACCTTAAAGCTTTAAATTCTGATATTTCTATGTTGATTCAATCCATGGGAGGCACAACTATCCCCATTGCTTATAGTATTGCCATTAGAGCTGAAAATTGTTTGATTCAAGCTGGCAAGTTGGCTCCTAGACCTCTAATGCCATTGTTTCCAAGTTTAGAGAGCCCAAATATTAATCAAATGCACCTGATTTAGCTCCTATTCCCACTCCTAGAAATAACCATTCGAATGAAGCTTCTACTTCATCTTCTAATGCCTCAATTGAACTTCAAGAAGTCATGAAGCAGTTGCAAAATTTAGGTAATGAGTTGGTTACACTCAAGAGGCAGCAAGACCAAGGTTTTAGGCCTTCTTTCCAGCCCTAAGCTCAGCCTAATAGGCAACCATATCAACCCCCAAAGGCCATCCAATCCAACTACAAATCTAAATCAAGCAAGGCCTCCTGCCAACAGACCATTTCAGCCCTATAATCCCAATGTTACATATGCATTTAAAGCATTAGTGCCAATACAAAACAACATATCTTAAGAGTATGATTGGTGTTTCCCATGCAATGAACCTCATAACCAAACCACGTGCTTCAACGGTGCCTTGAATCAAGCATTAATGGTGACAACAACTAGTGTGGAGGGTGAAGGTAGTCAAGGAAATGACCAGCAACAAGAAACATTCTAGCAGCAATCAACTCCAAATGATACCACACTTGTAAACTGGTAGGCAGAAGATTTTTGTGGCATGAATCAAATGGTTTCCCAAAGTGTTGCAGCTAACACAAGGTCAAAGAGGAGAAATTTGGGTGAAGAACAACCATTAGCTCCAGGCAATCCACAACCTTCTGTCACTCCACAAAATATTGGCAAACAAAATTCAGCCCCCAAGCATGCAAGGACTGCCTAAAATAGTTCCTAGGACAATTCAAATGCCAGTTGTTTCTACCCATACACAAGGAATGAATGTGCAGGCCAAGGGACAGCAAAGGGATACTTCATCTCCATTCAATATCATTGATCAGATGAAGAAGAAAAACGTAAACATATCAATGTGGGAATCATTATCTATCCCAGGCCAAAGAGATTTGCTACAAGCTGCCATGAAGCACTGGTCAACTTCAAATCAGCAGGTCCAAATGCAAGAGAAAGTGCTCACAAATGCTTCCCAGCCTAAGGGGAATCATGGAGGACAGCAAGGTAAAATGTTGAAGCCCCCTCCATTCTATGTTTCATTGATCATTGGAAATCAATTAGTACACAATTGCATGATTGATTCCAAAGAAAGTAGTTTCGTAATGCCCAAGCAAATAGCTGATCAGTTGGGAATTCAATATGAAACCATATCCAAAGGGGTAGTGCAATTGGATGGGACAGTAGTAACAACAGTTGGAGTAATAAAAACTTGAGTCTTACCTTGCATGCCTGCCCCAATGTTGTTGTTTTGCAAGATGTCTCAGTAATAGACCTTCCACCACTCTTCACCCTATGTTTGTCAAGGGATTTCATAGCTAAGATTGGAGGTTACTTGTCTGCTGATTGGTCACACATGTTGTTCAGAACAAGATATGGAACCAAAACCACAATCAGGTCTGAACCTATTGCAAACTTTCACATTGAGCCTTATACTCCAAGTCAGATCAATGCCAATTGTTCAGCATTTGATTAAGAAGATCACCCAAACACTGATAAAGCTGACACCAAGGTAGGAAGCATCCCATATCTAACTCTTGATGAATGGGCAAACAAGGTGCATGATTTTGATCCTTATCAAGAAATAGAAGAATCCGAGTTAGGAGTCTATTACATGCATGAAGAAAATCAGCCTATTCCTAGCATCACCAAGTCAGACCACAAGGATGACAATGAGGTATGGCAGTTGTTTTTTGATGGATCAAGGAATAGACAAGGTGCAGGAGGGGGAGCTATGCTTGTTTCACCTCAAGGAGTTAATTATTATTCAGCTTTTAGATTTCAATTTGCATGCTCTAATAACACTGTTGAATATGAAGCTTTGATACAAGGATTGCATTGGTCAATCAAAAGGGGAATAAAGAACTTGCAAGTCTTTGGTGACAGTGAGTTGATTGTCAACCAGGTGAAGGGGTAGCATGCTATCAAGAACGATCTACTCAAATGCTACAAGAACAGGGTGTGGGACCTCATTGAAGATTTTGAGGGTTTTGGCATAAAATCCATTTCTAGAAAAGAGAACCAAGCTGCTGACAGGATTGCAGCAGTTGGGGCAGCCTTTGACGTTGTTGAAAGCATTCAAAAAGATAAGGTACAACAAAACATTCATGTGATTGTGAGGCCTTCAGTGCCGGACAATAATGTAAGTTGGCAAGTTTTTGAAAATGATCAGCAAATCATCCATTTTTTGCAAGAGGAGGCTGAGTTTTCAGCTAAAAATCAGGAAAATTTGGAGCAGCAGTACGGTGACCAAGTGGTGCAGCTGAGAACCAATAAGCTACCAAAGGGACTTATTACTTTGGAGTCCATTTTCAATCCTAACGATCAGTTTAGGAAGGAGGAAAAAAACATCCAAGTCAAGGGAGAAGATTCAGTGTCCATCTCAGTGGAAGAAGGAAAATCACTCCAAATTGGCAAGATGACAACTGAGCAAGAAAGGTATGAGGTCCTACAGCTTTGTCAAGAATTCCCTGATGTGTTTGCTTGGAGCTATGAAGATTTGAAAGGTTTCAATCCCGGGTTAGCTCAACACACCATTGAGTTAGATCCAAGTACTAAACCCTTCAGGAAAAAACAAAGGCCAGTCAATCCACACATGGAGCCTCTCATGAGAAAAGAGTTGGATAAGTTGATAGAATCAAGAATCATATTCCCTATCAAGCATTCTAGTTGGGTTTCCAACTTGGTCCCAATAAGAAAGAAGAGTGGGGAAATTATATTGTGTGTTGATTTCAGAGATTTGAATAGAGTATCTCTCAAGGACCATTATCCACTTCCTTCCATGGAGTAGATTTTACAAGTTATTGCTGGCTCCGAGAGGTTTTCACTACTTGATGGCTATTCCGGGTATAATCAGATTATGGTGAAGGAAGAAGATCAGTTCAAGACAGCATTTACAACCAAATGGGGAACTTATGCATGTAGGAAAATTCCATTTGGGTTGTCCAACGCTAGGGCTACCTTCCAAAGGGAAATGTACATGGCGTTCAACGGTTTGATTAACAACATAGTGCTGATATATCTTGATGATATCACTATTTTTTCAAAAAATGCAGCAGACCACCTCTTTCATTTGAGATAAGTGTTCCGAAGGTGTAGAAGATTTGGAGTCTCCTTGAATCCTAAAAAATGTGTTTTTCTAGCTCATGAAGGAAAGCTCCTTGGCCACATTGTCTCCAAGGAAGGATTAGCAATTGATCCAGAAAGAGTTGAAGCCATAAGGGAACTACCATTTCCAAGCCACAAGAAGGCTCTTCAAAGTTTCTTGGGGAGAATAAATTTTGTTCGAAGGTTTTTCCCAAAAAATTTAGCCCTTGTCAAGCCTATCACCAAGATGTTAAAGAAAAGCATGGATTTCAAATGGATAGCAGAAGCCAAGGAAAGTTTTGAGGCAATCAAAGAAGCTATCTCTCAAGCACCAACTCTCATCAACCTAGATTTCTCCAAGGATTTCATCATCTATGCATTTGGGGGTGATGACACTATTTCTACAATTTTGGTACAGCAGAACAAAGACAATGATGAGCAGCCAATTGCTTTCTTTAGCCAAACCCTGGAGGATTATGAGATGAGATATTCTTTCATTGAGAAGCATGTTCTTGTAGTAATCAGAAGCTTGAAGAAATTCAAGCATTTAGTCTCAAACAACAAGGTTCAATTGTTGGTTTCTCATGCGGGAGTTAAGGACTTCCTCCTCAACAAAGACTTGAATGAAAAGAGGGCAGCTTGGATTACTCGTGTCATGGAGTATGACATTGAGATCAAAGTTACTAAGTTGGTGAGGGGGAAAGGATTGTGTGAGCAGCTGATTTTGAGCAAACAAAAGGAGGCATGCAATGAGAAGGAAGCTATTTTGGCGTTGCAAGACAACTATGAGCAAGGAAGCAATCAAGAAGAAAATAATGGTGTCCCCAATCCTTGCTGGACCCAAGGTATAATGCACTTCCTAAGCATAGGCCTATGCCCTCTCGAGATGAACAAGACCAAAAGAAGACACTTCAGATTGCAGGCTATCCCATATGCCCTTGTTGATGGTGTTTTGTTTAAGAGAGATGTGAATGGAGTACTATTGAGATGCATTGGTACAAATCAGATTCATAGGTTGTTGGAAGAGTTCCATGGTGGACCAGCTGGTGGTCATTTTGCACCAAGAGTGACAACTCTAAAGATCGTGAGGGCTGGCTATTATTGGCCCAAGATTTTCAGTGATTGCTATGCATGGATCAAGAGGTGCAAGAATTGTGCATTCTTCACAGGTAAAGAGAGGCTAGCTGCCCTTCCATTGCATCCAATTTCAGTTGACCAGCCATTCATGCAATGGGGTTTAGACTTCATTGGAGTTATTAATCCCAATTCAAGCCAAGGGCACAAGTGGATTTTAACAGCCATAGATTACTTCACTAAGTGGACTGAAGTAGCAACACTCAAAGAGGTAAATGAATCTAGTATCCTAGAATTCTATGAGGGAATAGCAACTAGGTTTGGCATACCAGCTACAATAATATCAGATAATGCATTGACATTCATCGGGTCCAAGGTGATTGAATGGGCTGTCAAGAATGGGATCTACCTAAGCACTTCATCAAACTATTACCCTCAGGGTAATGGCCAGGCTTAGTCTACAAACAAGAACTTGTTGAGAATCATTAGAATAAGGACTCTTGATGAAAATCAGAGGTCGTGGCATACTAAATTAAAATCATCTTTATGGGATGATATGATAACTCCCAAGAGATCTACAGGTAACTCTCCATTCAAGCTTGTTTATGGGAGAGAGGCAGTTTTGCCCATGACACTTGAGTTGCCAACATTGGATCTCATGAAGCAGTTGGATTTGTTGGAGTTTGAGCCCATGGAGGTTAGATATGCAGAATTGATGGAGCTCTAAGAAATCAAAAATCAAGCATCCCAAGAAATGTAGAAGGATAAAGCTTTGATAAAGAAGACCTTTGATAAGAAGACCAAGGATAGATCTTTTCAAGTAGGAGATCTAGTGTTAAAATGGGATGCAGATAGAGCAAAACTCAGGAAAGCATTCAAAATTTGATGCCATTTGGAGTGGCCCATACATGGTCACAAAGTGTAAGGACAACAATGCTTTCCAATTGTCTTCATTGGATGGCGAGGAACTACAGATTCTAGTCAATGGAATCCATCTAAAGCATTGCTATTAAAGATAAATTCTCCACCTTGTAAATATTATCTTAGATTTTCATTCCTCCAAGTGCTTGTGCACATTGTTTTGTCTGTAGGTTAGTTTTTCTTTCCCTAAATGCTTCTAGCACAAGCTTGTTGTTCGTGGAGATGTGTTTGCAGGCCTTACTCCATCAGGTGATATTCCATCTTCCTCCTTGCAATGTTCTAGTCAGTTGGGGTATCAAACAGAGAAAATGATGACTTCATGCCCAATGGATTACTTTAGGCAACTGGTAATTTCATCCAGCAGGTAGATGACCCTTCTGAGTCGCCAAAATTGTTATCCAAAATATGCCCCCTGCTCATTTTTGTGGCTAACTCCTCTCATTCTTCCCTCTCTTGTGCCTCAGTCATAATTTTTTGCTTTTTAGGAACTCAAAACCTTCTAGAAATGGCACCATTAGATAGAGCTCTTTCTCATCTTTCCAGAAAGGTAAAGTTTTCCTCCTAACTCCATGTATTTTTCAAGTTATGACTCGGCGGAGTTTTTGTGGGAAATTTTCCCCTGAAAGGCCCGCAGCCAATAAGATGCCACCATGTGTCCAGGGAAGTGGCGGGGATCAGAGGAGAACTTGGTTTTTTACCAAGTGTTTTGGCAAGTTTTCAAAAGGAAATATTTTTTCCTCAGGCCCACCAACGAATCAGCATTTGACACGTGTCCAGGGGGAAAATTTGAAAAAAATTGGCTAAGTGTTGGCACATGGAAATTTTGAGAGGAGAGCCCACGGCCAATGAAATACTGCCACGTGTCACCGGTGCCTGGAATGGCGGAGCGTGGGAGGAAATTGGGACCTTTTCCCAAAGTTTTGGTGCAAAAGGGAATATTTTCCCAAGGGACCCGTAGCCAATTATATCTTGCCATGTGTCCTGGAGTGGCAGAGCAAGGGGAGAGTTTGGGAAATTTTCCCAAGGAGAAAATAAAGGAAAATTTTGAGAGGAAAGCCCACCCCCCTTATTGCGAGCAAATAGAATCTCACCACGTGTCCAGATGGTGCCAAAATCAAGGAAATGCCCGCAAAAAAAATTAGAAGAGGAAAACGCGCACCCAATGGGGTTGTGCCACGTGTCCCAATCTCATCGGCCCCGCGGAAAATTTTGGAAATTTTCCAAAGTGCAAATTGAAGAAAATAGAGTAGGATGGGCCTGTGTTAAATAGAAATTTGCCATGTGTCTTGGAGGGTAGAGTGCGGGGAAATTTTGAAATTTTTTTCCCAAATGCAAAAAGGGTGAAAAAATTCAAATTTTTGCCCGCCGACCCGATTTGGCCCTATTTTGACCTAAAACGTCAAATCGCCATATCTTTTGATCCAGAGCTCAGTTTTTCACGTTATTTATATCAATGGAAAGATGGTGAAATTATCTACAATATTCTAGGGTCAATTTTTCATTTTTATGGAGTTTGGAGAGAGAAAATCAAAAAACTCCTATGGTACGTGGTCATGGACAGAAATGACGTTTCAACCACCGTTTTTAATGAAGAATGGCTCGCATTCTCTCCCAGCATGGTTGAAAATGTCAAGGAATGGGTTTGTAAGGATACCCATGCTGTTTTGAATGCATTTTGGTTAATGGTTGAATCCCTTCCATGTTTTCTCATGTTTCTCTCTCCTGGGCTCGTCCCTTGCACTATAAAAGCCATTTTTGGCTCACTTTCAAAGGGTTATGGTATCCTTCAATATAAAGATGTCTCAGGAAGATGAGATGAAAGATGTGCATGATAAATGATAGAGATAAGAGAAAGAAGACATGGTTATGGTAGAAAATACATGGTGGAAGAGAGGGATCAAATAGTAGAGAAGGACAATAAGAGAGGTGAGAAGATAGATGAAATTGAGAGAGAGAGAGAGAGAGAGAGAGACATTCAATAAGAGGGTAGTGGAAAATGATAAGGGGTAAATAAATAGGTAAGTACGAGGGACATGGAGAAAAATAAAATAGAGAAAGAGAGGATGAGAAGGGAAGGAGGAAGTATAAAAAATAAGAAGGTGAGATGAGAAGAGAAGAGATTAGAGGGGAAGGTGAATATACAACGATATATCATAGTAAAGAAGAAGTAGATACAATAAAGAGGAGAAATGGTGGAAGAAAGAAATGATGAAGGATAAAGAAGAAGACAAGAAAATGGCTGAAGAACGGATGAAAGGGAGTTAGAGATCAAAACAGAGGGAGAGAAAGAACGGATCATGAAAGAGATGACAAAACTAAGAAAGATAATTTGTGAAGAATATGAGAGAAGGATTATTAGAGAGATGAATATGTATAGTAGGATGGAAAGATGAAGGATATGAAGAAAATGAAGAAGTTAAAGAAGATGGGGGAGGAGGTAGAATGGAAAAGAGAAAGAAAGGCACTATGATGAGCTAGGAAGATAGGGGTGGTAGAGAAATAAGTTTAGTAATGAGGGAAATGAAAATAAGAGGGAAAGAAGAGATGATAGAGCCAAAATAGGAAAGGAATTGGATATGAAATAGAACATGTGGAAATTCATGTGGATGGTGAGATGATCAAAAAGACGGGACAATGCTGGTGAGTTAGGTTACCAATGGAGAAGTAAGACAAAAGTGTGAGGAGAAGAGGAGATGACGATGATACAAATGAAATGAAAGAAAAGTAGGGGTAGAAAGGAGGAGAGGACAACAATGAAAATGATGCAAACGAAGTATGTGATGAAGACAGTAGATAAATTGAAAAAGGTGAAGGGGAGATGAAAAGGCAATACCAGCGAAGGGATGTTAGGAGAAATCCTTCGATAATGATTAGAGGACACAAAAGAAAAAAGGAAGGAAGAGAAAATGGAGGAGGTAAAAAATAGTGAACCGGTATTAGCAGAATGGGGATAAACAAATTTTAGGAGAAGTCCACTAATAATTCTTAGTGTGAGAATAGAATATGATGATGACATGATGAGTAAATATGGTGATAGATCTGGGGAAGTATTCTAGAAAATGGACTGGAAAGAGTAAAGAAAGGAGGGCTAACAATATGTAGGAAGATGAAGGCGAGGAGAGAATGTAATCGATGAGGATGTGGATGATGATTAAGGAAGTAAAGATGAAGGAACAAGACATAGTAAAAGATGGTATGAAGTAGTTAAGTTGGATTTCTGAATGAGGGATGATGGAGATGATATTTGAGGAATTTTGAAATATTTTGTGTGAGGAAAAAGAGAAGGGAAGAGGATGTGTTTATGGGGAATGAAGAGAAAATACAAATAGTGGGAATATGAAGGAGAGAGGAAAGGTAAGAAGACCAATCATTCTTAAGAGAGACTCTTAAGTAAGATTGTTATGCTATACGAATGGTTAAGTAGGATCGCCAAGCCAAAGAAGAATGATGAAAATACTGAGTGGTGTATACCAAAACAGAATAGGAAATGAAAGGAGGTGATAACAAGGAAACAAAGGAGTGTGAAATGAGTGGATGGAGGAATGTATGCAGTGTAGGATGGAGAATGTAAGGGGAATTCTTAATTAGGGTGCCTATGTTGTGTGAGTGATGATGTCAGAGCGTTAAGTAGAAGTTATGGAGTAGGAAGATATTTCTAGCATTGAATGGAATAGAAAACAATGAAGGAGTTTCTACAACAGCAGGATCTTAAGAAAGAGTTGCATTGTGATTAAGAAGCCTACATGGAATGGGTGATTAAGTAGGATCGTTAAGCTAAAAGAATAATAAAAGGGAAATGGAACAATAAAATATATGGCAGTAAAAGGATATTAAGAGAAAAACCAAAAAATAATGGCCCGGGTGGATGACACGTGAAGTGTCGAAAAAACAATAGAGAAGGACAATGTGGGTGAGAAGAGTAGCGGAGAATAAGTTGAGGTGAGTTTTAGGAGAAAATTTGGTTGATAAAGGGGGCTAGGAGGAAGGAATGGTCAACAAACATGATCACGAATGAGACCTTGTCCAGAATGACAGGTCTACCTCAAGTAGGGTTTCTGTGCTACGTGGGGAGTGACACAGATGTGCTTAGCTGGGGATGAAAGGTTTGTGATGATGAAGAATATGATGTCAACACTAGATGACAAACAAAAATAAGAGCGATGGGAAAGAAATTTGGTAAATGATTTTAGAGAAGAGAAGGATGATGCGAGAGAATGGATGGAGAAAGATAACAATGGTCATGGTGGAGGATGAGAAGTTTTCGGATAATGAATGATATTTGAGAGATAATCTCAAATAGAATTCAAAAAATGTAATGGAGATCAAGTAGAATTAACAAACCGAATAGTGTATTAAAGAGAGTGTGTAGAAACAGTAGTAGACTTCATAGATTTATGGATGATATTGATAGGGGACATCCTTAAGAGTAAAAAAATATAGATGTAATTTAATGATATAAAATTTGATTATAGTTGTAATAAAATATGATTTTAATGAGATGGGTGTCACATAACCATAGCAAGGGCCATGTAAGAAATTTATGCTTTTAACTGGATAGGAGGTAAATAAGAAAAGGTACTACTCAAAGCATTGCACTTAAATCCGATAGTAGGTGTTAGTACATAACTAATTCTATTTGATTATATCACAAGACCAAGAGGAAGATATAGATGAAATATTCTCATAATCTTAATGTCAACATGACGAAGGATTTGAGATGTAACCTGTACATGGGAAGAAGTTTCTCCAAAGGTAGTGTTCCTTAAGTCTATGCCCCAACTCTGGGAAAGGGAAAGAAAAATAGCAGAAAGTTGATCAATGCAGGAAGCTTTTGGAAAATGTTGATAAAAGAAGGTTGATCAATGCGGAAAACCTTCCAGATGTCATAATAACAGAGTATCCATCCTTCGAGGGTATGGTCTACTTTATACATAATATAGATGACAACAATAATATGATAGTCGTAGTTCAAGGGATCGGTCTATTTCTTTTTATTTTTCTTTGATTTTGATTTATATACTTTTTTTATCTTTTGTATTTTTTGCATGAACAGCTATCCTTTGAGGGATCAATCTATTTTTGATAAATTTGATTTTTCCTTTTGCATACTTGAGTTTAAGCTTCACATGGGGAGAGCTAGGAATAACTAAGTAAACCACTTAAGAGGGGATAAGGAATGTACAAGAGACACCCTGGACCCTCTGCATGGCTACAATAGGAGAATGAGAAGGTAATGGATGTAATGATTACGAGATTCTCACCGAATGGGATAAACTATTCATATTGAATATGTTGTAAGTGGAGTTGATGTACTTATATTCAAGGTCATATCAAAGTAGTGACGGTAGACCACATAATTCATATCATTACCATGACAGATGCAAGTAGATAATGGTGGAGAGATGGTCTAAAGATAAGACTATACTCATATGTGTGTGTACTAACAATAGAATGGTCATAAGTGCAATGCATTAAGGGGTTCAATCTCTAGTTTACCATCATGAGAGGCTAAACAATACGCCCCAAACCCATACTTATGTGTGATAATATATGGTCCGATCCAGTTGGGAGAAAATTTTCCTTGTTGGCTTCTTTCTAAGGTAGTGTCATTTTGATTTTCTTTTAAAACTAGGTCACCTATTTTAAAATCACGCTCTTTGATGTGTTTATTATAAGCACATTGGATATGATCTTGATAGACATGATGGTGCTCAAGAGCAAGAAGGCAACACTTGTCTAATAACTCAAGTTGCATTAGATGTTCCTGGCGATAATCTTCATCAGAAATGAAGTTGTAAAGAGACACACGTAAAGATGTAATTTTGACTTCAAGGGGAAGAATGGCCTTGGATCCGTACACCAGAGAAAATGGAGTAGCCCCCGTGGAAGTGTGAATGCTAGTGCGATAAACCCATAGAGAAAATGGAAGTTGGAAATGTCAATTTCGTCCTGCTTGGTCAATAGTTTTAACCAAGATACTTCGAAGAGTTTTATTAATGGCCTCATCTTGGCTGTTAGCTTGAGGATAATACGAGGAAGAAAAGCTAAGTTGGATCTTAAATGCATCTCCAATATTTTTAAGGTCCTTGTTTTTAAAGGACTTTCCATTATCCATAATAAGTTTATGAGGAACGTCAAAGCGGAAAATGATATGTTGATATATAAAATTAATGATTGGGCCATATTTAGTAGAGGTGAGTGGGATTTCCTCCACCCATTTAGTGAAATACTCAGTAGCAGTGATGATATAATGATGTTGTTGTGATGAACGAGGATTTATTAGACCAATAAGATTAAGGCCCCACTACAAAAAGGGCCATAAATCTTGGGCGGGCTGTAAAGCCTAGCTAGGAATACGGATAAGATTAGAGTGTTTTTGACATCTTACACATTTCTTGACATATTCACAACAATCATGATTTAGAGAAGGCCATTAATATCCAAGACGAATAACACATTTGGAAACAGATAATCCACTAAAATGCCCACCACAGATACCATCATGGACTTCTTGGGTAGCTCTAGAGGCTTCATGGGATTGAAGGCATCGGAGAAGGATACCATCAAACCCTCGCTTGTAAAGAATACCACCAAGGATTACATAATGAGTAGTACATTGGATAAAAGATCTCGTAGCATTTTTAGAAAGATCAAGGGGAGTAATGGATTTGGATAAATAATCAAAAATTTGTGAATACTAAAGGTCTGATGAATTAGATTCGACCAGATGAATCTGAGATATGTCATAGAATGGTTGTTTACAATTATGTATAATAACCGAAAGCTTGGACTCTTGCGTTGTCCAAGGGATAGAGGCCGCAAGGGACGCCATTGTATCCGCAAAATGATTGGTCTAATGCAGGAAAAATTAAATAGTGTAATAATTGAAGGCTTTAAGAAGATGATGAGAAATATCACGATATTGTTGTAAAATATCATTTCTACATTGATACTCCCCAATGACCTGCTTTATTATTAGTTCAGAATCACCAAAAATGTCAAGGATATGAACGCCTAGAAATATAGCAGTTTCTAGTCCTAGTATAAGGGCTTCATATTCTACCATATTGTTTGTACATTCAAAATCTAATTTAAAAGCTAAGGAGATTGGGGAATCCCTAGGAGGAATAAGAAAAAATCATGCCCTGCCACCTTACTGGCATTTAGAACCATCGAAGAAAAGATTCATTTTAAGGGGATCATGATGAAATTGATTGATTGATTCATTTGGGAAGTGATTAGGAGTCTATGT
The DNA here is from genome assembly GCA_019776745.2 of Taxus chinensis. Lineage (NCBI taxonomy): Eukaryota > Viridiplantae > Streptophyta > Pinopsida > Cupressales > Taxaceae > Taxus > Taxus chinensis. The sequence continues at coordinate 820,262,679 of CM034150.1, read as the reverse complement.
ATTGTAAAGAGGGGCTTCTGCTAATTGATCCGCAATATCTTAACCCTTAATTGCCTTTTGAGGAATGAATTCCAAATTGAGCTCGTCCATGATAAGGAGCCATTGGGTGATGCAATTGTTGTGATATGGCTTAGAATGCATTACTTTGAGGGGTTTAAATTTAGTAACAATATAAGTTTTATGATTAAGAAGATAGTGTCGAAGTTTTGATGAAATGAAGAAGATAGCACAACACAATTTCTCCACTTCAGAGTATCATGTTTCATAATTATGGAGAGTACGATTGATATAATAAATGGCTTGTTCGTGCCCCTAATCATCATGGTGAGCTAGCATAGCTCCTAGAGCATGATCATTTACAGAAACATATAAATAGAAGGGTTCTTCTTCACGTGGAGGTGTGAGTACCGGTGGAGATAACAAATATCGCTTAAGATCTTCAAAATCTTTTTGATAGTTTTGGTCCCAAACAAAAGTTATGTCTTTTTGAAGAAGGTGACGAAAGCACTAACAGGGATCAAAAAGTTGTGATATGAAGTGATGAAAAAATTGAGGTCGACCTTGAATACTGTGAAGTTGCTTGATATTGGAAGGAGGAGGCATTTCAAGAATTGCTTAAATTTTTGCAAGGTCAACCTCAATGCCTCTGATAGAGACAATGAAGCTGAGTTTTCCATTAAGAACTCCAAAAACACACTTCACCATATTGAGGCAAACGGAGAAACGAATGAGACGCTCAAAAATTATCTTAAGGACCGAGATATGGTCATATCTATGTTTAGATTTTGCTAAGAGGTCAACAACATAGTCTTCTACGGTTTGATGTAAGAGGTCATGAAAGATATACATCATGGCTCGTTGATATGTAGCCCCAACATTCTTTAAACCAAAAGGCATGACACGATGACAAAAGGTACCCCATGGGGTGATAAAATATGTCTTGTGCTGATCTTCAGGTGCAATCAGAATCTAATTATAACCAGAAAAACCATCCATTAAAGAGAGCATCTCATGTCCCTTTGTAAGATCTACAATTTGATCAATACTTGGAAGAGGGAAATCATCTTTAGGACATACGAGGTTAAGATCTCAAAATTCAGTACATATACAAAGATTTCTAAATGCTTTTGTGATGGGTATAATGTTAGAAACCCATTGGGGATAATCAATAGGAATAATGAAGTTGGCAAATAGGAGACGTTGCAATTCTTCTTTCATAAGAAGTGCAATTTGAGGATGCATTTGACGAAGCTTCTATCTAACTGGTTTGGCATTGGGGATAACAATGATGTTGTGGAAAATGATGGAGGGGTCAAGAACTAGCATGTCCAAATATAACCATGCAAATGCTTGCCTATGTTTGGACAAAAATGAAGTGAAGGCTTCAAGCTCTTGATGTGTCAAAGACTGACCTATTTTAAGGATATGGTGCTCCTGAGGAGCTATAATAGTAATTTCTATAGTGGATTCATTCAGGAGATTGGATTTTTCTGGCGGATAATTTTTCTGATCTTGAGAACCTTCGGCTCCCATGTAGGAGAGAATGGAAGTGTCATCATCGCATTGAAGAATGTCAATGATAGGGGAATCTTCCTCTACCATCTCTAGATATTTAAGGGGAAAGGACCGGGTTTCATTTTTGGCTTGATAAGTCATCAGTCTGAGAAAGATGGTGGAAATCAAAAAAAAAGTTAGGGGGAATAGGAACCGTATCATCTTGATCTAGATCTGTGAGATAATTGGATGGAGAAAAATCATTATTTGAACTGGAAGGATAGTTAGAAGGAGATGAGATATTATTTGAATCTATAGGATAGTCAAATGGAGAAGAATTATGTTCTGAATTGGTAGTATATTCGGATGGAGAAGAAATAGATGAATCAATATGAATGGGAGAAGATGTGGATGTGCTAGAAGGGTGTATGGTGGGATCGTCATAGCCCAAACCAAATTTTTGGCCTGATTCATGGGCTTGGGAAAATATATTTCCATGAGGGCCCTATCCATAACACCCCAAACCAAACCCATTCCATGCACAACGATAGAGGTATGTGGGAGAAAAAGATGGTTTACTGAGAAATCTAAAATCGCATGTATATTGTTTGGCATGAAAACAATTTTCAGTGTGAGAAGAAGGTTGATCAAGGCCATCGTATACTAAATTGGTTTTGACGGAATAAGGGCCAAATGAGACAATCTCCCCAACATTCGATTGATACATAGGGGCTTTATCAGGGTGGCCAAGGTGATTGGGAGAAGGAAGGGTATTGAGAGTGAGGAGTTGATATTCCCCTAAAGCAAGATTTTACATTATAGTATCAGAAGAATCCGTATGAGGTAAGGTAGATGGAAGTACAGAAGAACTGGTGGATGCATCAGAAGAAAAATTGGTTTTAGGATCAAGGACATCTTTAGGTTTGTAGATCATGCAACATGTCTTGGAAGGGGGAATCTAAGCTAAAATAGCATAAGTAGTCCCTTCATGTTCATATTTGATACAACGATGAAGAGTATATGGAACGCAATGCATAGCGTGAATCCAAGGACATCCCAACAAGAGATTATATTGGAATTATCCTTCAATGATGTAGAAACATTTGTGGAGGATTTTATGGCTGACACGGATAGGAAGAACAACCATTCCTAATGGGGGAGTGATAGCATCATTGAAGCCATGAAGAACAATAGGAGACTTGGCAACAATGGTTTTGGGAAATTTAAGTTGATTGAAGGTATGATAAGAAATGATATTGATACTAGCACCATTGTCAATCATAGTTCGACAGATGCACGTGTCATCAATATAGGCTGTGATGAATAATGGTATATCATGTTCTTCTTGTTGTATTCTAGGGATTTATGAACTTTCAAATGATACAGTAGTAGACATTGTGTAGGCATGAGCTAAAGCCACGAAATGTTAGGACTCATAGGAGGATACAGGGATCTGTTGCAAGACCTCTATAAGAGCTTGTTTAATGTGTGGAGAGCTTTGGATAAGCTCGTAGAGTGACTTCTTGATAAGGGCCTGGTGAAGTTGTTTAATAATGGTGTGTTCAATGGGGAAGGATTTGGGGTGGCTAGAATAGATACCTTGGCTTTAGAAGAAGAAGAAGATGTTGTTGTGGGATGATTGGTAGAAGCAGCGATGACAACCTTTGGCCATGATGGAGGTGCGGAGGTAGCAAGCTCCTTAGGAGGAGGGATAGTGATATAAGTCTTAGGGGAGGACGGTGAGGTGGAGTCAAAGTTATATGGATTTTAACAGGTGGTTATCCAAACAACATTGATTACAAGAAGAGGATGATCCTTAGGATCATCTTCTTTTGATAATATGTTGATGGCATCGTTGGTTATATATTTGTTTTGTAGTTGAATACTGACAGGATTTCTTAATGAAAAGGGTGGTTGAGATGTTTGAACAAACACATGTTGGGGTGTAGAAGTTGACAGAGGAGATGGTAGAATTGGTTTTTCATCGTTAATACTTTCATTGAAAAAATGATGCATAATGGCTTGGAGAGATCTCCAATGTTCAGTGTCATATCCAAGGGCACGGTGAAATGCACAAACAAGAGTGGAATTAAACCAAGAAGGCCTTGGCATGTTTGGATCAAAAAATTTAATTGACGGTAAAGTGATGGTTGAGGCTTGGAGTAGCTAGTGAAACATAGTGGCATAATAACCTGGTATTATCGACGGAGAACTTTGGAATGATGCATGGGAAGGTGGTGATGTAATAATGGCTTTAGACATTGTTTTGGATTTGGAAAGGGTAGATGAATGTGCTTGATGCAGGATAGTAGTGGAAGACACAGACGCCTTTGAATTTTCTTTAATATATTGGTTGGAAAATGGTGGTTGCATTGTTCTAGTAGTAGTATGTGTTTTTGGTGAAGGGAAGGTTCCTAAAATGGAAGAGGAAGATGAGGGGTGTGGTCCTAAAATAGAAGGATATTATGTGGTTTCCAGGGATATTCTATCAAGAATAGTGAGGTCTAATTTTGGACGAGGATGTGAAGAAGAATGCTTGGGAAATGGGGGTCTAGGTCTTGTATATGAATGGGGATTGTTAGAGGGAATGACCAGAATCTCTATAGGAGGAACTAGAGATATTGAAGTGGGTATTTGTGGGGACTGCGTCGATGTGTGAGTATCTAATGGTACAAAATAAATGGGATGATAATTTGAAATTAAGGAATGCTGGAATGTTTTCCAAAAATCATTGAGTAATGACATGGCCGTGGAAGAGCGAGATGATATAAATTATTGTAAAATAATAGATGTAGTAGGTGTTGGTAGAAGTGCAAAAAGAGGGATTGGAAGAGAAGCTAAGGATGAGATAACAGGTAGAGGTGGGATGATTTTTGACAAGGTGATTGGGTTTAATGGAGTAGATGTAAGGGGTAATGACACAGAAGTGATATTTTCATCTGAGGAGGGGGTGGTAGGTGTTGAGATAGATGTGAGTATAGGAAAGGATACCGACATGGGCATGGATGTAACTAATGTTGATTTAGACATGAATGTTGATGTGTTTGGGGGTGTAGATGATGTATCAAAGGGGACTGGTGTAATGGTTGATGAAGAAGGTAAACTTGTGGGGGAAACTGGACTTTTATTGCCAATGTGGATAGTGTTTATGGTGTGGGTACTAGGGGTTTGAGATACAGAAGTAGGAGTAGTCTAGTTTATGGATGTGGGTGTATGATTTGGAAATGGTTTTTTAAAAATGTCTAAAGGTTGATTGGATGAGGCATTCGGGTAATCCACTTGAATTTCTCCCTAATCAATGAGTCTTTGGATAGAATCCTTAAACGTCTAAAATTTTTCTATGACATGTCCTCCGACTTGATGATATTTGCAATAGTGATCCTCTCGATACCACATAGGTCATGGCCTAGATTCGTTAACATGTTGGATGTGCGGTAGTGTGATCAAGTGTGTTGTTATCATTTTGTCAAAGATGGCACTGTATTTTTCTCCCAAGGGAGTATAATTGGGCATTGACCATGTGAATCATTGTTGAGTTACTATGGTAGATGTCGGGGTAGGAGATGATCCAACAACGATGGCATTGGTAGTTGCCTTTAATTTATCATTTGATATGGATGGTCTGACAAATTTAGTTTTTGGCTTGTTGGTCTTTAATTTTAAATTCCCCTTTTCTAAGGCACAAGTCTCAAGCTTGCGGGCCATGGTAAAAGCCTCTTCAAAAGTGTGAAATGATTGGATTTGTAAGGTTGATGAAATATGTTTAGCGCAAGAGCGCGCGAAGAGATTGATGAGATCAGTTTGAGGTAGTGGAAAATATAATTGATTTATCATATTGGGCCATCATGCGATGAAATCCCTGATGGATTCATCTTCAAATTAGTGGATAGTATACAGGTCATTAATGGTTATTTTACGCGTAAAATTAATGGAGAAATTCTCAAGAAATAATTGTGCAAGTTGGGAAAAATAAATATGGAGTACTGGGGAATATTATTATACCACTCTAAGGTGGAACCAGCCAAAGACATGGGCAAAGTATGAAGCATCAAGTCTTGGTCGTGCGCAATGAGATAACATGTATGTTTAAATGCTCTAAGATGTTGTTAAGGGTCCTCCTTGCTGTTATACTTGGTGAACTTTGGAAATTCCCAATGTGGAGGATATGGTTTCATGGGCATGGATGGATGGATGGGTTCATTACATATTTGTTCATAAGACTATGTGACATTGGACCCTAACGTAGTAGCCTCTAGGTTGGCTAACCAACCTATCAAGATTCGCATGGGTTCATTAGGAAGTGCCTATTGAGCAGTAAAAGGTGGTGGTTGGACTTACGTATGTGTGGGTATCTGAGGGACTTGGTATAGGTGAGTGTAAGCTATGTGTGATGGTTGATGTGGTTGCTGATAGAATGTGTGTTGGTGAGAAACAGGGGCATGGCATGATTGTTGAGATTGTGCTGGTTGTGGAAGTAACTATTGAGTGGGGATATGGGTATATGTGGGTTGATAGACTAGAAATGACATTGTATGTTGCAAAGGTATTGTTGGAGAAAGTTGACAAGTGAGGGTATAGCCCTGTGATGTAGAAGGAATTTTCTGTTTAGATAAGGGATTTAACACATGGAATGGTTGAATGAAGGTACCAATGACCATCAAAGTTGTTGTAGTGGTAGGGATGGTAGTCACAATAGTCGTGTTGATGTGAGGAAGATTGGTGGAATGGGCGTGACTACCTGCGTGGTCTGGTGTGCCGATGGGTTGGTGGAGGATGATGCAAAATCATGTAAGGCCATGGATTGAGGCATTTCATAACCACTATTATAAGGATAGACCTGATGAAGTGGTGGGCCATCCAAAGGGAGGTGTATGTATCTTCTTAAAAGATAGTCTTGAAGGGCCACAAGGTTGGCGTCAAGAATCTATCTAAATTATAGGTCCCCAAGAGGGAAGATAGAAGTACCAATACGCTCTGATCTAATAGAGGGAGGAGTGGCTGGCCTAGATGGGATGGAATGTTGGTCTAATGCCATAGTGTGAGAAAAATTTATTGAATAAGGTACATTAGTGAGAGAATGGGTGCATGTGAGTGAGATAGGAAGAAACATGGATGACAAATTTGTTGATGTATTGATTGATTGGGATGAAGCACTGTGTGTGGCGAGGTTGTGTTCCATCGTTTCAGAAGTGGATTGAGTAATTATGGGCATAAAAAGGAAATCAATGTTATATCAAAAAACAAGTGAGGCAAATAGTTTTTTTTTTAAATCAAGAATGTGTGTAAAAAAATGGCTAAAAGAGGGACCTAGAAGAAGGTAAACTATGTTTGGTTTCGGGTAAGTTATGGCTAGGAAATGCCTAAAATGGTTCTATTGGGTGATGAAATCCCAATCAATGACCCAAGTGCAAGGAATGTTTCGATGTGTTGATTAATTTGTGAAATTTTAGGTAGTGTGTGATGATAGGTGCGATGCAAATAATTAAACCCCTAGTTATACTATGTGAGCAGGCATAATGCACAAGTTCGTTTTACTCCAAAATTGAAATATGAAATTCGATGCTGACAATCATCCAAAATACTGAAAATACCATGCAGAAAAGAGAAAATAGGGAAAATTGGAGAATACCTGTATATCACTTTTCCTTTTTATCTGACAGCAAGTTGAGCCAAGTGTAAGCTTTAAGCGATCTGGATAGCACCTTTTGTCATATCCAAGTAAAATGTTTGAAAATGATAATCAATTATTGGGAACGTCCAAGGATCTTATGATTACATATGAGATTGACAAGAGATGATTAGCGATGTGGTTTGAGTTTCAGATTTTATCTTTGACAGCGCAATCCTAGAAAGGCAAGTACGACAATTAGTGGATGTGATCCAAAAGAGATAAAAAAGAATAAATAAATTAGAATAAACAAATTATCAATATTAGTTGAATATAAATTAAAGTAGACACTAAACAATGCAATGACTATTATTAAGTAATAAAATAAATTAGACACTAAACGATAGACATAACAATGTGATAATCAAATCAAAATAATAAATGATGACACACACTAGATAAATGGAAAACCTATTTTAGACTTGTAAAGATAAATGAATAAGGTAATAACTAAGTTCAAACGATAAACTATGTTATCAAAACCGATGTGAATATGTATTTATTTATTTAATAGCTCATCAAAAATCTAAAGAAACTTAACTAATAGATGTTTATTAATGGGTATAAAAATGTTATAAAATATAATTATCTAATACTAATAAAATATAGTTGAAATTCAAATGTTAATAGCTTATACAATGAGGTGAGACGTTTAATCGATGGGACAAAGAAAAGGAAAATATTATCTGATAGATATATTCCAAACCAGCTGATTGCAATAAAGTGGCTTTTTAATCATTGTCCCCAAAGCTATGAACTTGATGCTGAGACAGACCCAATGGAGAGACTCCAACACTAAGACCTCGTAAGGCTATGTAGAAACCTACTATATGCATGGAGAGTAATCATCTAAGCGGTGGTGGAATATCATTATTTTTTAAAATATAAACAGGGAATGGGAGTCGAGTTGGGTAAGTAAGGAATCGGTGTAGGAGACGGATAAAATCTTAGAGCAAAGGTGTTGGATAGGGAGTGGGTCTATGGGATGGAATGAAGGAGGTGTGGTGGTGGGATCAAATCAGAGTGGCATGGTGAGGGGTGTGGAGGATAGAGCGCGGGCATAGGAGGACAACAGGCTCTGTGAAATAGTGGAATACATAGAACTAGTGATGGTGGTATGGCCTAGGATTAACAAAACGAGAATCACAACGATGCATGACCTGAGGATTTTAAGATTTTAGTGCACAAGATGCTTCACAGAAATATTTCAAAGACTATGTTAAGTTCTTCTTGATCTCATAATCATGGCCTCTTTGAATAAGCTACATAATTATAAACCACTCGACAGAAACCATGAGGAGAATACACAGTCCCAGATCATACATTATATACAAAATATTTACTTTTGATATTTGGGAGGAATGCATTGTCTTATCCTTTGGGTTTGATCTAATCCGCGTGAGGTGAGGTGGGAGAAGCGGTTTGTGTGGGAGATAGGCATGTGGAGAAGGAAGTGGGACTATGTGAAATAAGGTGAGTGGAAAAGAGATGGAGCAGTGGTGGAGGTGGGGATGAGCAAAGGGGCTATGATTTGAGGAATCGGTTGGCTGAAGGGGGTGAGGTGAAGAGAAGGGTAGATCAATTAGGGGAGATGGGGAGTAAGGTGGAGACAGGATAGCGTAAGGTAGGGTTATGATTTTTTCTTTTATATATGTGTGTGTGTGTGTGTGTGTGTGTGTGTGTGTGTGTGTGTGTGTGTGTGTGTGTGTGTGTGTGTGTGTGTGTGTGTGTGTGTGTGTGTGTGTGTGTGTGTGTGTGTGTGTGTGTGTGTGTGTGTGTGTGTGTGTATGTTTTCTTACTTAATTTATTAATTAATTATTATTAATATATTATTATACATATATATATATATTATTAACAAGTATAAATTAGAATAAAATTTTATTCTGATTATAAACAAATTAATAACTGACCTTTACAAATGAGACATCAACGTACCTTAACAGTGACACAATCAACTACCTGTACGCATCACAACACCTGGATGAAGACAGTACCAAAGATCCTGGAAGCAGGTGAGTCTAAAAACGAAAACTGCAAAACATATCTAGATTTATGTGATGTCATAGTGACAATAATATAAAATACAGTAATTGTTATACATACTACACCTATACAAAGTAAACAAACAGAAACATGACCAGAGCCTGGATCTGGTCCCATCAGGCATGCCAAATGTTGTTCTGTGTTTCTAGCTTCCTGTCCAGATGAGTGTACAAGTAATCAAGAAACACTAAACAACGTTGAGTATACAAGGGCTTAGTACCTTGGAGATGATGATGGATTATACAAGCGCAAAGTTGATATCAAAATCCTCAGTGTGATCCCAGCAAACCTGCAGTTCACATATACTAGAAAAAATAATGATTATAGATTTTATGTGGGGGCTGACTGACAAAGCAGATCTAGGAAGTGTTAACTTCCTCAGTGTATGTCAACCCCCAAGCAATAAGAATAATAATACAATAGCGTCCAAAATAGATAACATACAAATTGATAAACAAAAGAACCAGGATGATACCGGTGTGCAGATGGTGTTATTGATCTGATGCGTGCAACATGAATCTCATCACATGAACCCAAATCACGAGAAAAATGTCATGGAAATTCCATGTGTTATCACCAAGATATAATAATAATGATATTATAAAATGACTAAAGTCTCCCAGCAATTTTCTAATTTTTTTCTTCCTCCCAAATATGGAGAAAAAACCCATATTTATAACTTAGATGTGAGGTTAGATTGAGGTTAACAAGTAACCAGGGTTGAGTAGAGTAACCCGAGTTAAGAGACATGATGTGATCACGTGGGTACCATGTCTTGAATTATTAGATGGAGTGGGGAGCATGATTGACATGGTGGGTGAGATAAAAGATTCTATTTTAAAAAGGGGTGTCAAAGAGGTGTATTAATACTCATGGATTAATAATTTTTGGAAGATGGAGATAATATCAAAAAGTTGAATTATCAAATGGGTCTACATGGAACCCATTTGATAATTAATCAAATAATGTGAGAAAATAGATAGGATTTCTTTTAATTTAAAAAAGAGAGAAGCGAGAATGGAAATTGTGTGAATGTGAGATGACAAAGGGATGTTATTACCAAAAAAAAGTGTCTACAGTACAATATCCTCTCGTCTGATGAGAAGCTTCAATCCTCCATGTTCACGTGTGTGTGATGATTATGCGTATGTAGTGGCTAATAATGGTTGTTGTTCTACCATAACTAAAGTCTTAGGCTATCATTGTCCCCACCTAGAGCACTCAACATGTATCATTATTGCTCCCATATCCTTCTTGTTTTTGTACATATGTGCATATAAATCTAGAAAAGCTTCCACTTTATGCCCCTTTCCATAGTACATACAAGACTTGTTCTTCAAACACTATCATCTATAATGGTGTGGCAACCCACATATGCATGTTCCTCAGTTGAACATGCCTCCACAACCTCCATGGCCTTTAGCATGATATATTCCTCCGTATCCTCCATTTTTTTGTTACCTGCATTGTTAATCTGTTTGATTCCATTATTTTCACATCCGTGTCCTTGTGAGCTACTCTCTATGTTATTTTTGGCATAACTTGGTATTACAAGCCTCATGAATGTGATCAATCAACCAATAATTAGTTGTATCATGGGTGTGTGTGTGTCACAATTTTTGTAATAGAGTGACATAATCTTCTGGGTCATGTGTTGATGGAGTGATCAATTTTACACATTGTGATCCATGTGGAAAACCTCACAAGTTAAGAGGAGTGCACACACATTCTTACATAGAAATCTATCCTTAGTGTGGCACTCTATATCATAGTCTGTACACCATATCCCACTATGAGTGTCATGTGCAGAATTAGCATATAGCTTCTCCAACTATCTTTTCATATCCATGATATGTGCTTCAAGAAATGGACTTACACCAGTATCTATGCTTCCAACCGCCTTTGTGTGTAGTTCTACCTCCAAAGCCCCACACGGGTCTATGAACATTTTATGTGATAATGTCCTTGTAAATGGTGTCAACAATCCACCCATGAACCATTGTGCATGTTGACTTTGGTGGATTTCATATGAGAGTTTAGACAACAAAGTATTAAATCATGTATCATATTCCTAGATACTCTTAGATAGTCTTTGTTTAATCTCCTTGAGCATGTTAATGCTCTGTTGCTCGAACTCAAGTATATGAAACTCATCTAGAAAGGTGGCATGTAATGCATCATAGTCCACCACTGTCTGATGCATGTCATACTTCCTATACCAACTGTATGTGCAGCCTTGAAGTGTAGTCACGAGTTGACTCACCTTCTTATCTGGGGATGTTATTCCCTTGGCACTCCATAAGATTTCTCACTTATGTATGTGCTCTGTTGTATCTTCCACTCCTCGGTACTCTGGTAAATGAAGTGACATTTCAAAGAAAATCTAAGGAGGTTATTTTGGCAATGGGTTATTTTTTTGTCTTGGATTATTTTTTCTTCGGGGTGGACCAAATCCTAGCCCTGAACCTCCACTGGGTTTTCCTCCACTCAAATAATTGTGCGCAACCATGGGGAGATGTTACACGCATAGGGCAATGCATTATACTCCAACTAAAACTTTTTTATTAAATCATACATTCCAATACATAATTGATAGAACAAGTTTATGGAGATTTCGGTGGACACATTTTTTGTAAAAAAAAAATCAAAATCTGAAATAAGGTGTAAAAAGGGTAAAATATTTGTAATTTTTTACTCAATACGGGGTGGCATTACCCTTCAAAGAAGGAAGTAGATAAATGAATTCAACCTCTATGTATCATAATAGATAATCATGTGTATAAATGTAATTATACCACTACTACATGTAAACCAACCAAATGAACAAGGTATGTAACTATCAATTGGTTTTTGACAACATGCATCTCTAGGTAAGCATGAAAAGATGGTGAAATAACAAGTATAATCCTTTGTCAAAGTAATTATAAACTACACTAGTACTTTAGTACCTTGAGGTTTGCACAAATATAAGAGATATTTCTCGGTTCATATGAAATTATCTCACAACATGATTGCACCTATTTATATACCAAGGAGGATAAGGAGGCATCAAGAAGGGAAAATATCCCTACTTGACCCCAACCTCTTCTCCAAGGATTAAAAACAATAAACTTGTAACTTGTACAAGGGAGTTCATGTATGCATAAACTTGTAATGAATGCTTGCATGTAATCCTATCTACATCCTTGTAAATTCTTTGCTCCATGGATCATAGTAATACATAAAAAGAAGACTTTAAAAAAAATAGTTTGACATGCATCTAAAAACTATTCAAATTTACTCTTTACTCCAACAAGGAATTAGATCTGAAAATGGTCTTATTAACTGGAAAAATTAGCACCCTAGAATTTTATCATGAAATATCAATACTTTTGGCTAAGATGGTAATGTCTTCAAGGTATGGGACCTTGCTCCTTAAGAAAGACCTCCAAAGAAAGTTGGTTCCATCTATCCTAGCTCACTATAAACCAACCTAAAGAATCTTCAAAGTGAAACTATTTAAATTTAATCTAAAATTTACCAAGATTCATGGTTAAGAGAAAGGAAATGTTATAAAATGAAGGAGGTGATACACCAAAAATATAATAGAGATTAGTTCTTACCTTTGAGAGATATCGAGATAACCACACATGTAAGAATCTAAGGAAAACATAGAATTCTAAAGGAGATAAATGAATACAATCAAGGATAACAAGAGGGAAAAGCATCCACATCAAACGTAGAGGCATTCAGAGGAAACCATAGTTATATTGCACATAGAAAATATTCATTTACGTTTATAGAGTAGAGGTCTGGAATGATGTGGGTATAAACCCATATCTGAAGAAAGTTCATATGCTCGAAATAAATTCAATCAACATAATTAACAATGTAAACATTACAAATCTATAGGAGATCTATTATAACTCCTATAACCACTCCAAAAACTACTAACACTAATATAGGAAGGTTGAACTGACAACCTAATTTGTCTCACCTAAAACTCTACGTGATTTGTTCCCGCAATTCACTCACATAACAACCCACAACATTATTTCTTACATAAATATAAATATACTAACTATCCTAACATTATTGCTAACTATATGGTAGCACTAACACAATTATACCTAGCATTCCCCTCTTAGTGCTTACATGGGGAGATAGTTTCCCCCCCTCAAGATAAATAACTCTTGCATGTCAGTTATGACCAAAAATACATCCAATACAATTTAATCCTCTTTACAATTTTTTGAAACTAAATTATATTATATTTCTCCCCCCTTTTCGAAAAAATATCCTTATAAAATTTTCCTATAAAAATTAATGGTGGTTGAGATAAGTCGAACACCTCAGTCCTTATATGTGTTTTGTGAAAAGCATGGATGCTTCTAAGTCATGGAGTATTTAGTTAAGCGCGATTAGTGGATGGAAGACAAATGCAAGCCGAATTTTGTTGCAAATTTGAGTGATTTCCAATGTAGAGAGAGAATTTCAGTTAGAGATTTGGTATACCAACAAATTGAGAATGAAAATTGTTGAGTTGTAAAGCGCTGCCACGCATGATAAATCATTTTGATATATCCAATTCGAGCCTGAAAATTACGAAAAATCCCCAAGGATCTGAGCATGTTGCAGCTAAAGAGGATTAAAGTTTATTATTACCGTTTTGGACGTCGTATTTCTGTTGTGAAACCGTATTTCGTCTACAAACCCAATGTACATGAGAAAAAAAACTGACCTCCACATAACATCTTGAGATTGCAATTCAAGATCAAATTCAATTTCCAAAATACCCTTCAATCTAATAATGGTCTCGTATGTCTCAGCATGGATATCAGAAAAATATACGTTGTCGTAATGGAATCACCGTCGGTCTATGTTGAAGTCATCCGTGTTTAAGAGAGGCGAGATCTAGAACTTTTCAAATTTGATTGTCAAGTTGAAACTATTTTGATAGTTGCAAGGAGGGGTCCCGAGTTGGGATTTGGGGTTCTTTGTGCCGCCAAGGAGACAGTCGATCTATTCAAGCAAAGGCACAGAGAATTCCGTAGTCAAGTTCGATACTAAATCCAAATGGAGGTGCCACCAGATCATCTCACGACAGGGATGTCAAGTTTTGTATATGACGGAGTCAGCATGGATCATCCTAGGGTAAATATGAGATGATATTTATGGGAGAGCTCATGATGCATAGATTAATGACAGCATTATAACTGTATAAATCCTTCAATGAAAATGGGAATTGAAAAAGGGCATTGAAAATGTAATTCCTCAAACCTAATACATACAAATTTTGCATAAATTTGAATGTAGTCAAAACATCTGTGATCAATGAAGTTCGATCCATAAGCATGCAATGCATCCAAATGCCTTTTTGATAAACTTGGGCTTCAATTTCCTCATTTGTTTTATGAATACAAGAAGCATGTGATTGCTCCAGAAATTCAGTTTTATTTTTATTTTTTTGTTGCTTTTCTCCTTCTTCATGCAGATCTACCAAACAAAGACTTGAAAAACTCCATATTTAACTATATTTTGTTTTCATTATTTCCTAAATGTATATACATATATATTTTGAACCTCAAATTTTTTTTAACTTTTCCATTTTCAGAATGCAACAGTGAACAAAATGGGTGAAAATACTACAGAAAGAGTGAACAGAGTGGAAGAGAGAATATGATGCACATGAACGATGGATGTCATTGGGTTCGCTATGAGGTCTGTGGTATCTGCTAGTACTGATGACAAGTATGCAAGAAGAGTGGATGAACCAAACTCCATATTTCGAGCGAGGTCTGTGGTATCCCGCTAGTCCTTCATTTGAACCACTTGGATTTAAAACAAATGAATGGGCACAGAAGAAGGGAATGGGGTCACAGAGGTCTATGGGATTTGCTAACCCATTTCCTTAATTAGCTTGACAAACGAAGCATGAGTGGAGTGAAAAAACCAGAGAGGCCTCACAGGATACCTGCTATGATACCAAATGTGGGTATTACCCCATATCTGAAGAAAGAGCATACACTCGAAATGAATTTAATCAACATAATTAATAATGTAAACATTACAAATATATAGGATATCTATTATAACTCCTATAACCACTCCAAAAACTACTAACACTAATATAGGAAGGTTGAACTGACAACCTACTTTGTCTCAACTAAAACTATACGTGATTTGTTCCCACAATTCACTCACATAACAACCCACAACATTATTTCTTACATAAATATAAATATACTAACTATCCTAATATTATTGCTAACTATATGGTAGCACTAACACAATTATACCTAACATGGAATTATTGCAAGATGTGAGTTATAGGGGTATGAAGGTAAGAAATGCAAGAGCTCTAAGGTAGAGCTTCTAAATCAATAGAAAAGAACCTCTTTTCATGCATAAGCACTTACATTTATAGATAATGAGAGAGAGAGGGAAGATGAAGTGACCAATCAGTCATAAATGGCATGTTTTTACCTACTAAGAACCAATGTCATCATTTTTTCATAACAAAGCATGGGTACCATGTTTTCCTTCAGCTTATGTGCCATTGGGGTTACATGACAAGGGAAAGGGCTTTCTTAAGTAATAAATTCAGGTAGGTGGAATTAATATATGCTTGTTTCCATAGTTCTCTATTGAAACAACATCCTTTTGTGTTTCTTTAGTGTAAAATGTAAGCCTTGGAGAAACGAAGTGAATGCAACAATTATTATGCAAATTAGAGATTCCAGACGAAAGTTATGGCCAAAAGACTAGTACGCAGTCAAGGGTGGGAATGGTAATACTCTCTATAGGTATCTAAACTTCATGGGTGTTTTGTTACATGGATTTTGAATGTTCCACAACATGTTAACCTTTTCCAACTCATATAATATGATAACTGACCTTTGCGGTCTCACCTTTATCCTTCACAGCTATTCCTTATTGCATGGATTTTGAAATCTCTCATACTTATCAATTTAACTCTCCTAATATGCCGCAAAACTCTTCCTTCTTATTGTGCAACATTTCTACCCGTGACCATTTTCCTTCATTCCACAAACTTTCAAATTCCACGAAACTTTCAAATCCACGTGACAACTAAGTCATAATTGTGTGACTTTTAACCTATGTTGTTTCATAACATATTTACTTTCTTTATGGCCTTGTGCGGCATGTTCTTTTTGCATCATGACCTATTCCAAGTAAAACCCATGTTTTATTTCCCACCATGAAGTACTAACTATTTTTACTAGCAGCATAGAAGACTATAACTTATTTGTTATTTAGGTCTGCGTATGAAATCCATGGAACATTAACTTTGTAACTAGTCTTCCACAGCTATTCTTTCTTAGCCAATTTTGAACTTGTAAATGCAAGGCTTCAATTTAAATGTTAAAAATTTCTAATTCTCTTGATACATACTTACATATACCACAAAACCTATAACTCTATATTGAAATTCCTTGGGTCTTCAAGAATGAAGTCACCTAAGTTTGGAACTTTGATGAGTTGTTTAAAATAGCATGGGGTGTTATTTTGGACAATATTTTAGTGACTTTCAAGGGACATCTTCCTGCTAGATTGTTTGATCAATTGTCTTTTAACATCCATTAGGCATGTAGTTGAGATAATATCTCTAAAATGTGATCTCAAGCATAAAATTTTCCTCCTAAACTATATAAAGTATGCACGGCAAGTCTAATCATGCTAGCAAGCCATCATGTTAGTTTCTAGATGCTAGAAAGTCAAGACATCTACTATATATATGACATTCTCCCATGCCTTGATATTTTTTCTACCCTATATCTAGATATTGCATCGTTCATCAAGTGGTCTAGAATGGTTGAGTGTTTGGTCTCATATATACATATGTTCATGTTATTTGGTATTTATTATCTAACAAGAGTGTTCGGGGAGACTCGCAACTAATATAGAGTTTTTTGGGACTATTCTTGACCACTCTCTTCATGGTTGGTCTACTCCCAACGATTCTTGTTGGCTAGATTTTCTACACAGCTAAAAACCTAGGCAATCATGAGATAAATCTCCCTCATTTAACGGTGAGGCTCCCGTGTAAGATGTTTATCAATCTGGAAGTATGAATCTTAATAACTATTTGTAGGGGGTTTTACTTTAATTATAAAGCTCATGAACCATAGCTTAGATTTTCTGCAACAAGTAAGCAGTTGTTTAAATGAAGTATTTTCATAAGGGGGAAATAATTGAATTTGGGAAAGAAGAAAGGAAGATATTTAATTCAACCAATAGTTTACATAGTTGGTTTCATACACATAGATTAAATAGACAAGTAGATCTCACCATATTTAGAAGTAAAAGAAAAGAAAATCTTCTAATATAAATCTCAAATAACACAAATTTTATCTAAAGATCCACTTATAAGTAAGAATCAAATGCACTATGGACATAAAGTTCTTCGGAAATCTTCCTTTATTAAATTCCGTAGCTTTCACAAAAATGGCATCAAGGGTTGTAGCAAAAATTATGTAACTCAAGAATGTTGATTAATAGATTGTGATCATTTAACCCATAGGTTCTTCCTCTATTTATAGTGGATAGAGGGCAATTACAAATAGGAAGCTTTCAATGAATTACCACATGTGGAAGTTATGAAAAGGGAAGCAGCTAGCAATCTTCCTCCTGGAATTCCTCTTTAGATGACATGCATGATTTATAACTAAAAATAGAACCTTCTATTTTACATGTCTGCCACCTATTTCCAAGTAATTGACTTCTTCCAGTAACGTGAAGTAACAACTTTTATAGCTAATTATCTAAGTTTTACAATTTTAATTGATTGCTTAATTGTTTTGTCGAAGGAAAAAGGAGAAAGGAGAATAAAGAGGAGAAGAAATTAGAAGAAAGTTGTAACATTCTCAGTCGTGTTCTTCTTCCATACTTTGCAAATTGCATGTTGATCCAACCTGTATTGCACTTTGGTTTCATCCACTTTCATAATGAATGATCTAAATGATATCTTTTTCTGAACCCAAGAAACTCTTTCTCCCACATGGTTGACTATTTTCCTTTGGTTCTCACCAAACTAGATCTGGAAGCAGCGGAGTGTGATTTTTCTTGCGAGTGTTGCCTCTAACCTATCTTCCCCTTTTATCCTTGAAGATTTTACAGTTTTTTTTATGCACTAATAGAATGCTTTCCGTAAACAATTCAGACAAAACTCATCACCTTTTATTTTTAATTGCATATGAGTAATTTTAAATTCTGGAAAGCATTCCAGGTGAAGGAAAATACAAGTAGATTCAATGAAGGCTTCAACTGTGATGCATCCTAAAATCTACTATGAATAACCTAGTCACACTGGCACATCACTCAACCTGAGCTGAGTGCTCACCTAAATCACGCAAAGATACCATGCCCCTCTTTAGAGTTTCTTTTGCAGGATATTAGTGTGATGGTGATAAAACATATTTAGATCCATAATTAAACATAAACATTCCACAGTGCATAATCCAAATCTAGATCTTAGAGAATCATGAATTAAACAATAACTATAATAAGATTAACCTTACATGAACCAGATTTAGTTAGGTTTAACACCATTATCCATCTAATATTATGCATTACATTAAACATTGTAAAACACATAGGCTTATTACATTATAAGGTATATACATAAGTCATGCGCGCATTAGATCCAACAACATAACTCTAAAATAATTCACACACACTAAAATACATAGTTTGATGCATAGTTATAGAGGTGGGGACTTTCCCTTCACCGCCTATACACTTCTCAAAATAGGTCGCATGTTGATAATAGCCATGTGCCTTTACAATAGCATGCATACTTGCAAGTGTTCTAATAATATATGTCTTATAGTTAACTAGAAGAAGCAATCATATAATTAACTCAAACTATGCATGGTGTTTATCAGCCACTCGTTTCCAAAATATCATTGCGTGTAGTGAAAGTATTCACCCCTATCTATGTTTCACACGTTATCTCTAAAAATAGCCCTTTATCAATAAAAACGGCTGAGTCTTGAGCCAAACTGTTCTAGCGTGTGTTTCCTTTCCTATCTTCTCATTCCTTCAAATGCACCATGTTCCCATGCGCGCATCCTTTGTGTGTCTTCTCCTAAGAGAAACATTCTAACTACTCAACATTACCCCACACTAAAGTACATTATCGTCCTGGCAATGGGAATTCTTTCTGATGTTCCCAATAATAAAGAATAAGTATTGAAAGAATTAAAGAATCACTATACAAAAAGAATGAATCTTTACTCTGGAACATCCTCTTCTTCAACTGGGAGGATCAACTCTGGATATTCATTTTAGATCTCAACCTCCAACGTTTGTCAATCACTCAGTGCGGTCCTTGTTTTCTCTGGAATGTTTATGTTTATGATATCTAGTTCATCCTAAGTGATCTTTTCTTTCTCATTCTGTAGAACTCAGACAACATTGGCTATACCTGACATCATTCCTTCCAGAAGATCCATCTTCTGTGCTATGAGCTTCCCAATCTCATCTATCCTCTCCTTATGCAGATCTTGGGCTGCTGCAAGGGCTTCACAATTTTGTTTCACCAGTGCTAATCTATTTGCATGCCCTAATGTCTCATCTTTCATTGTTGCCAAAATTCATTATCTTCTACAAGAGTTCTGATCCTTATTACCACTTCTGGTGCCACACAAAAATTGAGAGCTTGGTTTGCTTTCTTCAGCTCATCCTTCAAGGTCTGGAGCAACACCTCATAAGTTGAAAATTTTCTGATCATAGAGGCCCTTGCTCTCTATGCTTATTTTTCAATATATTTGGTACGGGAATTCGAATTGGTCTATCTTCTAACACCAAATCAACAAAAGTGTGCACATAATGCATAGCAGAAGGAAAATTTTCAGGTACCTTAGGTTCTAGATGAGGCCTTTCTTTCAAAATTTGATCACCAATCTCCTCATCCATGCCAACGAAAGCCTCATTCTTTACACGTTCTTGTTCCTTCTCTTCCTTTAGGTGTGTTATCTCTACAATTTTATCATCGTTATCTTCCATCAATGCTCAAATGGTGGCGGCCTTATCAACATTTATCCACACCAGCTCAGTAGATACCTTGACCAAGGCATTGCTGACTTGCTCGACAAACATTAGAGTAGGCTTTATTGTCATGTGCCTACTTTGGGGTTCCTTTTTCACTCTTCATGAGACACAAGACTCCTCGCACAGGTCAAAATCTGGTTCATCCATATGAGTCTACATGGACCAGGATAACTGCTTCCTTGTGCACATAGTGGAAAAATCTAGATCCATTAGCTCCCACCCATATAACTCTTTAAGGCCCACATTTCTTTGAAACTGGGCATGGACAATTTTTCTTGTGTCCTCAGCATAGCCCATGCTAAGGACAACATACTCTTCACTTGCTCTTTCTCTTTTTTTCTTGGCCCCTTAGGAACTTGGGCGCCAATGTCTAAAGTTGGCCCTTCTCCTACCTGAGTTGCAATGGGTGCGTTGGGTTGTTCTTGCATAATTTCTTATGCCTCTTTCACCTCTTCCTCTTCATCTCTAATGTCTTCATCTTGATGTCCCTCCACATCTTCAGGCTGGACTGGGGTACCATGCATGCTCTCTTCAGACTCCTCCACCTCCTTGTTAAGCTACAACTTTCTTCTTATCTTTTTCTTTGGTGCTTCTTTCCTAGGGGAGAGTAGAGGTGACCATTGTAAAGGTTTTGATGTTCATGCACCTTGGGTCCTAGTTCTTTTGAATACCTTCTTAAATTGGTGCTCTTCCTAGACTATATCCATGTCCAAGTCTTCCTCTCCTCCTTGCTCTTGTGGGGGAGTATCTACGCACTCACTCTCCATATTTTATGTGGGATGCCTCCAGCCTCTATGGTCCAAGCCCATGTTATCCTCATGTTCTTCTTCTTCCTCTATCTCTATGGTCGAGGCAGGATTTGGAGCTGCCACATTTTCAACTGTGTGTTTTCCCTTAGGTGGCCCTGGTAACATGAACTCATTCTCGACATACTTGTTATTTTCCAACCTAGGCTTAAGCTGGAGATAGAAAAGCATGGCTCAACTATCCCCAATAGCCAAACTGATTGGCTTCATGTTTATAACATCATAAATAAGCCTCTCAATATAGGAAAACTGACTTGGATAAACATAAGTTTTTCTGAGAGTATGGTAGTCACAATCTACCTTATCTACATTAAATCTCAACCAGCGTGAATCAGTAAACCTATGTACTAAGGCATGGAAATAGTGCATTGTGAAGGAATATGGAAGTTTTCACCAAGGACTACATGTCCCATCTTTTATTGTAAAAATTGCAATGCAAAAATGTTGGTACACTACAAATTATACTACCTTACCTACTACTAATGGCAGCTCCTTAAGAATACGCCATTCCTCCTCAAATGTCACATGTAATCGATCATAGCATAGTTCTACACTTTTCTTGAATGGGCCACTCATTTTTCATTCACACAAGTACATCTCAAAACATTAGCGAGGGAATTCTTCTCCACAGGGTATTCCTAAATTTTGTTCTTTGGCCCATCGGGCACTGCAATTTCTACAAACACAAGAGATAAGAGGATAGCGCCAGAACTTATCTTTTCACTTATGTGCACTTCCTTAGTAATTGTTTTTGCTATGTAGCCTACTAGATTGTATAATTCTCCTTGTGACATCTTCTTGGAAACATGTAGCCACATAGTGTTTACCTGTAACCATCTCTCTTGTTCATTCAGTTTAGTGAGTAGATGTGTGGCTTCCTGTACCACCGGGTACTTCCTTAATTTGTAGATGTTCATTACACATAGACCCTTTGAGTATATCAACTTCTTGCTTATGGCTATAACAGATTCATTATCAGTTATATCACTACCAATTTTTTTCCATGTGCCCTTCAGTCTTGTCAATGTGGAAATCAAAGGCACAGTGACCCTTACCCGCCATCCAGCAAAATAGAAGAAGTCCTTGTGGACTCTGCTCATAAGCCATTGGTATAAACTTTCTTGTTTTCAAAAATATGGGAGTTCATACAATTGATATACCCCTACCTTCTTGAGAAACTTCTCCCCAACATCATCATATACCGCCATGTTGTCCATTATGCACTTGTTGGTCTTCTTATTCAACAAAATGTCCAACTCTCCCTTGTTATCAGTGGTGTGGTGGTTGTAATCACTTACTTTGCATCTACAGATATGGGAATCCCAATCCCATCTTACTATCACTCCTTCTAGATATTGCATCTCTAAAAAATTGCTCTTAGGAGCATCTTCAACCTCAACCTCCACCTTTTTCTTCCCCTTCATACCTATTGTAGGTGCTTTCTTTCATGTCGTGGTAAAACTTTACATTTATAGATAATGAGATAGAGAGGGAAGAGAAAGTGACCAATCAGTCATAAATGGCATTTTTTTACCTACCAAGGACCAATGTCATCATTTTTGCATAACAAAGCATGGTACCATGTTTTCCTTCAGCTTGTGTGTCATTGGGGTTACATGACAAGGGAAAGGGTGTTATTAAGTAATAAATTTAGGTAGGTGGAATTATTAGATGCTTGTTTCCATATTTCTCCATTGAAACAACATCCTTTTGTGTTTCTTTAGTGTAAAATTTAACCCTTGGAGAAAAAAAGTGAATGCAACAATTATTATGCAAATTAGAGATTCCATACGAAATTTATGGCCAAAATACCAGTACGCAGTCAAGGGCAAGAATGGTAATACACTCTATAGGTATCTGACCTTTATGGGTGCTTTGTTACATGGATTTTGAATGTTCCACGGCATGTTAACATTTGGCAACTCATATAATATGATAACTAACCTTTGTGGCCTCACCTTTATCATTCACGGTTATTCCTTGTTGCATGGCTTTTTAGATCTCTCATAATTATCCATTTAACTCTCCTAATATGCCACAAAACTCTTCCTTCTTATTGTGCAGCATTTCTACCCATGACCATGTTCCTTCATTCCATAGACTTTCAAATTATACGAAACTTTCAAATCCACGTGACACTAAGTTATAATTACACGAATTTTAACCTATGTTGTTTCATAACATATTTACTTTCTTTATGGCCTTGTGTGGCATGTTCTTTTTGCATCATGACCTATTCCAAGTAAAACCCATGTTTTGTTTCCCATCGTGAAGTACTAAAATTTTTTACCACCAGTATAGAAGACTATAACTTATTTATTATTTAGGTCTACATATGAAATCCATAAAACATTAACTTTGCAACTAGTCTTCCACATCTATTCTTTCTTAGCCAATTTTGAACTGTAAATACGAGGCTTCAATTTAAATGTTAAAAATTGTTAATTCTCTTAATACATACTTATATATACACAAAACCTATAACTCTGTATTGAAATTTCTTGGGTCTTCAAGAATGAAGTCACCTAAGTTTGGAACTTTGATGAGTTGTTTAAAATAGGATGGGGTGTTATTTTGGACAATAGTTTGGTGACTTTCAAGGGACATCTTCCTACTAGATGGTTTGATCAATTGTCTTTTAGCATCCATTAGGCATGGATTTGAGCCTATATCTCTAAAATGTGGTCTCAAGCATAAAAACTACCTCCTAAACTATATAAAGTATGTACGACAAGTCTAATCATGCTAGCAAGCCATCATGTTAGTTCCCGGATGCTATAAAGTCAAGACATCTACTATATGTATACGACATTCTCCCATGCCTTGATATTATGTCAGCCCTATATCTATATATTGCATGGTTCATCGAGTGGTCTAGAATGGTCAAGTGTTTGGTCTCATATATACATATGTTCATGTTATTTGGTATTGCTTCTCTAACAAGAGTGTTCGAGGAGACTCACAACTAATATAGAGTTTTTGAAACTATTCTTGACCAATCTCTTCATGGTTGGTCTACTCCCAACTATTCTTGTTGGCTAGATTTTCTACATAGCTAAAAACCTAGGCAATCATGAGATAAATATCCCTCATTTAATGATGAGACTCTCATGTAAGATGTTTATCAATTTGGTAAGTATGAATTCTAATAACAATTTGCAGTGGGTTTTACTTTAATTACAAAGCTCATGAACCATAGCTTAGATTTTTTGCAGCAAGTAAGCAATTGTTTATGAAGTATTTTCATAAGGGGGAAATAATGGAATTTGGGAAAGAAGAAAGAAAGATATGTAATACAACCAATAGTTTACAGAGTTGGTTTCATACACATGGATTAAATAGACAAGTAGATCTCACAATATTTAGAAGTAAAGGAAAAGAAAATCTTCTAATCTAAATCTCAAATAACACAAAGTTTATCTAAAGATCCACTTATAAGTAAGAAGTAAATGCACTGTGGACATAAAGTTCTCTGGAAATATTCCTTTATTCAATTCCTCAGCTTTCACAAAAATGGCATCAAGGGTTGCAGCACAAAGTATGGATCTCAAGAATGTTGATTAATAGATTGTGATCAATTAACCCATAGGTTCTTCCTATATTTATAGTGGAGAGAGGGAAATTACAAATAGGAAGCTTTCAATGAAATGTCACATGTGGAAGTTATGAAAAGGGAAGCAGATAGCCATCTTCCTCCTGGAGTTCCTCTTTGCATGACATGCATGATTTATAACTGAAATTAGAACCTTCTATTTTACATGTCTACCACCTATTTCCAAGTAATTGACTTCTTTTAGTAATGTGAAGTAACAAAATTTATAGCTAATTATCTAATTTTTACAATTTTAATTGATTTCTCAATTGCTTTTTCGAAGAAAAAAAGAGAAACAAGAAGAAAGAGGAGAAGAAATTAGAAGAAAGCTGCAACATTCTCAGTCATGTTCTTCTTCCATACTCTGCATGTTGATCCAACCTGTATTGCACTTTGGTTTCATCCACTTTAGTAATGAATGATCTAAATTATATCTTTTCCTGAACCCAAAAGACTCTTTCTCCCACATGGTTGACTCTTTTCATTTGGTTCTCACCAAACTAGATCTAGAAGCAGCTGACAGTGATTTTTCTTGTGGTTATTCCCTCTAACCTATCTTTCCCTTTTATCCTTGAAGATTTTGTAGTTTTTTTATGCACTAATAGAATGCTTTCTGTAAAAAATTCAGACAAAACTCATCACCTTTTTTTTTAATTACATACGAGTAATTTTAAATTCTAGAAAGCATTCCAGGTGAAGGAAAATACAAGTAGATTCAATGAAGGCTTCAATTGTGATGCATCCTAAAATCTACTATGAATAACCCAGTCACACTGGCACATCACTCAACCTGAGCTGAGTGCTCACCCAAAGTGCACAAAGGTACCAGGCCCCTCTTTAGAGTTTATTTGTGCAATAGGATGTTAGTGTGATGGTGATAAAACATATTTAGATCCATAATTAAACATAAACATTCCACAGTGCATAATCCAAATCTAGATCTTAGAGAATCATGAACTAAACAATAACTATAATAAGATTAACCATACATGAACCAGATTCAGTTATGTTTAACACCATTATCCAGCCAATATTATCCATTACATTAAACACTGTAAAACACATAATCTTCTTACATTATAAGTATATCCATAAGTCATGCACACATTAGATCCAGCAACATAACTCTACAATAATTCACACACACTCTAAACTACATAGTTCAATACATATTTATAGAGGTGGGGACTTTCCCTTCACCACCTATGCACTTCTCAAAATAGGTCGCATGTTGATAATAGCCATGTGCCTTTACAATAGCATGCATACATGCAAGTGTTCTAATAATAGATGTCCTATAGTTAACTAGAAGAAGAAATCCTATTATTAGCTTAAACCATGCATGGTGCACTTATCAGCCACTCATTCCCAAAATACCATTGCGTGTAGTGCAAGTCTTCATCTCCTATGTGTGCTCCACACGTTATCTCCAAAAATAGCCCTTATCCATAAAAATGGCTAAGTCTTGAGCAAAACTGTTATGGCATGCGTTTCCTTCCTATCTTCCTGTGCCTTCAAATGTGCCTTTGTTCCCACGCGCGCATCCTTTGTGTGTCTTCTCCTTAGAGAAACATTCTAACTACTCAACATTACCCCACACTAAAGTACATTGTCCATCCCAAAAATGGGAATTCTTTCTGATGTTCCCAATAATAAAGAATAAGTATTGAAATAATTAAAGAATCACTGTACAAAAGAATGAATCTTTACTCTGGACACACCCTCTTCTTCAACTGGGAGGATCAACTCTGGATATTCATTTTTGATTTCAGCCTCCAATGTCTGCAATCACTTAGTGTAGTCCTTGTCTTTCTATGGAATATCTATGGCTATGGCATCTATTTCATCCTGAGTGATCTTTTATTTCTCATTATGTAGCACTCGGACAACATTGGCCATACCTGACATCATTCCTTCCAGAAGATCCATCTTTTGTGTTATGAGCTTCCCAATCTCATCATATCCTCTCCTTATGTGGATCTTGGGCTGTTGCAAGGGCTTCACACTTTTATTTCACTAGTGCCAATCTATTTGCATGCCTTAATGTCTCATCTTTCATTGCTGCCAAAACTTCATTATCTTCTACAAGAGTTATGGTCCTTATTACTGCTTCTGGTGCTGCACAAAAATTGAGAGCTTGGTCTGCTTTCTTCAGCTCATCCTTCAAAGTCTGGAGCAATTCCTCATAAGTTGAATTTTTTCTAATCATAGAGGCCCTTTCTCTCTCTGCTTTTTGTTCAGTATATTTTGGTGTGGGCATTCGAAATGGTCTATCTTATAACACCAAATCAACCAAAGTGTGCACATAATGCATAGTAGAAGGAAAATTTTCAGGTACCTTAGGTTCTAGATGAGGCCTTGCTTTCAGAATGTGATCACCAATTTCCTCATCCATGCCAACAAAAGCCTCATTCTTTTCCCGTTCTTGTTCCTTCTCTTCTTTTAGGTGCATTATCTCTACAGTTTTATCCTTGTTATCTTCCATTAGTGCTCAAATGGTGGCGGCCTTATCAACATTTCTCCATGCCACCTCAGCAGGTACCTTGACCAAGGCATTGTTGACATGGTCATCAGACATTAGAGTAGGTTTTATTGTCATGTGTCTTGCTTTGGGGTGCCTTCTTCACTCTTCACGAGACACAAGACTCCTCGCACACATCAAAATATGGTTCGTCCATATGAGTCTACATGGACCAGGATAATTGCTTCCTTATGCACGTAGTGGACATATCTAGATCCATCAGCTCCCACCCATATAACTCCTTAAGGCCCACATTGCTTTGAAACTAGGCGCGGATGATTTTTCTTGTGTCCTCAGCATAGCCCATACTAGGACAACATACTCTTCACTTGTTCTTTCTCTTTTTGTTCTTGGCCCCTTAAGAACCTGGGCGCCAAGGTCTAAAGTTGGCCCTTCTCCTACCTGAGTTGCAATGGGTGCGTTTGGTTGCTCTTGCACAGTTTCTTCTGCCTCTTTCACCCCTTCTTCTTCATATCTCATTTCTTCATCCTGGGGTTCCTCCACATCTTCAGGTTGGACTGGGTACCATGCGTGCTCTCTTCAGACTCCTCCACCTCCTCGTTAAGCTTCAAACTTTCTTCTTCTCTTTTTCTCTGGTGCTTCTTTTTTAGGGGAGAGTTGAGGTGACCTTAGTAAAGGTTGTGATGTTCCTATGCACCTTGGGTCCTAGTTCTTTTGAACACCTTCTTAAATTGGCACTCCTCCTAGACTATATCCATGTCCAAGTCTTCCTCTCCTCCTTGCTCTTGTGGGGGAGTATCTGTGTGCTCACTCTCCATGTTTGTATGTGGGCTTCCTCTAGCCTCTATGGTCCAAGCCTCCACTATCCTCATGGTTCTTCTTCTTCCTCTATCCTATATGGTCAAGGCAAGGATTTAGAGCTGCCACATTTTCAATTGTGTGTTTTCCCTTAGGCAGCCCTAGGTATCATGAACTCATTCTCCACATACTTGTTATTTTCCAACCTAGGCTTAAGTTGGAGATAGAAAAGCGTAGCTCCACTGTCCCCAATAGCCAAACTGATTGGCTTCATGTTTATAACATCATAAACAAGCCTCTCAATATAGGAAAATTGACCTGGATAAACATAAGTTTTTCTGAGAGTATGGTAGTCACAATCTACCTTGTCTGCATTAAATCTCAACCAGCATGCATCAATAAACCTGTGTACTGAGGCCTGGAAATAACGACGTTGTGAAGGAATATGATAGTTTGCACCAGGACTCCATGTCCCATATTTCATTGCAAAAATTGCAATGCAAAAATGTTGGTACACTGCAAATTATACTACCTTACCTACTACTGATGGCAGCTCCTTAAGAATACTGCCATTCCTCCTCAAATGTCATGTGCAATTGATCATACCATAGTTCTGCACCCTTTTTTGAATGGGTCACTCATTGTTCCTTCACACAAGTACATCTCAAACCTCTCTGCGAGGGAATTCTTCTCCACAAGGTATTCCCAAATTTTGTTCTTTGGCCCATCGGGCACTCCAATTTCTACAAACACAAGAGATAAGAGGATAGCACCAAAACTTATCTTTTCACCTATGTGCACTTCCTTAATAATTTTTTCTGCTATGTAGCCTACTAATTGTATAACTTCTCCTTGTGACATCTTCTTGGCAATATGTAGCCACATGGTATTTACCTACAACCATCTCTCTTGATCATTTATTTTAGTGAGAAGATGTGTGGCTTCCTGTACCACCAGGTACTTCCTTAATTTTTAGATGTCCATTCCGCGTGGACTCTTTGAGTATCCCAACTCCTTGCTTATCGCTATAACAACTTCCTTATCGGTTAGATCACTACTAATTTTATTACCATGTGCCCTTCAATCTTGTCAATGTGGCAATCAAAGGCGTACTGTGATCCTTACCCCGCCATCCAGCAAAATAGAAGAAGTCCTCATGGACTCTACTCATAAGTCATTGGTATAAACTTTCTAGTTTTCCAAAATATGGGAGTTCATACAATTGATATACCCCTACCTTCTTGAGAAACTTCTCCCCAACATCGTCATATACTAGCATGTCATCCACTGTGTGCTTGTTGGTCTTCTTATTCAACAAAACATCCAACTCTCTCTTGTTATCAGTGGTGTGGTGGTTGTAATCACTTACTTTGCATCTGCGGATATGGGAATCCCAATCCCGTCCTGACTATCACTCCTTCTAGATATTGCATCTCTAAAAAATTGCTCTCGGGAGCATCTTTAACCTTGACCTCCACCTTTTTCTTCCCCTTCGTACCTATTGCAGGTGCTTTCTTTGGTGCCATGGTAAAAATATTTCCTTTTCTTCTCTGTCGAGTAAGCTCTTATGCCCTAGCTCAAAAATGCGTGCCCTAGCTCAAAACCCCATGCCCTAATGAAAATGCCCTATCTCCTTCTCAATGCTTCTTCTTCTCTCAAACCCTTCTCCAATGGGGGCGTAAGCCACTTCTTTGCACAAATCCACTCTCCACGTCTGGTTTCGCAACTCTCTGCACCTCAAACATGTTTCGTTTGGCTCGGTCACAACTAGCTTGCTCGAATACTTGTGATTGAAAAGGTAAAAATAAACCCGCATCACATCCTTATATAGATTTTTGAAAATTTATTATATTATTGCTCCTTCACCTACCACCAATCCTCTCATTAATTGACCATTTTCCCAACTTTTACGCGTGGTACACCTTCACACCCTAGTTATAACCTTCTAGCGTGCCTTCCTACCTTCTGGCTACACACCTCCTTCTACGTGCTCCCATGCACTGAAGTACCTCTTCATTGCACCTTCCGCTAGTAGTTTCCATGGCCATAGCTTACCTCACGTTATATTGTTCATTCATTTATTTCCAACTATGGTCTTCTCTAGGATCAATCTTCTTTCTAGCAACTCCTTTTCATCTTGAATAACACATGTAACAGTATGTTATCATGTGTTCCCTTTGTTGAATAATAACCACCCCACACCAATGGTATGTTTAGTCCTTTGTGCATAAAAATACTTCATATTGTAATTAGCTCCTAGCATGCAAACACACTTATTACACAAAACACCAAACTAAATTGACAAAGCATAGTGACAAAGAAGTAAATACATTAAAAGAAATATAAAAAGGTAAATCTATACTAAATGGAAATACTGCCTTATTACAAACACCAAGAAGACTTATTTATAGTAGGGATTCAATTTACTTCCATTTAAGTAACTGGGTAACCATGTTCCATCAAGCGCCTCTAACTGACAAGTGGTTGATTCAAGGATGTGAGTGATAACATATGGTCCCAACCAATGCACCTTAAGTTTTCCTGGATGGCACAAAAACTTGGAATCATAAAGAAGTACCATTTGTCCAACCTCAAGCTTCTTATCCCTGATGTGTCTGTCATGTCATGCCTTCTGCCTAGCCTTTTCCTACTTCTGACTCCAACGTGCTATGGCGTGCCTCTCATCCAGCTATATTAACTTGTCAATTCTTTCTTCTAATGCTTGCTCATCAACTAGACCTCCCACATGTGTAATATGTAAAGAAGGTAACATGAATTCCATGGGAAGAACTACTTCTGCACCAAACACCAACTGAAAGGGTGTGGCCTTATTCAACCTTTTGTAGGTTGTTCTATATGCCCAAAGTACAACAAAAAATTTATCATCCCAATCTTTCCTTCCAACATCACAAATTTTTGTTAAGGTCTGGCTCAATATCTTGTTGAAAGCCTCAGGAGTTCTCCATTTTCTTGAGGGTGATAAGGTGTAGTCTTATGGTGTGCAACCATAAACTCATCCAACAATATCCTGATTGTCTCATTCAAGAAGTGTGTGCCCCTATCACTTGTCAAACTCAATAGAGACATCCATACCTAGTAAGAATATTTTCCCATAAGAACCTTGTTGTTGTAGCCATTGTACAATCCTTTGTAGGTGTTGCTTCTTCCCACCTTGTAAGATAATCTGTACAAGTGATGATGTAGTGTGATCTGGTTCTACATGTGACTGGGGAAATAGGACCCACAAATTCTATTACCCATTTTTCAAATGGCTCATGCACTAGGAATAGGCCTCAAAGGCATTTCATCTCTTTTCCCAGGTTTTCCAAGGCACTGACAGTGATCACACACCTTACAATACTCTTTACAATCCTTGTACAGGGTCTCCCACCATAATCCAGTGAGTAGAATACTTGTGCGGAGTGGCGTCACCTACATAATGCCAACCTGCAATACCACCATGAGCCTCTTCCATGATATTTGTGTGCTCATGTTCTAGTACACACCGACATAATACTTCATCTTGTCCTAGTTTGTATAAGTCACCACTGATCAACATGAAGGGTGCAACATGAATTGCAAGTTGCTTCTTCTTCTAAGGATCTTTCATTCCTTCTGGCGTCATACCTGTGTGCATAAAAAGACAACAATATCCTCCAATTCTAAAGTGCCCACTATGTAACCTGTACAACTATGCATCCGACATTGTATCTTCAATTGTCTACGTGTCCTCCCCTGATTGAATCCTTGATAAGTGGTCTAGGCCAGAATTACTTTTACCTAGTTTTACCATGACTGTAAAGTCAAATTATTGGAATAAGAGCACCCATCGACATATACGCCCCTATAAAATGGGCTTATTTACCAAGTATTTTAATGCCATGTGATCTGTATAAAATACAAAAGGTGTTGCTAGCAAGTATTATCTAAACTTATGTAACGTGTAGATCATCGACAAGGCCTTGCACTCTGTAGTTGTATAATTCTATTCCGCAAGAGTCAACTTTCTACTAGCAAAGTAGATAGGATGATCTATAATACCTTCTCCATGCTAAGCTAACATTACACCAATGGTTGTGCCAAAGGCATCCACATGTACATGAAAGGGTTAGTTCCATGAGGGAAAATGCAAAATAGGTGATGTAGTAAGTCTCTCCTTCAATGCCTCAAATGTGCGTTGTTGTGGTTCTCCCCAATAGAATGTCCCTTTTCCTTTTAGTAACTCTTCCAAGGGTACGGAAATCTTCGCATATCCTTTGATAAATTTTCTGTAATACCCTATGTGGCCCAAGAATCCACACCTCACTTTGACTTGTAGGCTCCTCCAAGCCTACAATAACTGCAACCTTAGTTGGATCTACTAACAAACCTTCCTTGCAGATGATGTGCCCTAGAAAGAGTTCTAAAAGGTGTAGCAAACACACATTTCTTGATATTTAAAGAGATGTTTAACTTGTCTACATCTTTCAAACATTAAGTGCAAGTTGTCACAATGATCCTTAACAAGCCCATATATTGTCCAATCATCCAAGTAAACCTGTAAGAATTTGTGAATAAAATCCTGGAATTCTTGAACAACTATGCATGAAAATACAGTAGGTGCGTTCTTTAAACCAAAGAGCATCATAGTATATGAAAAAATTCCCCATTTAGTGGTGAAAGTCATTTTCTCTTGATCCTCCTTTGTAATTCTAACATGGTGATACCCCGAGAATCCATCTGTGAAAGAGTAAATTTCGCACCTGTAACACCTTCTAATATTTCCTCAATGAAAGGCGTAGGAAAAGGATCAATCACACATGCAACATTCAACTCCCTGTAATCCACACAAATCTTAATCTGACCATCTTTCTTTATATTGATTACCATGGGGCTAACCCACTCTAATTATTCTAGGGGTTTAATGATGATAGATTTCAACATTTTGTCAATTTCTTCTTTAACTGTTATGTGTAGGTTAGGGTTCATCCTGTAAGGTCTCTTCCTGACCGGGGGTGCACTCCTTCTTTTAGCTTAATATTCATCTCACCTAATGATTCATGTACTCCCTTTAACTCATGGTATATCCTAGGGAATAAGTCCTGGAAATCACCTAGTAACTCAATTATCTTTGCTACTTCAGAATCAAACCAATAATCTCCAATTATGGCCTCATTAGGTTCAGTATCTGTGCCAATGTTCACTTTCTTGGTCTTCATAGGTTCATGATAGGTGTTCCCACATTTTATCTGCACTGTCTAAAACCTTGCACATACCTGTTGAATGATCTATGTCCAAATCTTCTAATTCTTCATCATCCACTATGTAGACCATCTTTCCTTTCTCCTTCTTAAAGCAAGCGCACTTAAGCAGTTATGGCATCTGTATCATCTACTTCATCAAAAAGCGCTCCTTTTTCTTCCTCAACAAATAAATCCTAATTGAATTCTTCAAGCCTGGGGTACATTGTCTCCCATAGTGGGAGCACTCCATAACCCATAATGCCTCTCTTAATGAGGGTTTAGTTAGAGAAGTAGTCAAAAGTCTGTGGTCTATTCATGTAATCAATTATTGCCAATTTCCAGTCTCCCTATGAAGTTCTACATAAACATACCAAGCCAGGGATAAGATTAGCAGTGAAATATTCGTAATATGGCGAAAATTTCATTTTATGAAAATTTGAAAAGGTGAATTCCCTTGGAGTGATGTCGGTGTCCATGTTCACCTAAAATAATAGTAGATTTTTTCATGGGGGGTAGTTCGCCTTCATTTGAAAACATCTCCTATAAAATGACAAGTAGCTGATTCGCCGAGGTAGTATACCTTAAGTAGCTTAACAAATTACCAATACTGTGAAATTTTAACTCAGGCATACCCTTAAGCACCAGAAGATTCAGACTATGTTATCCTGTGATTGTTGATCCGCGACAAAACTGTATTGACGAACAGATTAAGTTTTTCGCTCTTCTTGGGCAGTCTCTGACACGCGACTTGAAAAATATTAGTCAAGGTCCTCGAAAAATGGTGACTCGCTGACATATGGGGGAATGGTGACCCGCGATTTATAGCTTGGCAGTGTGAGGTTAGATGGGGTTGACGCAAGTGAGCATGGGTTGTGGTTACGCGCAACATGGCAGTGGTGACATGAGACATGGGCAATGGTGACACGTGACATGGGGACCAGTGACTTGACATTATTACATGGAGCAGTGGAGCATGTGTGACATGGTAGGTGATGATGCGTAGATCCCATTTAGAAAGTGGTGTCGCGACATGGATAGTATTAATACCCATGGGCGGTAATGATTTGTGAGAGATGGGCAGTATGACATGCCATAGAGGAGGTCAATTGATTACAATGGGTTTATTGGACGCCCATTTAATAATCATATTCAGATAGTGGACGCGCGACAGGATGATGAGGTTTATTGACGCGAGACAAGTGTAGAGTTGACACATGAAATAAATGTCAGATACGGAAATTTTTGCATGAGACAGCAGATGTCAGAGGCTGCAGACAGCTATCCTCAGTGACATTGGTGTCAATAGTTACATCAAACACACGTTAACAAGGTTGTTGACTTGCTCACTAAGGTCTGTTGATGCGCGTCACTGAATTCTCTTGATCGCTTTGACCAAAATCTCCTATCAGTCTAAGCAGCCATAACCTATAATGCCTCTCTTCAGGCGAAGGTTTAGTAGAGAAGTAGTCAAAAAATGGGTCATTCCCACGTAATCAAGTTCCAGGGATATTCCAATTTCCACATCTCCCTATGTAGTTTTGCATAAACATACCAAGCGCATGTGCACCTTGTAAAGTGGAATAAATTTTGTGCACCCAAAGTGAAGGTGGTAAAGCTTCCTACCCCTTTGTCTAGATTCTCTCACACTACTGAACGTGGTGCTGAATAGGTTGATTACCATGATATATGCATATTTGAGTAGGTGCATTGCTCCTGAGAAACCAGGTTGTTAGAGAATTTCTTACTTCATTCCATTCTATGAGATTATCCCTGTGAACCATCCACCAACATGTTGTCATCCCATCTATAGGGTATACACTAACATATTTCTTCTCTTTATTTGATTCGTCCACTGCTCCTCCATGGCACGTAGGAATACCGAAGGATCTCCTTCTCCAGTGTACGGGGGTATAGAGTTGTTACCTATCCTCCTAATACAATGAGGTTTGTTCCTCCATGAAAATGTGACTTCTTACTTTGTGCCCAACCATCTCATAGGTGTCATGTGCCCAATTATCACAAGCAATACTTGTAGTATCACTAATAGACTGTGCATCTTCCCACTAGAGGATTCCTTCCTTAGATGGATCAAGTACTCCCAAATCTTGAATGGTCGTGCACATAAATTTTGTTTAGATCTTCCTCACTCAAAGGTTCAACATAAGGTGTAGATTTCCCATCTGTTAAAGGGATAATAACTCGTTCTTCCTTGTTCTCAAAACTTATATACCCCTTGTTGAACCGTAGATCAGACATTATTTTCATAACACCAAGGGTGCACCAAGTAGAGCTGGGAAGTTGTCTGCTTCTGCAAGTGCTAAAACCTCAAAGTCCCCAATGAACTTGGCCCCTTGTATAGTAATGGATGCATCCTTTAAAACTCCTTATTGGAGTGGCCTTAGTTTTATTAGCCATAAACAATACATTAGAGGATGGTTGTAATGGAGGTCTGTCCCATCTGCACCCATGCATATAAAGTAAGCACATTCACTTTCGCACGCTATGTCAATCAATATATTTCTCAAAAGCCACCCATCCACAACAACATTTAGAGTGATTTCCTTGTCATAATCCAATCTATGAGGGGGAAGATTAGCATGTAGGATTTTCCTATCCATTCTCAATACCTATGCATGGAGTGTTTCCCTTTAGCTAATTCCCTAGTAATGGAATAATATTCTCCTTGCACAACATCTTGCATACCTCTTTCAAATCATCAACATAAAACTGGACCATTTTTGCTACCTTTTTTGTTCCAACTTCTGTGACTATTCCTTTAAATATTATATTTCACCTTGAATATTTCTGAGTACCTCCATGGTTTCATGATAAACCTCCTTCTGATGTGTAGGATCTGGGTATCTTGCATGCAAAACCTCCTCCTTAGTAATGGTAGGCTTTTGTTGTAACATCTCTCTGTGCACGCGCAGCTTCAGTGCATGTAGTAATCTTCATAGGTACTACCTCAGGTTCTGGTGCCAACTTTGGCATCCACTAATTTTACATGGTGTTGTATCCTAACCATCCCTATGCCCTTGTTTTCCTACTTATGTTGTGTGCTAAGATGCTCATATAAGTATGGGCATTCATCATAGTTATGATTCTTCCCACAAAAATAACAAGTAATATTCTGAGGGCATTCATTCCTATAGTGATTAGGATATCCACATGTAAAACACATTCCCATGAGGAAACTCACCTCATCCACCACCATGGCCTCAATCCCCAAATCCACCACGGTATCCTTGACCTCTGCCATGACTTCCTTCAAAGCGCCCTTCATTCCGATCATAGCGCCCTTGAGTGTGATCATGATCATGGTGCTCATTTTTACTTTTAGAATTATCTGATACTCCTGTCTGTCGTACACCAATATCTATAGCATCATGGATCTGACCAATCAACCTGTAGTCTTCTATATTGTGAGTCGTGGACCATAAAATCTTACAATAGCAAGATACATTCTTTCTTATCACGCATTGTAATAATGGGCAGTGGCTTGCATCATGGTCTAAATGACATATCTCACAGTCTAGCAACAATGAATGTATTGACCTATGGGGACAACTATCCTTAGTATGCCCTTCCACTTCACAATATGTACACCAAATCCCAGTGCATGCATCTTGTGTGCTGAATTGGCCGATAATTTCTCCAACTATTTTTCCATAGCTACAATCTATGCTTCCAGGAATGGGCTCACTCCAGTGTCTATACTTTTTACTTCCTCAACATGCAACACTACTTCAAGTGCTTCATGTGGGTCCGTATATGTCTTATGTGACGGTGCCCTCCTAAGAGGTGTGATCAAGCCCCCAAAAAACCACTATGCATGTTGGCTTGCATGAATATCATAATGAAATTTTAGACAAAAGTGTTTTGAAATGGAGCATCATATTCCCAAATGCTTTCAGTAGTGCTCTACTTAATATCCTTGAGCGCATTTATACTCTTCTAATCAAACTCAGGGATATGAAACTCCTTAAGGAAAGCTTCTTGTAATGTTGCATAATCTACACAAGTCTGATCAGGGTCAAACTTCCATACCAACTGTGAGTGCATCCCTGTAATGTAGTTACAAACTGACTTTCTTTGCACTCAGAAGTCATTATTCCTTTTGTGTGCCACAGTATCTCACACATGTGCACATGCTCAACAACATATTCTATTCCACTATACTCTGGAAGATGAAGTGACATCTCCATGTAAATATTCTAGGGTTGGTGAGGACCATGCCCACCTGATCCAAAACCTCCTGTGTTACCTCTACCTCTAGACCCACCAGATCCACCAAAAATAGAGCCACCTATGCCCCCTGATCCTCCACCTGTAGTTGGAAGTGGACTAGTGGATGTACTACCATGTGTCCCAATAGTGGTACTAAACTGAACTCCTACAGTCTGTGAGGTGGTACTACTCCCAGAAATGAGTCCAAAATTCTGCACATGTTGAGTTCTGTGCCGATGATGCACCTGAAAAGGTACCTCCAAATACAAATAATATGATTTTCCAGCCATAGATGTGTCTTTATACTTGATTTACTCCTTTTCTTCTACTCCCCAAACTAGCTTGTTGACTACTGGTTATACTAGATACTAGAAAACCAAGCACAAGGGCTAGGTTTCAAGTAGATTCAGATGCGTACCTGTGGCCCATGTCATCTCTATTAGCATGCTCCCATATGAGGCCGAGGAGGGTTCCTTGTCATGCTTTCCCAAATGGGGAGTTCCAAATGCTCTGGCTCCATGCCTTCTGTGTGAGCTCCAAATCCTTCATGAGCCATCTCTCTCCTCAATGCCATCCAT
Source organism: Taxus chinensis (assembly GCA_019776745.2). Lineage (NCBI taxonomy): Eukaryota > Viridiplantae > Streptophyta > Pinopsida > Cupressales > Taxaceae > Taxus > Taxus chinensis. The sequence goes on along the minus strand of CM034150.1, from coordinate 820,224,711 downwards.
TCTGTAATATCACAATGCTTTCTCTATCTCCCTCTCACACCTCATTATACTTAAGCCACCTTTCTTCTCTTTTCCTCTTTGTCATCTAGGTCCACCATCCTTCACCAAACCTGCTCATACCCCCACGTGTGGTAGGGTTTAGCTAGCCATCAACTTTTCTTCCAAGTTCAGGGTTACCATCAAGATTTTGATCCAAGTGAGAATGCCTTGCAGATAGGTTCCCCTGGGATAACACAAAAACTAGAACTCAGCTACCTCTGGGCAAGAGTAAGTAGAAATTGAGTACTCTAAAATATAGCTATTCAGAACACCACAAACCAAGTGTCCACAACACGTGTCCAAATCAGATCAGCATCATAGAGGGCCTGAAATTCTTCCTACGTCTAGACAAGTGTGTGATACCTCCAATTCCTTTTAGACACATAAGTCAACCAGCCACTTGTATAGCTCTATTGGAAAGATAACAAAGAAACTCTCATATAAACAGTCATACAAATTATGCTCTACCCACATGTGTGCGTCAAAATCAGATCCAGTACTAAACCTCTGAAGCATACTCTTCTTCCAGATCTATTATCCACTCCTCAATACTTGCTAGGGTCAACCGATACGTCTTCATCATGAAACATCCTGAAAATAGCTGAAAAAGAGGTCTCAGACAACGGAACCAATGATGTAGCCTAGAATCTACTATGAATAACCCAGTCGTGTTGGCACATCACTCATCCTAAGTTGAGTGCTCACCCAAAGCACGCAAAGGTATCCAGGCCCCTCTTTAGAGTTATTTTTGCAGGATGTTAGTGTGATGGTGATAAAACATATTCAGATCCATAATTTAAACATAAACATTCCACAGTGCATAATCTTGATCTAGATCTTAGAGAAATCATGAATTAAACAATAACTATAATAAGATTAACCATACATGAACCAGATTCAATTAATGTTTAACACCATTATCCAGTCAATATTATCCATTGCATTAAACACTATAAAACACATAAGCTTCTTACATTATAAGGTATATCCATAAGTCATGTGCACATCAGATCCAGTAGCATAACTCTACAATAATTCACACACTCTAAAATACATAATTCAATACATATTTATAGAGGTGGGGACTTTCCCTTCACTACCTATGCACTTCTCAAAATAGGTCGCATGTTGATAATAGCCATGTGCACCTTTACAATAACATGCATACTTGCAAGTGTTCTAATAATAGATGTCCTATAGTTAACTTGAAGAAGAAATCCTATTATTAACTCAAACCATGCATGGCATTTATCAGTCACTCGTTCCCAAAATATCATTGCATGTAGTGCAAGTCTTCATCCCTATGTGTGCTCTGCACGATATCTCTAAAAATAGCCTTTATCCATAAAAATGGCTAAGTCATGAGCTAAACTATTCTAGTGCATGTTTCCTTTCCTATCTTCCTACACCTTCAAATGTGCCATGTTCCCATGCACACATCCTTTGTGTGTCTTCTCCTTAGAGAAAAATTATGACTACTCAACAAACTGGAAGATTGGGAGCAGTTGCACAAGGTCCTAAAAGGAATTTTCCATGTAATGACTTCCACATGGGTTTTGTTAGAAACAAGAGGATGATTTTTTATCGAAAGCCTTTACAATTATGAGAGTTGGTTTTATTTCTTCCTCTGATTCTAAAGATATATTCAATGTATCATACATTAACTTCAGCTTCCTTCACCAATATGGGCATAAATGAAGTATTCCTACAAATAATTCAGACAAGTATGCAATTCATAGCATGAATATCTAATTTCTTCACCGAGATCTGATTATAAAGCATGTTGCCCTCAATTTTTAAACTTCGTTTTCATTCTAAGCAAGCTAAAAATATTATTTAATTCCCCTGTGCACTCACATCAACATGGAGATAGCCATAATAATAAAAATAAATCCTTTCCAACCCTAGGCGCTAAAATGGATGCTTCCCAGAAATTAAAAAAACTCGTCTTTTAGGTATGTGGCTATACCAGAATGGGTCACACTTTTTGGCTATAAGTCATGGGAAAAATATAAGAAGTAGATAGTGGAAAAAATTACCCTATCTGACAGGGTCTAATTCTTCACTTTTCACTTAAGTTGCTTTTGTGGAAAAAACATAAGGAGTAGGCAGTGAAAAAAAAATACCCTTCCTGACAAGGTCTAATTCTTCACTTTTCACTTAAGTTTTTTTTGTGGAAAAAACATAAGGAGTAGGCAGTGGGAAAAAAATACCCTTCCTGGCATGGTCTAACTCTCCACTTTTCACTTAAGTTGCTTTTGTGGAAAAAAAATAGAAGGAGAAAGCAATGGGAAAAAATACCCTTCCTAGCAGGGTCTAATTCTTCGCTTTTCACTTAAGTTGCTTTTGTGGAAAAAAAATAAGGAGCAGATAGTGAAAAAAATTACCCTGCCTAGCAAGGTCTAATTCTCCACTTTTCACTTAAGTTGCTTTTGTGGAAAAAACATAAGGAGCAGGCAGTGGAAAATATTACCCTACTTGGCAAGGTCTAATTCTCTGCTTTTCACTTAAGTTACTATGTTAAATTCTTAACTTTCCCAACAGCTCCAAAAAATGCAACTAGCAAGAAGAAACCATCATTCCCAAAAAGTGGGACTTGTTTATTACTTTTTCCTTTAAAATTGTGTGAAAATTCGTCACTTCAGGTAGCGTGGAAATTAGACATGGAAGGCAGCTTCAAAAATCGTGATTGGCATGAAGACTGCATTTCTTTCCAAGAAAACACAAGTAGAGAATAAAATTTGCCATTTTTGGAAAGGGTCTTGGAAGATGTAGTAGCAAAAACTTGCAAGTGCCATAACTTTCACTCTGTGGCTCTGTTTTAGGTGTCGTTTTCTCTAAAAGTGCATTTTTTTCGATCTCTACACATTGGTGGTAGATTTTTTATTATTTTCATAAAATCTATTATTCCACCTTTTTGGACCAAGCAACCTCTTGCAATCTCCTGAAGGAATCTTGAGCTCTAGTCACATTTAGACAGATTAATTAGTAATTAAAAACATTAGATAGATTTTCAAAACCCTAGGCCCGGGAAAATGTCTGGCAGGAAGAATGAATAGGCTACAGGAATTTTCGGACAGAAAATGGAGAAAGACAAAAATAAATAAAAACAAAACAAGAAAGAAGCTGTGGGAAATTTCTCTAAAAAAATTCTCCGATCAGTTGATCTACAAAAATTCTCCCCCCGGGTGAATGTTCTATGGTAATAATGATGTGGTGAAGTGCTTTATATAACCTAAATCCTCCAATTTTAGCTCAATCTATTTTTAAAAGAACTTTATTTATTTAATAAAAATAAATAAAACGCTTGCAAAAAAGGTTTGACAAATGAATTGAGTGGGCTTTGGCATGTGGGTATTTGTCAAATTTGGCTTTTACAACTCTCTGGGGATACCTTAGAGAAATGCAAACAACTGCAGGAAAAACAAACACAAAATGACCCATTACTTTGAAAAGAATGATTTTTTTAAAAAGGGGTAGTTCCAGATTTCAGGGTGAAATCTCGAGGACACCAATTCTAATTGGTCCTCACCTATCTATATATAATGGTATCATGGTCCTCTCAAATGGGAGATTGTTTGGCCCCCCTACCTAAACTATCTCATCTATCTGGAACTATATAGATTGTTCCCTGTTCTTGGTCACTCTTGGGTATATATATATGTCATGGTTAGTCAATTGGTACTCACTTGCAAGATTGATATATAGGGCCTATCATAGATATAGATAGGGGATTGGTAATTTTCCTTTATAACTATATCTCCCAGAGAACCCCCTCAAGAAGCTATATAGATAGAGGCATTCAATGTACTATCTATCTATATACCCATATCTAACTAATCTAATATTGGGTGGTGCTCGGCCTCCTCGACTTCTATATGCATATTGGATTGGAATTGAACCCAACCTAAAAATATTGGATTAGAAACTACTATATGTGTAAGGGCTTAGAAACCACTATAGGGGCCTCGGCCTCCCAAGAGATTCCCCTATCTATATGGTGAAGTGCCGAAGGATATGAATAGATGTAGATAACAAGCCGAAGGATATCATCCTGATAGTTGGAACAAAATTTTCTATGAGATACAACTTTGAAGGCAACCCCATATCTAGATAGGTCTCTTTATGGGTATCACGTATATATGTGATGATGATGTGATATGATCCTTCCATATAGATCTATAGGGACCATATCTATATAGGGGTGGTCCCAGTTGAGGGTGTATCTATTTGAATCACCTTGGGTTGGATGTCTCACTATTTATATATGGTTCTTCCCAATATCTTCCCTAATCAACTGAGTTCTCTATACTGTATATAGAATAGATAGGGGAAACACTAAATTGCATTTAATTTGAAACTTCCATAATTTTGTAACCTCCTCAGAACTCTAAACCTAAAAATGCCACTCAAGAACAACAAAAATAATGTGCAAAGCACTTATGAAAATCGAAACTACACTACCATTCAACCAGCTAATATAATTACAGTTATTAAATATTGGTGTTGGCGATTGTTTACAAAGTTTAAAGTTGAATCTAAGGGAAGATAAAGGGCCACTTTTACCCAAGGAGGAGGATGTTTCTTGTAGTTTTATTGCATATTGTTTTTTTCTTTTAAATTAATTTCCTCTTCTTAATGGTAATATTATAGAATTGATAGACTAGGTAACTTAGTTTAGATTTTCTTGCTACTATAATATATTCGATCCAATAATTTAGTTTGTTTTCATATTTATACTATATTTTTGAATGTGTGTTGCTTTAAACTTAGATGATATAATTTTTAGAAATATGTTTCCCTCTTTTTCCTATAACATACAACTTTTGGATGTTCCCCTGGTTCGATAAACATAATTAAATTGAAATAATAATGACCCTCGTCACATATGTCTAGAAAACCTCACAACTCATGTTTTTTTGTTTACATGTTAATGTATTGTCTCGTGAATTATCTATTTAAGTGGTCTTTAAAAGATGGATAAGGAGGGATTTGATTTGTTGCATGATTTCAATTGATCTTCCATTATCCCTTGGCTTCACCTGTTAGAACCCCTTCCAATCCATTTGTGTTGTGCTCATCTTGTGCCACACTTGAGGGGATTTATTGGAAATATAATCAAAGGTGCAAATATGGCTCCCGTAACTTCTTGTGTTCTCATGTATCCTATGAAGCCAACTGGAAATTCTTGTTTTCAAAATTTTGGGCAAACAATGTAGACACCTGAAACATGCTTACACTTATCATTTCATCCAATTCAACTGATTAACGACACTTTGTTAATTCCCCATTCTTTACCCCACTCTCGGATGCCCATTTATGACACCTTCTCAGTCGTATTCTTCCCATAATCAGGTTATTTGGCTAATATCTCTCTTATTAGCTAAACATTCCACCTTTCGACCATTTAGAACCTCCCTAGTCCTCTCTAGACCACTTCTATTGGCTTCATAGGCTATCTATCAATCACAATTGGTTATACATGCCCCTTTCAACTCTCAATGAGTCTCTAATCACTTGCTAATCAATTTTAACTAGCCTAAACCCTAGTTAACTAGCCTAAACCAAGCTTAACTAAGTCTAAAGCATGTTTATCCTAATCTAATCTAAAAGTGCTTTTTGAGCTTTAGTCCCACATGCACCCAAAGTTCAACATCCTCTCATTTGGAAATCTATAAATAGAAGGGTCTCCCCTCTCTTTCAAACTTACAACTTCACTCACAAGTCCTTCTCTCTCACATTTGGAGATGTTAGCGTTAGACCTCATTTGTATTAGCCAAGCTAATAGGCATTTGATCTTGGCTATCCTCCATTATTGAAGCTCCTCCATCTTACATCCATAAAATGATAGGTTTAACTAGGTTCAATTTATGTTTTAAGTAATCATAGATTAGTTAGAGATAAAATGATAGTGTTTTAGTTTAATTCATTATTGTAGAAGTTATCTTGTTTAGCACTCATCTTGATGTTTTTGATAGGTTTAGTTAGATCATGAAACTACTTATCTAGTTTCTTGTTTATTAACATAACTAATCTTCTCGTGCATACATTTGACATGCCCAGTGGGACTCTTAGTCCATCCTCCATTAATGGAGTCATTTTGAAGCTTTTATTTTAGTTTATAATTTTTTTAGTTTCAATGTTTCTAGATTAATTTTAAGCTTTCTAGATTAGTTTTTCAAAGTTTGTAAGATTAGTTTCAAGTTTTTAATTTCACTAACCTTTCTTGTATTAATGGATAAATATCAAGTTTCTTAGCTAGTTTAGCTAGGATTGTCTTGTTTTTGTGCTCTTTACAGGATCAAAGGAGGTGAAGTGTTGCCAAAATTTAACCAAATCGATAAAATTTTGATATTTTTGAGATTATTTTTGAAAAATCCCATGTTTTTTAGCCACCTACAGGAAAGGGAGTGCACATACCATTCTGTGTGCTTAGGTACAACTCTAACTATCATTTTTTTACAAAGGCGTGTAGGTACCCAATCTGTGGTGCACATGCCCAAACTAGGGCACACACACCCAAACCGTGGCGCACACGCCCAAACCACAGGCATCATCAGCAATCTTCCGGAGGCCATAACTTTTTCTCCCTAGCTCGAAACGACTCCATTTTTGTTGCGTTGGAAAGGTATTGAAGATAAATACACAATGGAATCATAAAGTTAGGATTTTGACTTATAGAAAGTATATTTTTTACATTATTAGGTAAATAATCATTTTCTAATGTATCTTAAAGTCTAAAAAATTGTTTTCTTGACTATTCTAACATTTTGAAAGGTTTTGTGACACTAATCAGTTGGTTGCAGGGTTTTTTTTTGTTATTTCAACTTGCATAGCTTAAGTTTTTTCATTTCTTATCTTGAATAAAGCTTGTAAAGTGTGTATGCTCTCTCCTCGTGCCTTTTTTGCGATCTTGGAGATCAAAAACACTATTTCAAACTTTATGTCATACTTTAAAAACACTTTTTCTATGATGATAAAAAAGTAAAATAGATTTCCATATGATTTGTCTTAGTGGAATTTTCACATTGCATATGCACTTCCTTCGCGCCTTTTTGGCAATCTTAAGAATCAAAAGCAAAGTGTAAATTCTCTTTCTAAAGTTTACAAATGGAAAATTACTAAACTCGTTGTGCAGGACCAAAACACGCACTTTTCAAAGAAAGGCATCAAAAACAAAACACAAAAAATTCTAATACGTGTTTTATACAAGTTATCGAATGGTGTGCTACTTGAAACCACATTTAAGTTAAAAAGATAAAAAAAAAACACCACTCTTCATCACATTGTATCGCAGGTTTCGGAAAAGGGTACGTCCCTATTCACTCAACTGGAACATAACCCCTTTGGCATAACACCTTAAGCTACAACAATGGGGGAGGTACCAGGAAACCTAAAGTAGTCCACTGCTGTGTAACCTCGTGGATGAAACAGGAAGCACCTCACAAAACCCCTTGACTAGTTTTCCTTGTGAGTTAGTGTTACAAAGTTGTCTATATCGCGACCCTAACAAGAGTACATGATGGATGCAATTAGTGCCCACTGTACTTGAAGGGGGAAAAGCTGAGATACTCCCAAATTAGTCAGTATAACTTTTTGGGTAAATCGTGCCCGCTCTTAGATGGCTTTGTAACACCTAGTTGAGAGATCTTATTAAGGAGGCCATTTTGTCTTGAGGCCCACTTTACCAGTCCTTTGTTTCGTCTTGGCCATCATGAAGTAATAACTTGTTTGGATTCAAAACCTTATTTTTTGAACAAGGAAAAGAATCCACTAAGTTGGATCTAAGTGCCTTTCATCACAAAAATTAGACAACATTTCACTTAGCTTATCTTCTTTCTCGCCTTCGGACGAGGCGAAGATCTTCCCAAGTGGTGCTTAGTTTATTTTCATCTTTTGATCTACACCTTTGCGTTCTTGTTTCCCATTTGGGACAAGAGGATTCATCTTTCAGGAGTGTTGTCATAGATAGTGTTCACCACTTTTTTGTCCATTTACGCTCATCCATGTTTGTGGTTGAGTTGTTAAATGTCTAAAGTGTGTGGATGCATCCTTATATCTTTGATGGCCACTTGATCTTGATTTCAAGATCATCATCATAGTTAGGATTGATTCATCATTTGATCTCCCTTTGACGTGTTACTGTACGTACCCAAAATTGTAAGGTACTATACTACCGGAACAACGTAACAAGTACCCCAATGATGATACAGGTCTCCTTACAAGGTGTTTGGGATCCGAAAAATCTCTCCAAGTGTGCATTAACATCCTACATGCCCTGCTTAGCCCCCACGTGCTTTGTTTTCCCCTTTTCCCCTCTTTTCTTGGCCTTTTGCTCTTCAGTGACGAAACTGCCGCCCTGCCTAGGCGGCGGTCCTGTAACCGCCGTCTTGCTCAAGGCAGCAGTCCTTTACGCATTTTCCATAAATCTCTTTTAAAATGACTCACGTAAATTTCAATGATTCACCAGCTTTTTTCACCGCCATAAGCTTGAATTAATGATTTTGGTTCCCTGGAATAGTGTTTTGCCATTGTTTATAGTTTAAGAGTTCTATTTGGTTTTTACCTTGGGTAAATGCAAATGCTATAAATAGTTGGCTTGTGCTCAAGCAAATGGCCCCTCAAATTTTCCTCTGAATTTCTCATTGCAATAGATTAGTATTTCATTTTCCTTACAATTCTTAGTTTCTTTCATTGCATGCTTAGTTAGTGTTGTTTTGTTGTTAGTAAGCCACATATCCATCTTGTGCAAATGCTATTGATATTTTATCCAATCCATTGGAGTAAAATAGCTTGTTTTCAATAGGAAGCCATTAAAGTTGTAGGTTTTGTTCTTCAAACAAGATAGTTTCGGATTCTGGATGTTTTATGTTACATGACTCGCAATAAATCCCGCTAGGAATTACATAAGCCAAGCTCTGTACTCTTGCATTATCTCTCTCCTACTCGCATTGTATTCAGTCTGCATCCTAAGTTGCCTTTGTCCCAATATCTACTTTTGTTGATGCTAGCATTACACGCTTTTCTGGATCTACGTGAACACGAAGGAACAAGGAGATGACACTGAGGGGACAAGATCACACACACCATCGGATTCACCACTGTTCTGCAGAATCTAGGTTCTAGCTTTTAAAGTTCTAAATTAGAAGCATATCAAATAGAGTAGTTAATCACTTTATTTCAATCAATTTTACTTTCGATATTTCCAGGGAAGCTGTGGGGATTGATAGTTTCTGAGAGACTATTCATTCCTCACTTCTGAGGTAGGATCGAGAGTCTTGCAAATAGACTAGATCAAGTATTTCATTATTTAGAATAGATTCACAGTTGCACAGATAAATAGCTATACTCGGTTATCTTGTTTGTTTTAATTTGTTATTTTGCTATCAATTCTAGATACGTTAGATAGTTACGCTTTTAAATTCGTTCGAATAGTTCATCAAAAAATACAAAAATAGAGAAATCATATATAGATATACTTAAAGTAGTTAAATTTCACTTTGCTACAGTTAATTTACATTGTTTCTTTTGTATGACAATCACGGGACCTAGGGAGCCCAGAGAATATGTATTTGAGACAATCGTGCCCCAACCCAATCTCATCATAGTAATAACTGATATAGATCAAAATATTAGGATCCAATTCTTCCGAACAACGGTAAACTTGCAATAAATCAGTTTCCAACTGCATGGGTTAAACATAGAAGACGACCAAGCACACACATTTTGGTCGAATCAACCAAACTATATATTACCTTAGATTCATATCTACATGACTGTAGAAGGGTTTGAAAGAGAGCAGACATTTGATTGTGATCCTTTGGTTCCACAGCCAGATGCAGGAGACACTCTCACAGATATAGATACCAGCTTAAGAATCTAGGTTGCACGAATACCTGTAAGATATTATGAGAAGATCACACAGTTATTGATTCTAAATATAGAAGATGAGAAAGCATATGATTACTAGATACTAGGGATTAGGGAATAATTCCATACATGACCATAACATGTCTGCAACAACCACGAATCTACGGTTGTGACCCAAAAATCCCACAGCCCAATCAATCCATAGGTGAATCAGACATAGATGTTGGCCTACATACACTAGTATTTATATCTACTCCACTTCCACCTATCATCATCAGACAGTTGTCCTGATTAGACATAGCAGCTATCAAAGCTAAGGAGTTCTGGACTAGGCCAGAGAATCACCCATAGAGTCAATTATATTTACCATCTGCCCTATGACCTTATCTGGAGATATACACGAAACTATCCCAGGACATTTTCCACATATTCCACAACCTATAGACTGAATCACGCCAGAGCTTGATATTGATTGGAGCCTTCGAGCAGTCATCCTTGTTGATCGATCTATCACACCAGTTCAAGTTAGGAGGCCTTCTTTACCTTAGATTCACAATTTCCACTAGTGCGTGTCGAAGACATTAGATTTCCTAACTAGTTTTTCTATATCCCACACATATTTCATCCCCACCGGCTGTCTCGGCATGACCTCGGGAGGTCAGGTGTGAGGAAGAGTTACTTGTAGATTCCCAAGCTCGCTTGTCACTTTTTCGTAGTACAAAATTGGTGAACCCGACGTGAACTTTCTACTTTCTACTCTGGAGTCAGATTTCTACTAGTTCTTTTGAAATAAACGACTCTTTTGTCTTTATTACCTCGTCAGCTTTCACCATCACCTTCGCTCCTTCTCATTATTCTGTGGGTATTCATATACCCCCCGAATATGTCAGGATTCGATGCATATGGCAGACCCCTCTTGGGTCTTGAGGCATACTACGCCCAACAGAATAGACCATCATCACCCTCGCTCTCAGTATGGGGTGACAACTACTCAACTAACTAGTTGTCAACACAGACTCCAAGGATCAGGTATACCTCATCCCTCTAAACAGAGGAGTTGGATCAATTCACTCAAACACAGCAAACAAAGCCTTCAGGCTCGAACAATATGACGCTCACAGGAGAATCAAGCTCCTCTCCTCAAGTACTACTTAGACCATAAATTAGTAGACAATCAAACTTATACTTGGGTTTAGATGATGAGCATTTGGTACGTTATGCCAGGAATTAAAAACATTCTTGAAGTATGTACCCACCTATAGGAGCTTTACAAACACAACCCGAGGTCTCTTTTCAAGGAAATACCTCCATGCCACTACACATAGGAAATGCCCTTGGGGAAAATTGGTAGGGCAACAATCAATTCATAGCAGGATATCACATGCCTATACAACATCAGGATATACAACAAACGCCACCAAGGAAAAATATCGTGACTTCACCAAATGAAGTCATTTCAACTCTAGTAGAAAAGGTTAGGGGTTTAGAACTTGCCCAAGCAAGTCAAAATTCTCAATTCATACAGGCAGGAAGTTCCAATCCTTCACATCATCCCATCCAAATAGACCTCCTCACAGGAGTAGGCACGTTAGGCATGACTCCTCAGTATTCACAACAAACCCCAACTACACCCACCATTCCTAACACCGCTCCTCCTGGTCTGGTACAAAGTAATCCATTCTTGGACAATACCCCTTCATACTTAAACATGTACTCCAAATCACCACAAGGGGATATTTTCTCCTCTCTCGGTATTTTTACTCAACCACAGGGGTTCCCTTATGCTCCTAGCAATGCATATGCAACTCCATATCAACAACCCATTCCACCTCCACTCCCTCAGCAGGCACCATCAATGGTCAAAACCTATGCGATAGGGACTTACTCAGAATATTTGAAAGAGCCCCTAGATTTCACCATACGAAGCATCATGCTTCCAAGACCTCTTCCTGATTTGCCCAAATACAAAGGTGAAGGAGATCAAAATGCCCATATCAAGGCTTACGCAATAGCCATCCGAGAACTACTCCCTTGGGATGGGGTTGTTGCTAAAATATTCCTCAAAACTTTGGAAGGCATCACCCTCGATTGGTATTATAGAATACATGAGGCTTCCATCCATTCGTTCAAGTAGGTCGTGTCAGAGTTTATCAAATCCTTTGACATGAACAAACTATTAAGGATAGGAATCAGGGAATTTTTGCACATCAAGCAAGAACACAATGAATCTGTCGCCCATTTCATCTAGAGGTGGTGTACAGTTCTATATTCCTTGGCAAGTGCTCCAAACATGGATCAGATGGAACTATGTGATTTATTCCTTCATTCTCTTACTAGAGAAGTGAAGGAAGAAGTCCATAAGTTCCCACTAAGAACTTACGATGAAGTACTTGAGATCGTTCTCCGAATAGATCAAGTGGTAATTGATAGGGGTTGCAAAACATATGGACCAAACGAAAGGTTAATCACTTCCAACCAGAACACTACAACTTATCCTACTATCACGAATGTCAATCAAGGACCTAAAATTCTTAACAAAAATCATGGAGTGACAACGGATGGAGTAACTGATCAGGCTAGAAAGACAAACGTTGTGAATACTCCACCATAAATAAACAATCAACAAAACAACAACTTTACCCCGACAATCAATGCAATGGATTTTAATCATCCACAGCAACAATAACAACAACAACGACGGAAAAATATTACACAGGGTTCAAGCCAAAGCTCAACTGGTTATCAAAATCAAAATCAAAATCAAAAACATCAAATGCAAAACTTTAATAGGCAATGGTTTGGTCAAAGTTTTGGGCCACAATACGCACCAAACAAACAAACTAGGAATTACAATCCTAATTCATATTGTGGTTTCCACAAAATTTAGGGCCATGACACTAGAACATGTCGTGACTACAATAAATTCATGCAATGCTTGCCAGATGAACAACGAAAACTTTTCATAGATATGTTCTTGGCAGATCCTACGTCACCAGCACAAAATACTTTTACAGGGGTAGTTTCCCCTCAAAATGCACCCCTCAAGATCTTTAATGATCCACTCCCAAATCACAACAATAACAAGTTAAATCCAAGTGTGACAAACAAGGGTGTAATTACAGGGAACAATGATCATGAGGCTTCAACTTCGCTAAATCCATTAGTTGTGCCACAACTAGGAAGTCAACCATGACCTAAGATAGTCGGATTAGTGGAGTTAGATGTCAAACTATCCATCGAAGCTGTAACAAGAACATGAGAGTATTTCTCTCATCCAAGTCCAAGCCACCTGCCAAGGATGGATAACATCCAACAAATAGTAACAAAACCCATGGGTGCTTATGACTTAATTAATGATCTAACAAAAACCTTCTCTCACATCTCCTTTTTGGATTTATTAACGAACTCTCCTTCCCACAGGGCTGCTCTTTTAGAAGCATTGGGTTTAGGTCATCAAATTAGCATCGCTCCACCTCCCGAAACATAGGTAAATCATATAGAATTTAATATCCATCCTCTGGGGCAGCCGGATAGGGACACTGAATTCATATTCGAAATAAACAAAGTGCCAACAGATGCTGAGATTACATGCTGAGGTGATCCGGCCTTACACTTGCAAGTATGGGTTTATAACAATTATGTGAAATGCGCGATGGTTGACGATGGGGCAGTAGTTAACATAGTTCCTTTTTCTTTCCTTCAAAAGTTAGGGTATGGAGAAATAAATTGTTCCATAACCTGAAATACGCTAAGAGGCTATGACAGCCTTAAAGCCACCTCGATTGGAACTATAATATTACCAGTCACCTTAGGACCCAAAACCATCTTGAATGAGTTTTATATTATAGATCAGGAAACTAACTATAATATGATCCTCGGCCGACCATGGATACACATCATGAAGGCAATCCCTTATACGCTATTTCAAGAAGTAAGGTTCTTACACTTAGGAAATATATTTGTAGCCAAAGGTGATCCAAAACCATTCGATGTACACCTAGCTGACTTAAAGAAAAGACCGGGTGTTTCACACAGAATTTGGTTCCAGAATAAAGTTGCTTCTATCCTTTCATTCTCTTGAGAAATAGATAAGGGTTAGGGCTAGGAAGAATACCTGTCGAGTGTTGGGAAGGTGTGCGCGTACCGTAGAGAGATCAGATCGATTGTGAAGAACTCCTCTTTGTCTAGGAAGGACTACCTGTAAGTAAGAATACAAGACCACCTGATCTTAGTTAGACAATAAGTGAGGGAACTGCCTTAGGCTCAGGAAATATTAGACTTCCTTTCGAAGGTGGTCAGTTCCCGTTTTAATACAAATTAAAGCAAAATGATAACAAAGAACTACAAGATACTACTTACTAGTTCCTGATGAAGATACAGGTCCAAGGAATGTGGTGGCGATAGTAAGGCTTAGTTGGGATGATCCGGTATTGGAAAGTGAGCTGATGAGGCTATCCTCAGTATTTTCCAATGCTTGGACGAGTGTGACAGCGATCCAGTTGCTTAGTTATAGTCTTGGGCTCGATCCTCTTCTCTACAACCTCTTCTCCCTATTTCACTTCTCTTTTTCCTGCCAAATGAATTCCCGGATCCTTTCTTTTTGGTTGGGGGAGGTCATTAACAGGGAACCGATGGCGGTTACGTAACCAACGGTGGTCGAGTAGGAACCGATGTTGGTTAGGTCAAAGTGGCTATTTTTAGTAAAATAGTCATCTTTCCCTCCTTTTCTCCCGAGGGATCAGTTGTGAGGTTGGTCAAGTCATTATTAGGCTCGTTTTGGTGCGGGTAAGGGGTAATGAGTCATGGGTGTGGGTCTGGACCAAGTCATAGGTCTTAATTAGGTTGGTTTAGGGTTAGGGCTAGGTCACAGTGAGGTGGTGAGATGAGGTGGCAGGGTTGGAGATGTGGATTTATTAATTATAAGGTAATTAATAAATCATTAGGTGTGTAAGGTTTAGGTGGTGAGGTAGGTTAGGTTGCGGGACGAGATACGGGGTACAGGGTGTTGTAAGACCCAAATTTGGTGTCTACATTTTCCCCTTGTTGTCATGTGGCTTGTATTTTAAAGCTGCACTGACAATAATAAAAAGTGGTTGCCCCAATTAAGGGTTTAGGTAATCCCCCTCAAGTCTATCATAGATAGAGGCGACATGAAATCAGGGATAAGGTTGATAAAGGGTAAATGATGGTGAGATGCTGGTAAGATTGTGGGGTAAGTACAAGGAAGCCGATGCACGTTAAAATGCAGTAGTGCGACCAGGGTACATGGTTTGAAGAGCCAACAAGAATTCATAGGCAAAGGTCGATAGTTTATCCAAACAAGGCTAATATAATCCTGGTATCCAAGGTATAGTAAGTAGCTCCATGGAATATAACGGGGAAGGTACCAGAACGTTTAGGAATGTTCGGCAGTACCAAATGGTTGGTTTGGTTGAGATAAATGGCACGGTCTCGGTCTAAGAAAAGTTGGGTGGAGGATCAATTCAGGTATGAACAGGTGAGCTCGATTGAACAAACAGCTACATTATGGGTGGATATAATTGCAATTTGTGGGCTTTGGTCAAGGTACTTAAATGGTGTGGCCGTGGGTTGGGCCGATTGGTTGGTTGCGGCCTTGGGTTAGGCCAATTGGTTTGTTGCGGCCTTGGGTCAGGCCGAGTGGTTGGTTGTGGCCTTGGGTCGGACCGATTGGTTCGGTGCAGCCTTAGGTCGGGTCAATTGGTTAGGTGCGGCCTTAAGTCGGGCCGATTGGTTGGTTACGGCCTTGGGTCAGGCCAATTGGTTGGTTATGGCCTTGAGTCAGGCCAATTGGTTGGTTACGGCCTTAGGTTGGGCCGATTGGTTGGTTGCAGCCTTGGGTCGAGCCGATTGGTTAGGTGCGGCCTTGGGTCGAGCCGATTGGGTGGTTGTGGCCTTGGGTCGAGCTGATTGGGTTGTTGTGGCCTTGGGTCGGGCCAATGAATTCAAAATAAGGCTATTGAGCAAAGGTCAGGGGTAGGCGATGTGGTAAAAAATAGAGTTCGGTGGAGAAGAGTAGGAGTTAGGGTAAACTAGGTAGGTAACCGATATCGGTTAGTTAGGACCGGTATCGGTTAGAAGACTGATATCGGTTTCCTAGGGCGCCCCATAACCGATATCGGTTAGAGGTCAAAACCTATAAAGAGAAAAAATACGGTGTGTCATTTTCACATTGTGAATTTGAGTGCCAACCTATTTCTTGTCTAAGTTTTGAATTAATTGGGTTGGGTATTTGGGCTGAGTTGGCACTAGTTGAGTGGGGGAGTGAGTTATTGGTAGGCCCCAGATATCAGGAGGTAGATTTTGATTGGTTGAGGATCCTACTGAGGAGATTTGGAGCTATGACACAGCCTAAAGGAGCAGGAGGTGTTGGAGGAGCTGGACCACCACCACCTATCCCACCACAATGACGTGTAGTCATACCGGTAGGCTCTAAATCTCTCTTTGTGTGAAATTGATGAATCTAGCTAGGATGTGGGTTTTGAGGTAGGAATCTAAAATTTGAGAAAATAATGAATAAATGAAGGTAAATCGTAAAATGGAGTGGGTAGATATGTTAGGTGAGTCAAAATGGGTAGGGTGGGTGAGTTTTTAGGAAATTGGGCTGGGTAGATGGGTAGAAATAGGAAGAAAGGGGATTTGGGGGCCATTTTTGATTCGGCCCCGAAATCCCACAGTGACCGATGTCGGTCACTAAGTGACTGGCATCGGTCACCACACAAGCTGTTTAGATTTGTGGGTTCAGAGACCGGCGTCGGTCATGTGTCGACTGACGTCGGTGCATAAAAGTAGGGTATAGACAAGGGGTGGGGGACCGATGGCAGTCAAGGGTAACCGGTACCGGTCACCATGGGTAGGAGGAAAGGGTGTGAAATTTGTTGTGTTGGTTTTTTGTAGGCGGGTAGGATAGATTTGTGGGGTGAAGGGGGAAAAGGTAGAGTTGGTAGGAAAGGTTATTGGGGTGGGGGTAATCGGGTGGTGTATGAGTGGGGTAGGTAGTAGGTTGTGGGATAGGTAAAAGGGATATTGTAGGTGTTTTGTTGGGTGGGGTTAGTGATATTGAGGTTATTGGGTAGTTGTTTTAGAAAGGGTAGGCCTGATGGAGTGGGTTGTTTTTGCAGGAACACCAGCAGCTGACGATGTGGGATCGGATGCCGCCTCTACTGGGGTGGATGCGGCCACATGTGACTGCAGCGCAGTGGGCAGTCATGTGGGAGGTTGGACTCGGTGGAGTCCAGAGATATAGGGCTGTGGATAGAGACCACAGCCTGATGGTTTCCCTCATCGAGAGATGGGATCTAGCAACCAATGTCTTCCATCTCCCGACTGGAGAGATGACAGTCACACTAGAGGATGTGTATCGCATCTTGAGACTGCCGATCATAGGGGAGGCGGTGTTCGAGGTGGATGCTGAGATAGTGATGGATAGCATCCTGTAGGTATTTGGGGATGCAGCCCCATTGATTATGTACCATAGTGCTAGCATCTGCTACGGCGATATGTATCACGCACATCGATAGGAGACACGACTTGTCATGCTGATGATGATTGGTATCACCTGCTTCGCCCTCCCAGAATCAAAGGGAGGTCACTTCCCACAGGCTCTAATGGCAGTATTACATGAGATGGTGGAGGATCACACCTACTATGCATGGGCACCGATGTATTTGGTGTAGCTATACAGAGAGCTCTGGGGATATCGTCGTATGAGGCGATTCGGGATATGCTTGACATTCTTGCTATACTGCTGGGCCTATGAGCATATCATGTGTTTATGACCTGTAGGGCTGCCCCAGTAGCCAGGGCCATAGGCAGTGTATACGTATGGGTTTCAGAGGTGGTTGGGGGTCATGGGCCAACCACGAGTGGTTATCGCAGGGCAAGATGTCATGTACTATAGACATATGTTAGAGGGCTTGACCGCACTAGATATTATATGGAGGCCATACAGAGGCCATCAGCCCTGTGGAGGAGCCTGAGCATAGCTACGATGGATCCAGTACATCTTCTGGATAGTTAGACAGAGACCCAGGGAGCATGAGCGGATTCCCCTAGAGAGGGTACGCCGATAGTTGGGCCTACGGCAAGATGAGCCACCTCCCTTCCCATAGTATCGGAGGGAGGATGTAGAGGCACCACTACCTCTTCCGCAGCCATTAGACCCAATCTAGGTCGCGAAGAGACCGGCTGATGATACGGTGGATGACGCCGGTGTTACAGGTGCATTTTTGGTTTGGTGGGCAGGGCAGAGGGCAACCATGAGAGCACAGCCCGCACAACTAGATTTGGCAGCTATTATAGCGAAGAGGGACCATCTCTTGGGCCAGGTGTAGTTATTACAGGGACAGCTTGCTGCTGCACAGGCACAAATTGGGGTGCTACAGGGGCAGTTACAGAAGTCGAAATACTAGTTACATTTCAAGGACTCCAACTGAGTCAATACCAACAGTATTCACAACTAAGCAACAGTATTCACAACTAAGCTTATACAGAAGTCTAAAACATACAAAACATTTCAAGGACTCCAACTGAGTCAATACCAACAGTATTCACAACTAAGCAACAGTAAGGACTTTAACAGAAGTCTTGTTCAAGTAGTATAATCACAGCAAGCATTCCAAACAGAAGAAACTTCAAATATACCCAGTGAGATTTAACAGGATGCAATAACATAAAAATCTCAGCCGGGTCTCCAGCCGAAAATGACTTTCAAAAAGAAGAAATAAATACAGTAACATTTCCACAGGGTTTTTGAATAACCAGAGATTTCTAATTCCACAGGAAAAGAAGAACCCATACATTGCTTCAAACTAACTGTACTAAAATCACCTGAACAGAGTTGTTTTAATGAAAGCATTTGGAATAAAGCAAGATTTTTAAAAGTCAGGGCCTATCATGCCTGGTAATGTCGCTTAAAAATCTGAAGAAGACCTCTAAATGTGCTCGCACCTTCTCTTCTTCTTCCACAATAGATTAAACAACAATAATTTGTTACCTTCATGCCTTATAAACCTTCCCCAACCGAGAAAGGAGCTAGATATTCTCATAATTGCCATGCAACACAAAGTAGACTGGTTCGAAGAACCAGTGATCAAGCAGAGAGAAAAATGGAACGCATGAAAAACCAAACAACCAACAAATTTTCCTTTTGCATGCCTTCCCAAGCAATCTGCGCTCGGGAACCGAAGTTCATCAATAGCATTAACTCCCATATTCCCGCCTAATCTCCATTGTCACCGACCACCAAAGTTGGTGATTGCCAATTGAACACAAACAACCATTCCCAAATTTGGTGATGTCGCCAAGTCAGGTCTCAATAGATATTTACAACCTCCACCAAATCCAAAGTCCTTCATCTTTATCCACCTCATAAATTCTATAGAAACCACCACCTATGACTCGCGCCCCTTCCTAAGTCCCCCTCCAACCATGATCATTAGTTAAGATAGGTTAGGAACATAGGTAGATCATAAGGTAAGACATTAATCTTACCTCATAGTGCTAGGTGTAGCTAACCTTAGGAACATTTAGCTTATAGTTTAGGGCTAGGTTAGATTAATAATAATTTAACCAATAGGTTATAGTTTAGGTTAAGGTTATTAACCTTAACAAATCCAATCTAGGTCTCCCAAGTAAGACCGATCTGTATTGGAACCAAACAGGGTAAAACATCCCTGCATAAGATCCTATCAGGTATTGCTAAATAAGCTTATTGAATACCCAGGAACATCTTATGGCTTAAGGTCTAGGCCTTCCCGATGTTATGGTATCTGGAACCGATTTTCATTTAACAAGATCAACCTGAGTTAACTCTTGAATTGCCCATTCAACTCATTCAAACCTTGCAACTTTCGTAAGGTCAATAAATTTTGTTCATCATGAATAAACTTAAAACATCTCTTGGATCAATGCCACTGATCCAAGGCTGAGTCTTAAAGATGGGTAAATCCACAATTCATCCCGAAATCAGATTGAACTCAGGTGCTAAAAATGAAAGAAATAAAAGAGTCCAAACATATTCCGACTTAGTCAAAGATCTTCAAATGCAAAGAAGATACAATCCAGATCAAACATGACTTCTCAATCAAACGAACACGTCCTTATACAGAAGAAAACATATATCAACACTTGAGTGCTTAGGAGGAAGTAAAAACAGTTTAGGGCGTTACATGCTTCCCTCCTAAAAGATTCATCGTCCCGATGATTACATATTTTTGATTTACCTTCAGGTCAACCAATTTATTAGTTCACAATACAAGAGACCAATTTCATCATGAATTATTTTCTCAGATCAATGTCATGATATAATTTATTCAACCTGAAGAGTGTTTGCATCAAAGCTGGCTTACATAAAGACATGAAAAAGACAAGTTCATAATCATTTTTTGTCAACAGATTCCATTCTGTTCAAAAAGAAAGGGAAAAGAAATTTTCATCTCTTCCAGATTTTCCCAAGTTGCACTCTCTTCGTTAAACTAGTCCCACTGGACCTTACATTGCTGTATTTCATGATTTCTCAAATGCAATTGGCGAGTTTCCAGCACTCATGTGGGTTTAACCATGATTATTCCTGGGTCTTGGACATGCAAGGAATTCCAATTTAAAACATGTGACAAATTTGAAACGTATTTCTTAAGCAAAGAAATATGGAAAACATCATGCATGTGAAACAAAGTAGGTGGTAATGCTAATCGATAAGCTATAGGATTGATTATTTCGACAATTTCGAAAGGTCCCACGTAACGAGGTGACAACTTGACAGCCTTGCCAAAAGTTATAGAACTCTTTCTTGGTTTAACACGAAGAAAAACTTTTTCACCAAGTTCAAACTTTCGATCAACCCGCTTTAGGTCAGCATAGCTCTTCTGCCTGTCCGCTGCTTCCTTCAATCGTTCATGAATCATCTTTACTTTCTGTTCCATTTCAGTGAGGATTTATGGCCCAATTACCACTCTATCCTCAATACTATCCCAGCTAATAAGGGTTCTGCACTTTCTTCCATAAAGTGCTTCAAAAGATGCCATTTTAAGAGATGAGTGATAAGTGTTGTTGTATGTAAACTCAACTAATGGGAGATACTCTTCCCATTTATACTATTGATCCATGCAATACATTCACAACATATATTCCAACACTTGATTTACTCTCTCTATTTATCCATCTGTTTCTGGATGATATGCAGAACTGAAGTTTAGTTTCGTTCCAAGAGCTGTATTTAGCATTTGCTAAAATCTTGATGTCATTCTAGGATCCCTGTCAGATATAATCAATTATGGTACACCATGTAACCTAAAAATTTCGTGCACGAATCTTTTGGCCAACACTGGTGAATCATCCTTTAGATTTCCAGCGATGAAATGAGCTACCTTAGTTTATCTACAACTACCAGGATAACATCATGTTTATTCCTGGACATAGGTAACCCTTGTACAAATTCCATGCTTATTACTTGCCATTTATATTGCGGTATGTTATGGGTATATAATAGTCCAGTAGGGAGCATGTGTTCTACCTTAACACGCTGACATTCCAGACAATGTGTCACAAAATCAATAACATCCTTTTTCATACCTTTCCAAAAGTATTGTTGTTTCAGATCAGCAAGCATTTTTGTGATACCTGGGTCTCCAGAGAAAGGCGAATTATGAAATTCAACTAACAACTTCTTTCTCAAATCATTTAGCAAAGGTATGTATACTCTATTTTCATACCGTAAGATTCCTTCATTATCAAAATGAAAACCTTTATACCTTACATCTTTTGGTTCTATAGCAAGTGTTGCTTTTACTTGCTGAAAGTATATATCAGATTCTGAGGCACTTTTTACCTCATTCTTAAACTGAGTTCTTAATGTTATAAGAGCATAAATGTGCTTCCTACGACTTAGAGCATCTGCTACTCTATTCTCTTTTCCTTTGATGTAGCTAATATCAAAGTCATATTGAGATAAAAACTCTAACCACCTTCATTGTCTTGCATTGAGATTAGGCTGAGTGAAAATATACTTCAGCGCTAAATGATCAGTTTTCAACTCAAAAGGTTTCCTAAGTAAATAGTGTCTCCATACTTGAAGCGCATGAACAATGGCAGCAAGCTCCAAATCATGAGGGGCATAATTCAGCTCATATAACTTAAGTTTTCTACTTTCATATGCTATAACTTGATCATTTTGTAACAAAACACCACCAAGGCCTTCCCCAGAAGCATCAGTTACAATAGTAAAGTTCCCGTTAGGGTCTGGTATAGCTAAAATAGGTGCTGAAGTCAGCTGGCCTTTCAAATTTTTAAAAGCCATTTCACACTTATCATTCCAAATAAATTTCCTATCCTTCTTCTGTAATGAAGTTATTGGTGCAGCCACTTTAGAAAAATCCTTAACAAATTTTCTATAATAACCAGCAAGACCCATGAAGCTTCTTACTTTGTGCACATTCTTTGGTGCAGGCCAATCAGTTATTGCCACTATTTTTGAAGGATCCACAGCAATTCCTTCTTAACTAATCACATGACCCAAATAGTGAACTTCTATATCAAAGAAAGAACATTTGGATAACTTACCATACAACTTTCTTTTTCTCAAAATTCCCAAAACTATCTTCAAATGCTCATTGTGCTCTTCAACACTTTTAGAATAAATGAGAATATCATCCAAGAATACAAGTACAAACTTGTCCAAATATTCTTGAAAGATATTATTCATTAAGTTCATAAAAGCCACGGGTGCATTAGTTAATCCAAAGGGTAGAACCGTGAATTCATAATGTCCGTACCTAGTTCGGAAAGCTGTTTTATGAATATCTTCTTCTCTAATCCTTAATTGATGATAACCAGATCGAAGATCTATCTTGGAATAAACTGCTGCCCCACGCATCTGATCAAATAGATCGTCGATCCTTGAAAGTGGGTATCTGTTCTTGATTGTTGCTTTGTTCAACATCCGATAATCAATACACAACCTAAGTGTCCCATCTTTCTTTTTTACAAATATTACCGGCTCTCCCCAAGGTGAAACACTTGGTCTAATCAAACCCTTAGACAAAAGTTCTTGTAATTGTGCCTTAAGCTCGACTAACTCTGTAGTAGTCATCCGATAAGGTGCTTTGGAAATAGGTTCCATTCTTGGTTTGATTTCAATAGTGAAGTCAAATTCCCTTTTGGGTGGTAAACCCGGTAATTCCTCCAGAAATACATCCTTGAAACTTTGCAACAGAGGAAATTGTTTCATGGAATCACCATCTTCTTCTAAAAATTCAGATATATTTACTGCATATAAGGTACATCCTTTGTTTTTAGCCTTTTTAAGCTACATAGCTGACAGTTTTCTAACTGAAATTTCCCGTTTCACCCCTTGAATCTCTGTTGTTTCCAACCGATCATCTAAACATCTTATGTTCTTTTCAAAACAGTCGACTTTAGCCTTATGGTCAGCTAACCAATTAACACTGATGACAATGTCATAAGATCCCAAGGGTGTAACATAGAGGTCAACTTCCGTGGAAAAGTTAGGTAAGTCAAGGATTGCCCCAAAAAGACACATACTCACTGTATGAACAGAGTTATTACCATACTGCACAGTCCAAGATTTATCTATTTTTCCAGCCTTTCTTTTAAGTTTAGAAGCCAGTTTACTAGAAATAAAACATTCAGTAGCTCCTGTATCAAAAATAATAGTGACAGGTATGCCAAATAACTTACCCAAAACTTCTATAGGTGTCACTTGCTTTTTAGCTTGCTTGTCTGCTACTGCAGCATATATCTTATGTTGCTGATTACGATCGTCCTTCTTCAAAGGGCACTGATTTGCGTAGTGGTCTTTGCCACAATTGTAACAGCCTCCTACAGGTCCCTTTTTAGGCTCAGAATTACTTCTAGCCTTAAAGTTATCACGTTGTCCTCCATAGGGCTTCTACCCATTGTTATAATTTTTGGTAAAACTATCTCTTACATTTCCAGTAGGCTTATTTGCTACTGTTTTCTTACTATTATCCCCTGGAAACTTACTTCTGTTCCCAAACTTTTTCCATGGCCCCTTTTTGGGTGCAAGTGAAGTTGAAGAAGGATTTACAATCTTCTTCCACACTTCTTCTTTATGAGCAGAAATAGCCTTTAATTTATGTTCTTGCCTTATGGCCTTTTCAACAACTCCTTCCATAGTGGTTGGGCTGTGAACATCGACCTCTCCTCCTATCACAGGATTTAGCCCCATGATAAATTTTCGTATTCTGAACTTCTCGTCAGTTTGATATTACGGTACATACTTGAGGAGTTTCATAAATCACTCCCAATATTCAGTTACCGTTAGCTTCCCTTGAGCTAAGTTCTGGAATTCTGTCATTTTCTGATCATAGAAAAGTTGTGGTAGCCAACGTTGCCTAAAATAGCCCTTAAATTGATCCCAAGTGATATTGGTCTCATCAATATTTAGCTCAACTTTACGGCTGTCCCACCACAAAGATGCTTCGTGGGAAAGTTGATAGGCTCCCCAAATAGCTTTGGTTTCCTCCGAGAAGTTTCTTATTGCAAAATACTTCTCCATTTCACTGAGCCAATTCTCAGCTCCATCTCCTAATGTGGTGCTATCATATTTAGGTGGACTTATCCTTTTTATATCATTAGTGAGTTCCGCTGCCAACCTGGCCCTTTTATTTTCTAGTTGGATACGTACATTTTCAGTGTTATTACCAACACCCACATTGGGGTTGTCCTCAGGAGGTAGCTGATTGTCGTTACCAGCTTCTTCATCCTCCTCATTTCCCATTACTTGCTGCTCAAGTACAGCCAAACGATCCCTTGTGTCCAATAGGGCAGCAAGGATCTCATCAAGTTTTTGGGTTGTTGCTGCCCCTTCTTCAGATGGAGCATTATTCACAACATTCCCCCTTGTTCTAACCATTTTCTGTTACAAGAAAATTCAGGTTTTTATCAGATTATGGACATAATAGGTCCAAGAGTTGCAACCTTCAGCTCTGATACCAAGATGTAACATTCCCCAAATTAGTACATTAGAACAAGTAAATTTTTTATTTTTTTATAAATGCTTCCTAATTCTAAATACATAATTTAGAACTCACAAATCAAAACAACCATTCTTATAATAGATAACCATATGCAACTGTAATGACTCAGTGCACCACCGATCTATTCATTCCATGACTCGGTGATCTACCGATCTATTCATGTGTTTCACAGAGTTGGCGTTTTTACAAACTCTTCACTCTTGCGGTTCTCTTCCCTAATATGGGATTTCAGAATGCTCTGTCCAAGGAACCTATCTGAATAATCGTTACCATTATTCATCGGCATCTCGTCCCTTAGACTAGGTGACATAGGACAACGCAATCAGCAGCTTGCGATACTTTGGCCAAAGTTTTGAAACATACTATTCATGTCTCATATTCCTTGACGGCATACTCGTCAATCTGGAATACGTCCTCCACCCTACTCCGATGTTATATAGAATGTCCCATACTGAATTCTGTCAGTCATCCTTCCCCCCCAAGTCATTCACTCGGGAACAGATTAATAACATGACAACGTTATAAGGATGCTCTTGAGGACTAGGGATAAGCTGACATACTGGATAAACCCCAGTTAACCCAATGTGTCAATGTACCCCAAATCTCCAAGGGCAGCCTCATAACATGGCCATGTTCCTAACCAGATCCTAAGTAAAAACTTGTTCGAGTTTAAGGTGTAAATCTTAACGATCAATGTAAAGGGTGTTGCCATAAGCCACCTGCATTGTTGTATCCTCGAGAAGATCCTAATTTTCTCGGGGGTACAGCCCTGCGGTCGACATGTGCAGACATCCTACAAAACCACCTCGGAAAGATCTACTTATCCTAAGGTGTTACATACATTGAGTTGAAATTATACTTTAAGACTCTCCTTTCCGATTAGTCTTATCCCAACTCCTGGGCTCCTCATCATTGAGTCGCCTTACTTAATTAAGATCCATTTCACAGAGAGAAATTAATAAGATTTGAGATCTCATCAAGAGTTCCTTTATTCACCAAAAAATTAATCAACAAAAATGGGCAGTAGCCCTAAGTCTCCTCTTAAGGATGATAAATATACCTTTTTAGGTTTAAATCGGTTTTCCAAAACTGTATTATATCATTCTTATTTGTATTAAGATATAGTAATTTTAAATCATTTAATATGTTGTCTTGACTTAGATCAAGGTTAGGAGTAATAAATTACTCTTCCCATTCAGCTTCCTGTTAAGGTTTAATTTAACCTTAGCTTCCCAAAGAATAGTGAGCTAATTTCTAATTTAGCCTTATATAAAACATAGCAGAACTACTAATCATTTACAATTATCCAGCCACATAATCTTTACAAGGCTTATTTAGAGAATCCTAATAACTTCAAGGTATAAAAATAATAAAAATGCACTTAAAAACATTCGAACCGTAGAAGTTCAATTCATCAAGATACAAATGCAGCCTCATAAGTAACAATCCCCTCATTTCATTCATTTCTAAGCTAATCAATTACAATTTATGCATTCAGCATATTTGATACAATACATAACAACAAGAGAACAACTTTCTCAGTGTAGTACATTTAGAGAATCAAGTTGGAATTCATCATAAACCAAATTAAACAATCTGAACATCATATCAGATCTACGTGCCTTTACCACTTATGACAACCATCTGCAAAAAATGTCAACACGGGTCAGTTCGGTGAACTGAGCATGATAAGCACTAATTCTTAAAACAATTGCAATCCACCAATTGTTCTCATTAAACACCCTGTTTAAATGAAATCATTTCATCAAACATGAAAACATAATTCAAACTATGTTCTTTCTGTAATTCGAACATGACTTTTAATGCATAACTCATATTATAGCTGCCAATTAGTCCTAAAGACTTTTCAGATTTTTCATCATATATATTAGAGACTAAGAAGAACAAAATGAATCCAAAACATCCATCCATCTGAATCCCAAGGACAGCAATCATCCAACAAACTATTACATTCATAAATGAATATACTATCAATTCGTGTATCCATCAGTATTTTTTAACAATTCCTACAGTTAAATATAAATGTATCAACATATACTTTACAGCAGAAAAGAAAGAAACAAAGACATTCAGACTTCATTCCCATCATATTCAGGACTGCACCGCATCCTCACAAATAATGCAATAACAATAAATGCATGTGACTGAATCAGTCGAGATAATAAGAAGAAACTACAGTTTCATCAAAATCCAATTATAAAAATCACTTGTAGCTATTAAGCAATACTAGAGCTCCCGTGACAAGCACTAATAAATAATCCAGCCTAAATAGACTCAACAGTTCTTTCCATATCATTCATAAAACATAATAAAATACCCAACGCCATCGCCTATCATGGCACAGTTAGGAACCCCTTTATCTCAATCAACCAGAGTCTAGATAACACCAAAATCAAAAGACGTATCCAGGTGCAAACACAGCGACTATTCCAATGAATCGAAACACATATATTCACAACAAACATTCAACTGAATCAAATCCCTATGAATATACAGCAAGGACTTTACAGAAGTCACCTCCATTTCATAAGCTCATCAAAGTTTTAACCTAAGTCGAGCTAATACAAAAAAAATATAGCAGGGACTCAAATAGAGTCGTGCTTGTAATGTAAACCCAGCACACATTCAACAGAATTGAACTGAATATAAACACAAAAACTTTTAGGAGGAGTCGAGTTCATAAGTATGCATAGCGTGGACTTAGATCAGAAGTCGAGCCAACACACAAACACATCAGGGGCTTCAACAGGAGTCGTGTTCACATGGAAATACTGCAAGGACTCCAACGGAGTCGTATCCAACAAGAACTCACAGCCAGGGTTAAGATTGAAGTCGAATTCATATGAAAACATTCAAGGACTCCGACTGAATCAAAACCAACAGTCTTCACAACTAAACTTCTACATAATTCGAAATACAAGATACATTTCAAGGACTCCAACAGAGTCAATATCAATAAGTATTCACAACTAAATTTATACAGAAGTCGAAACACAAGATACATTTCAACGACTCCAACTGAGTCAATACCAACAATATTCACAACTAAGCAACAGTATTCGCAACTAATCTTATACAGAAGTCGAAATACTAGTTACATTTGAAGGACTCCAACTAAGTCAATACCAACAGTATTGACAACTGAAGCAACAGTATTCACAACTAAGCTTATATAGAAGTCTAAAACATACAAAACATTTCAAGGACTCCAATTGAGTCAATACTAACAGTATTCACAACTAAGCAATAGTAAGGGCTTCAACAGAAGTCGCGTTCAAGTAGTATAATCACCACAAGAATTCCAAACAGAAGAAACTTCAAATATACCTAGTGAGATTTAACAGGATGCAATAACATAAAAAGCTCAGCCGGGTCTCGAGCCGAAAATGATTTCAAAAAGAAGAAATAAATACAGTAACATTTCCACAGGGTTTTCGAATAACCAGAGATTTCTAATTCCACAGGAAAAGAAGAACCCATACATTGCTTCAAACCAACTGTACTAAAATCACCTAAACAGAGTTGTTTTAATGAAAGCATTTGGAATAAAGCAATATTTTTAAAAGTCAGGGCCTATCATGCCTGGTAATGTCGCTTAAAAATCTGAAGAAGACCTCTAAATGTGCTCGCACCTTCTCTTCTTCTTCCACGATAGATTAAACAACAATAATTTGTTACCTTCATGCCTTATAAACCTTCCCCAACCGAGAAAGGAGCTAGATATTCTCATAGTTGCCATGCAACACAAAGTAGACTGGTTCGAAGAACCAGTGATCAAGCAGAGAGAAAAATGGAACACATGAAAAACCAAACAACCAACAAATTTTCCTTTTGCATGCCTTCCCAAGCAATCTGCGCTCGGGAACCGAAGTTCATCAATAGCATTAACTCCCATATTCCCGCCTAATCTCCATTGTCACCGACCACCAAAGTTGGTGATTGCCAATTGAACACAAACAACCATTCCCAAATTTGGTGATGCCGCCAAGTCAGGTCTCAATAGATATTTATAACCTCCACCAAATCCCAAGTCCTTCATCCTTATCCACCTCATAAATGCCATAGAAACCACCGCCTATGACTCGCACCCCTTCCTAAGTCCCCCTCCAACCATGATCATTAGTTAAGATAGGTTAGGAACATAGGTAGATCATAAGGTAAGACATTAATCTTACCTCATAGTGCTAGGTGTAGCTAACCTTAGGAACATTTAGCTTATAGTTTAGGGCTAGGTTAGATTAATAATAATTTAACCAATAGGTTATAGTTTAGGTTAAGGTTATTAACCTTAACAAATCTAGTCTAGGTCTCCCAAGTAAGACCGATCCGTATTGGAACCAAACAGGGTAAAACATCCCTGCACAGGATCCTATCAGGTATTGCTAAATAAGCTTACTGAATACCCAGGAACATCTTATGGCTTAAGGTCTAGGCCTTCCCGATGTTACGGTATCTGGAACCAATTTTCATTTAACAAGATCAACCTGAGTTAACTCTTGAATTGCCCATTCAACTCATTCAGACCTTGCAACTTTCGTAAGGTCAATAAATTTTGTTCATCATGAATAAACTTAAAACATCTCTTGGATCAATGCCACTGATCCAAGCCTGAGTCTTAAAGATGGGTAAATCCACAATTCATCCCGAAATCAGATTGAACTCAGGTGCTAAAAAAGAAAGAAATAAAAGAGTCCAAACATATTCCGACTCAGTCAAAGATCTTCAAATGCAAATAAGATACAATCCAGATCAAGCATGACTTCTCAATCAGAGGAACACGTCCTTATATAGAAGAAAACATATATCAACACTTGAGTGCTCAGGAGGAAGTAACAACAGTTCAGGGCGTTATATGATAGGTAAAAAGTTTGGGATGCGGTGAGTGTTGTATGTTGATTTTGAGGTTATGATAATAATAAGAAATGTTTGTGTTTTGAATGTTTGGATTGGTAAAGGACAAAGGTGAGTGTTATCAATATAAATATGTGAAAAAATTTATATTTTTAAGAAAAACACCACACATGATAGGTTATGGTAGGGGATGGTTGAGCTCACCTTGGGAAACCCCATGTCTCCTAAGTGTTGCCTACATAGCCCATTACACAAAGCAAGGAGGGGCCTCAGACCAATGTAGTTCTCCCTTAGGACCAGGGAGAGGTGAATTCAGGTAATTTGGTTGTGGTTAGGCAATTTTTTGGTTGGTAAAAAATTTTGATATTGGTAGGGTAAGGTTGTTCAAGTTGGTAATGTAGAGGTGAAGCGAGGGTTAGCTTACCCAAGCATTAGGGAACTGTGTCTTGATTAAAGTCAACACATAATCCCAAATTCGGGTAAAAGAGGCAAAAATGTCCCATAGTTGGAAAGAGCTAAGCAAACCACGTATTATCATAGGATGAGCTTGAATCCCTAGGTACCTTGCATAGGCGAGAAGTCGGTAGGTGAAAAGAGTTGTATAATCACAATATATCGGATATACGTCACGTCCCTTGAGTTTTGTTGTTGTGAAGAATGGTGAGGTGAGGTGGATGGTATAGCTTGGGTATAGAGGACTTATTATAAGGTGATTATTCTGACGAAATAGATACAAACCTAAATAGATGATTCCATGACTCAAAAGTGCTTTTGAATACTGCTTTTATTTTTTTGGATATAGACTGATCAATGCAGGAAGTCTATATGGGATATGCATTTTGTTGTTTCTTGAGGTCTTCACGAAGCTGATCAATGTGACAAGCTTCTGATAGAGGCTGACTTTGTATAGTTGTCCTTCAAGGGAGCAGTCTACTTATAACAGTATGATGTGGCTTTGCACATAGCTGTCCTTCGAGGGAGCAGTCTAGTGTATAATAGTAGATGTCGCTTTGCACATAGCTGTCCTTCGAGGGAGCAGTCTAGTTTAGAGCGTAGTGGTCTAGATGTCCATTTGGCATGAAGCATCTAGTTTTGCAGGAAGTTTGACTCAAGAATATCCTAGAATCATATAATTGAGAACTTGTTATTTTGATACTTTTAAGTCATGGACCAAACTAAAAAGGGGAAGGCATCTTTAAGAGGAGGTGATGATCAAACTATGTGAGCTTGATTCCATTTTGAGATCCACGAAACAAGGTGTATGAGATGGTAAATGAGCTCAAGGGATGAGCGCAAGGTAGATAAGAAGTGATGTAACACTAAATTCAACAGTAGAATGGTCAGAGATGCAAGGCATTAAGGGGTTCAGGCTCGGGTTTACCATTAAGCAAAGCTAAACAATAAGTACCTGATCTGTAGGTGTGAGTGATAATGTAAGGCCCAATCCAATTAGGAGTAAATTTTTCACGTTTTCTCTTTTCTAGTTTGGTTACATGTTGATTCTCTTTGAGGACAAGATCACCAATCTTAAAGGTACGCTCATGAATTCGCTTATCATACGCACGCTTAATGCACTTTTGATAAATTTGTAGGTGGTCAAGAGCTGTAAGACGACGGTCGTCAAGAAGCTCTAATTGGGCTAACTGCTCTTGGTGGAAGTCATCATTGGCGAGAATATCCTTAAGAGATATTCTGAGAGAAGGGATTTGTATTTCGAGAGGTAAGACAGCCTCGGTACCATACACCAGAGAGAATGGTGTGGCATTAGTGGAAGTACGAATGCTGGTACGATAAGCCCAAAGGGCAAAGGGGATGTGATCATGCCAGTTTTTCCCAGAATTGTTAACGACTTTCATGAGAATTTTGATTAAGGTTTTGTTAGAAGATTCGTCTTGTCCATTTTCTTGTGGATAGTAGGGTGACAAGAAGCTAATTTTGATACCAAAGTTGTCACAAAGGTCTTGTAACAACTTATTTTTGAAAGATTTTCCATTATCTATTATCAGGTGATGAGGAACACCAAAACGACAGATAATGTGATGATTGATGAACTCAATGATTTTTTCTTTTTTGGTTGAAATGAGTGGAACGGCCTCCACCCATTTAGTGTAATATTCAGTTGCCGTGATGATCCAACAGTGATGCTGCAAAGAAGGCGGGTGAATCTTGCCAATAAGGTCTAAACCCCATTGTGAGAAAGGCCAAAGATCTCGTGCGACCTGTAACGGGTGGCTAGGAGTATGTTGAAGGTTGGCATGTTGTTGACACATAACACAACACTTAACATATTTTCAGTAGTCTTTATTGATAGTAGGCCAATAATATCCTAGGCGAAGGATAAGCTTGGCCATGGCGAGGCCACTAAAGTGCCCGCCACAAAGTCCCTCATGGATTTTTTGGGTGGTATGAGCGACTTCAGCACTAGTTAGACAGCGAAGGAGGATACCATTGAAACCACGTCTATAGAGGAGTCCCCCCATGACAACATAACAAGAAACACTTTTAAGAAAATCACATTTTCCATTACTAGTAAGGTCAGGTGGTAGAACAGAGGTTGTAAGGTAGTCATGAAATTGGTGATACCAGGTATCCTGCGAATCAGCAGATACATTATTTACCATACAAACATCTGAAACTAAGTAAGATGGGGCAAAGAGTTGTTGGACCAAGACAAATATGTCTGAGTCAGTTGGTGAGGCCAGAATTTGCGAGGCCAAGTAAGCCATGGTATCTGCAAATTTATTAGTTGAAAGGGGAATGGTTTAGATAGAATAATGAGAAGCTAAGGTCAAAAGTGAATCCACGTAATGTTTTTACTTTTGAAGTTCCTCATTTTTACATTGGTAGATGCCAGTAACTTAATTTACTACCAATTGAGAGTCACCAAAAATATTAATAGACTTCACACCTAAGTGTAACGCAACATGGAGACCCAAAACAAGGGCCTCGTATTCCGCTGTATTGTTAGTGCAGGGGAAATTGAGCCTGAATGAAAGAGGCATAGGTTCACCTTCAAGAGGAATGAGAACAACACCTGCCCCTCCACCACGGTGGCATTTAGATCCATCGAAGAAGAGGGTCATTGGATACAACACATCACTGAGTGAAAGAGTTGTGATGAGCTCATCAGGGAAAGTAAAATTGGTAAATTGTTCCCTAGGTAAAGGGGCTTCCGCAATTTGGTCTGTGATAGTTTGTCCTTTGACTGATTTCTGGTGTGGAAACTCAAGGTCGAGGTCGGCGAGGAGCATAAGCCATTAGATGATGCGGTTGGTTTAGATGAGGTTTGGCATACATATAATGTATGGGGTCAGCGTTGGTGATGAAAAAAGTTTTGTGATGCAGGAGGTAATGTCAGAGTTTGGTGGCCACAAATGATAGGGCTAGGCACAACTTTTCTACATGTGTATACCTAGTCTTGTAATCCACAAGATTATGGATTATGTAATAAACTGCTTGTTCTTAATGCTCAGAGTCACGATGTGTGAGCATGGCTCCTACAGCATGGTCGGTGGCAGAAAGGTAAAGGTAGAAAGGGTGATCGTCCTGAGGTGGGACAAGCACGGGTGGCTGCAAGAGATAAGCTTTAAGAGCCTCAAAGGCTTGGTGGCACTCCTCGCTCCATTGAAATACAATGTCCTTTTTAAGGAGATGATGGAAAGGTTGACATCGATCCGAGAGTTGTGAAATGAAATGCCAGATAGATTGGAGTTTTCCTTGCAAACTACGCAATTGTTTGAGGTTAGTGGGTGGGGGCATTTCTAGGATAGCTTTGACTTTAGCTGGGTTAACCTCAATGCCACACAAAGAGACGATAAAGCCAAGGAGTTTTCCCGAAAGGACGCCAAAGACATATTTCTTTGGTTGAAGATGAACACAGTATTGTAACAGGTGATCAAAAATAATGGTTAAAACATCGAGATGTTCACTGTGATGTTTGGATTTTCCAAGAAGATCATTGACATAATCCTCGAGGATAGTGTGCATAATGTCATGGAAAATATAAGTTATAGCCCACTGATAGGTCGCACCAGCATTCTTAAGGCTGAACGGCATGACATGATAGTAGAAGGTCCCCCAGGGGGTAATGAAGGTGGTTTTATGTTGATCAATCGGGGCTACCAAAATTTGATTGTATAACGAGAAGCCATCCATGAGAGAAAGCATCTCATGGCCCGCAGTGAGATCAAAAAGTTGATCAATGCTAGGTAAGGGGAAGTCATCCTTTGGGCAAGTGAGGTTAAGGTCCCAAAACTCTATACATATCCGAAGTCCCCCCATCACTTTAGTGACAGGTACGACATTAGAAATCCATTGCGGATAGTCAATAGGTAAGATGAAAGAAACAAAAAGGAGGCGTTGAAGCTCTTCTTTCACCAAGAGGGCAATGCATGGATGCATTTTTCTTAGTTTCTGTTTAACTTGTTTAGAGTCTGGTTTCAGAGTGATGTTATGGAGAGCAATGTCAGGATCGATTCCTGGCATGTCGGCGTAGGACCAAGCAAAAGCTTAATTACGGGCACGGAGGAAGGTAGTGAAGGATGCTTGTTCTAATGCATCGAGAGATTGTCTGATCTTTAAAATGTGAGGATCATCCTCTGTGTGGATGTTGATTTCTATATTTGATTCATTCAACATATTTTAGGTGTCAGATGGTAAGGCATGTTGAATATAAGAGTCGTCTGCACCGAGGTAGGTGAGGATGGAGTCATCATCCTGGCACTCCACAACATTTATTGAAGGTGAATCTTCTTCGATCATATCTGGATACAAAAGGGGGAGAGAAGATGGGTCCTCACTATCGCGTTGATAAGTGAGAGGACCCAGGAAGATAGCATTCACGAAAAAAAAAAGTTAGGAGGGATAGATTCCGAGTCTATCGACTCTATGGGTGAAGATGGAAAAATGGGCGATGATGGTTCGGAAGGGGTGACTTCGTTGTTTTCCTTGATACAATATACATGAGGTTTCTTTAGTGTAGATGGTTCAAAAAATCCAAGACCATGACGAACTTTGTGTTTACGGGTAGTTACAGGAATGATTGTATGTCGGCCTTGTTCATAAAGACCGAAACCAAAACCCTTTCAAGCACAGCGCGTCAGGAAGGTGAGGGCGAAACTACGGTTGGTTAGATATCGAAAATTAGATTGGAAGGGAACCACACCAAGGGGAGGTTCAGGGGTGACAGAGGATGTGTCGACACCCCCATACGTTAGGTTGGTGTGGCAATTAGGTGGTCCGTAGGAGATCACCTCCCCCACACGACGGTCGTAGGTAGGATGTGCATGTAACTGTCCGTACTCCTGTGGGGTATGGAAGGTGCTAACGTTGTATAGGCGGTATTCCTCTAGCGTAAGGCATTGAAAAACATCTACCAAGGGATCTGAAGTTGGGATGTTGTCCGCGGGGAAGGAAGTGGTATTCGCGGCGGTGGATTCATTGGTCGAAGGTGTGAGTGTGGATAAGGTGGATGGTTGAGGCGTGGTTGAAGTAGATGGTTGGGCTGGATCAATGGGTGCCTTGACTAGTACAAGCACATCATTAGGGCGATATAACATATTGTAATTTTTAAAAGGGGAAGCATCAGCTTTGACAGTGTAAGACTTCCCCTCATACTCGAATTTGATGCATCTATGTAAGGTGGAGGGAACGCATCCCATAGCTTGGATCCAGGGGCGGCCTAATAATATGTTGTATTGGAATTCTCCCTCAAGGACATAGAAGAGTTCAGGTAAGGTACGTGGCCCTACACGAATGATAAGGATTACGGTGCCTAAGGTAGAAGTAATAGCATCATTGAATGAACGTAACATGGTGGGGTTGGCACACATGCAGCTAGGAGGGATATTCATCTGTTGGAAGGCTTTGGAAGAGACGATGTTTAGGCTAGCACCCCCGTCAATCATAAAATGACATACCTAGATGTCCCAGACGTAAGCTGAGATGAAAAGAGCTAGATCAGGATCTTCTGCATCAAAGACGAAAATTTCTTCTTCAGAAAAACTGACAGCAGTGGCTTGTTGTACAGGGACAGAAGTGGTTGTGGAGGTAGGTTGTGTGGTGAGAGAAGTGACGTGGTTGGGTGTTAAAATGGAGGCGACGGGAAAGGTTTCGTTAGGTAGGACCTCTATCCCTTGAAGGATCTCAATTAAAGCTTGTCGATGCGATTCAGATGTTTGAATGAGATCATAGATTGTCATTTTGATAGGAGATTGGTGAAGTTTTTTGATCATGGTGCAGATGGGCAACTCCATCAGAGATGGGACAGGCAGGTCCACGAATGACCACTTTAGGTGGTGGTGCGATCGGGATGGTAGAAGGAGAAAGAGAGGCCGCAAGTGTGCTTTCTTTAGCTTTTCCATTGTTTTTCTGACCTCGAGTAGCAATGTTAATCATGTTGATCTCGTGAATA
Organism: Taxus chinensis; assembly: GCA_019776745.2. Classification (NCBI taxonomy): domain Eukaryota; kingdom Viridiplantae; phylum Streptophyta; class Pinopsida; order Cupressales; family Taxaceae; genus Taxus; species Taxus chinensis. Next base: position 820,188,483 of record CM034150.1, on the reverse strand, counting down.
TGAGAGGAGGAAGATGGCAGGGATAAGTCATTGCTCCCGAGAGGCAAGCTTGCAATGATGATAGATTTTAGCAAGGCGGGGACAGGTGGTATAGGAGAAGGGATTGAAGCTAAGGGCTTCTCTCTCCATAAATTATCTTTCTTAGGCTGTCTATCCGAGATAGGTGACTGGCGAAGGATGGCTTTCAAATCTTTGCATCCTTCTACATCATGTCCTGGTGTGCAATGGTAAGCACAAATTTTAGATTCATCATAACCTATAGGTCGAGGTTTACACGGATCATAGAATCTGAGTGGGGGTAGGGAAATGGTCGCATCCCCTACCAACATATCAAGGATCTGGGAGTAAGATCCTTTGAGCTGGTCAAATTCAGATGAAGATGAGGCTGTTGATTGAGTAGGTGAGATTTTTTATTGTTTTGGTAATGGTTGGGTACGAGTGGTTTGTATGGGTGGTGATTTAGGCAAGGGACTTTGATGATTGGTTTCAACGAGGCGTGGTTTCTTTTGCGTAGAAGTTATGTTAAGCTGGTTAGATGATGAGGCCCCAGCTGACGTGGTGGCAGGAAACAACCACGGGGAGAGAGGAGCGACAACAAACAAGTCCTTTGATGAATGAGTTTGCTTAGGGTTGGTAGGTAGGCAATATACTTGGGGTGACGGTGTTGAGACTCCCGTGAGTGTCTGTAGGGGTGCAAAAGGTATAGGTCGTGTTAAAGAAGATGTGGGAGACAAGGTGTATTGAGGCAAGGTGGAGGGGTGAGGCCCTAATATAGAAGGTACGTGTGATGGTGAAGGCTGAAGCTGTGCCGGCTATATCAGTGTGATCGGGGGCGAGGGTTTTAGTTGTGGCAGAGGCATAGATTGGACTTGAGGAGGTTGGGTCTGTCTCTTAGGTGGATTGATGGCAGTATTTTTGGATAAATCTAACCATTTACGTGGGTGTGTCAGGCTGGGAATTAGTGAAGTTCCAGGTGTAAGGAAAGGTTTGGTTAGGTTGATAGAGGTGGCTGAGGGATTCGATAGAGATGAGGGGGTGAAGGTGAGGACATAGGCATTTTCAGCTTTTGTAAACACCTCGGGTATATGGTAGAGGTGTCTAGATTAGTCATTTGCATTTGAGTAGAGTATGGTGTACTCAAACGCTCCCATAAGACTCATCTATCTTCTGAGGGATGGCAATCTTCACGTGTGATCAGGAACTTTGGTATGGAAGAGAGGTGGGTTGTGATTCCGGTCCACTGTGGGTGTGATACAGGGAGTAAATGAGGTGCTGTATCAATGGGTGTTAAGAGGTCAAACCGGTCACTGGAAAAGATTTAGATAATGAAGAATTAATAGGTAGGAGGGCATGCTCGAGGGGATCCGTCATGATTAAGGAGTTTGGTGATGTAGGCTCAAGGGGTTTCTCCTCTAAGGATGACAGAAAAAAGTGGCAAGCCTTCTTCTGTTGCAAGCAAGAGAGGTGGAAGGAGATGTTTGGGAAATAGATAAGTTAGATAACATCCACTCACAATCTTGCAGGGATGTGGTTAAAGAAGGTTCATTTGTGAGAAGAGAACTCTGGGTGGTTAATTCCTTTATGGGTAAAGGAATAGCGGGACTGTCCTCTTGTCCTGATGAAGGAGAAGGGGGCGAGAATCCCTGCGTTGTGAAGAAGCTTGATTCAGAATTTCCTCAATGGAAGCCCTGGGTTGGGAGTTGAAAATCACATGGATCTCATGCACACATCTTCTCCTCCACTGAGGTGTCTTGGTTTTTGTTACTGTTAGATGCATGGTTTGGAAATGGTTTGTTGAAGATTTTTAAATTTCAATTAGCGGGGGGCATTAGGATTATCGAGAGTTATATCCCCTGCATCAATCATTTCCTGCACTATGTTTTTCAACATCTTGCAGTTTTCATGACTGTGTCCCTTCACACGATGGAAGTTACAGAAGTCATTTTCTTTATACCAAGAAGGAATAGCGCGGGTGGAATCAAACCCAGAGTGAGGTTTAACATGAGGAAAGGTTATAGCTCCTACTTTAAGCAATTTGTCTAAGATCACACCATAAGTTTCTCCCAAGGGAGTGTAGTTGATGGGCTCGTCTTTATACTTATAGGTTGGCTTTCAGCTATGTACTAGATAGTGCTTGAAATTTGGACCGTCACTACGTGTACTGCACCCTTTGATTTCGAAGCACAGCCGATACGTGAGAGTTGGTGGTGTTGGGTTTGGTGGTAGAGTCTTGAGTCCAAAAATTTGAGCTTTTGTTGCATAACCTCAATTTCTCCTCCTCTAAGGCTCGAATCTCTAGTTTCCGAGCCATAGTAAAGGCCTCATCAAAGGTGTGGAAAGTTTGAATTTGGAGGGTGGGAGAAATGTGTTTAGCGCAGGCCCGCGTAAAGAGTTCGATGAGCTCGGCCTGAGGTAAGGTGTAAGCAAGTTGGTTGATGAGGCCCCATCATTGTCCAACGAAATCTACGATAAACTCGTCTTCAAATTTTCGGATGGCATAGAGGTCGGTAATGGATACTTTCTTGGAAATACTGATGGAGAAGTGATCCAAGAAAGATTGGGCTAATTGGTTAAAGGAGAAGATTGAGTGCTGGGCTAAAGCACTGTACCACTCCAAAGCAGGTCCTGATAAGGACATGGGAAAGGTACGGAGTAGTAAGGCATCATCATGAGCAATCAGATAGCAGGGATGTCTGAATGATTGCAAGTGTTGTTGAGGGTCCTCCTTACTATTAAAGCGAGTAAATTTCAGTAATTCCCATTGAGGAGGATATGTATGAAGGGGAACAGAAGGATGAATAGGCTGCTGAAAAACTTGCTCGTATGTCAGGGTGTTACGACTTCTTGAAACATAAGCCTCAAGATTTTGCATCTTGTCCATCATATGTTTGATTAAATCATTGGTTGGGTTAGATGATGGTGTTGTCATTGTAAACAGAGAAGGATTGATCCAAGAGTCACTACTAGACAATGGTGGTATTGAATGTTGATAAGATAATGGTGATGAATGTGTTGGGGCAGCCGAATAAGGGTGTCTTATATAAGAGGTTGAGGCTACCAGATGAATTTGTGGAAATGAAAAGGTGGGCGGAGCTTGTGAGGGAAAGCTCGTGTGTATAGGTGGCAGAGAGCAAGTTATAAAAGAGATAGTCTGTGCGAGAGATGAGGTAGGGTCAGTGGACGGTAGTGACATGTGGGACCCCATATTAATGAAAGGAAAGCAAATTGGTGCAGTATGAACCACCGAAGCTACTGAGCTGGGAGATGGGGCTAAGGATGAAGACGGTGAAGTGGAGTTATTAGGTGGGGAAGGGGCTAAGTGAGCGGCGATACTAATAGGCATACCAACGAGGAGTTGACCGTCGGGTTTACGGTCAGGGGTATGAGACAAATAATATTGTACGGTGCTAGGATTAGCATCCAAAAATTTGGAAAATTCCTTATCTCCTACAGGGATCTTGGGAAAATTACTGGTATCTGTAGGATTCCCCATAGGATGCAAAGGGGGTGACTCAGGTAAAGGCACGGAACAGGTATGTGAAACCATGGTTGTAGCTTGTTTCCAGGTGATAACAACCATGGACAAGAGGACACAATAGGGATTTAATCAATCTGGAACTAGTTTGTCAAGAACTGTTAAACAAAGTAACCGATATCGGTCAGATAACCGATGTCAGTCAAAATGTAGCCAGCGTCGGTTAGTTAACCGATGTCGGTAGTATAGGACCGGTGTCGGTCACTGTGGAAGCAAAGAGAGGATGTAAGAAGCTGCTGGTTTGGGGATAACAATGCTTAATATACCTACCAAACTGTCTTGAAGTGATCACTAAAACAGTGTATGACAGAGAAATAGAAAAAAAAACAAGCAAGATGCACAAGCAAATCAAGAGACTAACCCTAGGATTCGTTTTAATCACTTTGGGCTTATGCCTTAGATGTCAGATGATGTCAATCCTAAACAAAATACCTAAGGGAGATGTCAAGTTTGTTTTGGCTCATAAGGCTACCTCAATCGAGCGGAGGAATACCGCGGGAAGGGGGGATGTTTGAGTTGTTGTGTTGATTATGATGTGATTTGGTATGTGTTGTGCAGTGAGAGTAAGATTAATTTCTCATCAATACTGTGGATATCACCCCCACGTGTACGACCTGTTACTTAATCTACGTTCACTAGAATTAAAAACAACAAGAAAGAATGTGATGCACGTGTTTTAAACCCAAATCGAAAATGATATTCGATGAAGCAAAGAAAATGACTTTCACTAATGCAAAAATGTGAAAGAAAAACAAATTCTTTTACCAAAATGACAAAATATTTTGTGAATAATTAGAAGAAAGAAACAGCAAGTGTGCTCCCTATATGAAAGCAAGCAAGAAAGAAAGAAACCAGAAAAGGGTCCCATCGGGCGTGCCAAAATGTTTCGCACAGAATTTGGTTCCGAAATAGAGTTGCTTTTATCCTTTCATTCTCTTGAGAAACATATAAGGGTTAGGGCTAGGAAGAATACCTGTCGAGTGTTGGGAAGGTGTGCGTGTACCGTAGAGAGATCAGATCGATTGTGAAGAACTCCTTTTTGTCTAGGAAGGACTACCTGTAAGTAAGAATACAAGACCACTAGATCTTAGTTAGACAATAAGCGAGGGAACTACCTTAGGCCCAGGAAATATTAGACTTCCTTTTGAAGGTGGTCAATTCCCCTTTTAATACGAATTAAAGCAAAATGATAACAAAGAACTACAAGATACTACTTACTAGTTCCTTATGAAGATACAAGTGCAAGGAATGTGGTGGCGACAGTAAGGCTTAGTTAGGATGATCCGGTATTGGAAAGCGAGCTGATGAGGCTATCCTCAGTCTTTTCCAATGCTTGGACGAGTGTGACAGCGATCCAGTTGCTCAGTTACAGTCTTGGGCTCAATCCTCTTCTCTGCAACCTCTTCTCCCTGTTTCACTTCTCTTTTTCTTGCCAAATGAATTCCCGGATCCTTTCTTTTTGGTTGGGGGAGGTCATTAACAGGGAATTGATGGCGGTTACAAAACTGATTTTGGTTGAGTAGGAACTGATGTCAGTTAGGTCAAAGTGGCTATTTTTAGTAAAATAGCTATCTTTCCCTCCTTTTCTCCTGAGGGATCAGTTATGGGCTTGGTCAAGTCATTATTAGGCTCGTTTTGGTGCGGGTGAGGGGTAATGAGTCATGGGTGTGGGTATGGACTAAGTCATAGGTCTTAATTAGGTTGGTTTAGGGTTAGGGCTAGGTCACGGTGAGGTGGCGAGATGAGGTGGCGGCGTTGGAGATGTGGATTTATTAATTATAAGGTAATTAATAGATCATTAGGTGTGTAAGGTTTAGGTGGTGAGGTAGGGTTAGGTTGCGGGATGAGATACAGGGTACAGGGTGTTGTAAGACTCAAATTTGGTGTCTACACCAGGTGTGCACTCGGAGTTTGAACTCCCAACAAACCAACTTAATAAACCTACCGACGCAAAACCAGAAGAAAAGTTGGTACCTACGACAGATCTTGAAACTATGAGCCTAGCCAAGGCAACCCCAACCCCCAAAAATGAGGCTAACACTATAGAAACAGTGTCATTAGGAGACACTACAAAAATTGTTGAATTACTGGAATAGGATCTACCAATGTTCCTACCATTTGGTTCTGTAGGCATGGGGTGCACCCTAGGTGTTGGCTCTCTTCCAGTAGTGGAACTCTACATGATAGAAGTAGAAGACGTTAACACAACAAATATCCCAACGTCCATACTCCCAACTAAATATTGGACTCTCCATTTTGATGGAGCTAGATGTCATTATGGAGCTAGGGCAGGTATAATCCGTAGTTCTCCCGAGGGAAAAGTCCTACTGTTTGCCTTTAAACTAAATTTCAAATGCACAAACAACAGCGCTGAGTACGAAGCCCTCCTCCTTGGCCTCATCATAGCTAAGAGAATTGGTGTTGATAACATCAGAGTGTTAGGAGACTCAAAATTGGTAGCAAACCAAGCCTCTGAGATATATGAAACCAAAGCTGAGCACTTACAACTTTACAAAACAACTATATTAGATTTAAGCAAGGAGTTTGACTTCATATCAATTGAAGCAATCCCACGAGAACAAAATCTTCTCACTGATTCTATAGAAACTTCGGCATCACACTTCACTCCAAACAATGAATTCTAAGATACCCATTTCATGGTGTCCCTTCCTACCAAACCATTGATAAAAACAATGTCAAATCCTCTTTTAAATAGAAATGAAAACAAATCTACTATGCTAGACCACGTTGGTAGTGATATGGAAACTCTGAATTACTTAAACGCCTACACGGAATTACATCTCTCCCATCACGTGATAGATTTATCTTTGATCCCACATTCATCTTCCTATTACGGGAATCCCATGACAGAGCTTCCCCCATAGAAAGAACCCAGCATATACACAATCGAGAGTGGAGACAAGCTGGGGCTCCCCCCAGCCCCGCCTGAGTTTGAAGAACGTAACGCTGCTTTAATCGAAGAAACAATTGATATTAACATTGGAACGGAAGATGAACCAAATATATTGAAGCTAGGATCCTCGTTAACTCCATCAGAAGTAGAAATACACACTCAGATCCTCAAGGAACATTAGAAGGAATTTGCATTTAATTATAAGGAAATGACAGGAGTTGCACCCCACATTGCGGTGCACAACCTTGTCACTAAATCAGATGCAAAACTAACTAAACAAAAGTCGAGACCAATGAAACCTAAGGTAGCTCTCATGGTGAAAGAAGAAGTAATAAAGCTCCTCTAAGTAGGGTTCATCAAACTAGTCGATTACTCCTAATGGGTATCTAATATCATTCCCATTCTCAAAAATAATGGGAAGATACGCATCTGCATAGACTTCCGAGACATTAACAAATCATGTCCTAAAGATGACTTCCCATTGCCATCCATTGATATCATTGTTGATGCAACAGCTGGATTTGAACTTTTGTCTCTCATGGATGGATTCTCGAGATACAATCAAATCAGAATATCTGAACAAGATCAAGCTAAAACAACGTTTATAACTCCTTGGGGAACCTATTGCTACGTTGTTATGCCATTCAGTCTCAAAAATGCTGGTGCTACATACCAACGGGCTATGACATATATATTTCACGATCTTATTCACAAAATCATGGAATCCTACGTAGATGAATTGTTGGTTGAGGCCAAGAAGCGCTGTGACCATCTGGAAGTGCTTTGCATCATTCTTTCACATCTGATAGAATACGGAGTCACGCTAAATCCAAAAAAATGTGTCTTTGGTGTAACAGGAGGGAAGCTCCTAGGATACATCATATCATCATGTGGGATCAATGTTGACCCAACCAAAATTCGGGCTATCCTCAAAATGATCCCACCTTCGGACGAATCTGGAATCAGGTCATTTCTCGGAAAGCTTGGTGCAATCCGGAGGTTCATCCCAGACTTAAGTTTCACCATTCATCCAATCAACAATCTACTCAAGAAATACTATAGCATTGATTAGATCGAAGACTGCAATGAAGCTTTCAACGCAGTTAAGTGTTTCTTGTTATCACCACCTACACTAATGCCACCTAAGCTAGATCACCTGCTAATTTTATACTCGTGAGCTACCAATGTCTCGCTAGCCTGTATGTTGGCTCAAGAAGATGATGACAAGAGAGAACGCACGATCTATTTCATTAGTTGAACGTTGCTTGACTATGAAACACGTTATACACAAGTAGAACGAGAATGCCTCGCTATAGCCTTTGTAACAAAACACTTAAGACATTACATGTTAAATCAAGAAACAAGGGTCATGGTAAATACAGACCATTACGAACTTTCCTCATGCAAGGGTTCTTGTCTAAGAAGGCTGGACATTTTATAACCGTAATGGGTGAATTTGAATTAACATTTGTAAATCAGAAGTCTGTTAAGGGACAAATCATCGCAGATTGGTTAGCCGATAACCCATTAGATGGAGACGATCTAGTAGATCTGGACTTTCCAGATGAATGCATATACTAAATCGAAACCAGACCTCCTATCTATGAGTGTCCTTGGTACACTGATATCATTAATTATATCATGGACCATACGTATCCAGAAGGTGTTACACTACAAAAAAAAGGCGGTTGCACATTATCATAGCTAAATACGTCATTATAGAGCAAGTGCTCTATCGAAAAGCGTTCGATGGAATGCTTCTAAGATGCGTCAACACAGAATAATCCAAGAAGATTCTCCATGAATCTAATAGTGGAATGTGTGAAGGCCACTTCGGTGGCCATGCCACCACTCGTAAAATACATCGAATGGGCTATTTTTGGCCCACTCTAGAACACGACGCAGTAGAGTTTGTACATAGATGTCATAAGCGTCAAGAATTCTCCCACGAGATTCACATGCCAGCACAAGCTCTACAACCGATTGCTACTCCATGGCCCTTTTCTACATGGGGCCTAGATTTAATAGGGAAATTCTCTCCCTCGTCTACAGACGGCCATAATTTTATAATCACGGCCACCGAATATTTTACCAAGTGGGTAGAGGCTATGCCTCTTACTACTGTACCGGGTTCTGTAATCGCCAAGTTCATTTTGAACCAAATCATTTACAGGTACGGTGTCCCGTAAATCATTATCTCAGATAATGGAACTTCTTTTAAGAATGACGAAGTTCATGAATTGTGCAATAAATTTAAAATCAGCCATCATACGGCTTCATTATATTACCCTCAAGCCAATGGGTAGGCTGAGGTGACAAACAAGACATTAAAATCCATTCTTCTTAAAACGGTGAAAGAAAACAAACGAGATTGGCACTTGAAGTTATATCCGGCCTTATGGGCCCACCGAACCTCAGCAAGAACACCAACAAGAGTGACTCCTTTCTCACTAGTATTCAGGGCAGAAGCAGTTCTCCCGCTTGAGGTTGAAATACCCAGTCTCTGCATTTCATTACAAGGGATCCTGGATGAAGATGCTTATAGAGAAGCACATCTTTCCCAACTAGAAAGCCTAGATGAAGCTAGGCTAGATGCTAAACAGTGGCACAGAGTCTATGCTGATCAGATGTGCCGGCAGTATAACAAGAAGGTCTATGAACGTGACATATATGAAGGTGATCTAGTTCTAAGGCTAGACAGCCAGATCGACAAAAAGACCGGCGAAGGAAGGAAGTTCCGGCCCAAATGGTTGGGCCCATACCGAGTCATGAAGGACTATGGAAATGGTGCATACCTCTTATGTACACTGGAAGGTGAGGAATTTGGTGAAACAGTCAATTCCCTACACCTCAAATGATTCTACGCATAAACAACTAGCACTACTTATAATTATATCTACATTGCATCTTCATATAGATTAGGATCATTTTGTTTGCTTGTTTCGTACAAAAAAATGTGATCAAGGAATTTGTTCTCAAAGCAATTCATTACAAACTCATAATGTTGTTGGCATAAACACTCTAATCATACTTCTCCATTTCCATGATATCATCAAACCATTTTGGAATCATTTCATCAAATAAAGCTAGATATGACAAGGTCTTAACGGTAACCATGCCAAGATCTGCGGGTTTATTCTCACTTTTGGTTTCTTCTTAGGATAGGTGTCTTGCCTATGGTTTGTTCTAGAAGCTTCATGGTGTCACATCTATCCCGTATATATATATCTCTTTGGAAATAGGAACAAACTAACATTTTGCTCAAATAAACAAGTCAAATATGGAATCAAATAGAAAATTTTAATTTTACACATTTCCTTGCCCCACCAACCTTCGGTGATGAGCTTGCGTCTCTTACTGGTGACGTAGGGTTGGCAAAGGATGGAAATGCCCTTACTCGCCTATGCCTTGCCCACAGTGATAAACCCACGCTTCTTACTAGTAGCATGGGGCAAAGTGTAGGGGGTCCTCTTGACAAACAAACGTAAAAGGTCATAGACAAACAATTCAAATCTTAAAATCTTGAGTCAAAAACAAATGAATCAGATGTCCAAAATTCCAAGAGAATTAAAATCCTAAAAATCTAGATTTTGTCTACCATGTGGCCATCTAAGGATCTAAGTCTAGATAAACTACAAAGCAAGTTGCATCCCAAAACTATGAAGTCACTCGAGTGGAGTAAGCTTGTAGCATCCTAATTTGGTTCCACCAAAGCTTTGTTTATCTCTCATCGCTACCATTTCAACACATTTCACAACTTGTGCCCTTTCTAGCTCTCGGTGATGAGCCCTCACATCTTACTAGTTGTGTGGAGTTAGGAGAGGGGTGAGTCTATCTGCTCATCGTACCAGTTTGTCTTCACCACTTTTCCAAAACAAATATGAGGCATCCAAAATTGCTTACAAAAACTAAGATTCAAAATCACATTATATCTACATTATCATATATCAGCATCATGAAATACAAAAAGAAAGTAAAACACTTGCATCATTTGTTCTCCATTGCATACATTTTAAAGGCATACAAGCATAACATCATTATCTACATGAGGAAACAGAAATGCAAACAAATCCATAAGTGCCAAAAGTCTGATCCAAATATATATATATATATATCAAAGTTTTTGTACAATGCCATCATGCGCCAAACATGGTCAAAATGCTCAAAGAGCCCAGGATATACAAAAGAATATATCATACAAAATCTAGGAGAGCCAAGTGGCTTCTCAATCCCTACGAGACCCCTCTGAAGGCACATGCCCACGCCTAGGACTCCGGCTACGCCAGTGCTCTTAGTGCACAGAAGGCTTAGGATCCCGAGGAGCAGCCACAATCTCGCCACAAGAATGGCTCCTCATCAGGCACTTGGCTATCCTATACCCCGCTAGCTCCGTGCGGAGAGTCGATACCATCTTGGCCACGTGCCAGACTGGGGCAAAGACATCAGTGTGTCTACCAGCTGCTGATGGCTCCCCAGCGTCCACAGACAACTCTGCGCGGGTCCTCTCCATGGGGATCATCAGGGTATCGGTGCATACCCTGCGAATCAAGTCCCGCCACTCATCAGCGGTCTCTGCAAACAAAGGAGAAAACAAATTAGAAACAAAAACAAGAGATTAGAAATACAAGATAAAACAAGAGGAGAAATAGCAACTAAGGAAATCCTAACTAAAAACAAACATTAAAAGGAAGGATGGTAACTTACTCGGATCACTGGGCCTCCAGGATGGATCTCTGGGGTCAGCACCTACCACAGATGCCGCTGCTGACTGAGGTGCTGCTCTTATGACTGGAGCAACGTAGCGCCCCGCAATGGACTCATCTTCCTTGCCATAGCCCTGGGAGAGTGGCTCCTCTGAAACCAGAGTAACTCTCTCTGCACTCTGCTCGGCCCTCGCTGCCTACATGATATCCTGAGTATCATGCCACTCATGATCAGTCTCCTCCTCTGTCTCTCCCCCTATAAACTCCTCAGACTCAAAGTCTATGTCAATAGGGTCATCACTGCTATGGGCAGGACCCGCAGCAATCTGAAGCAAGGGTGCCTGAGGCGCACCAGCTCTCCCTCTGGCACGTACTATCCTCCCTGGCCGCAATAGGAACAATCGGGAGTAACAACTGTCCAACCCCGGCCTCTAGGACCCCCCTCTGGCCTCTCGGAATGACCTGTATATTGGCGCTAACCTCGGGGAAGCATTGCCCATGTAGGGTAGGCCAAACTGCTGAGGAACTCGGCCAAAGGGGTGTATCTCCACTTGCCCCACTCTATCAATAAGCTGCCCTGTGGTGGAGCAGGAGATCAAAGTAAGAGCCTCCTCGCCCCATATACCTACCATAGTCTTATAACGGTGTGGCCTCCATGTCAGCAGTGGTCAGAGAGAAGCAACTAGCTGATGAGGTTCTCTAAGCACCGACATATCTGTCCATCTAGCTGCCCTCACAGCCACCTGGATCTATCACCTCTAAACCTCTGCCATAAGGAATGAAGTGCTCGTAAACCCAACTCATGACCAGGGTCAGGTTGGCTCAAGGATTGCCCCCTGTAAATGGACTACCCTATATAAATCGTGGTAGGTAATCCCAAGAATATCTGCTCCCCAGGCATATATCCGGCCATGTCCCTCTATCTGTGCAATGATTGGGGGACTAACAGTATAACAGTGTGTCTCCCTCCCCTTGTCCCCGATCAGTCTCGAGGCAAGGATCCCCATAATGGCCTGGTGAAGCAAGGGGATGGGCAAACTAGGAATTGGATCGAACTCTGACCCCCTTCTTCAAACCCATGGAGATGACTGCATCTCCCATATAGGAAGCCCACTGTGCTATCTAGGCCCCGCGAACCTGCTGTCTCAAGGGTGAGACGTCTCCCAATGATCGGGGACCCCCAGAATGCGATAAACATCCTCCAAAGTGATGGTCCACTCACCGCGGACACCCTGGTAATCAGAAGGTGTTCCGATTAACATCCCAATAGGAAAATAAGTCACAAAGGATGTGACTGGATGATGCAACATGTGGAACGCGTGAGATACGTAGTATCCCAGCCCTCTGAAGAGTGTCCTCCTCATCCTGTGAAAGTTGTGTCTAGTACTCCTGGGAGCTAGGCACACTCCTTCTCCTCGGGGTCCACCGAATATACTCCTCTCTCGCCTGCATACACCCAAAAACATACAAAACAAAGAAAGTTAGCATCTGAGTGATATTATAAAAATCATGAAAAACACGTAGAAATGCTAAAAAATGCAAAAAAACAATCTCAAACAGATGTTCTTTTGGCATTCTGTGAAAAACTACCGCCTTGAGCAGGGAGGCAGTTTTGTAACCACCCACCTTAAGGGTGGCAATCGTGTAAGCGCTGCCCTGAACAGGGCGGTGGTCGTGTAACCACCGCCCCTGGGCAGAGGCGGCAGTCGTGGTGCCAAAAACCCACTTGGTTTTTATAATTTAAAAAGCCTAAAAATGCTAAAACAGTACCGTTTTAGCTAAAAACAAATCCTACCCAATAGGCAACATCCCCCCTAGATGGACCTTTTAAACCTAGCATTTTCGAAAATAACCCCCCCACAACAAAGATTTTAGCATTTTAAAATTAAGGGGGTTAAAAAGGATAAATTGAAGATAACTAACCTGTGATCTCGCAGGTCGATGTTCCGCTCGCGGAGGCATGATCACTATCCCCGTCACGAACGTTTTGACTCTACTCGTGCAAGAAACCATCACCGTGGGTTCCAGAGCTCAGGATCAATCAAATCAACTCGCGCAAAATGAATAGGAAAATGGGCCCACTTTTATATATATAAGCAAACCTGACTTGTTTTAAAAATGCTTTTTTTAAGTTTGGAGCGCCGACGGAGGTAAGTTCTTATCCCCCGCACGAATGGTATTTTTCTCGTTTCCTATTATTTTAGCATTTATTTTCCAAATTATTGTGTCTATCTGCACTTGAGTTCTCTTTTTCGTTTTGTCGGGTGGTAGTAATTTTGGATGGCGTCATTTCAACACACGAACGTATCAGGTATAACTTCTAATTTCCCATTTTCGGGACCGCCATACTCGGACCCACACCGTTTTATGCCCTCTTCATGGCTAAAACGCTTCTCTGAGGGGGCAATATGTATGTACCCAAAATTGTAAGGTACTGTACCTGCCGGAACAACGTAACAGGTACCCCAATGATGATACAAGTCTCCTCGCAAGGTGTTCGGGATCCATAAAATCTCTCCAAGTGTGCGTTAACATCCTGCATGCCCTGCTTAGCCCCCGCGTGCTTTGTTTTCCCCCTTTTCCCCTCTTTTCTTGGGCCTTTTTCTCTTCAGTGATGAAACCGCCACCCCTGCCTGGGTGGCGGTCTCGTTAACTCCGCCGCCCCTGAACAAGGCGGCAATCCTGTAACCGCTTGCCCTACTCAGGGCTGGAGGTCCTTTTACGCGTTGTCCAGAAAAGCTCTTTTTTAACATGACTCACATAAATTTCAACGATTCACCAGCTTTTTTTTACCACCATAAGCTTGCATTAATGATTCTGGTTCCCTAGAATAGTGTTTTGCCATTGTTTATAGTTTAAGAGTTTCTATTTGGTTTTTTACCTTGGGTAAATGCAAATGCTATAGAATAGTTGGCTTTGTGCTCAAGCAAATGGCCCCCTTCAAATTTATACCTCTGAATTTCTCATTGTAATAGATTAGTCTTTCATTTTGCTTAGAATTCTTAGTTTCTTTCCTTCCTTACATGCTTAGTTAGTGTTGTTTTGTTATTACTAAGCCACATATCCATCTTGTGAAAATGCTATTGATATTTTATCCAATCCATTGGAGTAAAATAGCCTATTTTCAATAGGAATCCATTAAAGTTACAGGTTTTGTTCTTCAAATAAGATAGTTTCAGGTTCTAGATGTTTTATGTTACATGACTCACAATAAATCCCGCTAGGAATTGCATAAGCCAAGCTCTGTACTCTTGCGCTATCTCTCTCCTACTCGCATTGTATTTAGTCTGCATCCTAAGATGCCTTTATCCCAATATCTACTTCTGTTGATGCTAGCATTACAAGCTTTTTTGGATCTACATGAACACGAAGGAACGAGGAGATCACATTGAGGGGACAAGATCACACACACCATCGGATTCGCCACTGTTCTGCAGAATCCAGGTTCTAGCTTTCAAAGTTCTAAATTAGAAGAATATCAAATAGAGTAGTTAATCACTTTATTTCAATCAATTTTACTTTCGATATTGCCAGGGAAGCTGTGGGGATTGATAGTTTCTGAGAGACTATGATTCATTCCTCACTTATGAGGTAGGATCGAGAGTCTTGCAAATAGACTAGATCAAGTATTTCATTATTTAGAATAGATTCACAGTTACACAGACAAATAGCTATACTCGGTTATCTTGTTTGTTTTAATTTGTTATTTTGCTGTCAATTCTAGATATGTTAGACAGTTACTCTTTTAAATTCGTTCGAATAATTCATCAGAAAATACAAAAATAGAGAAATCATATATAGATATACTTAAAGTAGTTAAATTTCACTTTGCTACAGTTAATTTACATTGTTGCTTTTGTATGACAATCACGGGACCTAGGGATCCCAAAGAATACGTATTCGAGCCAATCGTGCCCCAACCCAATCTCATCACAGCAATAAATGATATAGATCAAAATCTCAGGATCCAAGTCTTCCGAACAATGGTAAACTTGCAACAAATCAGTTTCCAACTGCACGGGTTAAACATAGAAGACGACCAAGCACACACATTTTGGTCGAATCAACCAAACTATAGATTACCTTAGATTCATATCTACATGACTGTAGAAGGGTTTGAAAGACAGCATACATTTGATTGTGATCCTTTGGTTCCATAGCCAGACGTAGGAGACACTCCACATATATAGATACCAGCTTAAGAATTCAAGTTGCACCAAATTGCCTGTAAGATATTCTGAGAAGATCACAGAGTTATTGATTCTGAATATAGAAGCTGAGAAAGCATACGATTACTGGATACTAGGGATTAGGGATTGGTTCCATACATGACCATAGTAGGTCCGCAACAACCACGAATCTACGGTTGTGACCCACAAATCCCACAGCCCAATCAATCCATAGGTGAATTAGACATAGATGCTGGCCTACGTACACTAGTATTTAGATCTACTCCACTTCCACCTATCATCATCAAACAGTTATCCTAGTTAGACATAGCAGCTAAAAAAGCTAAGGAGTTCTCGACTAGGCCAGAGAATCACCCATAGAGTCAATTATATTTACCATCTGCCCTATGACCTTATCTGGAGATATACACGAAACTATCCCAGGACATTTTCCACATATTCCACAACCTATAGACTGAATCACGCCAGAGCTCGATATTGATTGGAGCCTTCGAGCAGTCATCCTTGTTGATCGATCTATCACACCAGTTCAAGTTAGGAGGCCTTGTTTACCTTAGATTCGCAATTTCCACTAGTGCGTGTCGAAGACATTAGATTGCCTAACTAGTTTTATCTATATCCCACACATATTTCATCCCCACCGGTTGTCTCGGCTTGACCTCAGGAGGTCGGGTGCGAGGAAGAGTTACTTGTAGATTCCCAAGCTCGCTTGTCACTTTTCCGTCGTACAGTTACCTTGTTTACATTGACTCGACACAATTAAGATACTTATGACACATTTCTCGTAAACGTAATTTAAGTGTCTGCATTGTGGCATTACACTACCCACATTTTAGCACATCCTTAATATACTTTGACTTAGTTTGAATTCAAACATTGTCCAAAATCTTGAAGAGTGTCGCTTACTTTGTTTGTGTCGTTTCGATACCACTTTAACACTAATATCTCGCTTCTCCGCAAAGCTTGACAGACGTGTCTAATTGGTGTGGTTACGTGGCTTACATTTTTAAACCTCACCCTTTAACATTTTGGCCTTGTTGGTTGTTGAAATTTTCATAGTGTCCTTTGATTGGGAGTCACATCTACCCTTTGTTAATATTTATGCCTTAATTCATTTCAAGCTTGACGTAAATATTGACATTGTGTTGATCATCTTTTCATCGAATAATCATTTTGCACACATTTTTTGGGTGTATTTCCTTGTTGATGGATTTTTGTTTTACACTTGCATGATTGTTCCTTGTGATCATTCATCCAGAAAACTTATTTTCTAGGACAATCCTTTTTTATCTCATCAAGATTGCATCATCATAATATCTATTTTCCTTATACCTTCTTTGAAAAATCACACATGTATCTCTATACTTACAATATGTCTAGGTGGATGTCATTATTCTTCCCTGAATCGATATGGAGCCTTCTTCCCTTTGAAGGAGTTCAATCACACTATCTAGGTCTAGACATTTGTGCTCAATTGACGCCAACAATGACTGACTATCGCACGGTTTCTCACATTTACAACAATATGGAACCTAGGTTTAGGAATTCAAATCAAAAGATTCCCATTATGACTAAGCCTCATTTGGCTATCCATGCTAGAGATCCCATACGGGTACCATGTTCCCCACCTTCAGATCATAATTAGTGGTATGGTTTGGATGCTTCTGATCCAAATTATTATTTAGGTTCCCCCCACTCTTCTTCTTCTGATTCATATCCAAACTACCAATTGGATTCCCAATATTCTTCTAAAGACTCGGATCCCAACTATTGTTCAGATACCCCTAGATCAAATATTAAATCACGATCCTCCCTTCCTTCGCAAGACCTTTATTCTAAATCACCTCAATGATGTTTTCCTTCTTTGAAGAATCGTGTGACTCCAAGTTCCATCAATCATACATCTGATTCAGTTCTTGAGTCACGGTCCTCCCTTTCTTTGTAGGACCTTTATTCCAAATCACCTCAAAAACGTCTTCCTCCTTTGAAGACTCATGTGACTCCACATTCTTTTGATCAAAGATCTCATTTGGTTCTTGAGTCATGGTCCTCCCTTTCTTCGTAAGACCTCCTTCATTAGTCATCTCAATGACCTCTTCCTCCATCGAAGAGTTCCACGACTCGAATTCCCTCTAGTCAATCATCTAACTCGACTCCTATGTCACAACTTAACGGATGGCTATGTGATCCTATTTTCTCTCCTACATTGCATCATCTTCTAGAAAAGCAATCTAGGTCTAGATCCAAATCGTCCATTCATGTGGAACCTACCACCAATCCTACTTCCTCTCTTGAGTCATCTTCTTTTGTCAATCAATCATCCCTGCTTATCGGACCTGTTTCTTCTATTCAACCTTATATGACTAAAGAAAAACAACCTCTACTAATTGATTTCTCTCAGAATGAAGAAATAATTAGAGTACATGATGATATCCCTTTAGAGGATTACAAACAAGGATTCTTTCTATAACTTGATAGACTTGCGTATAGGGGAAAGGAAGTTTATCCCTTTTGTCATAACATAGGGGAAGATCCTAAAGTCATGGAACTTGATTCTACTTCTGTTATTCCATCTTCACCTTCTTTTGAGCATGATGAGATGTTGTGATCTAGCATTGAGCCATGGCCTATCTTCTCGTTACCAAATCATTCATTATCTATCATCATTCCTCAATCAAAATCTCTCCTTGGGTCAGTGTTGAGTAGCCCATCATCTTCTTCTATCCTAGGGCCACATCCTAGTAGCCCTCCATTTTCTACTTGTGGGTCACCTCTTGGTAGCCTATTACCTTCTATTATTGGGCCACGTCCTAGTATCCCTTCATCCTCTTCTATTTATGGGACCCCTCTCAGTAGTCCCTCCTCATCTATACTTGGGCCATGCCCTAACAGCCCTTCTTCATCTTCTTATATTCTTCTGCCATGTCCTTGTAGCCCAATTTCTTCCATATTAGGGCCATATCCTAGTAGCCCTTTGTCATCTTCTATCAGTGGCTCACCTCCAGGTAGCCCATCCTCTTCAATTCTTGGACCATATCCTTTTCATCCATCACATATTTCTTCTATCAATGGTTGTGGCAAGACCATGGTCATTTCTCACATCAATTCTAAACATCCACATTCGTTTTCTTCTCCTTCTTGGGATCAAAAATGTCATGCATTAGCTTCTAAGAAACCCAAAACAATTTCTTAATCAAGCTCAGGTTAAAACTTCCAAGAGCTCCAAAGCTCCTAGCAATTCACATGATCTTAAGTTTAAAAATCAATCACGATTCAAGAATGCACACCAACAACAACCATCAAGTATGGCACAAAGTGCAGAAACCTATGGATAGGGAACTTAAGCTCCTACATGAACAATCCATGTTTAAAGATAAATCACAGTCATTTTTTGAGTGTGAGCTCACCTCGATCATTGAGATTAGAGATAATATGACTCTTAATAAACAAACGCACCTAGTCTCCCTTATCAAGGAAGTCACAAACATTGTTGTTGGATCTTACAACACAGAGTGACTTTGTTAGTCCCAACCTCCTAAAAATATCAAAAATCTAAAAATAAAAAAATAATTCAAAATATAAAAACATTGAGAAAACACCAAAAATCAAAGGTACAAAGATCAAACGTTGCAATCAGGTATTACGTACACATGGATGTTTCTTTCTTCCCTTCCTTGTTGATCTTCTACAAGTCTTCCTATCATTTTTATATCTTTGGTGATATTTTGGTTAGCCTTTTTACACACATTTTGTGACATTTATCTCTATGGTATCCGTTTGACCCTGGTCTTTTATCACCTTGGTAAATTAAAGAACGACGAACCTCTTAGATATCCTATCACAATCAACATCTAATATACTTGTTGCAAATAACTTTTGGACATATTTGTTGACACTAGCCAATGTCATCATCACAAACACTCACATTCACCTCCACCTCCATCCATCAAGCCATTATTGGTTCTTAACTCCTTGTCAAACAAGAGATCTGAAATAAGTTTTCAGAAAGCAAAAGAATCAAAATCAATCAATCAATCAAAAGCTAAAAGCTACAAAGTAAAAGCAAATTGATACATAACTCTCGCTTAGGGTATTTCCAATAATCTCTACCGGGGCTATGGATGCCCAATTATTTGTAGAGTAATGTTGTGATTAGAATCAAATGCATCTCCATCGGGGCTATGGACACCTGGCTGGTAGTGGAGCAATGTATGGCTTTCCTTCCACCATCCATTCACAAAATCACCTATCATCTATCAAAATAAATCATTCCTACACATTGGCTAGGGTGTTTTCATTGTTTTCTATTAAGTATTCCCTTCAAGAGGTAATTAAATTCCATGTACACACACTGGATCTCTATGAGTAAGAAGGATTAGTATGTTACCAAGTGTCTCTTTTTTGGACCTTGTTCAAACTCTTACTCTAGCCCGTATCTTGTCTCACGATTTGTGCCTTTGGCTAATCATTTCTTCATCGCGAGGCTTCTAATCTACATTCATATGATTCACATCATTCTTCTACTTCGTTCAGAACATCCATATGTATAAGATTCATTTTTTGCCATATTTTTGGACACCTTTGTCCCCTTTCACAAAAACAATCTTCTCCTTCCTTTCTATCATGTGCTTTTAGGCCAACTTACACTGGGGGCATCCTTGCTTCTTCCCAGCACTTCATTGGTTTACGTTCATCATCATGTTGAACCTATCCATAATGGCCTTGGGTCCCGCTTCTACACATGAAGAGTTTGCCTCTACCACCTAATCGCTATGGCATTTATGTATCTTCACCTTTCTTGTATGCACGTGGCCTTATGCCCTTATACATCCCATCTATCACTAGGGGAATCCACACTTCTTTGTCTTCCTGTACATAGATTCATAAAGCTTTCAAAAATAAAAAACAGTCAAATATGTTAGAAAAATAAAAACATTTAAATATGTTAGAAAAATAAAAAACATTCGAATATGTTAGAAAAATCAAAACATTCAAATATGTTAGAAAAATTAAAAAACATTTAAATATGTTTTAGAAAACTTCTAAACAATATAAATCATCCTACAAAACATCACTCTTTGGTTCTCTCCTGAGATTTTCTGACTCACGGATCATCTTGATATACTCCCATTAACAAAAGTTAAGCTGCTTACTTCGTCTGTAGTCTGGGGCATAACGAGTTGCTTGGTATTGTTTCATATTGCACATTACTTTTTCATAGGACCGAAGTGTCATCCATTATTCTCCTTGCATGTATCCTTGCTTAGGGCACCTTCATTAACCCTGGTCGTTAATTTGCATAGGTCGGAACCGAAGCTTGATAATAAAATCATTACGTTATGTTTCTCTGTTAGGTTTGGCTTGTTTACTTTCTCATATTACATTGAATTTTGTATGTTGCATGGAGTTGGTGTTTTTGCATCAGCAATGGACATTTATTCATTTATGTCTTTCCATGTCATACTACACTTTTGTTCATTCTTTTTAATAAGGACCGATGATGAAGATAATCTAGCAATATGATGAAAATAAAGTTGTTTAAAAGGCAGTGGATGGATGTTAGCTCATTCCCTCTTCCTCATACTTCTTTTTCTTCTATATCCCCTTTCTTCTTCTTGACATTATTCTTTCTTTTGTTCTCTTTCTATCATATTTTCAATCATCAATCGAGTTCTTCTATCACCCCATCGACAATTGAGGGGGCATCCTCCATTCTACTCATTTTTATTCTATCCCTTCAAAAAAATTCTACTTGTTTATGCTTGTCTACTTTCTTTGAAGTGACGTCGCTTATGTCACCTCAAAGAGGGGCAAATGTAGACAACTGAAACATGCTTACACTTAGCATTTCATCCAATTCAACTGATTAAAGACACTTCGTTAATTCCCCATTCTTCAACCCACTCTCAGATGCCCATTTATGATACCTTCTCGGTCGTATTCTTCCCATAATCAGCTTATTTGGCTAATATCTCTCTTATCAGCTAAACATTCCTCCTTTCGACCATTCAGAACCTCCCTAGTCCTCTCTAGACCACTTTTATTGGCTTTATAGGCTATCTATCAGTCACAATTGGTTATCCAGACCCCTCCTAACTCTTAATGAGTCTCTAATCACTTGTTAATCAAGTTTAACTAGCCTAAACCCTAGTTAACTAGCCTAAACCAAGATTAACTAAGTCTAAAGCATGTTTATCCTAATCTAATCTAAAAGTGCTTTTTGAGATTTAGTCCCACATGCACCTAAATTTCAACATCCTCTCATTTGGAAATCTATAAATAGAAGGGTCACCCCTCTCTTTCAAACTTACAACTTCACATAACACAAGTCCTTCTCTCTCACATGTGGAGATGTTGGCATTAGATCTCATTTGCATTAGCCAAGCTAATAGGCATTTGATCTTGGCTATCCTCCCTTGTTGAATCTCCTCCATCTTGCATCCATAACTTCATAGTCAGTTAGTAGGAGGGCATCTAACTTGGCCTTGTAGCCATTTTAGAGAGACCTCTTCACCTCCATTGAAGCAAATGACAAATCTAATTTGATTGCTCATAGGTTAAACTAGGTTCAATTTCATTAAGCTTTCATAGAGTAGAGAGTAGTATACATGTTAGTTTTTGATGTTTTTGTCAAAGTTATAATGCTTGCATGTTAGTTTCTCTTGTTTAGCTCTAATCTCATGGTGCATGGATGAGTTAGCAAAGCTTTGAGGTTCTTTTGCCTCATTCCATAGCTTTTGCAACTTTCCATTGCATACAGACAATACTAGTCCAAAAATTCTTGCGATCTAATTTGACACCCCACATTGAAAGGTCAACTCCATACAATTTCAAGTACCATATCAAAAAAAAACTCCAAATGATTTAAGGTGTCATTTTTTTAATGAAAACTAGTATCATGAATAACCATAGTAGCAATGAATCCATATTTTTCAGTAATTGAACATTGGAAGGAAGAATGTTTATATATAGGGTGTGGACCATTGATATCAACATCAACAACTTTTTCCATATGTCCTTCACATAGTCTGTACCCCCTTTATCCTTCAAGTAGTTCACACAAATGACATGTGGTTCATATACGACTTACCAAAAGAAATAATAGGATCATAGATAGCGGAGGAGATCTTTGAACTATTACAAGATTTTAACTAGGTTGACCATATCGCTTCGGCTTCTCCATTTGTATCCCCTTTTAATTCATTTAATTTTTTCATGCCATGAACCATATTTATCACCCCCTCTTTTTCTTGCATTTTTTCACCTTTTCTCCTTCCACTCTAACTTATTTTATGCCCCCTTTTTAGCCACATATTTCCATTGTTAACTTACGTCTAAGAATAGCACCCCCTTCATAAAATGTCATATATCATTAATAAGTCTATCATTCTCATTGGTGATATGGGCCGAGGTATTTTCCACACCTTGTTCCACTTCTTAGCACTCATCTCTACCCTTATTGGTGGTCTCCATCAAACCTCATGTGTATTATTGATTCTTGTCATGCGTGTTAGGGTATACCTTTATATGTTTGAAATTCATATAGGGCCACCCTTTAGAGAAACTTTCAAGTATCTATAATTTTGTGAAAAATATTCCTCTAGCAAAGGTTCCAACCCAATGCAACAATTCACAAGTCTTGAGGTCTAACATTGCACCAATAATCTATAGATATTGGAGGGCATTGAATGAAGAGGCCTTGAAATCACATATGTCCCCAGAGTATGCTCCCCTGATGACCTGCACATTTTTCCACCTTTACACCCCAACTTTTCTCTGCTAGCTATACATTTGTAACTCCTATTCACTCATACATACGTCCTCCTACTCTTCAAGTATATTTTCCAAATATTCTTCAACTATTCAGTGCTCATTTTTATCCTTATTGAGAGGTCCATCGCACTACCTACAACTATAATAAAACAATGTAAAATTATAATAAATAACTATTCCCACTTCCAAATTAGTTATCTCTTTGTTTTATTTTTACTTTGAATATAAATGTCAAACCAATTTCCACATACCTAATTTTTGGTGAGAAATTTTTCCAATATGGAAAATTAGGTGTTTCCACCAATGTTCATAGGGGCTAACGCCCCTCTACATTGAATTTCGCAACTCCCATTTATTGAATGTAAATTAATATTTTCCTATCTAAAATGATGTGGGGTTGGCCAAATAGGCAGGAGATCACACATGAACACTCCACTGAACCTATGGAAAAGTGCTTTTACAAGGTACAAGGGAGGAAATTACAGTGATGAGGGGTGAAGGAGAGAAATTAGATAAAGGAAGGTTATTGCTATGAGTAGGCACAAACATAATTCACACCCAATAACTAGATTAGTTCAACATTCAATATAGAGGAAAGTAATAATGAATTTATTAGTGAGACAAATAAAACCCACATAGACACACAATTTTCTAAGACCTATTCATCAAAGATACAAAGCTTTTTTTTATCATTATACTTCTAAAATGCATATAAGAAAGATAATGGAGGAATACATAGGCAAAGGGGAATGGAAGAAATCTAGCTTTTTATTTCTTGTACATTGATGATACAAAGTCAACAACAACAATCCACAATTGTTACAACATAGATGTTATCAAAATCTACCATTTTCAGGATCCCTTGGAAAAAGAGAAGCCATCCCAACGTATAACAATGTGAATTTACCTCTCATCTCCCCCCGCATGACTCTTCATGTTCCTTGTAGACACTTAAAATTGGTTACTCAATTTAGTGTCCCTCACATTCGCTTACCTGCTCGGGTAACATGGGGCACGTTTATGTCACCTCTATCCCCTTTGGGATATTATCCGATTTGTGATTTAAACATCTATCCTAAGTTTAATTCACCCCGTTGTATCTTACCAGTGGGTAATTAAATATTAAATATTTAATTACACCTCTTCCCATGTATCCTAATCACTTATCTACCCCAAATTTATTCTATCTATGTATCCCCCTTTTTTTCCTTTTCCCCAAGCGGGATATTTCCTGTATTTGGGGTAATTCTCATCTTTCTAGAAATCAATCATTTTTGCCATCTCGGGAGTCTGCCCCGCGATCGGCGCCGACCTATACAGTCGGCACCGATTTTCTAGGAGCGGCGCCGATTATAAAAGAAAGTCCAGAACTCAGTTCTAGGATGGAAAAACACACGAACAGAAGGACGTGCACGAACAGAGCGAAACAAAGAGACAGATCGTGAAAGAGACATAGGTTGTAAGAAAGAGAAATCTTTTAGCATCAAGTGTATTGAATGAGGGCAGATCCTGTCTGAATCAATCCCTGAGAGGAGCACCGTTACTCTGCTTCTATCATATCAACATCGCATGTATCCATCGATCCTCTTGTGACTCTGTTCCAATATCTTACCGACTTTCGTACATCCAACAAACGTCGACTATCTGTCCATCACTTTCCAATTTATGAATCTTCTTGCACTGTCCCTGATCAACTGATCTGCTTTCAATCAACACCAATCTGTTTTAGTCGACGCCGATTCTTCATAGTCGACGCCGATCACATCAGTCGACGCCGATTCTACATAATCGACGCCGATCATCCTGCAGACAGGTAAAAAGGACACAGGTAACACAAATCTGGCTTTATTTTACAGTTTCCTGTTTTCTGTAGCTTTCTGTCTATTGTTTAAATCTGGTTTCATTACTATAATCAAAAAATATAGTCTTATATGTACATCTTTTATCATGTATGCTTCTCTACTTAATTGAAAACGTGGACTGACATCCGCCGAGGAAGCTTATCGCTCCCCGGACCCGCTTCTCGGGCAGTCCACCCAAATATCTTTTAACGCCATCTTTTTCTGTCAAGCATTGGTGTCTTTCAGGTTACTCGGATCTATTGTGCGAATTGCTCGTGTGTGCCCGTCTTATCTACATCGACCTCCATATCCGTCTACATCTTCGGATCTTGTCCATCAGGTATCGATTTCATTGGAGTTTTTTAGGGTTTTTGTGTTTAGTTTGGTGCATTAACTTGGACAGGTAACAAGCGCGAAATCCTTGATCTACATTCTGGCACGCCCAGTGGGACACAACCAAAGTCCCTTATTGGTAAGTTCATCTCTTTTCTAGTTTTGAGCTTGGTTCTTTTTCCTCCCTGATTTTTATCAGTTCTGCTTGAGCGTTTCTTTTCATTGTTTCAATCTTGCTTTTTATGCGGAATCGTTGTCTTGAAATTTTTCTATTTCCTTGAAATAGAAATTTTTCGTCTCACCAATATCCGGATATATCTTTTTGGGTCTTGTTTGTTGTTTGCTTAACCTTTTCTTGCGGAGCACTTTACTTGATCGTGGGATTATTCGAGGGGAGGAGCTCAACACCACGCTTTTTGAAGTCCACACACCTTGGAGAGCTAAATCTACAGGTATTTCTCTTTTACGGTGTTTTCTCCTTTTTAGGATTTCTTTGTTTGATTGTCTATCACATTCGAACATTTCAATTTTTGGTGCTTAAAAGGAATTTAATCGCATTTGGGAAAGAATCTGTTTGACTTGTCTTCATCGAAATCAAACACTTCGTTTTTAAAGTGCTTAAAAAGTACCTTTTCTTTGTCATTGCTGCATGTTTCTCATCTAGTTTTAATTAGGCTGGAAAATTGATCAAAATCGGTGGTGACACTATTTGATTTTTATTTTTCACCCTTGCACACAAAGCCAAAATCACTAGGTATAAAGCATTTAAACAAAAACTCCTTCCCTGGCCTCGCCTACTTGGAAGTGACATCCAAGAGGAAGAGCCTACGCGGTACTCAGGCCGCGCTATAAATTCACAGAAGTTCTGGTATATATTGGCAAAGCACCCGACTCCCTTATCGCAGTGGTGTGTGAAGTGCGGGGGTAGGCCCCTATATCAAGCCACGTACCGGTCTTTTACTGAAGTGCCTTCGGGACTCCTCACCAAACATTCCCCAAACCATCCTTAGTTTGGCTATTTGAGTAGCACCTGTTCTAAAAAGCCTTCCCTAACATTTTCTTTCTTAAAAGCATCAAAACTTAAAGGAGATAATCATCTGCGCTGCTTGAATTGTCTGTGCATTAGTTAGGTCAATTTTCTTTTCTGCGTGTTTATGACGGTCATCACTCGGTTACAATCTAGAAGAATGGCTCAAATGGCTCCTTCTTCTTCCGAGATTACCACTAGTGTGGATGTTTCGGCACCCCCCAAATCTTCCTTGGGACCGCTGCTAGTCGGTTCCCCATCCTGGTCATATAATCCTTTCTTTCAAGCAAAAGCAACCCCATCACGTCCAGCTTCCCCTAGGCCTTCAGAAATATCATCTACTTCTGACTCAGAGTATGTTCTGCGCGGGGATCCTGAATTTCAGGCGTTCCTCGATCGCAATCCGGTAGCCCTTATGGACTACCTAGTACACAATTCTATTCAAATATCTGATCAAGGACCACCAATCCAGCAAGTGTACGATTATTCTCGTGAACCATCCCAGGCCTTTGTAGAACAGTTTGCATCATCTCTCTTGCCTCGAGTCACGGAGAAGGGCGATGCCCCTGTGCCTCCTTTTTCTCTTCCACCAACCATATCGACTAGTTCTCAAATAGTCTTACCTATTCCTAACACCGCAGCGACCTCGAATATTCCACAACCTACTTCTGAGAGGTCCTCTGCCCTGGCTATGATGAAAGCGTCTGCGCACCCGCATATTGCTGTTAATTCATCTATGCCCTCCATTGTATCCCAAGGTCAATACCCCTTTATGAGCCAACCCCCTCCGAATAGTCAGTTGGTTCCTGCTTCCCGTCCTCTAGTGGGTTTTTCTTCCAATATTCCAGCAACAGTGACCTTCACCCATCCTTTAGCATCAGCACCCTTAATGCCTAATCCGGCAGTAGAAGGCCCCTTTCAGGTCTTGTTCCCCACTATGTCCAATCAAATTGGCACTCATGTTCCTCAATCTATCCCGATTCAGTCAACAAGCATAGGAGTCCACCAATCACAGGCTCCACCCGTCATCCAACCTTCATTTTCTCAACCACTTATTATCTCACAGCCTACCTATACATAAGGTACTTCACAACAAATACCCCACCAGGTGTCACCTAGAACACCTGGTTACTCCTCTTATCATCCTATCAATCAACAGATGAATCCTCCATTGACACCTCAACAACATCCACCATTTGCTTCTTATGTAGGACATGCTAGTGTGCCTCCTCCTCAATCTGACGTGGTTCAAATTCTCTTCAAGAAAATCACAGACTTGGAAGCCTCCACAAAAGGGGCTCGTCCTTCATACTCCTTTGAGGAAGTGTGTAATGAATCCATTCATCCCTCAGTGGCTTTTAAGCCTTATCCTCCCCAATGGGAACTTCCTAAATTTTCAAAGTTTCATAGTCGAGAGGACCCTCAACAACATTTGCGAGCATTCAAACATGCTTGCTACCTCATAGTCCAGGATCAGGAGCTTATGCTCCGTACCTTTCCTATGTCTCTACCAGGTCCTGCTTTAGACTGGTACAATAACATTCCTCAACATTCCTTGTTTTCTTTCTCTCAATTGGCCTAGATGTTTGTTGAAAAATTTTCAATAAATATCGCGCATAAGATCTCGATTACAAATCTTTATAACATTCGTCAATTCGATGATGAGTCTATTGCAGACTTTGTCGCTCGTTGGAGAGGGATAATCAACCAATTGTCTTTCTCCCTTCCTCAATCCCAACAAATCGAGTTGTTTACTCGATCTTGTGCTAATCACATTTCTTCCACTTTAAGGATCCAAACTTTTCATACCTTTGAAGAAGCCTTTACAATGGCACGCAAACTTGAATCTCGCGCCATTGAACAAGGGAAGCTAAAACTTCGCTCTAAATCTAAACCTGATTTTTCTCGGTTTACCAAACCAAATTCTTCCCCTTCTAAAGACAAGAATCAGGGATCCACCAATGCCATCGTATTAAAAACATCACGAGCCGATACTACTTCTAATCAAACACCACGAAGAGACTCCTCATCTTCTCGAAAAGGGACTTCATCATCTCGATCCTTCGCTCCATTGGGGGAATCATATGCCTCTATCTTAGAGAAAATGTTGGAAGTTCACATGGTCGAACTTCCCCCTATTAGGAATATCGATGAAAGCCAAGAACGTCCATTCTGGTATAGAGAAAATGATTTCTGTCATTATCATAGAACCAAAGGTCATGACATCGAACGATGTCAGACTTTCAAAAATCTTGTCCAGAAATTCATTGATAAAGGCGAGCTCATTCTGGATAACCCAAATGCTCCCCCAAATCAGGCAATGGATGTTTTTAAACAACCCTTTCCTAATCATTCCCCGAACCATAATGCTTCAGAGTCTCAAAAACCAAACACTCATACTATCAACTTCATCTCTACTGAAGAATCTTCTTCTGAAACCAAGCCATCTGCGAATACATCAACTGAATCAGAACCTCCTTCCACTTCGCCAATCATTGAAATTCCACCATCTTCTGATAGCCCATCTTTGAATATTCCTACATTGCTAGATACTGGTTCATCTCTTCCCACTCCTTTGTCTAACCTTCCATCCATACCCGAGACAGTGTCATCATCATCTGTCTCATCGTCAGACATTCTTTCAATGCTCGAGGCAATTACATCCCTTCGAGTTTCCACTACAGATACATCTACTTCTGTTGCTCCCATTCTCGCTGCAACTATGCCCCTGGTGAACGTACCTATAATTGTGCCAACTCCGACGGAAGCGTCTTCGATTTTGACTCTTCCTGTCTCTTTTCCAACAGTAGTTCCACCCATAATTACTGCACCAGAAGTAGTCCCTTCGCAAAGAACTACTTCTTCATCACTCACTTCTTCCACCACTAGTGCTGCTTCGCCCATTAAAGAAAAATCAAAAGAAGTAGCACCAACACCTATACGCTCGGTTCCTGAACTTAAACCGAGACAACCAAAATCTAACATTGCGCCATCAGTACCTCCCCACTTGCTTCCTCCGAAAAGGTCACAATCACCTTATGTCGTTGAAGTTGTCACCATCCCTGAAAAAGGAAAGCCCATATTCCGAACCATCAAGACCCTTGGTGCTTTCCCACAAAAATCTCTCTCTACGCCCCATAAAAGATTGGATTTATCCACTGAGAAGGCGTCTTCTTCTACACACTTATCAAAACCATCATCTTCTTCTACAACACATTCTTCACCAACACCCCGAAAAGCGGATTTACCTACTAACAAAACGCCACCTCTTCTATCAGGATCATCATCTTCATTACCAAAAGCCAGGGCGCCCTATGTCCCTCTGATTACACCTACTTTGGGAGCTTCTTCCTCATCTAAATCGACATTATCTAAATCATCAATAAATTCGACCAAGCAACCTCCTTTATCTTTGAAGACCACAACACTTGTCACATCTCCATCATCTTCCAAATCTATTTTAGGGGCTCCTCCTCCACCAAGATCAATCATGTCTCACTTACTTCCATCTCATGTGCCCAAGACTGCTCCCCCAAGTGTCCAAAAGAATAAGATGATCCCTAAAAAGACTGTCAAACCTAACATGCAGGATCTTTTGCCTCGGCAGTCTGTTAAGGCAAAAGAGGCACCTTCATCACCTCTATCCTCATCTTCATCTACCGGGTTTTACACCGAAATCCTTCACCAACTTATCCAATCTTCATCCATATCCCTTCCTCCGATTAAACCCTATAACCCTAAAGGAGTTAAACCTACCTGGTTTAACTCTGATCTAATTTGCGCTTACCACCGTACCCCAGGTCATGATACTGAGGAATGTAAAGCTCTTCAATCTGTCGTCAACAACCTTTTGGAAGAAAGTGATCTTTTGCTAGAGGAGGAGAAACAAGTATCTCCTGTCATCTTAGCTCCATCTGAGCCCCAACGATCCACTCAGACCTCTAGTGATTCCACTCCAATTGACCTTCCACCTTCTCAAATTGATACAATCCATATTGCCACTAGAACCCAACACTATGATAATCCATCTTCCTCTACAGCATCTCGACCACGGGTTATCATTTCTGTAGCCCCTGAAGGAGTTCCTTCTTCCTCGTTAGCCCCACGACCTCGGGTCTCTATTCGTGCTGCCCCTCAGGCTCAAATTCCCGTGTCAGTTGAGGAGAGTGTTATGAAACAACTCACTCAGGCTCCAGTCGAAATGTCTCTTTTTGACCTCATCCAATCCTCTCCACAACATCGTCAGGCTCTGATTGATAGTCTGCGTCGCATCGCAGTAAATTCAGATGAGCCCCAGCCCTACGAGTTGGTTGTCGGATTGAATAGACCATCAACCGCCATTTCTTTTGAAGATTCGGAAGTTCCTCCTCTTTCTTAAAAGGATTTGGAGGCTCCCCTCTTTATCACAGTCCAAATCGACAACACCACGTTAAAACGCGTTATGATCGATAGTGGAGCTGCACTCAACGTCATCTCCTCGCACACATTTGAGCAACTTAAATTACCAAAAAACGTAGTGTCACCCCCACCTTTCGCCCTTCGATCATTTAACGATCGGTTAGCAGTTACTTTAGGAACTGTGGTCTTACCCATTCGAGTAGGTAAGAAGCTGCTTCATGAACTCTTCTACATTGTCAAAGGAAAATTCCACTATAATATGATCCTCGGACACTCCTGGATTCGTGCAATGTATTGTGTCCCATCCACCCTCCATCGATGCTTAAAATATCAATATGAGGGCAAAATATATACTCATCCAGGAGATCCTTTTCCTTCCGCACAATGCGACATGACCACAAGGTCTGCCCCTCTAAAGGAAAATACTTCTTCTCCTGACGGGGCCTCATCTTCTTCCATACCTGCAACCAAACTACCGGATTTACAAAATCTAGAAGAGACATTGCAGCGTTTCTCACTGGGAGAGCTTCCTCTCTTTTCTTTCGACGCCCATCTCAATCCTAGTGAGTATGGTAGACCGGACAAACAACCTGAGTATCAACCAGGTCTCGGTCGCATCGTCACCATTGGTCTGCCCAATCAATAGACTAATTTCATCTATGGTGGTCTTGATACGCCTCATTATCGCCCAGATTCTCCTCCTAGGACCAAACCTTACTTAACAGGGTTCGATTATCTACAAAATCCCACATTTGCAAAAACTTATCTATATCGATGCGCATGGAAGGGTTTTGGTCTAGGAAAATATGAGCAAGGTGTGCACGACCTCACATCCATTCCCACTCTCATGCCACATCAAAAATTTGGTTTAGGATTTAAACCTCTTTCAAAAGCCACCGTCACTACTCTCGATGAGCCTCTTCCTATTGAGGAACCATCTTCTCCCACTAAGTCAGAAGCATCACTCAATGTGGACGACGACATTTCCATCCCACCTAACTTTTTTTTTTTATCAATACCATTTCCTTAGGGCCGCTAGCCTATACGACTAGCAACCGGTCCGCTTCCATACCGTTAATCTTCCCTGAGATAGTTGGAGATGACTCTCCTACTATCAACACTATCCACTATGCGGATGATGATTCTATCCTCACCTATCTGGGGGTAGAGGATTCATATCTTCCCAAGACTATTCCTTCTGACACGTCTACACTTCTCAACGAAGCCACTGTCGACCTTAATATAGGGACTTCTGAAGACCCTCGCATCATTAAGGTCGGCCAATCCCTTAATCCACAGGAGTTAGGAGATCTTACCACTTTTCTTTCCAACCATCGTCAAGCCTTTGCTTGGTCATATGAGGATATGCCAGGACTCGATCCCGATATTGTGGTCCACAATATCGTTACCCTTCCCAACATCAAACCAGTTAAACAAAAATTACGTAAAATGCACCCTAGAGTAGCCCTTCTTGTTAAAGAAGAATTGCAGCGCTTACTCTCGGCTAACTTCATCCAACCCATCGATTATCCACAATGGGTTTCCAATGTAGTACCAGTAACTAAGGCTACTGGGAAAATTCAAATTTGTACCGACTTCCGGGATCTTAATCTTGCTTGTCCAAAAGATGATTTTCCTCTACCTAATATCGACCAACTCGTGGATCTAACTGCGGGTCATGAGATGCTTTCTCTTATGGATGGTTTCTCTGGATATAATCAAATTCTCATCGCACCAGAAGACCAACATAAGACTTCTTTCATAACTCCTTGGGGGACCTTCTGCTATCGCGTCATGCCTTTTGGTCTTAAGAACGCAGGAGCAACCTATCAGCGAGTAATGACCTAAATCTTCCATGATCTCTTACACAAAACTGTGGAAGATTACGTTGACGATCTCCTCAGTAAGTCCAAACGTCGTCAGGATCATCTTTTCATCCTTGCACCTCTCTTTGAGAGGATTATCCGCTTTTGTCTTCGTCTAAATCCATCTAAGTGCGTGTTTGGCGTTCTCACTAGTAAACTTTTAGGTTTTATCATTTCCATTAGGGGTATTGAAGTAGACCCCGCAAAAATAAAAGCTATCCTTGAGATGCCTCCCCCTTCTAACTTAAAGCAACTCCGCAGTCTCCAAGGACGTCTTCAATCAGTGCATCGTTTTATCTCACAATTGTCGGACCGTTGTCAGCCTTTTCATCATCTCCTCCGTAAGAATATTCATTTTGAATGGGATGAACATTGCCAAAAGGCCTTTGATGATCTCAAAGCTTATCTTCTTTCTCCACCTGTGCTTACACCTCCACGCCAGGGGGAGCCTTTCTATCTTTATATCTCTATGACTGACCATGCTCTGGGAGCCATGATTTCGCATCGAGACACTTGCGGTAAAGAACAAGCTGTCTATTACATCAGTCGCACCCTCCATGAGTATGAAACACGTTACTCCGAAGCTAAAAAGCTATGTTGTGCTCTCTTCTTCGCAACTTCTAAGCTTCATCATTACCTCCTTAACCACAAAACTTATATTGTCACAAGTGTCAATCCACTCAAGACAATTCATGCAAAGCCTTATCACAATGATCGTATCACTCGTTGGCTCATGCTTATGACAGAATTTGACCTCGAGTTTATCCCGTAAAAGTCTATCAAGGGTCAGGTTATTGCAGATCAATTAGCTGATGCTCCTCTTCCGGACACTCAATACCCCCTTGCTCAATTCCCCGATGAATATATCCAACAAATTGATTTTGGTCTATCTCCATTTAAAATAAAGCTCTTCTTTGATGGATCCAAATGTCAGCAAGGGGGAGGTGCAAGTTTTGTGATGATTCCTCCTTGGGGTACGCCTATCCCAGTCGCACACAAATTGAACTTTGAATGTACCAATAATATGGCTGAATACGAAGCTCTTGTCTTAGGTCTCCAAAATGCCATTAATCTCGGCGCTCGTCATATTGACATCTTTGGTGATTCTGAACTCATCGTTAATAAAGTCACGGGTGTCTATCAATGTAAGAATGATATCCTTCAAAAATATCGTGACATCGTTCTTTCTCAACTCCAATCTTTCGATAAATTCACTATCCAAGCTATTCCTCGCACTGCAAATCGATTCGCAGATACAATGGCTTCGTTAGCCTCACTTATCCCACCTTTTACCGAAGACTCACGACTTTATGTGGCTGTGCAACGATTAGATCAACCATCTCATCTTAGGAAACTAATTTCAATCCATGCTGTCACAACCCATACTCAGGATGAGTGGTATCAACAAATTGTTGATTATCTATCTCATTCGGTGCTTCCTCTAGATCTGACTTCCAATGGTAGAAGATCTTTTATCCAACGCGCTAATCACTATGTTATTCTAGGCGGGATTCTCTACAAACGCGGCTTTGATGGTATTTTGCTTCAGTGCCTCAAAACCCATGAATCATCTAAAGCCATCCAGGAGGTCCATGACGGTATCTGTGGTGGACATTTTAGTGGCTTAGCTGTAGCTAAGCGCATCTTACGTTTGGGATATTATTGGCCTTCTCTTAATCAAGATTGTTGTGAATACACTAAGAAATGTGTCAAGTGTCAACAACATTCCAATCTCACACACATCCCTAGTCAAGCTTTGCAACCTACGACGGATTTGTGGCCTTTTTCGCAATGAGGTCTTGATCTTATTGGTCTCATCAATCCCCGTTCTTCACAACGTCATCATTCTATCATTACTGCCACTGAGTACTTTACTAAGTGGGTGGAGGCTATCCCTCTTTCTTCAACAAAGGCTAAGCCCATAGTTGATTTCGTCTATCAACACATCATTTGTCGCTTTGGCATTCCACACAAGCTTATCACAGATAATGGTAAGTCTTTCAAGAACGTTGATTTGTAGAACCTCTGCAACGCTTTCAATATCAAACTCAGTTTTTCTTCTCCATACTATCCTCAAGCTAATGGTCAGGCCGAAGCTTCCAATAAAACTTTGCGTAATATCCTCGCAAAGGTAACTAGTTGAGCTGGTAGGGATTGGCATTTACATATCCCTTTTGCTCTCTGGGCCTATCGAACTAGCATTCGTACTCCTACTGGTGCTACTCCCTTCTCTCTCGTCTATGGGTCTGAAGCTGTTCTTCCTTTGGAAGTCCAAATCCCATCTCTCCGTGTTTCTCTCAGAGAATTTTTCTCCGATGAGGACTATCGTCAAGCTCGTCTAGCACAACTTGAATTATTAGATGAGCGGCGTCTCAACACTCTCGAACATCATCAAGTCTATCTTCAGCGTGTCAAACGTGCTTATAACAAGCACTTGCAACACCGTGACTTCAAAATAGGGGATCTTGTTCTTAAAGAAAATCAAAATGTCACCACACTCGAAAGAAGTCAACGTGGTAAGTTTGCTCCCAACTGGATGGGCCCATACATTATCACTCATAAATATGGGTCTGGGGCTTATCATCTATCTTCTATGGATGGTATACCTGAAGCGGAACCTCTTAATGCCTTGCATCTACGGCCCTTCTATTGTTAAAATTTATCTTACACAAGTCTAGTCGCAACACAGATCTTTCATCCATCTAAACAACCAGTCATATACTTTCATGGTGATTCGAAACTATGTGGTTCTCCACCTATTGCCTCTTTTACCTTAAAATATGAGTATCGCGGCTCTACTCATTGCATGTTTCTTTTGGATATGTTCCTCCTCATGGTAGGAATACCTTAATCACCTCTTCATCTGTCCCAATTGCTTATCTTAATCGGATCTACTCGGGGCATGAGTGCATGTTCTTCTATGTTCTCTTCCCCTCCATCTGATCTATCTAGGTCTAAACTCAGCTTCTTCCAAAAAGATTTTCAAAAAAAAAAAAAAAAAAGGAAGAGAAGAGATGCTATCCAAAAAGATAGACTGATCCCTCGAAGGACAGCTATCCCTACATTATCAAATGAATCAAAAAGAAAAAAAAATATAGACCATACCCTCGAAGGATGGCTATCATTGAAATTCAAAATACAGACCGCTCCCTTGAAGGACGGCTGTTTCTCAAAGATATATTCAAGGCTTCTTGCAATTAATCAGCCTTTCAGTCAGTTTATACACTTTTTAGCATCACTGAAAGACTTCCCGTATTGATCAGTCTTTCCATATCAAGCAAACTTCCCGCATTGATCAGTTTGCTTTTCTGCCAAAATCATGAAGCTGAGATTTAAGACCTTTTGTAGATCATATGGAGAATCCTATTTTCCCACTATGGACATGTATTCTGTCCCTTGTAAATTCCGAAAAGGTACGTACTTACTGTTCCTTTCGTTTCCCTCCTAGATCTGTTTTGCGGCTAGTTAATGTCAGATTCATTTTAACCTCATATAGGGCCTTACATGCATGATATTGTGATTTCCTATCTAGATTCTATCTATGGTCGGTTGGGAGTCCAACTTGTCATTTTCTTTCTTATCCGGGTATATTTTCTTTATTCCTAGTCAAGGTTGTTTTCATTACCTCCTTGGCTCTCGCAAAGAGTATTCCCCATTATTCTTTGTTTTTCATCTAGTCAAATTGACATTTCATATGTTAATTCAATCAAAATTTATCTTCTATCTAATTTCATCTTATCTATCAAAGCATCTATTATCAACACATCTATTTCTGGCTATTTATTTTCATCAAAATTAAATTAACATCTCAACCATGCCGAGTACATCAATCACATCTATCTATCCATCCATCAAAGTATCAAAAAAACTTGTACATCCAAGTTACATTGCATCTGTCTATCTCTATTTTCATCAAAATTATATCCACATATCTATATCCATCAAATCACATTTATTTCTATCCTCTATCAGTCTATATCTATCCAATCACATCTATTCATCATCTATCAGTCTATATCTATATCCATCACAATTACGCCACATCTATACATGTATATCAAAATCAAAATCATGAGAACAATTATATGACAAATAAAATGATGAATCTATATATACATGTGTGTCTGTACAACAAAAATGGGTGGCTTTCAATCAAGCCATCTATACAATGCCTTCCAATTGAGGCTACATCACTATACAGATACAAAATATATCAATCTTTATATCATAAAGTCCGATGCATGGAGGACACTATCTCCTCCACCCTCCTCTGGACCAGGCTGTCTCTCCTGACCACCGCCTATCGAGCTGGATGCACCTGCTGCCGGAGGTCTCGGCCTACCTCGGTCTCTCCCGGTGCTCCCTCCGCCTAAGGCCCCGCTCGTTGTAGCCGTCGCTGCCCTCCTCCTCGCCCCGTACCGCGGCACATCTGGGGCATGCTGCGCTAAGGCATCCTCATAGTATCTCACCTCAGCAAGGAGAGACTGATATGTGCTCAAGCTCATAGTACCAAGTGCTCGTAATGGTGCTGCTGGGGCTGCTGGCGCTGCTGGTGGTGCTCCTCCTAGGGTCATACCCTGCGTACCAGACTCCGACATGGTACCTGTCTCCCCATATTTGGCCCTGAGGGCCTCCCTATGTCGATAATAGTGATCCCTCTACTGGATCGTTGTATCTCGCTCCTGGTGAGCGGTGTCTCTCTCCAAAATTAGGGCATCCCTCTCCTCTGTCAGAGCCCTGATCTCCTCAAGAGCTACCTGATGTGTCTGTGTCAGGGTGGCATGCTCTCCCTCTAGTCTATCCAGCATCGCAGCTATGTCATCCTCGTCGGCATCTATAGATGCCGAGAGATGTCGTGGAAGCTCTGTATCATACCATGCTGCATAACCCTCATCTACCCCTGCGTCATCATCGCTGTCTGTGGACGGTGGGGCCTCTCTCAGTGGATCTGTCGGGATCAAAATCGGCAGATCAGTCTCCCTGCTATCCCGCCTATAAGGCGTGTAGGTGGTCGGCACTGTCTGCACTAGGCCGAACTGTCTCAATACCCGCATAAACGGGACTCGCTCCCACATATCAGGCCTGCGGCCCCTAACCACCCTGCTCCGTCTCAATGCCACCAAGTGGGCATCCTGACCAGCCCATGTCAGAAATGCCCGATATGGCCTCCAAATGACCTGATCCGGTGTCAGCATCCTGAAACGCTCGCTGTACCAATCAGCCGATCTCCCTGTATCCCCAACGGCCATGTCAGCCCGCCATCGCCGGAATCCATAATCAACACCTCCCACTACTGTTGGCATCCAAGGAAGCCCGGATGGCCTGATCACTGCTATATGCTCATAGGCCCAACAATGGAGCACAAAACTGACATCTATACCCGTCCTCCGGCCTGTGGTGTACATCCATAGCTCATGGTATATCTGAGCTATCAGCGCATCAGCAAAAGCAAACACCTTCCTGAACTGCAGAATGTCGCAAACACAGTCTAATAACAATAGTGGGAATCTCCCACCTCCTAAATCTGGAAGAGCAAAGTAGGATATAGCCATCTGAATCAGCACTATCCGTCTGCTCCGGGGACTATCCTGTCTGTACTGTGAGGCTATCCTCACTGCCCCAGACACTATCTCTGAGTCATCTGCCCTATCTCCGTATAATCGAACTAGGGCCCTCTGCTGCTGCTCTCGTGGTGTAATCTCGATAGGGTCCCCAGTGATTGGCAATCTCAGAATCCTATATATGTCCTCATGGGTGATGGTCATCTCACCCGTCCTAAACCAAAAAGTGCACGTGTGGCTGTCCCACTGTCGCACTAGTGCCCGCATCAGCTCCACATCCCGCGGCACTCGTCTGTAGTATCTGAAGCCCCCGAGCCCGGCTAACTCTAGATGCCGCCAATCTGCATCGGTCACATCCGGGAGAATAGTCTCCAGTAACTCAGGAATCGCATCCCTCATGTGTAGAGCCTCTCGTGCCTGCACCCACGACATCAAGAGCAATATTAGTCTCGTATTTACCCAAATCACATCCAAAACAACAACAAAAATCTTCCAATCGGCATCGATTCATAAAATCGGCGTCGTTTATTTCCAGTCGATGCCAATTAATATCAATCGACGCCGATTAACATCAATCGACGCCGATTTTACCAATCGACGCCGACTGACTGTCCGAGCATAAATTGGACCATTTCCCCCACAAACAAAAAAAATCAAACAATTTTTTTTTTTTTCAACGGGTTCAAGAAGAACCACTTACCCCAGGTCGTGTCCTCCTGCGCTTCTGACCGCTCCCAGAGGCTTCCATGATGCTCAAATCAAAATTCCGACTCTCTCTGAATCAATCGTCACGATGAAAATAAATCGTTCACGTTTTCCGTTCGCATATTTATATGCGCTACGTTTGGTCGGCGCCAATTTTTTTGATCGACGCCGTTCATCTTGGTCGTCGCCGATTACTGTGATCGCCGTCGATTTTCCATATCTATTTGCCATAGTGTTGATGTTTGGCTTATTTATCCATCTGATCATTGTTGTGTGCTGAATATTGCCTTTCGGCACATCTTTTCGATATCACCGTCTATTTCGGGTTTGTTCCCTTTGCGTGGGACACTCGTACTTTTTGGCAGCTTGGAGTTAAACGGGTCTGTAGGCACTAACGTCGTCTGCTTTGCAGACCGTCTAGTTATCCCTACCAATGTGTCTCTCTTTAGATGCTGACTATTTTACAGTTCTCCTTACACTCATGGGTCTGTAGGTATTAACGTCGTCTCATGAGGAGACCTCCTAGTTTGCCCTACCAATGTGAGTTCCTTAGGTTGCTGCCTTTTTATTTATTTTTGTGCATCGTTAATGATCAGATCTACTCCAGACATCCGACTGGGGCATCCGGCATTTTCATCTACCTCTTTCAAACTTGGGACCGTCTGTTCTATCACCCATCCCATCCCTAGTTTGAGGGGGGATCACATCATCACTCATTCTTCCCTTCTTCCAGCGCTTTGTTTTTGTCTCATAACCTTGCTTATCGCAAGTTACTTGACAAAAAGGGGCAAAATGTAGACACTTAAAATTGGTTACTCAATTTAGTGTCCCTCACATTCGCTTACCTGCTCGGGTAACATGGGGCACGTTTATGTCACCTCTATCCCCTTTGGGATATTATCCGATTTGTGATTTAAACATCTATCCTAAGTTTAATTCACCCCGTTGTATCTTACCAGTGGGTAATTAAATATTAAATATTTAATTACACCTCTTCCCATGTATCCTAATCACTTATCTACCCCAAATTTATTCTATCTATGTATCCCCCTTTTTTTCCTTTTCCCCAAGTGGGATATTTCCCGTATTTGGGGTAATTCTCATCTTTCTAGAAATCAATCATTTTTGCCATCTCGGGAGTCTGTCCCGCGATCGACGCCGACCTATACGGTCGGCGCCAATTTTCTAGGAGCGGCGCCGATTATAAAAGCAAGTCCAGAACTCAGTTCTAGGATGGAAAAACACACGAATAGAAGGACGCGCACGAACAAAGTGAAACAAAGGGACAGATCGCGAAAGAGACACAGGTTGTAAGAAAGAGAAATCTTTTAGCATCAAGTGTATCGAATGAGGGCAGATCCTGTCTGAATCAATCCCTGAGAGGAGCACCGTTACTCTGCTTCTATCATATCAACATCACACGTATCCATCGATCCTTTGGTGACTCTGTTCCAGTATCTTACCGACTTTCGTACATCCAACAAACGTCGACTATCTGTCCATCACTTTCTAATTTTCGAATCTTCTTGCACTGTCCCTGATCAATTGATCTGCTTTCAATCGACGCCGATCTGTTTTAGTCGACGCCGATTCTTCATAGTCGACGCCGATCACATCAGTCGACACTGATTCTACATAATCGACGCCGATCATCCTGCAGACAGGTAAAAAGGACACAGGTAACACAAATCCGGCTTTATTTTACAGTTTCCTGTTTTCTGTAGCTTTATGTCTGTTGTTTAAATCCGGTTTCATTACTATAATCAAAAAATCTAGTCTTATATGTACATCTTTTATCATGTATGCTTCTCTACTTAATTGAAAACGTGGACTGACATCCGCCGAGGAAGCTTATCGCTTCCCAGACCCACTTCTCGGGCAGTCCACCCAAATATCTTTTAACACCATCTTTTTCTATCAAGCATTGGTGTCTTGCAGGTTACTCGGATCTATTGTGCGAATTGCTCGTGTGCGCCCGTCTTATCTACATCGACCTCCGTATCCGTCTACATCTTTGGATCTTGTCCATCAGGTATCGATTTCATTGGAGTTTTTCAGGGTTTTTGTGTTTAGTTTGGTGCATTAACTTGGATAGGTAACAAGCGCGAAATCCTTGATCTACATTCCTATTCCACTTGTGACCTTTCATTGTCCATTAGAAAAGAAAAATTAAGTATTTCTCTTATAATTTTGAGAAAATAATTTTACAATTTAAAAATATGTCACTTAAGTGAATAGGAAAAAATATAATGATTATGTTCAACCAATAATTAGAAAGGGGAGAGAAGGAAGAGGGAGAAGGAGAGAAGCATGGAGAAGATGAGAAGATCCAATCATGAAAAAAATTCACTCATATGATGGTCCAATAGAATGCTTGGATGCACTCATGAACTCTGAATGAAGAACAATGGCCCTCTATACTGAAAGAATCCTCCTCCTAAATGATGAACACTTGCAACCTTGAACTCTTTTGTAATATGAGAAATCTCATTTTGAATGATCAATAATTGTAGCCCATCAGGTACATTGAGTGAAGAAGTGAGAAGCACTTGATCACTAGACCACTGTAGAAATTTAAGGATGTCTTCACACACTTGAACAAACCATGAAAATCTATCACTCCTTTTTCACCAATCATTCATATGAATGAGAACTTGAAACAATTGCTTGTATAATGCAACCATGATGATTTTACCACCTCGAGGATATGGATGAACAACATTAGGAACCAATCCATATGAGTCACAATTCATCTTTCACTCCTCTGAAAGAATGAATTTTTCATTACCATTACCATGAAGAAATCTCCAAAGAGATGGTCACCACTTAGTGACATGTGAAGAGTTATAGGAACTTCCAAAATTGACATTTCTTCTTTGAGATACATTATGCTCACCTCATCCAATTCACCTTGAATAACAAACTAAGTTCACCCATAAAGTTCATCGAGGATATATGGATGGCTCTAACATCATTGAAATTTTAAAATGACTACCTTGTCTTGAATTTTCAACTAATATCTTGGATTTTTGTAATTATTCGTTGACTACACAATGCCTCTCATTTATGACTAATGCGCCCTACGATGTTCTATGCTACAAATGTGACCAAAATGATCCCTCAAGACCTCTATGAGTACAAGGATCATTTGAGAATGTTTTAAGGACTCAAATGTGACCAATTTTATCTCGTTTCACCCATTTTTGTTTTTATACTATTCACCATTATGGTCCTATTTAGCCAATTTTTTCCATTTTTGTCAATTTTGAGTGACTCGTCCACGAGCGAATGAAATTAGGAGTATGAATGCACATTTTTTGGAATTAATAATTTTAGTAGGTGATCCCATATATACTTAATAAAAATAAAAATTGGTCTTCCTAGTGTTAGATTCGAACAAAACCACTTGCAGAAGTTTGCATAATTCATTTCGAAGCTCTGTTCCAATTTTCAGGGGATTTCGTCCACTAGAACTTC
The DNA here is from genome assembly GCA_019776745.2 of Taxus chinensis. Lineage (NCBI taxonomy): Eukaryota > Viridiplantae > Streptophyta > Pinopsida > Cupressales > Taxaceae > Taxus > Taxus chinensis. The sequence goes on along the minus strand of CM034150.1, from coordinate 820,146,161 downwards.
GGGAAGTGAAGAGGTACCTCGCTTAGATTTCACTATTGTGTCATGGAAACCATAAATTGAGTCATTAATATTTTTAGAAACTACTCTTTATCATCTTGGATTGTGATGCAATCAACTTCATCGGAATATGTTTTTCTTCTAGACTCTGTGTTTAAATTCTTAACTCAATCTGTTTGCCGGAATGTCTAGAAATTGAAGAAATGAAAGATAGGGCACAAAAATAGGGTTTTTATTCCATTAAAAATCTAGGGCATCATTTAATATGTTGTCTCTTGTTTCATGAAGGCATTTGGAAAAGAGGAATATTGCAAAAATCTCACTCAGATCCAGTTATTGGATTGAGAGACATGGAAATTTTTTGATTCCAAACACAAAGTCATTTGGACAAAAATTGGCATGGTGTCTAGAAAAAATGCAGCTTTCATGGGTGTTTTTTTGATAATATCATGTGAATACGGATAAAATATGGAAGCAAGATGGATGGAAGAAAGAATTTTAGAAAAAATCAAGTAACATTTATGGGGTTTTTTGTGCATATGGAGGAGGCAGCTTCGAAAGTAAAAACTATTACAAGTTCTGGATTTTTTAATCACTTCATGGTGGAGGGGAACACTTTTTTGTTCCCATGTTCCCCTTGTAATTGGACAAAAGGGATGAAAAAATGCACCTTAGCCCTATGATGACAACTAGAGATCATACATTTTTGGTGAATGAGGGAGAAGAGCTTGATTGTAGCACTCGAAGACCAAGTTTGGGTCATGTAGGAGACCATGAGGGAGAAAGGATGGGAGTACACATTTTTATATCTCCTTGGAATATGATGGAAGGCATAAAAAAATTGTTCCCAAGCCCCATGGTGACAAGTGGAAAGATGAGGTTTCGCAGAGTAAGGGCTAGAAAATTGGCAAAAGGGGATTATTGATGCTTCATAGGGTCATGTGATGGGTCCAAGGGCTCAATTTGGAATGGGGCACATTTTTTTATCCCCATTGTCCCCTTCAAAGGGGATGAAAGTGACATAAAATTGTGCCTTAACCTCATGATAACACGTGGCACTGGTAAAATTGGTCAAGTATGGAAGGCTTACCTTGGGAAGAACCTTGAAAAAGAAGTTTCCAAAGCTCCGGGAGGAATTTTTTGATGAAAAATTATATTATTTTGACTCAAAATATAATTATTAATATAATGGTATGGGTATAAAGTTCTGATTATTCGTGAAACACCCTCAAAAATAGCCTTTTTTATCTAGATCGTTAGGTGTTCCTGCCAAGAATGAGTTGTGGAAAGAAGTTCCTAGGTCTCGTGAAAAAGTTTAAAATACCACCATGTAGGTAATTTAATCCTATTTAAAATGGTATATTTTTGGGATTCCAATTCATTCAGGATCTCCCAGAATCATCTTTCGAAGCTCAAGTGCTTTTTTGAACTGCAAGTTCCTTCACCTTTAAAAACCCACTTTCACTGAAATTGTTCCTAAACCTCCAAATATATCCCTAAACTTCCCTAAATCAATTTCAAATATGATATTATATCCTTTATACCACTTCTTGATGAATTTTTTCCTTCAAATCTTCTCTGAAGGATAAACACCTGTGTTATAGTGGCTTAAAATAGCCATTCTTGGTTTACTGAAGTATATTGAGAAGATCTATCTCGGAAGAATATCATGAACTTGTTTTCATATTTCCAACACATGGGAAAGGTTATAACAACACATATGAGAACTTGGAGGATTGGTATAGGCATGACCTATGGGATGAATTTATCTAAAGGAGTGCTCGGTAGGGTTTATATGCAAAAATATTAACACTGGGGTATAGTTGTCATGTTTTTAATATTGACTTTTTCCCATGCAAAAACACACGACAACAACTGGCTATAGCTTGGGTACATGTTCTAAATTTGTTATAGCAAGGATAGAGAATGTAGGAATCCCATAATATTAATCTTTAATGTGGACTAGTGCCTTTTCCATTGGGCTATATAGATTCATTTCTTCCAAACACACACAGAAAAACAAACACACGAAAGACAAACACACCAAAAGAGGAAAACAATACACAATGGAAAAGGGAAATTATGTTACAGGGGTGGATATTAGGGAAAGAATATACACATACCTAGAAATGGGTTGAGAAAAGTACATACCATCATGGAACAATGCACTAAAATCCGTTCTCTGAAGCACAAAATTCACTATCTACTCATACCATGCTCATGTATGCTTTGTATGGCTTGAGAAGAAGAAGACATACCAAGATTCCATCTTCATACTAATATTGTATTGAAAACATTATTGCATCTAATGAACACTTTTTTACCTTCTTAGGATTTGTTGTATCCTACAACTCCTTCTTGATGCTTTGTGAAAATGAGAAGCCAATCCTTCATATTCTCAAAAGTGGAAACATTGACTTTGTCATAGGAAAATTCATCCTCCTTGAATTGCAACATGGAAATCATTGAAGGCACTTAGAAGGAACTAGATAGCCATTTGATTTTCTTCCTATCCAATAGCTTCACTGAACATCTCACTTTGTTTTTTCTAAGCTTTTGAAAATAGTTCTCATTGGGACAAAATCTAGAATGGCAACATGGAGACATTTCAAGATTATAGCGGGAAATAGTGATTGTTATCTGATTTTGAATTCTTTCACAAGAGTCATGCACATTCTTGAGTTAGAATGCAATATCATCCCCTCAAAATTGATCTCATGGCATCATATTCAAAATTACAATCCTTGATTTGACCATGGAAGCATACATCACCCTTGAGTGAATTTTATAATATGAATTCTTGTTATGCATTGGTATAATATTCGAAAGGTGAGTGAGGAAAGGTTGACCTTGGTTATACTCACAAAACTCCTATGCACTTTTTCCCCTTGTCTTTGGAAACCATTATCTTCAATGCAAATCAGCTCAACATTTTTATCACTATCATCCTCCATGACAGAGGTATTGTCTTCAAAATTGAGTAATATTCATTGGGGAGTCAAGAATCTCATTTCTTTTACATTTGTGATCTTTTTCACAAAACAAGAAAAGAGGAAGATTTACTTTCACATCCTTTTCCATCATTCAAGGCCTCAAGGAAATAACATTTTTTCTATCATCAATCATTCATCATTCATGCATTGAACATTTGTGAAAAACAACATTTCCTCATACCTATCTTGCATTTCCATGGCTCGGGTCAAGATCTCAAGACTGAGTTGAGGGTCTTTGGTTTCTTCTACGGTATTCAAAATATCTTACAAGGATTTCTCTTTCAAATCTACAATATTTTTCATTGTTATCTTTACATCAGGTAATCACATTGCATCAGGCTTCAAGGAGATGACTAAAAATCTAAACCGTACATGGAAAAATGACTCATTTGAAGAATCCTCACACCTCTTGTTTTTCAATTCTTTTCATCCAAAGCTCTCCCTCTTGCAATACATGGGCATACTTAGTTTTCAACACTCTCTAACTAGGAGAAGAGATCTTGGTTACATGAGAAGGGAACACCTTTAAGCTCAAAATCCATTTCATTATGCTCATGATGGAAGATAGGGAACCATGTTAGGGTAGAAATAGCCTTCAATTTTGTATTGATAATTTATTATGGAATCTTCTTGTTCACATGAAAAATGAAAAACTTTGTATTCACTATGATGATCCACTTTGTGCTCCTTAGGTGAGGGTGATGAAATTAGCTCCTTAGAAGAGGTCATGCTTGATTTTTTCATCCTCCTCAGTTTCTAAAAATAAATTGAATTCTTCCATTTATTCATCCATTTGATTGAGTCAAGAGAATAATTTTATTCTCCAACTATTTTTGTTTCATCATTAAATATTTTTTCATCACTTGAAGAATCAAAATACGAAAGGAAAATCATCCATGATTACCTTAAACTCATCATCTTGAGTCCAGGATGTAGGACAACATCTTCATCGTACTTATTCATTGTAGGTTGGAGTCTTCCAAAATCATCCTCCTCATCATATATCATTGTAACAAGAATCTTTGTGTTGAGACAAAATATCTCCTTCATCATACCCTATAGTGCTGATTTGATTCTCATGAAGAGGTTCAAGGATATGACATTTTTTATTCCAAGAATCTTCCAGAGACGAACACCTTGTAGTGTGGAAAATCATTAAGATCTTCCTTGAGGAAAATCTCCTCTTCATCCTCCTTTCCATAATGTGAAGTTGCTTAATAGGTGTTCATGGACAACATAGTAAAACTTCATCAGGTAGGATTTGGGATCAGAATTTCCTTCTTTCATACTTAGAAGTCTTTGCACATACTCTCTTCTCGAAGGCAACCATTTCTTCATCTCCATATGCAAGGAAATTATCTAGAGGAATGAGAAATAAAAGACAATGGCTCATGATTTTCTTGGCCAGCTCTGTAAAGTTGAAAATGTTACCTTCATTGTATTCTCCACCCTCGTGCCACTTCATACAACATATCATATCTCTTGCAAATATTCTTCATCCAGGTTCTTTGACTCTTGATCATTTTCATCGGTTAGATTCCCATTTTCTTTATTTCAGCAATGCTCTTCTTGAATTGTAGCCCACCATGATTTTGATAGCGGGGTCTTCACAAGTAGCAATCTTCTACATTCTAAATATTCTTTTTCTAGATATTTGCACATATGGCACGAACCTTCTTTTCATTGGCTAATTGCAATCTTTTTGAAGAAAGAGACCTTTTTTTCAATTCTCCTCTTTGCAAGAACTGGCTCTAGAATGATGGCTGATCAAAATTTTGCATTTCTTGGAAGTCATCTTCTCTTCTTCTTTACTATCACTTATTGATGCCTCACTCCAATATGGAATTTTTTTCATTGTGTTGAAATTAATGTGCACATAGATTCATTCCTTAATGGAGTCACCTTTAAAAAATGATTTTTCTTTGAAATAGAATTTTTTTGTTTTTTGTTAATATATACATGTTTGTATTTTACAGAGATATTTTTTTGGGTGCAAAAGGGTAGATATCTCCCCACTGGAGTCGCCAAAAATTGTTAGTGAGAAAATTTTTCGATATGGAAAATTAGTTGTACCCACCAAATGTTCACAGGGCTATGCATCCCTCTACAGTGAATGGTGCAGCTCCCATTATTGAATGTAAACTAATACATTCCTATCTAAATGTTATGGGTTGGAAAAATAGGTCAGGGATCATACAGGAACACTCCATTGAACCTGTGGCAAAGTGCTTGTACGTTGGGTAAAGTGGAGGAAATTACAGTGATGAGGGGTGCAGGAGAGAAATTAGAATAAATGAAGGTTATTATTGTGAGTAGGCACAAGCATAATTCACACCTAATTACTGGAGTAGTTTAGCATTCAATATAGAGGAAAGTAAAAAATAAATATATTAGTGAGACAAATAAAACTGCACAAACACATAGTTCTTTAAGGTCTATTCATCAAAGATACAAACATATTTTTATCAATATACTTACAAAGTACATATAAGAGAGAGTGGAGGAATACATAGGCAAAGGGGAATGGAAGAAATGTAAATTTTATTTCTTTTACATTGATGATACAAAGCTCAACAATAATAACACACAATTGCTACAACATATATGCTATCAAAATCTCACATTTTTAGGGTCCCTTCGAATGGAGAATCCATCCCAATTCATAGTAATGGGAATTGACCTCTCATCTCTACCAACATGACTCTTCATGTTCCTATTCCACTTTTGACCTTTTATTTGCCATTAGAAGAGAAAAATTAAGTATTTCCCTTATAATTTTGAGAAAATAATTTTACAATTTTAAAGATATGTCACTTAAGTGAATAGGAAAAAATATAATGATTAGACTTAATTAATAATTATAAAGGGGAGAGAAGGAAGAAGGAAAAAGAGAGAACGAGGGAAGAGATGGGAAGCTCCAAGTAAGAATAAAATTCACTCTTGTGATGATCCAGTACAATGATTCAATGCAGTCATGAACTCTGAATGGAGAACATTATCCCTCTATATTGAATTTATCCTCCTCCTAAATGATGAACACTTACAGCCTTGAATTCTCTTGGACCATGAGAAACATCCTTCTGAATGATCAATCGTTGTAGCCCATTAGGTACATTGAGTGAAGAAGTGAGAAGTAATTGATCACTAGAACATTGTAGACAATGAAGTATTTCCTCACATACTTGAAAAAACCATGAAAATCTACCACTCCTTTTTTACCAACCATGCATATGAATGATAACTTGAAACAATTTTCTTGTACAATGCAACCATGATGATTCTGCCACCTCAAGGATGTTTATGACCAAAATTAGGAGCCAATAAAAATGAGTCACAATTCATCTTTCATTCCTCTAAAAGCATAATTTTTTCATTACCATTACCATGAGGAACTCTCCATAAATATGGTCACCACTTAGTGATAGGTGAAGAGTTATAGGAAATTCCAAAATTGATATTTCCTCTTTGAGATACATTACACTCACCACATCTGGTTCTCCTCAAATAGCGTATTAATTTCACCTAGACCACTCAATGAGGATATTTGGATGGCTATAACCTGATTCATAAGTTACAATAACTTCCTTGGCTTGGATTTTCAACTAACATCTTGGCTCTTTTTAATTCTCATTTGACTGCACAAATCCTTTCATTTACAATTGTTATGTTTTACATCGTAGTGTTCTATTCTACAAATGATGCATCGAGACCTCTATGAGTACCAGGATCAAAGGAGAATGTGTGAAGGAATTAAATTTGATCACTTTTATCTCATTTCCCCGACTTACTATTTTTAGCATATTTTACATGGGTGCCCATTTTGCCATTTTTTTCCAAATTTGCTACTTTTGAAGGCTTTGCACTTGAAGGAGTATCTTGAGAAAACAGAAACCAGGTTTTCCTCAAAATTAATATTTTTAGTAAGATATATGGGAGGGAATTAATAAAAATAAAAATTTGTCTTCAAGATGTCAAATTTGAATGAAATCACTTGCATAGTTTTACATAATTCATTTCTAAGGTGTACTCCAATTTTCATGTGATTCCACCCACTGGAACCTTGGGAAGTAAATAGGTTCCTTGTTTCTCTTTCACTATTGTGTCATGGAATCCATTAATGGAGTCCCTAATATTTTTAGAAAGTGTTCTTTCCCACCTTGGATTGTGATTAAATCAACTTCACTGGAATAGGTTTTTTTCTGGACTTTGTGTTCAAATGATTAGCTCGATCCATCCACCAGAATGATGGAAAATTGAAGAAACAAAAGCTACGGAAAAAAATGAGGGTTTTTCCACTATTAATAATATGGTGCATGCATGTTTTTGCAAATACATGTATCTTAAAGGTTCCTGGAAAATATGAAGTTTGCAAAAAATTCTCACTTTGATCCGTTTACCGGATTGTGAGATATGATTTTTTTACTATCCTGGGTACAGAGTCGCCCAGACGAAAAAATAACATGGGGGACTGATAAAATTCATATTTCTTGGATATTTTTATGTTGGGATGATGAGATCATGGAGAAAAAATGGAAGGAATAAATATGGAAGCAAGATTTCTAGAAAACAAATCGGCATCATTTATGGGGTTTTTCGTGCATATGGAGGAGAAGCTTCGAAAAAACTATCTTCTATATTTTTTAATGCTTCATGAGAGGGGAAAAAAATCACCATTTTACCCTTGTAATTAGCTTAAAGGGATAAAAAATTTCTCCTTATCCCTATGATGACAAGTGGCGATCATGGATTTGTTGGCGGATGAGGGAGAGGAGCTTGTTTTTAACACCCGAGGGCCGAGTTTGGGTCATGTGAAATACCGTGAAGGAGAAAAGGGGGAGGAAATATTTTTTCCCCTTTTTACCCTTATAATGGGATGTAAGGGACAAAAAAATATGCCTCAACCCCATGGTGACAAGTGGCAAGATGAGGTTTCACATAGCGGGGGCTTGAAAATTGGCAAAAGGGGCTTACTGAGGCTTCATAGGGTCATGTGATACATCCAAGGGCTCAACTGGGCATGGGGAACCTTTTGTTTCCCCATTTTTCCCTTGGGATAGGATGAAAGGGACACAAAATTGAACCTCAACCCCATGCTGACATGTGGCACTAGAAAAATTTAGAAGTATGGAAAGCTTACGTTGGGAATGACCTTAAAAAAAAGTTGTCAGAGCTCTAGGAGGACATTTTTATAAACCCTTATATTATTTTTACTCCCAATAAAATTTTTAATAGAATGGAATGGGTCTCAAGTTATTATTATTCCTGAAACTCCCTCAAAAATAGACTTATTTCTCTTGATTGCAAGGTGTTCCTATCAAGAATGAGTTGTGGAAAGAAGTGTCAGTGTCTTGTGAAAATATGAAAATACCACCACATAGGTAATTGAATCAAATTTTAAATGTTATATTTTTTGGATTCTAATTCATTCTAGAGATCCTGGAATGATCTTCTGAATCTCAGGTGCATTTTGAACTACAAGCTCCTTCACCTTCAAAAACCTACTTTCACTAAAATTGTTCCTAAACCTCCAAATCTTTCCTAAACTTCCCTAAATCACTTAAAATGTGATCTTAGCTTCTTAATACCACTTCTTGATGAATTTTGGCCTTCAAATATTCTCTGAAGGATGAAAACCTACCTTAGAAAGGCTAGAAATAGTCATTTCTAAGTCTACTGAAAGATCTATCTCAAGAGGGACTACCTTGGAAGAATCTCATGAATATTTTTCATCTTTCCAACACATGAGAAAGGATATCACAACACGTATTAGTACTTTTAGGATGGGGATAAGCATGAAACTGAGGGTGAACTGATCCGGAGAAGTGCTTAGGCAATTCCATGAGGGTCTTAATAAAGGATGGTTGAACTTTGACAATTATGGCTTGTCATATGGTAGAACACCGCTATCCTACCCAATCCTATTATCAGATAAAAACCCGGCGTGGAAGATGGCCATTGCCGTTTTCGCCTCGAGTTCTGCACTCCCTTCTGCCCGTGCATTTTCACGTGAGCAATTCTCCATCCTTTTTAACAAACAAGAATTTCGCTACATTTATTAAATTCTAGGCTAGAGTAAAATGTTTGTGTTTGGCCGCCTGACCAGGAACAGGGGAGCATGCTCAAATTGTTATAATGGTGGGGAATCGAAACTTCTAAACTAAATTTCATCATGTTCGACCTCTTACGGAACACAGATTGTCTTTGCAGGGAGCAATGGAGCGTGTAGAGCCAAGAACAAGACTCGTCTAGTAAGCGGAGCATCGAAATCTATTTATATGAAACTTCAGTAATATGTTCTTACGAGACAAATTATGATTTATTTGAAAGCTTACAGAAATAAGTATTGCTGATAGAGTGATAGAAGACATGCAAGGAAAATTGTGCACACGAAAAAATCCCCTTCCGGAGGGGTGATCACAATAAGGAGGAACGATGGGAAGTGGGCTGATTCATGGACCGATGAGCATGTAACCTCCCTCGAAGCACTTGGCTTGATGGATTTGGCCTCTGAAAGTAACAATGATGTGGCCGTTAGTTTATCTGTTCAGAAGGTAAGTCATTTGGACATAAGATTATACATTGTGGGAGCTGATAAGCATTTATTTGTGTGATTTTAGTAACTATTTATAGCAGCATGCTGGACTTTACCCGGAATGTAATCAAACCATAATTACTTTGGGATTTAACTATCTATGGAGTAAAACTGCCACCCATCAAAGGTGCCAATGCATTCCCATATTATTGGAATAAGTCTGCACCATTGAAGTGGCGCCATTTGCCCCTCACACAGTCTCTGCCCTTCTCTTGGGAGCTCGCTCTTAGGTGTAAGCCCTGTATCACCCACGAACTCAATCACTAAAACCCAAAGGGTTCTCTTGCCTCCAATGACAGGCACATAATATCCTATTGAGAAGATCTTCCCCACCGAGCTTTGAACTCGGGTGTCCTAGTAACCATATTTTAGTATTTGCCAGCTCAAAATAAACCACACCACACCATTTGTTTCCCTCCTGTTTTATGGTATTGGACCAAAATATGAGAAATCATATTCGAATTTTGAATAATATTGTTTGTTGTACAGTGGTGGTTGTGCAGTTCCTTATATGCCTCATATTTGACAGCATGCTGCTGTGGGCTACAGTGTGGATGGAAGGATTGTATTATCACTTACGAGACAATGCGTCAATTGCTCTGGCAAGTTCACCAACAAGGTATGTGATTTAAACAGTATACTCTGTGTATTTTGCCACTATAAAACGTGCTGTAGGTTGCCACTATAAAACGTGCAATAAGTTGCTTACACAAATTTTAGGCCCAAAACACATATCCGGATTCATCTCTATGCTACAGTACACAGATTCATACCATTTAATGGAGCAAACACATTAAAACGTAACGCAGATAAACAAATATGTCGTTTAAAAGTTTCAATTTAGGAATGAGAAACACTATGCCTCTTTGAATTTTATGCATAATTCCATGTTTGTCTTGTTTTACTTATTTGTCTGTGAGTAATCTCTAGTCAAAAAAATTACAATATTTTCATAGTTTGTATGTTTTTTCGGGGATGCCCTAAGTCATATCCCTAGACTTCTCTCCTCTCTCTGAATTTTTTGGGGTCTCTCTAGGCATCCCCAAAACTTGTCCCCTCACTCTACATTCCCTTGTCCCTGAAACTTGGAAAATTATAAGATCCTTAGAATTTTCTACCCACTTTTTCTATAGCTGTTGAAGGTTTTTATTTGCTAAGAGAGCAGGGGGTCTATAAAATCAGCTATTGCTGCTCCCTTAGTCAGTTTAACACCTAATTTGCATAAGGCTTTGGCTTTAGGGCATGAATAGAAGGTGTACACGATATAATAATATTCTATAATTGTTCACAAGCTGGTTTTCTGTGTCCTTCAATCCCTAATTTATTTAATCTGGGCCCTAGGGAAAGACCATGATGTGTTAGAGACCATGTGGAAAAGACCTCTTTTGGATCTACCGGAGCTTACTAGATCCATGAAAAGCAATTTTTTCTATATAAGTACATACAACTGGCTTGTCAAAGTGCATTGAAACTCTGAAATTTATCCTCTAGCTCATTTTTGGCATTGAAAATAAGCACCGAGATTCTAGTTTCTAAGTGCATTGGCCTTATTCTAGTTGCAGTCCTCCAACCATTGGTTAATAGGTTACTTAACAAGATTGTTTGCAAGGAGTCTAGAATTAACTCCATTTCTGAGTATTAGAGTTACTCAAAGTAATTTGATATCGATCTCAGTCCAAGAGAGCCATTACCTCTAGGCTAAGTCACAAGGTTTGAGTTTGCCTTTATGTTTGATGAGGATAAAGTTCGGTTCAAGCTCGCCAAGGGATAAAGTTTGAGATAAAAACGTCTCAAAGTTCGAACAAGTTTTTTTCTATCATTTATATTTTTTGAAAAAAATGCATAAATATGTCAGAGGGACAGAGTGGAGAGAGCTTTTTGTCTGCTACTTTCAGTCAATATTTTATATATATATATATTATACACACATTTGTAAAATAATGCAAAATTGTGCCAAAAACTTCCCATGCAAAAAATAAATTAATAATGAATAATGTTCGAATTCTTGTTTAACGAGAGTAAAATCCGGCAAAATTCGAACTTTTTTGATAAAATTTGGAGAACCTTGTGACAGCCTCTAGGATAACAAAAATCACTAAATTTGTCACATCTTTCCTAAATCCATACTTAATGTACCATGTGGAATATCCACAAAGGGTGTTAGTTAATTTAAGATTAGGCTAGATGAACCCAAGAGGGAAAGGTCCATAGTGGATAGACTCTTCCCAAATTCATCTCTATCCCACCATTGCATATTTTTTGGAAAATAAAAGCCCCTCAACCTCCAACCTTGACAAGATCTGAGGTACATACTAGGTCTACAAATCGTAGTCCTAGGCAACCCTTTCTGCCATTGAGGGACCCTGAGAGGTTGTTTCAATGGTTATATTTTATAACCTTCACTCCCATTAATTGCTCTGAGAATCCATTTGAAACAAAAACTAAATGTGTTTGAATATCCATTACCCCTTATTCCCTTTCATCATTAGAGGTGCTATGTGAGTTCCACTTTATAGAATCCTTTTATACCTTTTCCTCTGCCCAAAGGAAGGACCTCGAGACCTTGAACATCTTATTGTCCGCAATATGCATGCATATTACAAGAACTTCAAAACATATTTAATCTCTTGCAAACATAGACATGGGCTTTGATGATCTTGAACTTAAATCTTCTTTTCCTATTGCATCAATCAGACATTGCCACATTTTTGACAAGGCTACCTAGAACCCAAATGAAATTGCCAAACATTTTAATATTATCTAGTTTCCTTGAACTTCAAGGTGACTGATAGCGGAGAAATGACAAGCATGATAAGGATTGGATACCATCCACTGGATTAGTTGTTGTGGGGGGTTTGTGGGTGATGTGGTAGCCCCTTTGGATGTATGCTGCTATCTTAATCCACCTCTACCCAAGAGGCCATATCTATTTGTTTCTCCTTTATAACATTTTGGTAGTGATGTTACATTTATCACACCTTTTTGGGATTTTTACAGGCAGGAGTTGGTTTTTACTGCCTTGAGCTGCTTTTTGATTTGTGAGGTTTGATATTTGAAGTTTTGCATTGCCTTTTATGGGCCATGGTCCTTATGATGTATGCTAGGGGCATGAGCCTATATTGCTCAAGTTTTTGAATAAGTGAAGTAAATATTGATGTTATGATTAATGAAGCTTGTTTGTTAAAAAAGAAAACATTCCATAGGCTGCATCTACAATCATCCATATTAAATGTAATGTCCCTAAGTGGACATTTTTACATAATTTCGGATTTACTGGAAACCCTTAGGGCAGAATTAATGAAAACTGATTTTTATTGCAAACCCTAACAACAAAAATTAAAATTGCTGGAGAATTATGGAAATAATTTCTAAACCCTAGGAAAAATCTAGATTTGTTGCATATAATGATAACCGCAACATAAACTCTGAAATCAAAAGTTTTTGTTTGTTTTTCAACACTGAAAATCAGAAAATACAACTGAAAGCTTTCCTTTTCTTCTTTGGCATCTACAAGTTGAAATATTCCATAATTTACTGTAGCGCCATTGTAACAAGTGAAAATGACTTCAATTTTCCCTAATTTATGGTAGCGACATTGTAGTGACTAAAAATTTGATATTTCTTTGATTGATTTTGATGAAGATCTGAATTTCTGAATGATGCCCTAATTATTTTGTCACTCTAAAAGCTAATGTTGATGTAGATTTGAATCCCAATGCTGCCCTGGCTGAAATGGCTCTGTCAAATTGATGTGAAGCTCAAATGTAAACCCTGAATGGAGATACCCAGGCAGATTGGAGGGTTTTCGTCCTCAAATCTGGTTGCAATGGATGGTTTTCGTACTCAAACGTTAAATACACAAGAGGGTTTCCGTCCTCTAATGCAAATGTTGGAGCAACAACGCAAACCCTTCATGAAAGTTATGATATTGGCCAAAGAGATATCCGAAATGACCCCAAATGACCTTCTTTTATGCTTTTTTCATGGCTCATATCTCAATACAAAGTCCCCAAATGGGATGCCCCACTTTAGCATTTTAATTTATTTAAAATAAAGTAATACTTTACTTTATTTCAAGAAAGTAATGCTTTACTTTAGCCCATGGGAAAATACTAGATAGGCAGGGTCTTTTCCAAGATTAATCTCGAGAAGGGGACATTACACCTTGTACCTCTGATCCGTTAAAGAACAACGGGTTTAATGATTGTGTTGAACATATATCTTAGAAATGTACTTAAAAGCAATGACACTCACAAACAAAAATAATAGCCCTTAGAAAGTTGCATTGGAGAAGCATGCTCTCCTTTTTAGATGGAGAGTTGGCCCAATAAATTGAACCACCAACTAGGTATGGCTCTTGTAATTTTCATGGGCTCTCCTTTACAAGAAAAGTTAAACTTGGAAAGAACTTCTCTAGAGGTATTGAAGATCACGACCTTAGATCCATTAAGGTACCACTAACCAGTGAAGTTCACAAAAGCAAACTTGATCATCTAATTGTCTTGCCTTTGCAAATCCTCCAGAGACGAGCGAGGTGGATCGCATCATGTAAAAAGTATTACAACAATTATGTAATGTCCCTAATGGAGGATTTTCAAACCATCTCAAGGGAAGACCTATAAAATCTGATTTATGATGGTCCCAGCCAACGGGTTGAATAAAATAAAAATATTTTATGCAGATCTGAATTTTCAAACCCTAAAAACAACGACTTGATATAGAGATGAACAACCTTCAAATCTGATCTAAACTTAACCAAATCTTGGCCAAAATAATTAGAATTAATTATGCAAAATATAGCTACAAAATGTATCAAATTTTAGACCCATAAAATGTTGGAGAAGTGTTTTCTATTAGATCTTAGAATACAAATACAATACAAAATCCATCATCATGCGAAGCCAACATCCATTGATAAGTGCAAATTTATGATGATTGTCATTGAAAATTATCATCATAAATTTCATATCAGATGCAAGCCGTTACAATGTGTCAAACTCCACCCATAAGGGTGTAAAACCCTAGGCAATCTGAGATAAATCTGCCCTCATTTACTTGTGTCCCGTGTCAGATTTGTCAGTTAGAAGTATGCCTCAATATCTAATATGGGGTCTTACTTTAACTACTCACTGCATGAACCATAGCTGAAATACTTCTGCAGCTCAAGTAAGCAACTGTTAAATAAAGGAAATTCCTCATACTAAGAAGGAAGAGGGTTCTTCAACCTTAGAAGAAATGGGGGATGTTCATCCTCAATCAATAGATATCAGAGTTGATTCGCATGCACATAGAAATGGAAACCAATAGATCATAAATTCCACATGAATTCTAAAAAGGTGAGCCTTCTAATCTGATGGTGAAATCCATAATTTTATTAAAAGATCTTTGATACAAAGGCCCAAACAGCTACACCTTGACACAAAGTTCTCCAATAATCTCCTCCTTGCTTTATTTATTTGCTTCAATTCCCTC
The DNA here is from genome assembly GCA_019776745.2 of Taxus chinensis. Classification (NCBI taxonomy): domain Eukaryota; kingdom Viridiplantae; phylum Streptophyta; class Pinopsida; order Cupressales; family Taxaceae; genus Taxus; species Taxus chinensis. Next base: position 820,131,107 of record CM034150.1, on the reverse strand, counting down.
TATAGGGATGCATTTTCAACACAAAGGGGAACACAAGAATGTGCTTACAAATTCTTTTAACCCGATTCTTATCACTACTTATAGAATGTTAGAGGGAAATTACAAGTCGGAAGCTTTTAGTTGAACTTACACACTGGAAGGGGAAATCAAAACAACTGGCGATCTCCCTCTTAGAATTCCTTTTATGACATGCATGATTTGCAGAGTGCTTAAAATAGAACCTTCTATTTTGCACGTTTGCCATTAACTTAAGTAGTTGACTTCTTTAAGTAATTAGCTTTTAAACCAATCACTAAGTTGTATAATTTAAGGTTGATTGCTGTTCTTTGAAGGGGAATTACAAGAAGAAACAGGAAAGCTAAGGTTGTCCATTTTCAATAAGAATCTTTGTATGCAGGATAATTTTGCCCTTGATCTCACCAAACTGGATCCCATGGGGAGAGCTGGATCTGAAACAAGATGGAATCCAAGCACTGGATCTGGATAGCATTGGAGAGTCTGTGGGCAGTCAGGAAGTCCTACAACAATTGTCTTCATTTTAGTCTCTTGAAGCTTTTGCAGTTCTTCTCCAGATACATGCATCAGTGCAATGTTTGCCGTAAAAACTCTTTATAGGGTAATTGCATATGAACAATTAAAAAATTCTGGAAAGCACTTCGAGTGAATGCAACTTCAATGAAGGCTTCAATGGAAGATTGTTAGCACATGCCTAAGATCCTGGAAGGAATTTTCCACGCGCTGACTTCTTCAAGGGCTGCATTTGAAGACAAGAGGATGAAGCCTTTGCAATTATGGATCTGAATCTGGATCTGGATCTAGCACACTCCATGATGAATTCTGGCAGCTGAGATATGAATGGAAATGCTGCAACTCGAATGATTCCACTGCTTTTGACTGCACGCATGAGGGAAGTCTTTCCGACTCTGGATCTGTCAATCAATTCGGAAAGAGGTTTTCGGACCTAGATCTATGTCTCCTATGTCTGCAAATTTGGAAGGTTGATGCATGACTCCATTGTGCTTTCCTTTTTGATCCCTCTTTGCCATGGCTTTGTCTATCTTTGTCTGAACGATTAATTTTCTTCTTACTCGGCCGAAATTCTTCAAAACTGGTGCAGATCTGGATAATTCTTTAGATTCAGAGGATATATTCAATGTATTGGACATTGATTAAAGCTCCTTTTCTTTTATAAAGCACCTGTAACGAATTCCTGCAATTAATTCTGACAAAGATGGCAATGGAACATGAACAGTGAATTTTAATCATAAAAATCTGCACTATTCAAGCCTGCTGCAAAACCATTGATGTTTTATTTACATGCAAAGTCCCATGAATTTTTCCAACTTCATCTGAGCACCTGTATCACTTATGCAAACACAAATCAACCTCCTTCAATGCGTGCGCCAAAATTGGAAGCTTTTCCTTGATTTCACCTTCTTTTGAGCAAAAATCCTCTTCAAATGGGGCGCACAGCTTTTCCTCTGAAGATGCACTTCTTTACCTGTGAATTAATTAATTCATTGCTTATGGCAGCCCATGCTTATATAACCCTCATAATTCTATAGTTAATAATTGCCTCTCCTATTCATAACAATTAATTAATTAAAAATCATGCTTTTCTCTTTAACCGATGTGCTAAAATTGCATGTTTAAGGACAAGGGTATCAAATAAATTAAATTTATTCAATTTAATCATCCACTCTTCACTTCACTTAAGCTTCACAGTGTGCTTTAACCTTAGCCACTGAAAATATGAATTAATTTAATCATTTAATACTTTAAAAAGTATTATCTCTCTACCAAAAGGGGCGCATTTTTTTATGAAGGGGCTGCCATTAAATAAATTAATTTATTTAATTTTAGATGCAATCTATTTTCAACCACCTTTTGTCCACATTGCCTTTGTTGACTTTTCTGAAGCCTGTTTTAGGCACCTATTTTGTGTGAATAATTAATTAAATTAAAACAATTTAAAGGTTGCTTTACTTTTCCAAAGGGGGTGCACTTTTTGACAAATAATTCTATTTTTAAGAATTGTTGACAATGGGATTTTTACCCTGCAAGGCAGACCCTGAAAATCCCATAATTCATTTAAGTCACTTGACTTTCATAATGAGATTATTTACCCTGCAAGGCAGGCAATAAAATCCATCTTCACTTAAGTGATCTTTCTTTTATTCCACAATGGGAATTTTTACCCTGCAAGGCAGGTGCAATAAATTCTCGCATGTCTTCTGCCTCTAATTTTCCCATTACAACTTAAGTGCTATCTCCAACCTAACTAGCCACTTTTCTATCATGGAAAAAGTACCCTGCAAGGCTAGTACAAAATTCCACCTGCTTGTTGCTTCTAATTTTCTCATTATCCATCATGATTCTTTGTTTTCCAAAAATGCGGCCATTTAAGAGGCTTTTTGGTGCGTGACTTCGTCTTTTCCCAGTGAACCGGACCTTCGATGGCGACTTCCTTTTGGCAAGGTTTAACATGCATTCATATGATCCCCAGTTACTCCAGGCCAAAGGAATTAGGCCAAACCGGCAAAGGAATTGATCTAGAGAAATTTCACAGAAAATTTAAACGGGAAAACACAAAAACACAAAAAATTGCCAAAAGTCACAAATAAAGCCCAAAACTTATTTTTAGTTAAAACCCTATGGTATTAGGAAACCAATGATATGTTTGATCACAATAGGGTTAAATCGAAACGCAAATTGCCTCAAATGGGACTCAAAATAATTAAATACAAATTTCCCGCAGACAAATCCCGACGACAGAATATAACAATTTTGGGCATTTGGGTATTTGGCGAAAATGGCTAATATGAGTTCTTTGGGAATATCTTGACGCAATACAAAAACTTTTAGGTAATAAAAACACAAAACAACCCATTATTTTAAAAGTATGAAATTTTTTCGGATAGGGTAGTCACAATTTCAGAATCTAAATCTGGGGACACCATACAATATACAATAAGTTACATTTTCCTTTTCCCGTTCTAGAGAAATATTGGGGAGAGGGTCTATTGCCTCTACTAGTCCCCACACTCGGCTGCGTCTCCTCGCTCCTCCTAGAAGGTTGCAACTCTGGCTCCAACCTGGTAGTAGATGGTGGTGGCTCCTCTGCTGCATGTTCGAAAGATGTCACCTCCAAAGATAAGTGCTTCTCTTCTAGCTTCCCTCTCGAAAGAAGCAATCTCATCCTCTGTGAACACAGGGATTTCCTCTTCTTGCCTAGTCCACTTGCTGTATGGATCTATTTCATCCAAATCAATAAGCTCCTCCAATACTTTTCTTGTGTGAAGCTAGAGATTGTGTTGCACAAAAACCAAATCGTTGAGCAGTTTTTGAGTCAACTTGTTGCGCTTCTTTGTGTGAATGGCCTCAAACAAACTCCAATTGCGTTCACATCCAGAAACCCTACAAGGTTGAGATAAAATTCTAAGGGCTAGCTTTTGAAGATGTGGGGTATTTCCTCCCCAATCCTCCCACCAAGAACCTACAAACAAGATAATCAAAAGTTTATAAATAATTAATAAAATCAAATTTGTAACTAGTAACACATATAAGTAACTTAGTAAACATTCTCATTTTTATTACTTGGTGACTGCGTGGATCTCCCTTTGATTGCTAACCCTGAAGAAAAGAGCCTCCCCCTAACATGTTTGTAATTTTGCAGCTCTAAAATAATGAGGTCCCTCGTCTCAACCTCTGGTATTATCCTCTCAATACATGTTGAAAGGCCCTCCATAACCTCTCCATTCACATCTGTGAAGCCGTCGGAGAAGAAAAAATTGGGATTGAGGTAGTATCCTGCTGCATAGAATAGGTTGGTGGAGTTGATTGTTCCACCTCCGATCAATTATCTCCCAAAAGGGACCATATATGATGATATCCCCTTATAATAGTTTTGGATAGCCTCTTTGGCCCTATCCATGGCCTCATATATGTACCCCATAGGGTTTTGCTCCCCATCAACCAAACGCAAAACCCTCACCAATGGCTTTGACACAAATTAAAATGTAAGGTTACAAACTTACAAATAAAGTAAAAAAGTAAATAACAATATATTTATAATTTAACAAATTAAAATACATGAATCAACTTGAAATATAAATCGAAGTTTGAAATTACCTTGATGATCTTTTTAACTCTCTTTGTAAAGATATTATCAAAAACTATCTTTGCAATCCTCTCTCCATCAACTTTCTTTGAATATTGTGAGTCTAGCCATGCTTGACTCACAAACATTTGCTTCAATGATGTCAACAAACTAGAAATACTTTGCAACGTCAAGAAGTTAGTTGTAAACCTTATGACACCGGCTTGCACAAGCTCTGTCCCCTTTGTGTGTTCTCTCATTAAGCTAAGAACCCAAGGGTGATTATATATGTACTTGGTTATGTTTCTTGCATCTTCTACAACCGGCCTCACCCAATCAATTTTGCCTATGTCCTCCAAAAGAAGGTCAAGGCAATGAGCCGCACAAGGAGTCCAAAAGAGTGATGGATGTCTCTCCTGTAGTAGTCTCCCAGCTGCCACATATGTTGTTGCATTGTCCGTGACAACTTGCACAACATTCTGTATACCCACCTCTAATACGACCTTCTCCAACATAAGACTCAAATTCTTTGCATTTTTAACTATGTTAGAGGCATCAATAGACTTCAAAAACACCATCTCACCATTTGAAGCCGTTAAAAAATTAACTGAGGGTGCGGTTCCTTCCATCCGTCCACCCATCTGAAAGAATGGTGCATTCGTATTTCTGCCATTGTTTATTTTGATCTTCTAGAATTGTAGTTGCATCTACAACTTCACCCTTGAGCAATTTCCCACTCAAATCTTTTGGAGAGGGTGCCTTACACCCTTTCCCTGCAACTGTCAATGTTGTCACCAAGTACTCCCAACACGGGCTCTTTGTCACATTGAATGGAAGGTTGTTGTAGTACCAGAAATTCACACATGCTTTATCCGTTTCCTCGTGCATATCCTTGTTCTAGGCTGTACCTTGCAATGAAGGTTGTGCTCCAGGTATGTTCCTTGGTACAAAAAAACTATGTATGCCTTTGCTCGAACTCGATGAAGTAGATGTGCCTCTTCCGGTTCGTATGCGTGGACCGCGAGTAGAGCCCACAATTGTTGCCGCATCATCCTCTGAATCCTTTGTCATTCCAGCCCCATGTCTAACAGCTTCTACTATGGCTGCATGCACCCTTTTCCTCTCTAGTTTCTTCTCCTCTAGCTCTGCCAGCTCTGCTTTCATCTCTTGCTTTGCCTCTTCTGTAACATTGGGGCATACCACAACGTCTCAACAAACAATACATACAAGGTGATACTTCAGGCGATTGATGCCTCCAAAAAATGTTTTGCCGCAGAAATTGCAAACCACTGTTCCTGGAACTGCTCCACGTACACCATACTTCCAAGCGATGGTACGGGCGTTCACAGGAATGGTTTGTGCTAGTGATGTTGACCTTGATGTCGATCTTGATGCAATTGGTAAGCTCTAATTTGCAATACAATGCATATTTAAAAAATTAAAAAATGTAAACTTAATTAAAATTAAAAAAACGTGTCTAAATAACCCTATTTAACCGTAGTTTAATAAAAATAACATACCTCCGGTTCCAAATGACTATTAAAAATTTAAAATGATTCGCAATTAAATTGAATGCTTTTAAAATTACCAAAACATATTCGAAGAATCGAATACAATACGAATATATAAAATTTAAATAATTTAGAACGAATTTGCGAAAAAAAAAAACCTCCTTCTGGCTCCAAATGACTATTAAAAATTTAAAATCATTCGCTTTTAAATTAAATGTATTTAAAATTACAATATGAATATATAAAACTTAAATAATATAGACCGAATTTGCAAAAACTTGAAAGAATTAAAAAAAAAACTTACCTCCAAATGTAATTCTCCAAATTTCCTCTTCAAATTCGCTCAAAAATCTGTTCAACTCATGCAATGCAAGCTCAAATGGTTGTGTGAATGAAAATGAAGTGCTTTGGTGCCTTAAAAAGAAAAAAATGAGTGTTTTTGCAGCGTTTTTGGTGTGTTCCGTGTATAGCTTGTGTCTAGCGAGTGTTGTGCACAGACTCGCCGAGTATTGGCGAATGTTCTCGACGAATATTCACCAATACTCGGCGAGTCATTTCAGCGTGTTGGCTAGATTTTCTGCATAGCATCAAACCTAGGCAGTCATGAGATAAATCTCCCTCATTTAACCGGTGAGGCTCCCGTGTCAGATTTGTCAATAAAAATGTGTTATTATCTATCAGGGGTTTTACTTTAACCACTTAGTTCATGAACCATAACTAAGAAGTTCTGCAGCAAATAAGCAGCTGTTCAAGAAAGGAAGTATTTTATAGAAGAAGAAAGTAAAGGAAATACAAAGAAGAAATGGGGAAGATGTGCATCCCAATTAGTAGATAGCAGAGCTAATTGCATGCACATAGAAGAAACTTAATAGATATGAACACACATAATTATAAAACAAAGGCAGCTCTAGATCCAGATCTAAAATAACACAGTTTATTAAGAGATCTAAGATTAAAAGCAAGAAACAAAATACACCGTGACACAAAGTTCTCCAGAAACCTGCTCCTTTGTATTTCTTTGCTCCAAGTTGCTCTCAGGGGTTCAGCACAAAGTCTAGAACACAAGATTGCTGCTTACAAATTCTGATCGATAACTCGAAGGTTCTTCCTCTACTTATAGAATGTAGAGGGGCAATTACAAGTTGAAAGCTTTAGTTGAACTGGCACATGTGGAAGTCGGAAAGAAACAACTGACAATCTTCCTCCTGGAATTCCTCTTTGCGTGACATGTATGATTTGCAACTGAAAATAGAACCTTCTACTTTGCATGTGCCACCTATCTCCAAGTAGTTGACTTCTTCAAGTAATGGCTTTTAAACCAATCACTTAAGTTGTATAATTTAATTGATCGCTCAATTACTTTGTTGGAGGAAAGAAGAAGGAAGAGGAAAGCTGACTTTGTCCTTTTTCATGTCTGTATGCAGCTGATTCAAACTGGATCTGGAAGCAGCTGGATCTGGAAACAAGCTGGAATTGCAAGCAGTTGGAATTGGAAGCAAGCTGGAATTTTGCCTTCGCATTGTCTTCTCTTTTATCTTTTGAAGCTTTTGCAGTTCTTCTGCTGTACATGCATCAGTGCAAGGTTGGCCGTAGATAACTCATCATCCTTATTTTTAATTGCATATGAGCAATTAAAAATTCTGGAAAGCACTCAGGGTGAATGAAAATTCAATGAAGGCTTCAACTGGAAGATGAGAGCACATGCACAAGATCTTGGAAGGAATTTTCCACGCACTGACTTCTTCACGTGCTGCATTCGAAACAAGAGGATGAAGCCTTTGTGCCGGAAGCTTTTGCAACTATGAGATCTGGATCTGGATCTGCATATGGATTTGCATCTGCATCTGGATATGGATCTGCACCTGCATAACAAACTTTGGCAACTGGGCTATGGATGGAAAAGCTGCAACTCGAATAATTCCACTGCTTTTAATCTGCACGCATGAGTGAAGTTTCTCCTGCACGCATGAGTGAAGTCTTTCCTGCTCTGGATTTGTCTATCAATTCAGCAAGAGGTTTCGAGCCTAGATCCGTGTTTCCAGTATTTGCAAATTTAGAAGTGATGCATGACTTCATTGTGCTTTCTTTTTCATCTTTCTTCGCCATAGCTTTGTCTATCTTTGTCTGAACAATTCTTTTTCTTCTTTTTTGATTGGAATTCTTCAAAACTGGTGCAGATCTGGATAATCCTTCAGATTCAGAGGAAATATTCAATGTATTGGACATTGATATAAGTTCCTTTTCTTTTGAAAAACACCTGCAATGAATTTCTTAGCACCTGTAACACTTATGCAAACAATTATGCAGACAAAGATCACCCTCCTTCAAAGCATGCGCTAAATTTGGAAGCTTTTAGCCTTGTTGCCACCTTGTTTGAGTAAAATCCTTCTTCAAATGCCTTGTTTCCACCTTGCCTGAGCAAAATCCTTCTTCAAATTGGGGCACACTTTTCCTCTTGGCTGCAATTCTTTACCTGTGAATTAAATAATTCACCCATATGGCTGCCCATGCTTATATAACCCTCACAATTCTATAATTAATAATTGCCCTAACAATTAAAGGCAATTAATTAATTAAAAATCATGCTCTTCTCTTTAAAAATAACATGTTTAAGGACAACCATCCAATAAATTAAATTAATCCAATTTAATCATCCACACTTCACTTCACTTAAGCTTCACAGTGTGCTTTGACCATAGCCACTGAAAATAAGAATTAATATAATCATTTAATACTTTAAAAAGTATTAATTCCTTCTCAAAAGGGGCTGCATTAAATAAATTAAATTTATTTAATTTTGGAATTCTATTTTTAAATTCCTTATGTCCACTTCCCTTTGTTGACTTTTCCACAAGCCTAGGTGCCAAAATTGGGTGAATAAATATTAACAAATATTTATTTAATGCATTATTATTCACCCAAGGTGGGTCGCACTTTTTTGCATAATAGAATTCTATTTTTAAGAATTTTTCACAATGGGATTCTTTACCCTGCAAGGCAGCCCCGGAAATCCCATGATCCACTTAAGTGATTTGACTTTGACAATGGGATTATTTACCCTGCAAGGCAGGCAATAAAATCCCGTGATTTCACTTAAGTCACTTTTCTTTTATTTCACCATGGGAATTTTTATCCTGCAAAGTAGGCAATAAATTCCCGCCTGCCTGCTGCCTCTAATTTTCCCACTGCAGCTTAAGTGAATTTTATAACACGGGAAAAAGTGCCCTGCTAGGCAGGTATAAAATTCCCACCTTGCCTGCTGCTTCTATTTTTCCCATTGCAGCTTAAATCCTTTGTTTTCCAAAAATGCGCCCAACCCCGCAAGGGCATTTTTGTGCACGACTTCACTTTTTCCCAGTGAACCAGACCTCCGATGGTGACTTCCTCCGGGCATAACGTGCGTATATGTTTTCCAGCTGCTCCAGGCCAAAAATCGGGCTTACCCGGTAAAGGAATTGTTCTAGAGAAATTTCACAGAAAATGAAACGGGACAACACAAAAACACGAAAAATTGCCAAAAGTCACAAATAAAGCCCAAAACTTATTCCAAGTTAAAACCCTTCTGGTACATAGGAATAATGACATGTTCGATCATAACAGAGTTAAAACGGAGCGCAAATAGGCTCATACGGGGCTCAAAATAATTAAATACAAATTTCCCGCAGACAAATCCTAACGACAGAATATAACAATTTTGGGCATCTGAGGTATTTGGCGAAAAAGGCTAATATGGCTCTTTGGGAATATCTTGACGCAATACAAGAACTTTCAGGCAATAAAAACACAAAATGACCCATTATTTTAAAAGTACGAAATTTTTTCGGATAGAGTAGTCGCAGATTTCAGGATGAAATCTGGGGGACACCACAGCGAGTTTTCACAGCGAGTATTCTTTTGAAATTTTTTTTGGCGAGTACTCACCGAGTATGCAAACTATGGTCCCAATCACTTATGGTCCCAACCGCAGAGATTAACTTTCCACATGCCACAACACTAATTGCCGATAATGTGTTCTTGTCCTTAGTGGGGCGGAGCCCACCATATGACTCTAGGGGTAGTGACCTTCCTGGGGTGTAGGGCAACAACCCATGGGCCATCTTCAACTGTTGTATTTTGATGCACCTCAACCAGTGGGGCGGAGCCCACCATATGACTCGAGGAGCAGTGACCTTATGGGGTGCGGGGCAACAACATGTGGGCCATATTCAACTGTTTTATTTTGATGCATCTCACCCATAACCAACAGAAAGTGAAGAGTTACCTGTGGAAGAGAAAATGTTTAATTTTCCATAATGGTTCTTTCCCTTCTGCAGTATTGTACGATTATGTGCACCTAGGTAGGCAGTTAAAAAGCATCAAGATAGAAGAAATAGACAAAGATAGACAGCCATTCATCTCCTTTGAGAGAATGCCATACATAGAATGTTCAGATTAATAATATTTCTGAATGACATTGTTGAATCTTTTTTAATAACTGTTTCCTTATATAATACATCTGAGTTCTAACAATTTAGAGTATTGTCCTTTGTATATCTCCTGGGTTTCAGATCACTTTTTGGTATTTTATTCTTTCTTTTCTCATATTGAAAGGAAGCACAAGGCCCTTGATTCTCCTGGACCCTTTTGGTCAAAAGGTATCCTAGAGTATCTAGTATTGGCACATATAGAGCAACTGGCCATGGGGCAGCATTGTGTAATTGATCAGAAAAGGTCCGTTTCCTCAGTTCTTGATCTATCAATTAGGATGTGAGTCATAGCATTTACAAAGACAGCTTGAACCACTCCTGTGAAGTACTTACCAAATGGAACCACTCCTGTGAAGTACTTACCAAATGCTAGAGCTACAAAGCATTGTGAGGATGAAGGACCACTCAATTCTCTCTTATGGCTTCTCAGTGTCAATTTTGATGAATGATTTATCTAACCTTGTGTTCTTTGTTCATTCAATTCCTTTCCAAAAATGCAACTAGGTTATTTAGGAGGTATCTACCTTGAAAAAATCTTAGTTGGTCAAGTCTAATGATGTCATGGAATAGACGTTTCACTCTTAGGGCTAAAGTTTATGCAATAATCTAACAAATTTACGTTTGACTCTTAGACATATATCTAAAGGACCCGCAACATCAACAAGCATGTCCCCCAATTAGTAATGATGTTTTGATGGCTTTGGAATGAGTGCGATATTGCCTTTGCTAATGCCTTAACCCAAACTTTATGTCCTTCAAGATTTCTGCTAAACTTTTAGATAAGTAAGACTATGAAGTGCTAGGTGATCTTATATGGTTCGTAGAAAAGACATCCATTTTAGGAGTTCTTTTATCTGCCATTTTCTTGACAGCTACAATTAACTCATTTTGGAGAGGAGGCATTATGCAATAATAACTTAAGAGGAATATAGCTTTTCATTTAACCACTTCTTTGCAGGCTTGGTTAGTTATTTCACTCTCTTGAAAGCTCCCCTAAGATTGTGAGATCTTCGCAATGCTAAGTTGGGAAGTAAATCTGCTTTGCTTTGTAATCACTGCCGACTAGGCTGTAGTTGTTTTGTTTGTCTGTTTGCCTTTGAGAGCCTCATAGAACTTTTTTGATAAAATCAAGTGGACTGAACACAGTTGTATCCAGATATACGTTTTGAAAATGAGATCCTGTGGAAAGAATCTAAAAAATTTAACTGTTTGAAGTGCCTATCTCAAATCCTTTTCCATTCCATTTTAGCTCATTTTTTGCCCTTCTCGCTCTTTTGGATTTAAATAAATTTATTCTAGGTGTATCTCTACCAGCGTTTGCTTGGAGAGTCTCATATCAGCAATCTGTGACAAGTTAAGATTTTAATTGTACTACTGTTGCAGATCTATTATAGAAACTTTCTCTACTTTCTTTGAATGCAAGCTCCTTATTGGCTATAATGTTTAACAAACTTGAAAATTCTAGTTGTTGCATTCCATCAGATTACTCCAACTTGTATTTACTTCAGGTCCATGCATAGTATTTCAAACAAGTTTTGTTCCTGTTAATCATGCCTGATATGATAGGTCTGAGACATCTTGCTTGTAACTAATTCTTTCTACCTTTGGCTTCCCTCTCTCCAGATGATGAAAAAAGTGTTGGGGCTATCATCAGAATTGCTTCTCTTCTCACCGTATCAAGCCTTTTATTCAATCTTATCACACTTACGTATGAAATATGACAGAGCAAATCATAGACCTCGTGCCTTGCTTTTATTGTGCATGTTTGTACCATAATTTAATCCCCATTTTCCTTTCTTACGAAGTCAATAATCTGTATCCTCGTTATTCCATTGAAATGGTAGCCTGCTGTCTTTACTATCTTGGATTTCATCCATACTAAACATTTCACTCAGAAGTCAATTGGCCTCTGGTAATTATTATTATCCACATGACCGCAATGTCTGGTGCTATGTTCGAGAAATATAAATTCATTCCAGTTACACTTAGAACCACCTATACCATTTTCTTTGAATGATATACTTCCCATGTGACTAAGTGCTTTTCTCTAAGATAGAGCAACTTCTTCCATCCCTTGGCATCTGGAGCTAAGTGCTTTTCTTAACATGGTGCTAAGTACAGAATAACTTCTCCTTTACTCATGCTGGGAGATAAAAATTACTACCTTGGCCATTTCACTTGATGGGATCAACGAAGTCTAGAATTAATATATTTACTCGCTTGAGAAGTAGGTAGTCTCGAAGCTTTGTTGGTCTGGACCTCTGAGAAACTGTCAGTAGTTTCTAAATGATGTTTAGAGCATCCAGTGTGATTGCACAACATGGAAACCTCTCTCCAAGTGTGGGACTTGTGAAAATGAGAGAGGAATCTCCAGAATAGAGGCTGGTTCCTCAAACTCCTCTGATTTAGATCTATATTTTGCACAACTACAGAGGTTCTAATCCTAATTCTACCCTAGATTGCAAGGAGACAGGGATAAAAATGCAAAAATGAAACTAAACTAAAGATGGTGATGCACCAAAAGGAGTGGTGAAACATTTTTTGCCATGTAAATAGACACAAATTCATGAAATGCAACAAGGGAAAACATACACAAGCTGATAGATGTAATTAGAGGTCTTAAAATGAAGTAAAACAATACAAACAGAGGACTGAAAGCATTCACAGAGTTTGCACTGTCAATTCCATGTAAAAATCTCTTGCATTCCACCATCAAAGAGGTATAAACCTGTTACAAACTGTGAAAAAGGTCTGATTCTTACAACTATCACTTGCTGGAGGTGAAAGAAGAAGTTTGCAATGCCAAAAAGTGTTCAACCATGAAGAAATGAGCCAAATCTGGCTTTTACAGTGCATGGGTCGAGCCCAGGAGAGAGAAAACATAAAAAACGTGGGAGCCCATTCCTCATTGATGGAAAATGCATTAAAACAGCATGGAGGACCTTACAAACCCATACCCTGTCATTTTTGACCATATTGGAGAAGAATGCGACCCATTCTGTATTAAATTTGGTTGTTGAAATGTCATTTCTGGCCATGGACACGTACCAGAACCATTTTTGAATTTTCTCTCTCCAAACTGAACCAAAATTAGAAATTGACCATGGAATCATGTAGATAATTTTAACAGCTTTCCAATGATATAAAGAACGTGAAAATCTGAGCTCTGGATCAAAAGATATGATCGTTTGAAGATTTAGGGCAAAAACGGCCCAAAAACGGATCGGCGGGAAAAAATTTCAAATTTTACCTTTTTTTTGTCTTTGGAAATTTTTTCAAAAATTCCCCGCGCTCCACTTCGGATGCCACGTTCTGATTCTTTGGAAAAAATCGACCTTTTTTACTCTTTTGGAAAAAATTCCCTCCGCCCCAACTCCTCTGCCACGTGGCAGCTTCCTATTGGCTGTGGGCCTCAAATGGGAAAATTTTCCACAAAAACTCCGCCGAGCCATAACTTGAAAAATATAAGGAGTTAGGAGGCAAACTTTACCTTTCTGGAAAGCTGAGAGAGAGCTCTATCTGATGGTGCCATTTCCAGAAAGCCTTGAGTGCCTGAAAATCAAAAAATGTAGACTGAGGCACAAGAGAGGCAAGAACACAAGGAGTTAGCCACAAAAAATGAGCTGGGGCACCATTTTGGATAACAATTTTGGTGACTCAGAGGGGTCATCTGCCTGCTAGATGAAAATACCAGTTGCCTGAAGCAGTCCATTGGGCATGGAGTCATCAAATATTCTGTTTAGAACCTCAACTGACTTAGAATGTGCAAGGAGGAAGATGGAATATCACATGATGGAAGCAAGGACTGCAAAACATCTCCAGGGACAGCAAGCTGTGCCAAAGCACTTAGGGAAAGCAAAACTAACCTACAACAAAACAATGTGCAAAGCACTTGGAGGAATGAAAATCTAATCTAATATTTACAAGGTGGTAAATTTCCCTCTAGAAGCAACGCTTGAGATAGATTCCATTGACTGGAATCTGCAGTTCTTCACCATCCAATGAGGCCAATTGGAAAGCATTGTTGTTCTTGCACTTCGTGACCATGTATGGGCCACTCCAAATGGCATCAAATTTTGAATGCCTTCCCGGTTTTGCTCTATCCACATCCCATTTCAACACTAGATCTCCAACCTGAAAAGATCTATCCTTGGCCTTCCTATCAAAGGTCTTTTTGATCAAAGCTTGATCCTTTTCCATTGCTTGGGATGCCTGATTTCTGACCTCCTGCAGCTCCATCAACTCTGCATATCTCACCTCCATGGGCTCAAACTCTAGCAACTCTAATTGCTTCATGAGTTCCAATGTTGGCAACTCAAGTGACATGGGCAAGATTGCCTCTCTTCCATAAACAAGCTTGAATGGAGAGTTACCTGTGGATCTCTTGGGAGTTATCCTATCAGCCCATAAGGCTGATTTCAGTTTGGTATGCCAAGACCTCTGATTCTCATCAAGAGTCCTCCTAATGATCCTCAACAAGTTCTTGTTTGTAGACTCGGCCTGGCCATTACCTTGAGGGTAATAGTTTGATGAAGTGCTTAGGTAGATCCCGTTCTTGACAGCCCACTCAGTCACCTTGGATCCAATGAATGCCAATGCATTATCTGAGATTATTGTAGCAGGTATACCAAATCTGGTCGCTATCCCCTCATAAAAGTCTAAGATGCTGGACTCATTTGCTTCTTTGAGTGCTACTGCTTCAGTCCATTTGGTGAAGTAGTCCGTGGCTGTCAAAATCCATTTGTGCCCTTGACTTGAATTGGGATTAATGACTCCAATGAAGTCCAAACCCCATTGCATGAATGGCTGGTCAACTGAGATTGGATGCAATGGAAGGGCAGCAAGTCTCTCTTTTCCTGTGAAGAATGCACAATTCTTACACCTCTTAATCCATGCATAGCAATCACTGAAAATTTTAGGCCAATAATAACCAGCCTTCATGATTTTTAGAGCTGTCACTCTTGGTGCAAAATGACCACCAGCTGGTCCACCATGGAACTCTTCCAACACCCTATGAATCTGATTTGTGCTAATGCATCTCAGCAGCACTCCATTCACATCTTTCTTGAACAAAACTCCATCAACAATGGCATATGGGACAGCCTGCAATCTGAAGTGTCTTCTTTGGGTCTTGTTCATCTCCGGGGGGCATAGGCCTGTGCTTAGGAAGTGTATAATACCTTGGGTCCAGCAAGGAGTGGGGGCAGCATTGTCTTCTTCTTGATTGCCACTTGGCTCATGGCTGTCCTGGACTGTCAAAACAACCTCTTCTTCATTGCATACTTCTTTTTGCTTCCCCAAAACCAGCTGCTCACACAATCCTTTCCCTCTTACCAGCTTGGTGATCTTGATCTCAATGTCATACTCCATGACACGGGTGATCCAACCTGCCCTTTTCTCGTTCAAATCTTTGTTGAGGAGGAAGTCCTTAACCCCAGCATGTGAGACCAGCAACTGGACCTTGTTGTTCGAGACTAAATGCTTGAATTTCTTCAAGCTTCTGATTACTGCCAGCACATGCTTCTCAATAAAAGAGTACTTCACCTCATAGTCATCTAGGCTCTGGCTGAAGAAGGCAATTGGCTGCTCATCATTATCCTTGTTCTGCTGTACCAAAATGGCAGAAATAGTGTCATTACCTCCAAATGCATAGAGGATGAAATCCTTGGAGAAGTCCGGGTTGATGAGAGTTGGTGCTTGAGAAATGGCTTCTTTGATTGCTTCAAAACTCTCCTTGCCTTCTGCTGTCCACTTGAAAGCCATGCTCTTCTTTAACATTTTGGTGATGGGCTTGACAAGGGCTGCAAAATCTGGGACAAACCTCCGAACAAAGTTTATCCTCCCCAAGAAACTCTGAAGGGCTTTCTTGTGGCTTGGCAATGGTAGTGCTCTTATGGCTTCAACTCTCTCTGGATCAATTGCTAATCCTTCTTTGGAGACAATATGGCCAAGGAGCTTTCCTTCATGTGCAAGAAAGATACACTTCTTAGGATTCAAAGACACTCCAAATTTCCTACACCTCGTGAAAACTTGTCTCAAATGAGAGAGGTGGTCTGCTGCATTTTTGGAAAAAACAGTGATATCATCAAGGTAAATCAGCACCACGTTGTTAATCAAACCTTTGAACGCCATGTCCATTGCTCTTTGGAAGGTAGCACCAGCGTTGGACAGCCCAAATGGCATCTTCCTGTATGCAAAAGTTCCCCATTTGGTTGTGAAGGCTGTCTTGAACTGGTCTTCTTCCTTCACCATAATCTGATTGTAGCCTGAGTAGCCATCAAGTAGTGAAAACCTCTCGGAGCCAGCCACAACTTGCAAGATTTGCTCCATGGAAGGGAGTGGGTAATGGTCCTTGAGAGATGCTCTATTTAAGTCTCTGAAATCAACACACAATCTGATCTCTCCACTCTTCTTTCTGACTGGAACCAAGTTGGCAACCCAACTAGAATGCTTGATTGGGAATATGATTCTTGACTCAATCAGCTTGTCCAATTCTTTCCTCATGAGAGGCTCCATGTGTGGATTGACTGGTCTTTGTTTCTGCCTGACAGGCTTAGTATTTGGATCCAATTCAATGGTATGCTGAGCTAAGTTGGGATTGAAACCTTTCAAATCTTCATAGCTCCATGCAAACACATCAGGGAACTCTTGACACAGCTGTACGAACTCATACCTTTCTTGATCAGTTGTCATCTTTCCAATTTGCAATGGTTTGTTCTCTTCTACCAAGATGGATACTGAATCCTCTCTCTTGACCTGAATGTTTGCTTTCTCCTTTCTAAACTGATCATTGGGATTAAAAATGGACTCCAAAGTGATAAGTCCCTTGGGCAGCTTGTTAGTTCTCAGCTGTACCACTTGGTCACCATACTGCTGTTCCAATTTTTCTTGATTCTTAGCTGAGAACTCAGCTTCTTCTTGCAAGAAATGGATGATTTGCTGGTCATTCTCAAACACTTGCCAACTGACATTGTTATCTGGCACTGAAGGCCTCACAATCACGTGGATGTTTGGCTGTACCTTGTCTTTTTGAATGCTTTCCACAATGTCAAAGGCTGCCCCTACTGCTGCAAGCCTGTCAGCAGCTTGATTCTCTTTCCTAGGAATGGATTTGATGCCAAAACCCTCAAAATCTTCCATGAGGTCCCACACCCTGTTCTTGTAGCACCTGAGTAGATCATTCTTGGCAGCATGCTGTCCCTTGACCTGATTTACAATCAATTCACTGTCACCAAAGACTTGCAAGTTCTTTATTTTCTTCTTGATTGCCCAATGCATCCCTTGCACCAAGGCTTCATATTCAGCAGTGTTATTGGAGCATGCAAACTGAAATCTAAAAGCTGAATAGTACCTTACTCCTTGAGGTGAAACAAGCATGGCTCCACCTCCTGCACCTTGTCTACTCCTTGATCCATCAAAAAATAGCTGCCATACCTCATTGTCATCCTTGTGGTTTGGCTTGGTGATGCTAGGAATAGGCTGATTTTCTTCATGTATACAATAGACCCCTAGCTCAGATTCTTCTACTTCTTGATAAGGATCAAAAGCATGTACCTTGTTTTCCCATTCATCAAGAGTTAGATCCGGGATGCTTCCAACCTTGGTGTCAGCTTCATCGGTGCTTGGGTGGTCTTCTTGATCAAATGCTGAACAATTGGCGTTGATCTGACTTGGAGTGTAAGGCTCAATGTGGAAGTTTGCAATAGGTTCAGACCTGATTGTAGCCTTAGTTCCATACCTCGTTCTGAACAGCATGTGTGACCAATCAGCAGACAAATATCCCCCAATCTTGGCTGTGAAGTCCCTTGACAAGCATAGGGCAAAGAGTGGTGGAAGGTCTATGACTGATACATCTTGTAAAACAACAACATTTGGACATGCATGCAAGGTAAGACTCAAGTTTCTAATCACCCCAACTGTTGTTACTGCTGTCCCATCCAGCTGCACTACCCCTTTGGATATGGTTTCATACTGGAGCCCTAGCTGATCAGCTATTTGTTTAGGCATCACTGAGCTACTTGCCCCGGAATCTATCATGCAATTGTGCACTAACTGATTTCCAATGATTAATGAAACATAGAAAGGAGGGGGCTTCAACATTTTACCTTGCTGTCCTCCATGATTTCCCTCAGGCTGGGCAGCATTTGTGAGCACTTTCTCTTGCATCTGAACTTGCTGATTCGAAGTTGGCCAGTCCTTCATGGCAGCTTGTAACAAGTCTCTTTGGCCTGGGATAGATAGGGATTCCCACATTGATATATTAACATTTGTCTTCTTCATCTGATCAATGATACTGAATGGTGATGAAGGATCTCTTTGCTGTCCCTTTGCTTGTACATTCACTCCTTGCACGTGGGCAGCAATAACTGGTATTTGAGTTGGTCTAGGAGCTGTTCTTGGCTGCCCTTGTGCATTTGAAATTGGATTTTGCTTGCCAACCATTTGTGGAGCCATGGAAGGTTGTGGATTGGTTGGAGCTAATGGCTGTTCTTCACCCAAATTCCTTCTTTTTGACCTTGTGTTGGCTGCAACACCTTGAGAAACTGCTTGATTCATGCCACAGAAATCTTCTGCTTGCCAATTTACCAATGTGGTGTCATTTGGGGCTGATTGCTGTTGGAATGTTTCTTGTTGTTGGTTGTTTCCTTGACTGCCTTCACCCTCCACACCAGTAGTTGTCACCATTAATGCTTGATTCAAAGCACCATTGAAGCACATGATTGGTTATGAGGTTCATTGCATGGAAAACACCAATCATACTCTTGAGCAATGTTGTTTTGTGTTGGCACCAATGCCTTAGAGGCAGATATGGCATTAGGATTATAGGGCTGAAATGGTCTATTGGCAGGAGGCCTTGTTTGATTTATATTTGCAGCTGGATTAGGAGGTCTTTGTGGTTGGTATGGCTGCCTGTTAGGCTGAGCTTGGGGCTGGTAAGAAGGTCTAAAACCTTGGGCTTGTTGCCTTTTGAGAGTAACCAGCTCATTGCCTAGGTTTTGCAATTGCTTCATGACTTCTTGAAGCTCATTTGGGGCACTTGGAGATGAAGTAGAAGCTTCATTTGAACTCTGATTTCTAGGAGTGGGAGAAGGAGCCAAATTAGGTGCTTGATTGGTATTTGGACTCTCTAAACTTGGAAACAATGGCATGGGAGGTCTAGGGGCTAGTTTGCCAGCTTGGATCAAACAATTTTCAGCCCTAATGGCAATGCTATAAGCCATAGGGATAGTTATGCCTCCCATGGACTGAATCAACATAGAAATATCAGAATTTAGAGCTTTGAGATAATAGAGAAAAGCACCTTCTGCTGTTGGCCTAACTGCCACTGGAATTCTCTCCCAAGTCTTTTGAAATCTGAAGTTGAAATCGGTCAGCTGTTCATTGGGAGCTCTCTTGATGGTTGTCAGCTGCTCCAAAAGAGACAAGTTGTCTCCCTTCTCTCCAAATTGCTCATGAAGTGCTATACACAGCTGATTCCAATTTGTGATAGAACCAGCTCCAAGGCTTCTAAACCATTGCAATGCTTTCCCCTTGAATGAAGATGCCAGCAACTTGACAGCCACTTGCATCTCATTGATTTCATGAATTGCACAAAGGTTAGCAATATCCTTAACATGATCACCTGGAGTAGTCTGATTTTCTCCAGTGAAGTATGGAATGTTCTTCAAGGCTGCAATAGGAATTGGATGTTGTGCATTGAGGGCAAGTGGGCTGCTGCCTGTGAAGTTGACATAGGGGTTGTTTTGCACCATTCTAATTGGTCTTAAAACCCTTGTTGACTGAATGAAAGGCCTACCAGGTGGAGGAGTTGAGAGAGTTCTGTTTGGTGGAGATGGAGACCTTTGAATCCTTCTCCCACTTTGCCTTACTCTTGGAGATAACTGCAGATATTCAAACAGCACCTCTTCTTCTCCAGCTCTTGACCTTGTAGTGATTCTTCTCATGAGTTTTCAGGCCTGCACTGCTGAAACCAGTTGATTCTTCCCCTTGGAGTCGCCAGATATGCAAATTATAGCTCTTTTCAAGCAAGAAAATTGCAGCAGATGCACATCAACTTTGCTGCAATAAAAATGAGACCTCTAAGGTCCCACCGGGCGTGCCAAAACTGTTGTTGCAAATCAGCAGCACCCCTGGATGCAAATCAAGGTTCTAAATGATGTTTAGAGCATCCAGTGTGATTGCACAACATGGAAACCTCTCTCCAAGTGTGGGACTTGTGAAAATGAGAGAGGAATCTCCAGAATAGAGGCTGGTTCCTCAAACTCCTCTGATTTAGATCTATATTTTGCACAACTACAGAGGTTCTAATCCTAATTCTACCCTAGATTGCAAGGAGACAGGGATAAAAATGCAAAAATGAAACTAAACTAAAGATGGTGATGCACCAAAAGGAGTGGTGAAACATTTTTTGCCATGTAAATAGACACAAATTCATGAAATGCAACAAGGGAAAACATACACAAGCTGATAGATGTAATTAGAGGTCTTAAAATGAAGTAAAACAATACAAACAGAGGACTGAAAGCATTCACAGAGTTTGCACTGTCAATTCCATGTAAAAATCTCTTGCATTCCACCATCAAAGAGGTATAAACCTGTTACAAACTGTGAAAAAGGTCTGATTCTTACAACTATCACTTGCTGGAGGTGAAAGAAGAAGTTTGCAATGCCAAAAAGTGTTCAACCATGAAGAAATGAGCCAAATCTGGCTTTTACAGTGCATGGGTCGAGCCCAGGAGAGAGAAAACGTAAAAAACGTGGGAGCCCATTCCTCATTGATGGAAAATGCATTAAAACAGCATGGAGGACCTTACAAACCCATACCCTGTCATTTTTGACCATATTGGAGAAGAATGCGACCCATTCTGTATTAAATTTGGTTGTTGAAATGTCATTTCTGGCCATGGACACGTACCAGAACCGTTTTTGAATTTTCTCTCTCCAAACTGAACCAAAATTAGAAATTGACCATGGAATCATGTAGAGAATTTTAACAGCTTTCCAATGATATAAAGAACGTGAAAATCTGAGCTCTGGATCAAAAGATATGATCGTTTGAAGATTTAGGGCAAAAACGGCCCAAAAACGGATCGGCGGGAAAAAATTTCAAATTTTACCTTTTTTTGTCTTTGGAAAATTTTTCAAAAATTCCCCACTCTGCTGGTCGGATGCCATGTGGCAAGCTCTGATTCACTCTGGAATTCTCTCTCCTTCTCTTTTCCGCCTTTGAAAATCGACCTTTTTATACTCTTTTGGAAAAAATTTCAGCCTCCGACCCCCGAACTCCTCTGCCATTGGCAGCTTCCTATTGGCTGCGGGCCTCAAATGGGAAAATTTTCCACAAAAACTCCGCCGAGCCATAACTTGAAAAATATAAGGAGTTAGGAGGCAAACTTTACCTTTCTGGAAAGCTGAGAGAGAGCTCTATCTGATGGTGCCATTTCCAGAAAGCCTTGAGTGCCTGAAAATCAAAAAATGTAGACTGAGGCACAAGAGAGGCAAGAACACAAGGAGTTAGCCACAAAAACGAGCTGGGGCACCATTTTGGATAACATAAATCCCTATTGAGGAATGATATCGACAGTCTTGAAAGTGAGATTTAAGAGTAAAAGACTAAAGTTTTGGCCAGATAAACATCTTTAGTACATTTATACATAGTAACTTTTCTGTTTAGAGAATGATTTACTCTATGAATAGGAAAAGAAATCACTGTCTCTGAATGTAGTTGAGTGGGCAAGAAGATCCATATTTAATGCCTCAGATAAAAAAAATAAGAACTATTCTTGGAGTTAAATATATTCCCCAAATTTAAACTAGGGCATCCTAATGCTTTCTCCTAAATGAGAGGAGATAGGAGGAAGAGGGGGCAGCAGCTGATGCAGGACTTGTTAAATAGCTCAGAAATGAGATTTTGAGAGAAGGAAAAATATCAATATGGTATGATGTATACCATATTAAAGGACAAACATCAACATAAGTAAAACTGGTGTGAGCACCATGGCTACTTCCTCCACCTTTGCAGAGTAATCGACTCTAGCATTATCTCATTCATATTGTAGAAGGATTACTCGGGAAAATATTGCAAGTAACTAGGATTAATTGCGAATTGTTATTTCCTTGTGCTGTTCTGACCTGCTGCATGACATGATGGTCAGGCCCGAGAGTTACACGGTCAAACCCCTGGTTTAATTCAAAAAAACCTTAAGTTTTTCAATCACACGATTCGTTCATTGTACACAGGTTTTGCAATTATGTGACTGTTTTTTTCAATTACACGGCCCTGTTTTTTCATAGGCATAAGTCTGCTATTTTTATGAATACATCATTTTTAAATTTACTGCGTTTTCCCTGTTTGAAACCCAAGTAATTGAGAAACACTCACACTTTTGCCATACCATGCTGCTACTGCGTAAATGGACTGCTACTATGATTCATACATACACATTTACAATGAGAAAACAGGAGATAACACCTAGGAAAGATTTCATTAGCCATGCAAAAAGAAACATATCATCAAAAAATACACTTAACATGTAAATGGCCCATTGATTTCAGTAAAAGAACAATAGTATAGAAGTATCACCAGGAGATTAAAAGAATGCTAAAGTGTATTATTCTTCGTTCACACAAGCAATATGCATAAGAGTAAAACTAGCAAAAATACCCCTAACATATTTCTCTTAGTCTATTTAAGAAGCAAAAGCGAACCCCATTGGATCCAAATCCATAAATACTGATGGTTGATTACCAACCATAATTTCTGAATCCTGCTTAGACGTTGGGTTTGGGCCATGTAATGTTACTTTCTCTATTAGTCTCGAAGTAATCATAATCATCCCTGGGAACGAATATTGTGGATTTGCATTTGCACTTCCATCATGTTGGAACATGGAGGGGACACCACTAAGATCATGCCAACCATTAAGCTTTCTTGAGAAGGAGAGAAGTTGGGGAACCAAACCTTCTCACGCAATGGCTTGACCCTCCTAGGTTATCTAACTAGGTAAAGCATGTACTAAACTTGTGTAAATGAATAAGTTGCCCTATAATACCATTGACCAAATAAAAGTAGCATGGTGATCCTCAAAGTTGAGGACATCTTCATTCATCAAGTTTCCAATAGTTTGTGCTCTTTCAAGAATTTCTTAACGAAAACATTTTTTTGGTGAGGCTCACTAATACAAACTGGTAATAGATTCACTACTTCTTGTATCATCAAATCTTCTAAATTTTTGTTCATTTAAGGTTTTTGTCTTTGCAACAATTCTTGGAGATGAGGGTGGCCAACCCTATTTCAAGGTTTGACCCAATGCCTAGTTGGGCAAGGCAAACCCTCTTGCTAGGTATGCAAGGGTGAAAAATCTTGGGCCTTACCGTTCATTAGGCAAGAGTAGCTATTTTAGTGGTGGACCCATTCTCTTGTTTGTGGTTGGAGTATTTCCCATGTTGTCGAGATCACATGCAGGGTGGGTGCAGACGACACGTTAATGTGCATTGGGGGAGGTGAAATGTGGTGTGAGCTCAGGGAACCCTTCTCATTGTCGAGGCTTGAACCTGAAGGATGTTAGGAAGTCAACACAAGTGTTGAGCCTTGAGTGTCACCAACACAAAATCAAAATCAAAGAAAACTATTTGACTAAATTCCCCAAAATTCTCTTAGCTAATCTTAGCTGCTTCTTCGAAGTCCATCTTGAGGAGGACTTTTTCTCCCAAATGTAACTTCCGTTGGCTATTCTTAGCTCTTTTAGGGACCTTATTCTTGTGGGGTTATGGGATTTGACAATTCTATAGTTGCATTTGATATAATTCGTTCAAACATTTTGATCTCTTTGCTTGCCTAATTAACCAAATATTATTCATTCAGATTTCAAGCACACCTATTCTTTCTATGTACTTTTAGTCAAAGTCTCATAATTTTTGGCTTTCTATTGGGATGCCCACATTTTATTTGTTTGACTTGGCTTCAATCATCTCTAATGAATTCCATGTAGTCAAATCTAGGGAAATATTATCCACAGTAGTTTCTACTTCACTCAACATCTTGTTTTTAAATAGGTCATATGGTGGAAGGCACAACAAGATCTTATCAACAATCTTGTGCATCCATTATATGCAAACTCTTTGCTCTACATTCTCTTATTCTAATTCTTCAATCTTTGCATTGGCTTCATTGAATTTTTCTAGCAGTCATTTAGACAACTAAGACCATTGACGTAGTAGAATAGTAACTATGGGATGTGGCTCTGAATTTTGGATGTACTCTAGCCTTTTAATTCCTCGGTTTTGACTCCAAGAGAATGTAAATTTTGGGTGCTTTCTTCATAGTTTGAGAACGTTTAAGCCTTGATCTCAGCCAACCTTAATAATTAATCTCTTATTTGAGGCCCCATCTTCCTATCTAATGAATGCTCCATTGAATTTCTTTGTTGACCTCATGAAGTTTGATTGTGGATGAGTCCATTTTGAGGAAACTGCCACATATCCACAACTTATTAGAGGCCATTATGTGGTTGTGCTTCTTGAGGAATAATTGCCAAAGGTGACGAGTCATCAAAGGAGATTAGGATTGACCTTTCTATGCTCCTCGTAGTCAAGGTTTGTGTTGATGGCTCTTAGTGCCCACCAATTCAAGGTAAAATTCCCTCCAACTTTGAGTGTTGGTTACCTCCTCAATCTACATGATGTCAATCATGGATAGGTCCAACTGCAGTCTCACCAAAGTAGTAGAGGCTCAAGGCAATCAAATTCATGTTAGACATTGCATAAGGCAAACCATCACGAACACTTTCTTTTCATGGAGTGCCAAGATACACACTGTATTGGGCCTAAAATGGGTCTACATATATAACAACCCTCTAAACAAGAATAAGGTAGAAGACCATTCTAAATCCAACACACAAGAATGGTGGTCCACAAAGAGGTCCAAGGTTGTCGAAAATTACCGTTTGTAATAGGTCTATAAGGGGAGCCTACACATACAATCTCTATAGAGAGAGTATATATGGGGTGTCACTAGATGGTAAAGAAAGAGCTATGGCTAACAATAATGTAAAGATAACAATAAATAAAATGACAAGAAGCATGTACCATACCATTGAATACATGAAACACACAACACTCACCTCAAGTACAAGAAAGGGATTAGGGTTAGGGATACTTACTTCAAGTCAACTTGGTGGTGCATGAATCTCCCTCTTGGATTTCAGCATTTTGTGAGAGATGGTTTTAGGTGAAGTCATGATGGATAGAAGAAACCCTAAGTAGACCGCAGTTTGGGAGTCCAAAGACTTGGTATACCCTGATGGCACAACTCCCATTCTTAAGATATTCAAAATCTATATTAGTAACTTGTTTTTCTTTAGTGAAAAGCTCCCATAACCCTAAATCCGCTTCATCTTCCTTAGGGGAATTTTGAGGGCAAGCATAGCAAATTGTTGTTGTATATCCTTGAGAAATGACGAAGGGAAACCTATAAATACATGTCAGATCCCTAGAAGTCAAAACTCAATTTTAGCCAACGTAATAGGCCTGCTTAATGATGTGTAAAATATTTGAAGAGATTAGAATGATATGTTCTTGAGTGATGATGCCAACTTAAATAAGAGTGCTAAGGGATGTCATTGTTGGGGCCAATAACGTTAACTGTGAAAATGTAATTTAATAATGGGGTTAGAGGAAAGATTAAGAGACTTATGAATACACAACTATTGATGCGAAGGTGATAGTAAGTGTAGACATCTAAAATGTCGACATGCCTAATTGTTAGATTTACTAAGGGAAATATAATTGAAAAATTATAGTTCCACCATTAAAAAGCTGAAGATTATAGATTATGATGTGCAGTTAAATAAGATACAAGATTAGCTTAAATAAATAGCGAATTGCATAGCTTAATGAGTAAGAGTTGAAAGCAAATAAACATAGAGCATAGAGACAGTAACACCAAATTTAAGTGGGGAAACCCGAAGGAAAAAGCCCATTGTAATAAAGCACCGTCTATATTAAGAATGTAGAGACTTTAACCCAACACTTCCACTTCACTCCTTAGTCTTCTTCAGAATGATTACGGAGCTAGTGTCTCTCACTCATTTAATACAGAAGAATTAATCAACACAGATCTTTCCCAGTTTGATATCCCTATCTCCATTTTAGTCTGGTACAAATTTATTATGTTGCTTATAGCCAATCTCGAGAGGGATCACCCTAATCAATAGGGTGGGTGAATCAGTCAAGCCGCTTCACTCTTAAATGTATAAGATCTTTGTGGAAGATCTTCATAATAAAGTTGAAATTTTTTAAAATAATATTGGGGCATACTGCAGTGGTAGATAACGCACTTGACATTATCACCCCAACACTCCCCCTTAATGTTAAGTGGAAAGAAACAAAACAAGACATGCCAAGTTTACCTTTTTCTACAAAAGGATTTACAGATCCAAGAATTAATAATAGTGACTCTGGCTAGCATGCAAACAAGGAAAATCATACAGATCTTCCCATATAGAAATTCTTAAGATCAGTGCTTTATATATGAAGACTTATATCAGATTATGGAGCCTTTTATAAATGAAGGCATACCCATAACTAATGCTTTGCTGGGATTTACAAGTAACTTCATATAATGTGACACATTTACTTATTACACAATGGAGGAACTATTGGAAGTTTACAACAGCCGTTAGAGGTGGCATTGTCATGCGCATTTCCCTTCAATGGCAACACTGAAAGACCCAATAAGGCACAAAATTTACAGAAGTTGACAGAACACAACGATTTTGTGAAGATGTCTGCAACTTGATCTTCAGTCGAACAAAGCTTGAGATCAATATCACCATTCAAGAATTTCTCTCTAGTAAAGTGCATATGAACTTCAATATGCTTTGTCCTTTGATGCTGAACTGGATTCTTTGCAAGAGCAACGCAACTCTGGTTGTCACATAGAATAGTAGTGCTCCCTTTGATGCCCATGTGTGGTCCAGCCAACAGTCTTTTCAGCCACAACTTCTTTTGCAGCTTTCCATAAAACTTCTATACTTTGCCTCAGTAAAAGAGATGGACATTGTTGGTTGCTTCTTGTTGCTCCAAGTGATGGCACTTGCACCCAATTTGAAAACATATTCAGAAGTAGACTTTCTATCTGCAGCATCACGAGCATGGCTAGAATAACAATAGCCAAATAATTGTGCATAATTACAAGAAGAATAAAACATACCATAATTAACTGTTCCTTTAATATATTTTCAAATTCTTTTTGCCATTTTCTAGTGGTCCTCATAAGGATCTGTTATCCAAATTTCACCCCCCAGAGTTAATTTGATAACATGCATCAGAGTTTTTTAGTTCCAAGCAAGTAGATTGATTCAGGAGAAAATCGTAAAATTGGCTAAGTCCTGCTCAAGGCCACCTTTGGGACAGTTGGAACAATTATACACGGAAGGCGCGAATCGGCCGAAAAGCCTCCAGGTGGCCCAAACAGAAAAGGGACATCTGGGACAAATAGACGTGAAATGCCCGAATCGGCCGAAAGAAAGAAAATTTGTCCAAGTCCTTTACCGGGAGCAAGTGGGACAAATGGACGCGAAGGACGCAAACCGGCTGAATCGGGCGAACCGGAAGAATTTGTCCTAGACAGCATTGGGACATTTGGGACAAAGGGACGCGCGGGACGCGGATACCTGAAGGAGCCGGAAGCCAATCAGATCATGCCACGTGTCACCAACAGAAAAGGGACGAGGAAGCCCATTTCGGGCGGATCGGAGGATTCTGTCCCGCGCAGCACTGGGACATCCGGGGCAAAAAGACGCGGTGGACGCGAAAGAGCCGGCAGACCTGCGGACCAACCAGATCATGACACGTGTCACAAGGAGAAAGGTCCAAAGGTCAAAGGGGCGATTTTTGAAGGAAAAGGCCGAACCAATGAAACAGTGCCACGTGTCCAAGTGTAAGGGCCCACAAGGAAATCTCAAAGGAAAGCCCGCAGAAAGGTGGAGAGAGAGAATTACTCAGCGAATCAGGGCTTGCCACGTGTCGTCCAGATGGCAGAGCGCGGGAAAAGATTTTAAAACCTGTTCTTGCTTGTTTTGTGACCTAAATCTTCAGACCTTCGTATCTTTCGATCCAGAGCTCAAATCTGCACGTTCTTTATATCAACGGAAAGCTGTTGAAATTCTCTACATGATTCTGGGATCAATCTCACATTTTGGTGCAGTTTGGAGGGAGAAAATTAAGAAAACGTCTCTGACGCGTGGTGATAGACAGAAGTAATGCTTCAACAACCAACTTTAATGCAGCAGACAGCTCGCCGCTCCTGTTAGACAGCCCGCTGTTTTGCTAGGATCCGCCGCTTCTGTCATAATGAGATGATTTTAAATGCTACCAAGAAGTGGTTGGGGCAGATTCTGGATTTCCTCTCTCTCCCCCTCTCATTTTTCTTCATATATATTGTAAAGAGGAGCTCCTTTAACAGGTCGGACATTTTTGTTTTGCATCCTCCCTTATTCCCTCGCTTGCTAGAGAATTTGTGGAGCTTTCCAACCTCCCATATGAGTTGTAATGCCAGTCCTTTTTGCCTCTTGGCCACTGCAATGTACTGTATCGACTCTTGAGCAATAATATATGTGTTGTGATTGACTCTCGACCCTCTCATGTATTCATTGCTGTCATTTTGATCTCTTATTGCAGTTTGGTTACCTGTGCATGGTGTTTGTATTGCATCTATGTGGTCTGTGTTAAATTTGCAAAACGAGTGTCCAACATTCCTCGGTGCATCACCTTTGTAGTTTAGGTTTTATTCTATGCATTTCCTTACCCTGTCTCCTTGGCAAGTTAGATTAGGTTTTAGCAAACCCTCTGCATTTTTTGTGTGCATCTGAACAGAGGAATAGGAACCAGCCTTCTCTGGAGAATCTTTTCTCATCTTTACAAGTCCCACGCTTAGAGAAAAGATTCCATGTTGTGCAATCACACTGGATGCCTGAACATCAACCTAGAAGCCTGATTTGCATCCAGGGGTGCTGTGAGTCTGCAACAACAGTTTTGGCACGCCCGGTGGGACTTAGAGGTCTCATTTTTATTGCAGCAAAGTTGATATGCATCTGCTGCAGTTTTCTTGCTTATAAGAGCTATTATTTGCATATCTGGCGACTCCACTGGGGAAGAATCAACTGGTTTCAGCAGTGCAGGCCTGAAAACTCATGAGAAGAATCACCACAAGGTCAAGAGTTGGAGAAGAAGAAGCGCTGTTTGAATACCTGCAGTTATCTCCAAGAAGAAGGCAAAGAGGAAGAAGGATTCAAAGGTCTCCATCTCCACCAAACAGAACTCTCTCAACTCCTCCACCTGATAGGCCTTTCATTCAGTATACAAGGGTTTTAAGACCGATTAGAATGGCTCAGAACAATCCCTACGTCAACTTCACAGGCAGCAGCCCACTTGCTCTCAATGCACAGCATCCAGTTCCTATTGCAGCCTTGAAGAACATTCCCTACTTCACCGGAGAAAATCAGACTACTCCAGGTGATCATGTTAAAGATATTGCTAACCTTTGCGCAATCCATGAAATCAATGAAATGCAAGTGGCTGTCAAGTTACTGGCATCTTCCTTCAAGGGTAAAGCATTACAATGGTTTAGGAGCCTTGGAGCTGGTTCTATCACAAACTGGAATCAGCTGTGTATTGCACTTCACGAGCAATTTGGAGAGAAGGGAGACAACTTGTCTCTTTTGGAGCAGCTGACAACTATCAAGAGAGCCCCCAACGAGCAGCTGACTGACTTCAACTTCAGATTTCAAAGGTCTTGGGATAGGATTCCAGTGGCAGTCAGGCCAACAACAGAAGGTGCTTTTCTATATTACCTTAAAGCTTTGAATTCTGATATTTCTATGTTAATTCAGTCCATGGGAGGCACAACAATCCCTATGGCTTATAGCATTGCCATTAGAGCCAAAAACTGTCTTATTCAAGCTGGTAAACTGGCTCCTAGGCCTCCCATGCCCTTGTATCCAAACTTAGAAAATCCAAGCACTAGTCAAGCACCCACTTTGGCTCCTGTTCCCACTCCTAGAAATCAGAGTTCAAATGAAGCTTCCACTTCATCTCCAAGTGCTTCGAATGAACTCCAAGAGGTCATGAAACAGTTGCAAAATTTGGGAAATGAGCTGGTTACTATTAAGAGGCAACAAGCCCAAGGTTTCAGACCTTCCTATCAACCTCAAGCTCAGCCTAATAGGCAGCCATACCAACCACAAAGACCACCTAATCCAGTTGCAAATGTGAATCAAACAAGGCCTCCCTCTAATAGACCATTCCAGCCCTATAATCCAAATGCTATATCTGCCTCTAAGGCATTAGTGCCAACACAGAACAACATTGCTCAGGAATATGACTGGTGCTTTCCATGCAACGAGCCTCATAACCAATCCATGTGTTTCAATGGTGCTCTCAATCAAGCACTGATGGTGACAACTACTGGTGTGGAGGGCGAGGGCAGTCAAGGAAACAGTCAACAACAAGAAACATTCCAACAGCAATCAGCCCCAAATGACACCACGTTGGTGAACTGGCAAGCAGAAGATTTCTGTGGCATGAATCAAGCAGTTTCTCAAGGTGTCGCAGCCAACACAAGGTCAAAGAGGAGAAATTTGGGTGAAGAACAGCCATTAGCCCCAGCCAATCCACCACCTTCCACGGCTCCACAAATGATTGGCAAGCAGAGTCCAGTTCCAAATACACAAGGGCAGCCAAGAACAGCCCCTAGGCCAACTCAAATGCCAGCTGTTGCTACCCACGTACAAGGAGTAAGTGTACAAACCAAGGGACAACAAAAGGATACTTCATCCCCGTTCAGTATCATTGAACAGATGAAGAAGACTAACGTCAATATATCAATGTGGGAATCCCTATCCATCCCAGGACAAAGAGATCTGCTGCAAGCTGCCATGAAGGACTGGTCAACTTCGAATCAGCAGGTTCAGATGCAAGACAAAGTGCTTACAAATGCTGCCCAGCCTGAAGGAAGTCATGGAGCACAACAAGGTAAAATGTCGAAGCCCCCTCCTTTCTATGTTTCATTAATCATTGGGGATAAACTAGTACACAATTGCATGATTGATTCTGGGGCAAGTAGCTCAGTGATGCCCAAGCAAATAGCTGATCAGCTGGGTCTCCAATATGAAGTAATATCTAAAGGGGTAGTGCAATTGGATGGGACAGCAATAGCAACAGTTGGAGTGATTAAAAACTTGAGTCTTACCTTGCATGCATGTCCAAATGTTGTTGTCTTACAAGATATATCAATCATAGACCTTCCACCACTCTTTGCCCTTTGCTTGTCAAGGGACTTCACAGCCAAGATTGGGGGGTATTTGTCTGCTGATTGGTCTCACATGCTGTTTAGAACAAGGTATGGAACTAAGGCTACAATTAGGTCTGAACCTATTGCAAACTTCCATATTGAGCCTTACACTCCTAGTCAGATTAATGCCAATTGCTCAGCATTTGATCAAGAAGATCACCCTAGTACTGATGAGGCTGACACCAAGGTTGGAAGTATCCCGGACCTAACTCTCGATGAATGGGCAAACAAGATACATGCTTTTGATCCCTATCAAGAAGTAGAAGAATCTGAGCTGGGAGTCTATTGTATACACGAAGAAAATCAACCTGTTCCTAGCATCACCAAGCCAAGCCATAATGATGACAATGAGGTATGGCGGCTGTTTTTTTGACGGATCAAGGAGTAGGCAAGGTGCAGGAGGTGGAGCCATGCTTGTTTCACCTCAAGGCATCAAATATTATTCAGCTTTTCGTTTCCAGTTTTCTTGTTCAAACAACACAGCTGAATATGAGGCCTTGATTCATGGACTTCATTGGGCTAGGAAAAAGGGGATAAATAACTTGCAGGTGTTCGGGGATAGCGAGCTAATCGTCAACCAAGTTAGAGGACAACATGCTACGAAGAACGACTTGCTGAGGAGCTACAAGAATAGGGTATGGGACCTCATTGAGGATTTCGAAGCTTTCAACATTGTGTCCATACCCAGGAAGAAAAATGAAGCCGCGGATAGGCTCGCAGCAGTTGGAGCAACGTTTGATGTGGTTGACAACATCAAAAGGGAAAAAACACAGCCACATATCCATGTGATTGTGAGGCCAGCAGTTCCAGATAATAACACAAGCTGGCAGGTGTTTGAGAACGATCAACAGAT
This sequence comes from Taxus chinensis, assembly GCA_019776745.2. Classification (NCBI taxonomy): domain Eukaryota; kingdom Viridiplantae; phylum Streptophyta; class Pinopsida; order Cupressales; family Taxaceae; genus Taxus; species Taxus chinensis. Next base: position 820,098,826 of record CM034150.1, on the reverse strand, counting down.
CGTCAATTTTCTACAGGAAGAGGCTGAATTCTCAGCTAGAAATCAGGACAGATTAGAGCAGCAGTATGGGGATCAAGTAGTGCAGCTGCGGACAAACAAGCTTCCTAAGGGTTTAGTAACATTGGAGTCTATCTTCAACCCTAACGACCAGTTCCGTAAGGAAAAGGCTAACATACAGGTCAAGAGAGAAGATTCAGAGCCAATTCTGGTTGGGGAAGGCAAAATACTTCAAATTGGTAAAGTGGCCACTGAGCAAGAGAAATCAGATTTCATACAGCTTTGCCAAGAATTTCCAGATGTCTTCGCTTGGAGCTATGAAGACTTGAGAGGATTCAATCCGAAGTTGGCACAACATACCATAGAATTGGATCCAGATGCTAAACCCATCAGGCAGAAGCAGAGACCTGTCAACCCTCACATTGAGCCTCTAATGAAGAAAGAGCTTAACAAGCTAATAGAGGCAAGCATTATATTCCCGATCAAGCACTCAAGCTGGGTTGCAAACTTGGTTCCGGTCAGGAAGAAGAGCGGAGAAATCAGGTTGTGTGTAGATTTCCGGGACCTCAATAGGGCATCTCTCAAAGACCATTACCCACTTCCTTCAATGGAACAAATATTGCAAGTAGTATCCGGTTCAGAGAGATTCTCTCTCCTAGATGGCTACTCAGGGTATAATCAGGTGATGGTGAAAGAAGATGACCAATTCAAGACGGCTTTCACCACCAAATGGGGGACCTATGCCTACAAGAAGATGCCATTTGGACTATCAAATGCTGGAGCCACCTTCCAAAGGGCAATGGATATGGCATTTAAGGGGTTGATCAACAAAATAGTTCTGATATATCTTGACGACATCACTGTATTCTCAAAAAATGCAGCGGATCACCTCTGTCATTTGAGGCAAGTATTTCAGAGATGTAGAAGATTTGGGGTATCATTGAATCCCAAAAAGTGCATATTCTTGGCTCACGAGGGAAAACTTCTAGGCCATATTGTTTCAAAGGAAGGGTTGACGATTGACCCAGAACGGGTTGAAGCAATTCAAGCATTGCCATTGCCAAGTCACAAGAAGGCTCTTCAAAGCTTCTTGGGAAGGATCAATTTTGTCCGCAGGTTTGTTCCAAACTTTGCAGCTCTCGTAAAGCCAATAACGCTGATGTTAAAGAAGAGCATGGCATTTAAGTGGACATCTGAAGGCAAGGCAAGTTTTGAGGCAATAAAAGAGGCTATATCTCAAGCCCCAACTCTCGTCAATCCAGACTTCTCCAAGGACTTCGTGCTATATGCCTTCGGTGGTGGAGACACAATTTCTGCAATCCTGGCACAACAAAACAAAGAAGGATTAGAACAACCAGTTGCTTTCTTCAGTCAAGGCTTGGAGGAATACGAAACTAGATACTCTTTCATTGAAAAGCATGTACTTGCAGTGATCAGGAGTTTAAAGAAATTCAAGCACCTAGTCTCAAACAACAAGATCCAATTATTGGTCTCTCATGCGGGAGTCAAGGACTTCCTTCTAAACAAGGATCTGAATGAGAAGCGTGCAGGGTGGATAACTCGTGTCATGGAATATGACATCGAGATCAAGGTCACCAAACTAGTACGTGGAAAGGGACTATGTGAACAACTAGCCTTGAGTCAACAGGTTGAAGCAGGTGATGAAAAAGAGACTGTCTTGGTACTACAGGATGGCCAAGAACATGAAAATGATGATGTGCCTACTCCTTGTTGGACTCAGAATATGATACACTTCCTACAGACAGGACTATGCCCTCCAGAAATGAGCAAAGCAAAGAGGAGATACTTCAGATTACAAGCCATTCCATATGTGCTTGTTGATGGTGTTTTGTTTAAGAAAGACATCAATGGGGTTCTATTGAGGTGCATTGGGACTGGTCAAATTGAGAGGGTGTTACGAGATTTTCACGATGGAGATTCTGGAGGACATTTTGCCCCACGAGTAACAGCTCTCAAGATAATAAAGGCAGGGTATTATTGGCCCACGGTGTTCAATGACTGCTATACATGGATAAGAAAGTGTAAGAAATGTGCACTCTTCACAGGCAAAGAAAGACTAGCAGCGCTTCCATTGCACCCAATCTTGGTTGACCAACCATTTCTGCAATGGGGATTGGACTTCATCGGGGTCATCAACCCAAACTCAAGCCAAGGCCACAAGTGGATTCTCACGGCAACGGACTACTTCACCAAGTGGACTGAAGCAGTAGCGCTCAAAGAGGCAAACGAGTCTAATATACTAGAATTTTATGAAGGAATAGTGACCAGGTTCGGTGTGCCGGCCACTATCATATCAGACAATGCATTGGCATTCGTAGGTTCCAAGATTACAGAATGGGCTGTCAAGAATGGAATCTACTTGAGCACCTCTTCCAATTATTACCCACAGGGTAATGGACAGGCAGAGTCCACGAACAAAAATTTGCTAAGAATCATCAGGAGGACTCTGGATGAAAATCAAAGAACATGGCATACCAAGCTAAAATCAGCATTATGGGCTGACAGAATAACACCAAAGAGGTCTACAGGTAATTCCCCTTACAAGTTGGTCTATGGAAAAGAGGCAGTATTGCCTATATCATTAGAACTGCCTGCATTGGAGTTCATGAAGTAGTTGGAGTTGGCTGAGTTCGAACCAATGGAGGCCAGGTATGCAGAGTTGATGGAATTGGAAGAAATTAGAGAACGTGCAGTTCAAACAATTGAGAAAGATCAGGCCTTAGTGAAAAGATGGTTTGATAAGAAAGCAAGAGCAAGGACCTTCCAGGAAGGGGACCTAGTTCTGAAATGGGATGCAGATCGGGCAAAACCGGGAAGGCATTCCAAGTTTGATGCCATTTGGAGTGGCCCCTACATGGTCATGGAATGTAAGAATAGCAATGCCTTCCAATTGTCTACATTGGACGGAGAAGAACTCCCGATTCCGGTCAACGGAATCTATCTTAAACATTGCTACTGAAAAGAAAAAGTTTTACCCTTGTAAATATTAGCCTAGATTTCAATTCCTCTAAGTGCGTATGCACATTGTCTTGTTGTAGTTAGGTTTCAATTTCCCTAAGTGCTTTGGCACAGGTTTTGTTGCTCCTGGGTTGGTTTTCTACAGTTCAGCGTGCTCTCAGAGAAGGAGTTACGGTATCAGGCTCGGGATCAGATATCAGGTTGGTTTCAGGTTATTGCTTATGACTCCATGCCCAATGGATTGCTAAAAGGCCACTGATCTTCTACCTAGCAGGCAGGTGACCCCGAAAAGTCACCAAATTGTTATCCAAATTTCACCCCCCAGAGTTAATTTGATAACATGCATCAAAGTTTTTAGTTCCAAGCAAGTAGATTGATTCAGGAGAAAATCGTAAAATTGGCTAAGTCCTGCTCAAGGCCACCTTTGGGACAGTTGGAACAATTATACGCGGAAGGCGCGGATCGGCCGAAAAGCCTCCAGGTGGCCCAAACAGAAAAGGGACATCTGGGACAAATGGACGCGAAATGCCCGAATCGGCCGAAAGAAAGAAAATTTGTCCAAGTCGACTTCACCGGAAGCAAGTTAGGAAGGACAACATGAACGCGGAGGACATGTGGGACGAACCGGCCGAATCGGGCGAACTGGAAGAATTTGTCCTAGACAACAAGGGACATTTGGGACAAATGGACTGGACGGCCGCGGGACGGACAAGGACAAAGCGCGCGGGACGAAGGAGCCGAAAGCCAATCAGATCACGCCACGTGTCACTGGCAGAAAAGGGACGAGGAAGCCCATTTCGGGCGGATCGGAGGATTCTGTCCCGCGAAGCACTGGGACATCCGGGACAAAAAGACACGGTGGACGTGAAAGATCCGGCAGGCCCGCTATGACAAACACAGATCATGACACGTGTCACAAGGAAAAGGTCCAAAAATATAGTCAAAGGGGCGATTTTTCGAAAGGACTGATCCCGAACCAATGAAACAGTGCCACGTGTCCAAGTGTAAGGGCCCACAAGGAAATCCTCAAAGGAAAGCCCAGGAAAGGTGGAGAGAGAGAATTACTCAGCGAATCAGGGCCTGCCACGTGTCGTCCAGATGGCAGAGCGTGGGAAAAGATTTTAAAACCTGTTCTTGCCTGTTTTGTGCCCTAAATCTTCAGACCTTCGTATCTTTCGATCCAGAGCTCAGATTTGCACGTTCTTTATATCAACGGAAAGCTGTTGAAATTCTCTACATGATTCTGGGATCAATCTCACATTTTGGTGTAGTTTGGAGGGAGAAAATTAAGAAAATGTCTCTGACGCGTGGTGATAGACAGAAGTAATGCTTCAACAACCAACTTTAATGCAGCAGACAGCTCGCCGCTCCTGTTAGACAGCCCGCCGTTTTGCTAGGATCCGCCGCTTCTGTCATAATGAGATGATTTTAAATGCTACCTTGAAGAAGTGGTTGGGGCAGATTCTGGATTTCCTCTCTCTTCCCTCTCTCATTTCTTGATATATATTGTAAAGAGGAGCTCCTTTAAGAGGTCGGACATTTTTGTTTTGCATCCTCCCTTATTCCCTCGCTTGCCAGAGAATTTGTGGAGCTTTCAAACCTCCCATATGGGTTGTAATGCCAGTCTTTTTGCCTCTTGGCCACTGCAATGTACTGTATCGACTCTTGAGCAATAATATATGTGTTGTGATTGACTCTCGACCCTCTCATGTATTCATTGCTGTCATTTTGATCTCTTATTGCAGTTTGGTTACCTGTGCATGGTGTTTGTATTGCATCTATGTGGTCTGTGTTAAATTTGCAAAACGAGTGTCTAACATTCCTCGGTGCATCACCTTTGTAGTTTAGGTTTTATTCTATGCATTTCCTTACCCTGTCTCCTTGGCAAGTTAGATTAGGTTTTAGCAAACCCTCTGCATTTTTTGTGTGCATCTGAACAGAGGAATAGGAACCAGCCTTCTCTGGAGAATCTTTTCTCATCTTTACAAGTCCCACGCTTGGAGAAAGGATTCCATGTTGTGCAATCACACTGGATGCCTGAACATCAACCTAGAAGCCTGATTTGCATCCAGGGGTGTTGTGAGTCTGCAACAACAATTTATTATTCCTTTAATGAAAATATTTTTAAATTATTTTTTTCATTTTCCAATGATCCTCATAAATTTCTTGAAACTACTCCTACTGCATAAGAAATATCAGGTCTAGTAATAGTCAAATAAATTAGACTACCAACTAGTTGTCTATACAGAGTAGGATCAAATTTAGCACAAGCTAGTTTAGGATCTAACTTGACACCAACTTCAATAGGAATGACAACATAGATTACAGTCAATCATGTTAAATCTTTCTAAGTAAATTCACATAACATACTGAGATTGAGATGCAACAATAGACTTATGATCTTGAAATATAACCATGCCAAGAAAATGATTTAACAAACCTAAATCAGTCATTTCAAAATGTTGTTTTAAACTTTCTTTGATTCTAACAATTAAATTTCATCACTGCTAGTAATCAAAAGATCATCAACATACAAGACAATAATGATAATATGATTGTTTTCAAACTTAACAAATAAATCATTATCAGAACAACAGTTAGAAAGCCAAATCCTAAAAGAAACTATTAATTTTAGCATACCAAGCTCTAGGAGCTTGTTTAAGACCATACAAAGAATTTTTAAGCTTATAGACATAAAGTTCTTTACCAGGTTCTTCAAAACCTTTAGGTTGACTCATATAGATTTCTTCTTTTAAGTCACCATTTAAAAATGTCATTTTTAACATCCATTTGGTGAATTTCCAACCATATTGGGCAGCCAAAGCAAGAAGAATTCTAACAGTGCTCATTTTTGCTATAAGAGCAAAAGTCTCAACATAGTCAAGACCAGGTTTCTGAGTGAAACCACGAGCTACCAGCCTTGCCTTGAACTTTTCAATTTCTCCTACAGAGTTATATTTGATCTTATACAACCACCTAGATCCTACAATGCTTCTGCTTAGAAGGAGGGACTAGTTCCCAAGTGTTATTTTTAATCAAAGCATTGTATTCATCTTTCATAGCTTGAATCCATCTATCATCTTGATAGGCTTCTTCAAAAGATTGTGGTTCAACCTCATAGAGGGTCATCAAGGCATGATAAGTATGCTGACTATGAGTCACTTTTCTAAGATTAGCAGGATGAGAGTCTTGAACAATACTTTGAGCCCATTTAGGAACCTTGTGATGCAAGACATTTTGAGAAGACTCCCCCTCAATCTCCATCATATCTAGATCAGGATAATCATCCTCTTGAACTTTCTATTTCCATAATGTTAGGAGAAAGATTATCAGGCTCTATCTCAGGAGAAACAGAAGGAGGGTTCATGAGAAGCATCACATAATGTCTTTTCTAAGACTTGAACATTTCTGTTTTCAACAATGTCATGCTTGAAAGGGATCATAAACTCTTAATCCTTTAGTTCTACAACCATAGCCAACAAAAATACAAGAATAGGAGGTTGGATCAAGCTTCTTCCTTTTATCTTTTGGAATGAAGATAAAGGCAGGACTACCAAATATTCTTTAAGTGGAGAAATATTTGGTTTTTGCTTTGTCCATACTTCATGAGGAGTAGTTGATGAAGATTTTAGTAGGAACTCTATTAAGAATATAGACAATAGTATTCATAGCTTCAGCCCATAGAAACTTAGGCACATTAGAAGCATGAATCATAGTTCTAGCCATTTCTAAGACAATCATATTCTTTCTTTCTGCAATGCCATTTTGCTGAGGGGAATAGGGAGTAGTCAACTCTCTTTGAATCCCACATGACACACAAAACTCATCAAACTTTTTGTGACATATTCACCTCCATTATCAGAATTCTTTAATTTTCAGATTAGAAGCATTTTCAACTAAAGCTTTAAATTCCTGAAACTTAGACAAGACATCAGACTTCTTCTTAATAAAATAAGACCAAGTCATTCTAGAGAAGTCATCAATAAAGCAAAACATACACAAACTCCACTGAGAGAAGGAACTTCAAGTGGACCTCTTACATCACTATGAATCAATTTCTAATAACTAAGAAGAATTTGGATCATGATGTTTGTGAAATGGTTCAACATGTTGCTTACCACATAGGAGCAACTTTCACAAGTTTCATGATCTGACTTTATCTTTAGAAGACCAACAACAAGATTAAGTCTAGACATTTCATACAAACTTTTGAAATTTACATGACCTAATCTTTCATGCCAAAGTTGAATATCATTCCTAGAAGAGGAAGAAAAACAAGACTCAGACACAAAACCATCAAAGATATACAACCATTTTTCTAAATACCAGAAGCAATAATATTACTGAACTTATCTTTTTTACATACCACTTATCTTGCAAGCAAAACAACTTTACAATTTTCCTTAGTTAGCTGAGAGCAAGACAAAAGATTCTTTTTCAGTTGAGGAACATACAAGACATTCCTAATTACACCATTTGATAATTTAACATTGCCACAACTTTCAGATCTAATGATGGAATTATCTCCTAGATATATGTTTTCCTCACATTTAACTACATCTGAGAGGATACCATGAGTACAAGTCATGTGCCTAGAGGCACCACTATCAAGAATCCATTCATTATCATTTGAAGCTTAAAGGGTAGTATACAGGGCAATAGACTGCTCAACAACATTTGCATGATTTTGCTTCTAATTTTGATCTTTCTTATGATTGTTAAACTTGTTGTTCTTAGCATTCTTAACTGATTTGTTAGTTTTTACTCTACAATCAGACTCTTTATGCCCAAATTTTCCACACTTGTTGCAAGTTCCATTAAATTTGACTTTAAAATTCTGACTGTTTTTAGCAAAATTAGACTTAGGATTTTCTTTAAATCTTGATATGATATTAGACTTCTGATTAAGATTGTTATTATTCTTATTTTTAGCTACCTTATGATTATGAGAGAACAAGGCTTGAGAAACAGTCTCTTTTGAATCAAAATTCTCCATTACTCTCTCTTCTTGAATTAACAAAGAAGACAAAGTGTCTAAATCAGGCAGATCATTCTCATTCTGATACTTAGAATTAAGAATAGAGATGTAGTTTCTGAATTTTTCATGAATGTTTATCTGAATTATGAAGTACAAAAGCTTATCTTGAAATAATTCACAGTTACAACCATCTAATTGAGCTTTAATGTTCTTAATTTTAGCTAAATAATTGACTATTTTCTCATCCCCTTTCATAGGAGTTGTAAACAACTCCAAAATTAGCTTAATTATCTTAGACAAACGACTGCCTTCATGCATAGTCTCTAATTGCTTCCATGCATCAATAGGTGAGTCCATATGACCTATATGCATTAGAAATTCATCTTTTATGCTTTGCAAAAGGATGGACAAAGCTTCCTGAGATCTCTGAGAGAAGGAGCTAAGATTTTTAGGGGTAGCTTGTCTCCCTTGTGGGTCATTTTTCTATACCAGTCACAAGATCCCATAGCTTCCTAGCCATAAAACAAGCTTTTAAACGCACTCTCAAATGCTATAATTTTTTCCATTCAATAACTGAGACTTATCTAAAGCAAAACTAGCAGAACTAGCCATTTTTAATGCTCAGACAGTTATGAAAACAAATACAACTAAAAAACGAATCAAGGAAGCTCAACAGAGGCAAAGCCAAATATCTAGACAAAACAGAACAAGCTATAAGATCTTCTAAATAGATTAAGCAAGACAAAGACACAGAGATCTTGTAGAACTAAAAAGCGGACTAAAGATAAAAATCTACGAAACGAAAGGCTGCCTGACCAAAGATCTAAGGAAAACTTTACAAATTTGGAATCTGTGCAAGACAAAGAAAGGCTTGCGAAGTTCATGGAGCTCCCGCAGTTACAAGAACTTAGTGTGGTGGCTCAAAACCCTTGCCAGCAAAGGAAATTTGAATTGCCTGCAGGTATGAAAAAGATTTAAAAATCCGCAGGATACAAAGAGCCAATTGAAACTTTCCGCAGTCTCAAGCAGGATATGTTACGTTTAAACCTTTCCGGTCGAGGCTCTCATGTCAAGGTTCACAAAGATTGGTTGCACGATGATTGAGGAGCCCCTCTTCTAAAGAGGTTTTACAGGTTCTAATGCAGTTATTCCTCGGGTGGACGTTCGAGGATCAGTGGAAAAGTTTAATCAAAACTGAATAGCCTTGCCTAGCCTTTTCTGTTCTTTGCGTCCTCTTGTGGCCTGATAGTTGGTTGATAAGTCGCAACTGAAATATGAAACGTGTTTCCAAGATATGGCATTGGCTCGACCTTTTCCGTGAACCTTGCTATTTTCAATTACTCACTGTTGTTTTTCAATTAACTAGCACTTCGCAGCTAATCAGTTAGAAGACTAATTAAGCATCGTATTAAAAATACACTCAGTAAAATTGGTTTGGCTGTAGGGTGGGGACACGTGTGTTTGATTAATTTTCTGCTAGGGCTTCGCATGCTTTGACAAAGTTGTTGAGCTATTTGACAAATGGCTCCTCTGTTTCTTGGTGTGCATGCGAATGCAAAGTCTTAGTCAAACGATGCCACTTGTCTTGCTAAAATCTAACGTGGTGTTCTTTTCTTTGGAAAAAAGACACTTGGTGGCCATTTCTGCCAAACTTTATCGTTGATTGTTTTGTCTTTGGGCGGAACTTAAAGTCCCAAAAGCATTTAATAATAATAAAAAAAATTGGTAAAATAAAGTTTGGGTCTGAAATAAAATATGAAAGACAAGTGTCACAATCTTAGTGGTTAAGACTAAAGCAAAGACTGACATTAATTAGTTAGCTTTTTTCTGACACTTGAAAACATGGGCAAACAGAATGAAAGTGGACACATTTTATTGGTTCACTGACTGACAAAGTCTTTGTCAAACATTGAAATACTGGTGAAAAAGACACTTGGTTTTCGCACTTCACAAGTGCTTACCAAAATAAGACTTAAAGCAAAAATCGAAAAGTGTCACACATGGAGCCTTTTAAATATGCTCACTTTTCACAAGACTTGATATATGTGTCAAACAAATAATTGACAAATGCAACCACAGAAAAGGTGGCTGAATTCTTATTGGATAAAAACTGCCACAAATTGGATAGCCATTGACACAATTAAAAAAGATGACAAATGCAAAATGCTAAAATACACGGAACAATTCTATTGGCTCACTTTCGCATATGTCAGTAAACAAAAAACAAAGGACTATGCGAAATAGGAAGCTACATGGAGCAATCTATTGGCTTGAATTTCGCAAGAACTGACAAAGAAAGCAAAGCAAAATATGATTGAAATTTTACAACATGCGAAATAAGGGATTGACAATTGGAGCAATTCTATTGGCTCAGATTTCGCAAAGACATAGAAAAAAGCTTACAAAAGATTTGACAATGCAAAAAAAAAGTGACTTGGAGCTTTCTTATTGGATTTGATTTCGCAAATGACAGAGGAAAGCTAAACCAAGTTTGACAACGTGAAAAACATGGTAAAACCCTTATTGGCTCGTATTTTGTAACTGACAATCAAATAAACAAAATGAATTGAAAACGTGAAGACAAGATGGAGCCTTCTGATTGGCTCGGGCTTTGTAAAAAAGAACTTTGGAAAGATTTAATCTAAACGAAATTGACAGATGCAAGCTAGCTTGAGCAAAATGATTGGCTCAAACTTCACAGTCAATAGAACCTTGCAAGAACAAAAAAGTCAATAAAGACTGACAAAGAAGCTATATGGCAAAAGATTGGATTGCTTCAGAAAAATGAAAAAGTCAAAAAAAGTAAAGACACATGATAGATCGAAGCCACTTGGCACTCTAATGATTGGATTTTATTGGGTTTTGCAAAACTAATAGATCAAGCACAATGAAATAAAGATTTATAAAGTTGGGGCAGATTTAAATGCTCTGAACTAACTAGATCTAAAGAGATCTTTTGGATCCACAATTAAAAAAGGAGCACTAACGGCTATAAATGGTCACGAAAACTTAAAATAAGCTCGCAGATGACGGATTTAAACCGTAAACGACTGAAACAAGATGCAAAAGCAAAGATCTAAGCATACAAATAGCTCAAACATGATCTAAACAACCATTTAGCCAATATTTTCAAACAATATTTGGGTGGGAATCACAAATTTAAACCTGGTTAGCTTGAAGATGATTGCGAAACTTTTAGGGTTTTGCAGATCCGTAAATAAACTTCAAGCTTCTTTGCTCTAGCAAATTAAAAGCTTCTAGATCAATCCTGCACACGCATAATCACCTGCTCTGATACCATGTTAGGAATTTAGATTAAGGGAAATATAATTAACAAATTATAGTTCCACCATTAAAAAGCCAAAGATTATAGATTATGATGTGCAGTTAAATAAGATACAACATTAGCTTAAATAAATAGTGAATTACAATAACTTAATGAGTAAGAGCTGAAAGAAAATAGACATAGAGTATAAGGAGACAGATAACACCAGATTTAAGTGGGGAAACCCGAAGGAAAAACCCCATTGTAATAAAACACAATTTGTATTAATAATGTCAAGAATTTAACCCAACACTTCCACTTCACTCCTTAGTCTTCTTTTGAATGATTACAGAGCTATGTCTTGCACTCATTTAATACAAAAGAATTAATTAACACAGATTGGTCATAGTTTGATATCATAGTCTCGATCTCAGTCTGGTACAAATCTATTTGTTGCTTATAGCCAATCACGAGGGGGATCACCCTAATCAATAGGGTGGGTGAATCAATCGGGCCGCTTCACTCTTAAATGTATACGATCTTTGTGGAAGATATTCATAATCAATTTTGGTAGAATTTTTTTTTTAAATAATATTAGGGCATACTGTAGTGGTAGATAACCCACTTGACATTATCACCCCAACATTGATCACTACTAATCTGTCCCGCAAATATCCCAAGATCATCTATATAATAATTAATCCTAAGATTAATTATTATTATTTAAAGAAAAACACCACATTTATATTAATAGAAATATACAGTAAAAATTACAATGCCAAGCTGTTATACTCATACTCGAAGAAATATCCTTGGTATTCTAACAACAAATAAGAAGAGAGAGATTGCATATCTGCAAATTATCCATCCTGCAGTTGCAAATGAAGGATCTTCTCAATCTGTTTCCGCTTCTCTGGAGACCATGTCAAAGGTAGAGGGCCAAAGTTGATCCAGATTAGTATGATCTAATATCCAATTGGCCAATGCATCTACCACCTTGTTCTGATCTTTAGGCACATGTTGATATATGATCATCTAAAATCGTCTAGCTATAACATTAATATTATTCTGAATTCTAGCGATAAGCCAATTATTGGATGGATGTTGCTTTGTAGCTAACAGGACATTAACAATAACCTTTGAGTCATATTCGACTATAATACTAAGACATCCCAATTTAGCTGCCTCCAGAAGAGCTCACTGGATAGCCATGATTTTAGCCACAGTATTCGTGCAGTGTCCTAATTGATGAGCAAAAAAGAAGAGGGGAGTTCCCACAGAGTCATGTGCTTATCCCTCCCATACTGGCTGGACACCGGATTACCTCTAGCTGCTCCATCAATATTTATTTTAACAAAGCCAAAAGGGGGCAGTTTCCATTTTCTCAAAACAAAAGGCATCAATTGTTTTGAACAAGGCTTTGTCTATAATTGCATGTTCCCCAGATTAAGTTTTTGTAACAAAACTTTCCACTTTCTAGGAGGTGGGGAGGCAATTTTCAAATTATGCACTATAGTTTCCACAATATTACTTCGAGTCAGTTCCTTAACATACCAAATGTCTCTACTTTCTGATTTTAAAGATATCGTTTGTTTCTTTCTTTCCATACATTCCACAACATAAGAGAGACAGCAATCTAGATGCCTTTGTTAAAATCCTGAGTATCCAAGACTGAGTGTTTCCAATCTCTAAGAGTATCCGCTATATTCACAGAGGAGTTCCAAGTAACAGATAGCCAATCAGCCAAGGTATTCCATTGAGACATTGTAAAAGGGCATTGAAAAAGAGATGACTCGGAGTTTCATCAACATTTTTGCATAAGGGACACCAAAAGGGTCCAACCAACCCCCATTTCATTAAATTGTCTCCAGTTAGAATCCTTTTATAGATTAACAGCCAGAAGAAAAATCTAACCTTAGGCAACAAAGCAAGTTGCCAAAGTTCAACAAAAATGTCTTTCCATGGGTGTGGTTGCGCAACAACTAAAGCTCTATATCCGTCAGCTACAGAGTATTGTCCTTCCATAGATTTTCCCCATGCAAGGGTATTAGGTTTTGAGGTGATATGAACTATCCTACTCTGTAGGAGAGTTTGAAAAAAGTGAATGTGATCATTAGATAAGTTGACCCGCCACAGAGATGGAGAAATCCACTCAATCCCCTGAGATGTTGGATGAATATAATGGCACACCTTTTCCTTCCCTTGATTGTGAAGAGTATTCATAATATTTCTGAAGTCCGGATATTATTTAATCCATTTTATCTTATTTACCCCTTATCATTATTTATCATTCCATCATTGATTCTTTTAAATCATTATTATATCCCATTTTATCGTTAATCACTTTAATTCCTTATAAAAACTTATTATCCTACTTTAATCCTTCATTAACATTTTATAGGAATTTAATATTCCTACATCTCACCTACCACCTACTCTACCCATCCCTGCACTTATCATTTCCTTGTAATTTCACTCCTAATCACATTTATTTAACCTAATCTAATTCTAATCCTAATCACATCCTCACCTCTAAATCTAGAGGCTTCTATTTCTAGAAGCCTCTCTAAATTTCCCTCTTTCATATTTAAGAATTCAAATATATCTCCCTCCCTCCATTGGATTTTTAATTCAATGGAGACTTCTCTCAAATTCTAGAAATCTCCATTCTAGAATTCTCCATTCTTCTCATGCATTCTCCACCCTTGATCCAAATCCAACATGGCTTCATCTTAGCCATTGAATCCTCTACTCCTCAACTATAAATTAAGCTCTCCTTCTCCATGAGAGCCATGTCTCATAATCCATAACAAACCTTTGCTATTTTCTTCTTCAATCATCTAATCACTCATTCTATCAATCATCATCTTCATCAAGCAAATCCAAGCACAATCAAAGGGGAGATGCTGTTCAAGTGATCCCATAAATCTGAAGCAACACAAACACATCCAATCCACCATCAACAACAAATCCAAAGCATCAAGGGAGTTCTTCATTTGGTAAGTGAAGGTATTACATCTTATTCCCTTTCAATCCATTGCTCTATTTGAGGTATTGTTGAGAAGATTAGATTAGAGAAGCAAGTTTCTTTGTTTTCTCACATTTTTCTCACTAATCTTTTTAACATATACACTAAAAAGGGAGACCCACAATACATCTTTCACAAAGTGCTAGAAATTGGCTCACCTTGATCTCGGTGTATGTTTTCTCACATTTTTCTCACTAATCTTTTTAACATATACACTAAAAAGGGAAACCCACAATACATCTTTCACAAAGTGCTAGAAATTGGCTCACCTTGATCTCGGTGTATGTGAATGCATACACTTAAGGGAGATTAATGCATCAACAATCCTTAAACAAGAAAAGGTTTTTAAATGTGTATTCATAAGACTCTTGAAGCTCATCACTTATGGATCATCACAATCGTGTAATGATTGATGGTGCTTTGAAATTAAACAGTGTACGAAAAATTTAATGATTATAAATATTTGTAACAAATGTTGATAGAATGAGGTAAATTAGAGCAAATAAATAGATATACATACCTTCACTAACATGATTGATTGTAGAAATCTTACCATCTTGAATCATTGGTACCAAGTCGGGTTTTGTAAATAGGTACTAGGATGGGTCTAGTAGGTTTCTCCTAGGACGATTTAGATAGGCTTTTATTGGAAAAATAAATTGTTAAGACCATAAAACTCCTTGCTTGTCATGATTCTGACACTTGTTTGGTTTGTTTATAGGTTCTCAGGTTAATTCTTTGATATTTTCATAGGTTGACATTATGAACAATATATTTGGATTTCACTGTGTTTGCATCCTTTTTGAGTTCGATGTTTCGGGTGTAACTTCTAGATCCTTGTTAGGTGTAAATGGATACATGATATGGAGGTACCTTGCTGTTTAGAACTCTCATATTTATAATTGTGAAATCTGCAATCCAACTTCATGTTGTGTATCCATTTATTCATGAAGAGGAGTCAAGAAGTTGGACTTGAAACGTCGAACTCAAAATGAATGTAAACAAACTGAAATCCAAATATATTACTCATAGCATCTACACTTGCAAAGATATTGCGATTTTATGAAATCTACGGAATAATTTTTTAAAGTTTGAAAATTTTGGATTTGGGGCTATAAATAGGGGTCAAATGAAAATAAATTATATTAATGCCTACGAATGACCAAAATAGGTCAATGGGACTTGAGAATAATTTGGATTAAAATAGAAAATGCTAGGGTAAAAGGACCTTAGGATCAAAGACTAACTAAAAAGAAAAAAGCATTGAAAATAAATGAGGGGTAAACCCAAAGTAGTAATTCCCCAACCCATGTGGTTAAGGCACCAACACAAATAGCCATGTGGGGGGAGCAAGAACCCCCAAAGAGTATAAGATGATGAATGTTGGAAAACGTGGGTAGCAGTCTTATGAAACATCTCTTAGCAAGTCTGGGAAAGTAATTATGTGTCATCGCCTATCATTGTGAAAGGGCCAATGCAGGATTTGATAACATTTTGGTCTAGCGTAGAAGGGGCAAGGATGGGTAATTCTGGGAGGAAGTAAAGCACTCCCCTGAGAATCCCTCCTAACATTTAAAGCCGAAGAAAATGCAATGGAAACAAGAAAATCGTAATGTATGCTTGTCCCCACAGCCTAAGAAGTAGTCGAGGAGTAGATTCATAACATTGAGGAGAGGACCCACGACACTGAGAAGGAGTAGATCCTCATTGCCACGGGACAGTGTGTAGGGGAATGTTAGTAGTAGTGTTGTGCAAAGATGAGCACTGCCAGTGTGTGAAGTAGTGATATTCGAAGGGAGATTAATGCCACCAACCTCCGTGAGGGGCAGAAAATAAGAGGTGATCAGCTTGAGGATTCAAGGGGCTCCTTGCAGGGACATGCATTGAAGGGTGACAACAAACTGAAGAAAAAGGACTAGTCATCATTGGCCCAAGTATAAGAAAGTGGATAGAGAGTTGCTCGAGTCTTTGGAAAGAAAGTGGTATCTTCCTAGATCTCATAATTAATAGGGCATTTGAAAATGTACTCATTAGTCTTCACCTATTGGAGGAAACAAAGCCAACAAATCTAATCCTCGTGTAGAATATAATGATCAATCTCAACCCAAAATTGGTGTGAGCACACCCTCAAATGGCCCAGGGGAAACCTCAAGCTATGAGACCAATGGCATCGGAGATAGTTACAATGACAAATGACACCATCCATCACCCGCAAGAAATGCTCAGCATGAAAGGGGAGCTTGGGGTTGAGGAGGAGAGGTCCAAGTGATCTAGATCTATTGCTTGTAGGTATCCTCTCTAACAGCTCTAATGATGACCTCCTTTACGGGAAGAAGCGGATGGGGAATATGTAAGGAGTGCCTGAAAAGAGTTTAGCTATCAATAGATACGCAGAGAGGCTATACCTCGAAGTCCTTCATTTGGTATATTGCTAAATGAGATTTTGAGGCTACAGGCTAGCTATTTTCAACATGGAAAGGGATGATGGTTGGAGCACAGAGAGGCAGTTGTAAAGTACTATCTTTGGGACTGATGGTGGTGATCATGCAACTAGGTTTTGCTTTTGAATTAAAGATGGGTATTTAGGTTAAATTTAGAAAGTGTGCCTAGGTTGAATAAGCCAAGTAACCCTTTTGAAAACGTCACCGTTAGAGCGCAAATGGACAAGTTTGTAGGAGGTGGACAGGTTTGGATCTGATCCTGTCCATGACCCATGAACTTGTCCAAGGTGTAATAGAAATCAGATCTAAGACATGTGGAAGTCTATATAGATGATAAATGGAAGATGAAGTGATTTTTGAGGAGTTGAGATGGAGAATGACCGTCGTCTAGTGGATACATGGTGTAGGATAGTGTGACAAGATCATTGAAATAAGTCAACTGTGTATAAATGGACTATTTATTAGAATTAGTACAAAAAGTGACATTGCCAAGTGCTTGGACCAAATTTAGGGTACTACAACATCTAGTTGGATAGATGAAATTCTAATGCCTAGACGCTTGGATAGCCTTAGACTACACCTTATCAATGAGTCCGATCATATATCTTACCTAAATATCCCTTAAAGAGGAAAATAAGAGTGGGGGATGGGGATTATAAGTAGCCCATCGGTAAAATATGATGGTACAATGATGGTATGCTAGTAATTGACTATTAGAACATAATTTTCACTTTAAAAATGATTGGGAAAATAGGATTTATAGATAGTACATGTGAATTCATGGTTCAAAAACTCGTACTTGGACATTCTTAGTAGCCCAAAATTTTGACTCGTACTCGAGACTTGGGAGTTTTTTGGCAATTACTCGGCATTACTTGACAACTTTATTTCTACTTTTAAAAACTTACAAATTCATAAAATAAACTTGAATAACATGTAAAACACTGTTAAGTGACATGAGAAATGAATGTAGAGAATGCATAAGTATATTTTCTATTGATTTTTGACCAAAGAAGAGTACCCAATACAAACTACAATTCTCATAGTCATAGACTATAGGGACATAGTCATTAATGACGCAAAATATACTAATATGAAATATACAATCATTAGACTTGGGCTTGCTAAGTGCAGCTGAACTAGATTTTGATGCCGTTCTTAAATAAGCTGAAACATTATGAATTGAAAAAAATGAGATGAAAACCCCTAACTGCTAATCAAACAAATAGAAGATTCAAGAAATTGAATATGAAACAATGATAATTGAAGAAATAGAATATGTGTTGCTAATCAAAGAAAGAAATAGAAAATTCAAGAAATTGAATATAAAACATTGAATATTCAAGTAATGTTCTAAGTTTGTAAATTTTCCTACCCACATGCCTTGAATCTCTGACAATCTGATTTAAAACTTGCTCTAAAATCCTTGATATTCTGAAAAACCTTGCTCCAATGGTGTGCCAATCAATCACATTCATTGTATTCATAGAGTAAAACACAGGCGGAAACGAGTTTTGGGATAAAATAATGCATTCCCTGACCTGGGCGTTATATTTCTGAGTGTGCCGAGTTGACAGGAAAAACTCAGTGAGTTTCGCTGAGTAATGATGAAATTACTTGGCGAAACTCGCCGAGTTTCTTGGCATTACTTGCCTCACGAGTTTTAGGCCGTTTTTTTTGTTTCACATTTGATTCGCAAGAAATCATGATTAATCAATGAGTTTCATTGAGTATTGAATCAGAGTGTGAATGCATGCAAAATAATGTGGTGTATGAATATGGCGGCAAGCTCTAGAGGGTCGTAAAATGAAAAGAAAGAGTTAAGTATTTGTCATTTGATGGTGTAAAGCACACACAAGAATTTAGATAAACCCAAGAGGTAGAAGCTAATAAAGAACCCAAGGGAACCAAAAAGGACCCAAGGGGGATTACTACTAGATATACACGAGGGAAAATATAATAAGAACCCAAGGGGACCAAGAAGGACCCAAGGGGGATGATTGTTAGATAAACCCAAGAGAGAAAGGATAATAAAAACCCAAGGGGACTAGGAAGAACCTAAGGGGTGATGATTGCTAATAATCCCATGAGGAAAAAGATAGTGAGAAACCAAGTGGACCATAAAGGACCCAAGGGGGGATGGTTGCTAGATAAACCCAAGTGGAAAATGGATAGTAAGAACTATATGTACTGGAGAACACAAGCATGGTTATAAGATTAAATCATGGAAATAATGACATGCTAACTATTTGAAAATGAAAGTGTTAATCTAGATAGTGACAAGACACATAATAGCTCACATGTGCCTCAAAATGTCACCACATACCTCTTCTATGATGGTATAGTTCCTTTGTTGCAACTCATACGTTGCTGCTACTAGTGTCTCCTTAATTGTCTCGGAAATCATTGCAAGCAAGGTCTCAGAAATCATCGCAAGCACTTTCTTGCAAATGACCTTAACTGAAAATGTGTATGGAACTTGGTATGAAGCTCCAAAATGTGGTATGCTATGTGACCATGAACTCTCATCATGGTTTTCATAGAACTACTTCTCATAAGGAGGCTGTTCCTCCAACCGTGGAGAATACTAATGGGGAGCTCGTTCCTTCGTCTGTGTCTTGCAACTGAGGAGGATGCTCCTCTAGATGCGTTCATGTGATTGTTGTCTACAAGTGCTGGTGATATGCTCTACACTCATATGTGGAGTGCATATAAAAATGATGTCCCTAGCAATAACATTACCCTCTCTTGGGAGAACATCTCTGTGGGGAATTTGAATAATGTGAGTAACCATCTGAGTAGTGAGGTGGGGAAGGTGAATGACTGTTGGTTTCGAAATTTTTGTTGGTGTTACCAAAATGCTCGACATTCTGTTGTATAATGTTTGGTAATGTTGTGAAGCTCACAAAAGAAAATATTGAGAGAAGTTGGACGGGCTTGTTGTCTCCATGGTAGGAGTATCATCTTGTGATGTCATGAGCTCCACATGTCTCTGATAGGCTTTGCATGTCTCAATGGAATGACCAGTGACATTATATGCCCTTGGAAAAATAGTAAGTAGTCAAAAGGTGCACCTCATTTTGATGAAGTGTGGGGATGGTAGGACTTCTTGGTAGGAGTGCTAGTCGGCATGGTCAACTTTGTAGATGGAGTGCTAATTGATGTAACTAATGTGATACTAGAATCTGGGAGTGGTATGTCACTAAGACTACTAATGTCAGATAATAAGTCATCATTTTTTTCCATCAAAGAAAGAGCAGAGATACATTGGTTGAAATTTGTTTTCTCTTGTCACATATTAGGGGACTTTTTTGTATCGTAAAATCTCTCTATGTTGCTTGGGTATAGCAAAAAAAAGGGTTATCTAAAGAATATTTGTCTTCGTAGTCAAGAGTGGTGAGATTAACACTGAATGACTCAACCACTATATCATTAGGTTGAGAATTATTTTTGGTGGATTTCTCAAATGATGCTTTCATAGGTATTTCATAAGTTGGCTTCTTGTAGCATCTAGCATTTAAATTGTAAGGTAATTGATCAATAATTCTTTGAGACAAGTCGGTGGTTTTTATCTTGAGATTGATTTCATCAAGCTCATCTTTGTCAAAATCTAAGAGGTTAAGTGGTGTTTGTCCTACTAACTTGGGAGGACCACCATATCCTCTAAAGGACATAGAGATTGGTCCAAAAAACCCCAAGGTGGGGAAAAACCAGTTTTGGAAGTGGAAATCGCTCAATTTCCCAATCTTCTTATATCTAAAGACAGTTTACAAAAAGATTAATAGAACAAGTACACCGCACATTATGTTATTTCGATCACTTAGCTCCTCCCAGTTTCCTATTTTCTTTATACAAGCAATTTTACACTAACTTTTTCACTCACACTCCAATTAGCTTCGTTTGGATTTGTGCGTCTTAGTTATCATGTCTTAGGAGTGTCCTTTTTTGCGCTAAAAGACTTCAAACTGTCCTGGAAATTGAAGAGTCAACATTCTTTGTAGTTACCCCACCTATACAACCAATAGGGTGAAAATGCCAATTAATACAATGCTTTTGTAACTGCCACTTTACAGATACCGATGTTATGCAACCTCCTCGAAGGTTGCGCAACTGTTGCTTTGTTGTAAGCAGCAGTTTCGCCATCATGCAAGAAGTGCTCCATTTGGAGTCCTGGTATTGACTGAAACTGAGTTCGCTTTGGCTAGATGAAGTGAATTGATTTCTTGATTCCTATGGATCATATCTCCCTTTTGCAAGGATTTCAGTTCCAGAAAGGCTTTAGTGGGGTAGGAGATGTGGGAACAATTCTCCCACTTTCTCGTTGAGGTATCATCTTGCTTGCCTTCTTATATTTCCCTTGACACCATTTTGCCAAGATTCTTGTGGTCCCCTTCTAGTCTCTCTGAATTTTTGCTGCAACATTACATCCACCAACTCCCCCTATGCATCCAAGTCAAAGTCTTCTATAAAGGGTATAAATTGCCCCTTTTCTTCTTCATCTAACACAAATGGCTCATATAGGTGTAAATTCTTACAATTTACTAATAAATACATCCTCTTGAATGGGGTAAGATCAAGCCTAGAAGTATTCTCTCCAATTTTCTCTAAGATGGTAAATGGCCTATAATTTAGATGTTTGAGCTTCTTAGCTTCCTTGAAGTTTCCTTGCTCAAATACAAGCATACCTTATCTCCTACTTTGAGCGTATGCTCCTTTTGGTGCTGATCATGTCTAGCTTGTACTTGGCTTGAGGATTCTCCAGTTGTTTTTTCACTTTGAGTTGGATTTTCCTAATCCTCTTAATGAACTTTGCTGCTCTCCCCACCTCTAGATTTTTTCCTTGCACTCTTTTTGGTGTCCCATGGGAACATTGTTAGTAGTGGTCCCTAGCATTTCTCATTAGGACAAACTAATGTTGTAGACTAAGAGTTGTTCAAGGTTCATTCAATTAAGTCCATATTAACCATGCACAAAGCTAGTAAGATCTTAGTTCCTATCTCATATTAGAACTTGTGTGTAAGACACTAAATAACGAGATTACTTAGATTTGCAAACATTCAAGCTAAAGAAAAGAGAGAATTCAACAATTACTAGTATATTACTTCAAATTCTACTATTCTTCAGAACCACCCATTTGCACCCAATGCCTTATATTCTTTATACATTTTCAGGCTCCTTTCGATCTTCCAATCCTTTCATCTTCCTCTACCTAAGCTCTAAGAGCTTTTCATGTTCTTATTTTGTATTTTCTATCACATACATGCACTTTCATGTGTTGTGCAAAGACTTTACAATTGACAAAACATACAAAAGTTGGCATTTTAGGCCACGAGAGCCCTCCAACAAACAACAAATGGGTTAGTAGGTAAGTAACCCAAACATGCTTCAAAAAGTGACTTGTTTGTGGATGTATGTACAATCCTGTAATATGAGTGCTGGATTTATGTGAAAGACTCTTATCAAGTCCTTGGATACTCATTTTTGTAACTGATCCATAGGGATCCAAATAAACGCTACTTCATCAGAACAACTAGTTTCAGAAGGAAAAATTGAGCAGAATGAAGAAAAGGCTGTAGAGTTACAGAACTGTCCCTCTGTGCAGAGAGCAGCCAAGTATAGAAAGGAAGTGTTTACATTGTTTTCTTCCTTTCCTCTTGTTGTAATCTGTATTCAATTTATACTTGGCCAATAAAATTTGGGAAGAAAGAGCAATTGCCCTTCCCAGTTGGTTTTCCCTCAACTTGGGGGTTTCTAGGATAAAATTTTGGTGTTTGAATTGTTATTTCCTTTGCTGCAACATAATTCTAAGTTCAATTTGCTCACAATTAATTAAAAGGACTGTCATTTTTGAAAGTTGAAAGTAGAATAGTAAAGGTTGTGGTTTGTAAAGTTCCAAAGTTTGAGTTTTACAGATCATTTTGGTATTAGAGCTGATAATAAGTATCCAGGATTGTGGTATTCGTTCTTGTGATTTGTATGACAGTGACAAGGTCTAAAGGCGAAGAAGTTTTACCTTGCAATCAAGAAATATCTACGAAGAAGTGGAAAAAAAGAGTTATGAGATCAAATGGAGGAAGAGAACTTGGTCCGTAGAATTGAGATGCTAGAGAACCATGATGGATAGGTTGTATAGACACCAACAAGAACTCTCAGATCTGCAAAAGAAGGCTTCATTTAAGCAAGATTCCATGGACTCGGTGGTTCGAGCTTTAGCCGAAAAGTTTGGCATAGGGAAGAGCCACGTATGAGGAAGAAGATGTGGAAGAGCGTGAATAAGAAACTCCAGTTGGAAAAGAGAAGGTAAAATCTGATCATGCTCCTTTTAAAGTTGAAACTAAGGTTGAGATAAAAAGCTTTGAAGGACAAGTAGATGCAGAATTGTTTGATAAATGGTTAAATAAATGGTTAAAGGCAAAACGATCACCTTTGAATGTTTACTTTAGTGTGCATAATGTCACTTGGGAGGGTTTTACAAATTACTTAGAGATTACCTTTGCATAAGTCTCAAAATTAAATGGAAGGACATGCTCTGGTTTGGTGGGAAACCCATCTAGCCACTTGTGAGAAGAAGAAACGTCTTATTGTCAGTACTTGGGAGGGTTTTAAAGAATTGCTTAGAGCTAAATTTTATCCTATTGGCCATAAGACTGACCAAATGATTAAATGGTAGTATTTTAGACAAGACAATGGTCAAAGTGTGCAGGATTATACTACGGAGTTTCGGAGACAAGCCATGTTGCTTAATATGGACTTGGAGGATGAGGATATTCTGACCAAATATTTGGGAGGACTTCACACTCACCTTCGAAGGAAGGTCATATCCATGAAGCCAAAGGATCTCAATGAAGCTTGTGTGCAAGCATATTACATAGATGATGAGAGGAAGCAAGGAGAAGCATGGAGTCAAATGACAAAACAGTCAACAAATCAGCCAAAAAAAATAGTAGGGACAAACAAGTAACAAAGGTAAATGGAAGGGAAAGGTAAACAAACTGCACACTACTTTGAATACTTGTAAAGATCCCAAGAATTTTTGTAAGAATTGTGATATCAATGGTCATATTGACACTACATGTTGGAAGTTACATCCAGAATTACATCCAAAGAACCGAACCAAGGATTCAAAGAAATCCATGACAACTGTAAAGACAGATGGGGAGGTGGAAATAGAGGATGATTCTGATGTAGACGAGAGGCTAGGATGCACGGCCACCAACATGGACAACCAAGAACAGGAGGAAGAGATGAGTAAGCTATTTCAGATCAAAATACAAATCAAGAGAACTAAGGTAAATGCTTTGGTTGATATTGGTTCTCAATCTAATTTGATTTCTGATGTGGTTGTAAAGAAGCTTGGTCTTGAAACTTACGAGCATCCACATCCATATCCTTTGGGATGGGTGAAGAAGGGTGTAGAAATTCAGGTAACAAGAAGATGTAAGTTCAATTTTGGGATAAATTCTCAGTATATAGATGTATTGGAAGCGGATGTAATTCCACTTGATGCATTTGATGTTGTTTTTGGGAGTCCTTGTATATCAGGGATGCTATATTCATGAGAAGGGAGAACCGATATAGATGGGTCAAGGATGGAATCAGTTACAACATCCAGGCACACCAGCATAAGACAAAAATTGTCTATGGTAAGTGCTAATCAAGCAAAAAGACTAATTCAGGCAAATCATAATCAGTTTTGTTTACTTTTATCAAAGGATAAACAAGATGGGGTAGAAATTTCAGATATTTCTAACAAAGGGATGAAGGATTTGGATAGCATTATTCATTCTTTTCATGAAGTATTTCTAGACTCCCAGTGGGTTACCACCAAAACAGGAGGTAGAGCATGAGATTAATCAGTTGTTGCCAGAGTCTCCTCTACCAAACATCAGGTTGTATAGGCAATCCTTGTTGGAGAGTACAGAGGTAAAGAAACAACTCCAAGGAGCTATTAGACCAAGGGGTAATACGTCCAAGCACCTCACCATGTGGTTCACCTATTGTGATGGTGCGGAAGAAGGATGGTTCTTGGAGAATGTGCATCGACTACCGTGCCTTGAACAAGATCACCATAAAGAACAGATATCCACTCCCACGCATAGATGACCTCTTGGACCAAGCTTCAACATGCAAAGTTCTTCACGAAGTTGGATCTCAAGTCAGGGTTATCACCAAGTCAGGATGAAGAGGAGGATATATGGAAGACTTCCTTCAAAACAAAACAGGGTTTGTATGAGTGGTTAGTACTTCCATTTGGTTTATGTAATACACCCACTACATTTATGAGATTGATGAATGATGTATTGCGGGAATTCGTAGATTCATGTGTCATTGTTTATTGCTAGAAGATATTCTGATTTTTAGTGCCACATGGGAGGAACATCTAACACATTTGCAGCAAGTCTTGTAAGTTCTCAAAGAGAAACAACTGCTATTTGCAATATGAAGAAGTGTGAATTTTCCAAACAGTCACTTGTCTATCTTGGGCACCATGGTTGTAGGAGGAGAGCTACAAGTGGATGCCGAAGAAGTGGAAGCCATCACCAACTGGCCAACACCAATTTTCTTGGCCATAGGACTAAAAGTTTTGTGGGAGTTAGTACAATACATGAGGAAGCTCATTTCAGGCTTCTCCGCTTTGTAATCACCTCTACACACATTTTCCTTTATCAAAAATTTATGACTACCCTATTCGAAGGAAAAAGGCTTTGTGAGTTTTAAAATACAAAATCAGTCAATTTCTGCAGTTTTGCTATTGCCTGTCAACGAGCATCCTTAGTAGCCCTTGTGTCAAGTATTTTCTCAAAGAGTCAGTGATTATGCTTTGGGAGCCAGAGTACTACAGGGAGGTGCCCAGTATTGTTATATTCTAACAAGGTCACTTGATGGATTTGTCTGCTCGGAAATTCAGTATTTAATTATTTGTATGCACTAGTTGAGGCAATTAAGAAATGCGAAAGGTTATTAATTGTTATGATCGAACAGGTCCATTGTGCCTACTGTACCAATCAAGGGTGACACTCTCCATTAGTTGCAAGAAAAGTCAAAATTGGAGCAAGCAGAGCTGCACTTTTGACAAGTATTTGAAGTATTTTTGCCTTGTTCCATTTAAAATGTTCAAGTGATAAGAAAAGGTAGTGGGCACAAGTTAAATTTGCCTGGTTAACATTTTTAGGCTTGCATAGCAGCTGGAAAACATGGATTTGGGCTAGTTCGATGGGACGGATTTGGAAATTTCACCATTGGAGGTCTAAATCACTAAGGAATTCTAAAGCGAAGTCGTATGCTTACAGACAAAGAGGAAATTTGGGGCTGCACGGATCAGTAGGCTGCCGGAGGAACAAAGGAATTTTTTGACTGCTTTGGCAAAAGATAGGTTAAGCAGCAAAATGGGGGATTTTATCGCTGCCTGCCAAAAGCAGAAAGACTTCTATTCTCGATGATGGAAGCATATCACCTTGAAGGTGCAGAGGGACAATTTGATGTTGGCAAGACCATGGCAGGTTGCAAATATGGAACATTATTGCCTGCAATTGCAAGAAGATAGTGTCTATAAGAGGATGTAAATTTTGTTGTATAAGCAAGCCAGTAGGAAAATCAGAGAAGCAAAGGGGTAAGGGCGGAGATTTATTAGGACTACCTTGTCAGGGTAAAAATTTCCATGATTCAATAAAAGTTGTGAAGTAGATTCAGTAAAATCGATGCGATTCTTATTGGCCCATGCATTGGGTAAACGTGTCAAGCTCATTGTCAAAGTCAAAGCACTGTGAAGTGGCGGAGAAAAAATTTCAATTTGCCTTGTATGGGTGCATTTTCCCAAAAGTGTCAAAATTGTTTAAGAATAGTGATTCCAAGCCCATTCCAATCAAGTGTGACCCACGTTGAGGGAACAAATTAATGGACATAAAGGAAGATCAACGGTAACTGTGACATTTATTCACAAACAATTTTGGCACGCCAGAGTTGTGAACAAGTCAACAAAGGTAAGCTGGAGATAGAGGAATTTAAAAATAGCAAATTCCACCAAATTTTTGGATAGATTTAGCCTATTTCAACATGCCTAACAACCGGGTGAGAATGGAATCAATTATGAAAATTCACCATTTGAAACATGCTTAGGATATCTACCTATTAATTCCTAATTTTCATTCGTGCTTGGTAGAAACGCAAATACCAGATCCAAAAGTTAAGACAAGGTAAGTATAAAGGATGAAATAATTTAATAGGTAAATGGGTCTACTGCAGAGTACAAGATGAAAAAACCTCCAGCAAGAGATTGATGAAAATTTTGTAATTAATTGTTCTTTAATTCGAAACAATGAGCAAATTTTAGGAATTGCAGAATATGTTAACAAGCATGAGGCCGAGAAACCAGAAACAAAGAATTATTTAATGATCATGCGGGGTGAGCGGAAGAATTTTGCAACACCCCCACTTGAGCAAAAGTGGCACCTCATTATTTTAAGGCCGGATGAGAAGTGCTCAGGCAAGGTGCGCCAATAACCAGAAGCTGAGATTGAAGAATGATCTTGCTGAGACGATGGGTAACAAGGTTGAGAGCTTCTGAGTAATTTGGTGGGTCACGAGTTTTGGAAGGAGGTTCATCTTCTAAGAAAACTGCATGAGATACCAAGTTAACTGCCACGGTGTGGACAGGAATTTTCATTCATGTTGAGTTGGTTACAAATCTGGAAAATGAGCTTTCAGACAATGTCTAAGCATTGCATTAAATAACCTCCCCATACTGAAGAATTGGGAAATAAAGATTTGAGTCAGTTTTGAAGTATTAAATCCGTCTAAGAAGAAAAAGAATGTGTTTAGGAGCCATGATCCCAAAGCCTGAGGGCCTGCTAAAGGTAGTTGAGCAAGCACATTCCTGATCATGCATCTTATATCAATTATGAATGATACTGAAGGTCACTGAAACAGGCTCGAAACCTCTTGCTGAAGTTCATAGTAAACAGGAATCTGAAATTTCAAGTATTCTTCAAGAGCTTTCATGCTGGCTAGAGATGAAAAGCAATGAATTAAAATCCGAGTTTTCTAAGCTTTGATCCAGTCTGACAGAGCATTAATTGTACAGCTTTGGGTGTATGCCCACTGCTAGACTGCCCAAATGAGATATCGAAGGATCCATGATACAGATCCAGATGCCGGGAAATGTACATTCTGAACTTGAGCCAATTCCAACTGCTACGCAATATCTCAAGAAACTGTGTAACATAGAATGACATCTTCGGACTCCAAATCCAGCTACCTTCTAGTTGGTTCCAATTTTCTGGATGAACTGTTTAATATCCAGCTTGATTATCTATATGAAGGTCCAGTTGCTTCCAGGATCCAATTGTGAAGCTGCATCAGAGAATGAACTGAAGGGTGGCAAAGTCCAACTCAGGATCTTATTGAACTCCCACCCAAAAAGTTCAGCAACTAATCCTCTCCCTGTCTTTACCTCCTGTTTTGACAAAGTATCATCTGACTGTGATCAAAATCCATTTGCTAAAGCTTCAGAGAACATAGTCAGGCATTTCAAAATGTACCAGTAACCCTTGCTATGCAGAAGTCATCTAGAAAACCCCCGAAGGTGACAACTTGTGCAAAGTCAGATTTGGAGTGTTGATCATATTTTCAAGGCCTTTTTCATACTATGGTCATCCAAACGAAATTCCGGGAGGAAGATTGCCAGTCTTCATTCAACTTCCACCATGTGCCAGAGGTTACAACTAATAGCTTTGCACTTGATAATTGCAAGTCTGAAAGGCATAACCTAAGGAAGAACCTTGAGGACAAGATCAATAGTGGCCCAATTTGAGTGCGAATCAGATCTTGACCACAAACTCTGAGCTGAACCAATTGAGAGCAACTTGGGCCTAAAGTGAATGACAAAGGAGCAGGATTTCATCTATGTGTCAAGGTGTACTATGTTTTTATTGCTTTGAAAGCTTAGATCTGATAAACATTGTCTCTCAAGAATCTAGGTACCAAAGAGCCATGCCCCTTGAATTATATATTCATGTGTCATTGGATATCTGGATGATAGGCTAATTTTCTAGTGCCACATGGAAGAAACTCTGCTATCTACTATTTGGGTATAATTTTTGCAAGTTCTCTCTGAGAACCTCCTGTTACTGTCTTATAGAATAAAGTGGAGGTCCTTTCTTCAACAATCACTTGCTATATCTTGCTGCAGAACTTCTGGGTTATGGTTCCAAGGAGACGCTATGAGTGGATCACAAAGTAAGGGCTGAAGGCATCACCATCTGCCTCTATTGACCAATCTGACACCAGAAGGGAGAACTAAGTCACCTGTTAAACTGAGGGAGGATTTAAATCATGGACTGCCTAGGTACAGATGGCATGCAGGAATTCCATTCCAGAATGTGATCCACTATTGCAAGCACCTCTAGCACACAATGTAAATCCTCAAAGAGTAAGGGTTTTGACTGGGGTAAGGAACAAGATAAGGCTTTTGAGTTATTGCAAAGTACAAAACTAGTCATGCTCTAGTAATTTCTCTTCCTAATTTGCAGCAAGCCCTTCGAAGTAGAGGCAAATGTCAGCGATTATGTTATGGGAGTAATGTTGCTATAGGGAGGTAAGCAATGATGTTATCATTCTAGAAATTTTCACTTCAGAAGTTAGAGGCCCATATTCTGCTATATGATAAAGAGATGTATGCACTAGTTTAGACACCATAAAGAAATGGAAACATTATTATGAATGGGAAAAGAAACTATTTTGCACACTGACCACAAATCTCTCCAATTTTTGCAAGCATTGTCTAAATTGCAGTAGAACAAAACACTACAAGTGGATGGGATTCCTTCAGCAGTTCCATTTGGCGATCAAGTATAAGAAAGGTAATCACAAATTTGGTGGTAACAACATGTTGTCTAGGCCACCCACACAAGAGAAAATATCTAGTTTGGACACTATCTCTCAGATTGAGCCCTTCACGAAGGAAGCTTACAGGGAGGCATAGCTGCACTGTGAAGAAAAATATTTATGGGGTAACATATCAGTAGTTGCAGTCTTAAGGGACTGAAAGATACAGGTATTGAAGATTACGTTATCTCAAAGATGGAAGACTCTACCAATGGGGGAACACTTTGTGTGCCAAAGGAAGAAAGGCTTCTTGTATGAATGAGGGAAGCACATACCTCGAAAGTAGTGGGACATTTTGGTGTTGGTACAATACCCTAGCCCCACTTGCAAATGGTAGGTGTATTGGCCCAATATGCAAGAAGGTGCGAAGTATCTAAATTCATAAGAGGATGTAAAAAAATGTTGTACAAGCAAGCCTAAAATCTTGGAAGGATGCTTTATATATGCCTTTACCCGTCCTTACTCATCCATGGGAAGATATTTCTATGGATTTTGTAAGAGGACTAACCTATGTCTAGACATGGCACATGATTATCTATATGTTTTTTTAGATAGATTCAGTAAGATGTGTATTCTTATGGTATGTAAAAAGACAATAAAAGCATATGAGGGGGCTCAACTTTTCTTTGCTAATGTATGGGTGCATTTTGGTTTGCCAAAGTCTATTTTTTTCTGACAGAGATTCCAGGTTCTTGGGGAAGTTTTGGACTACTTTGTGGGACAAGATGGACTATAAGCATAGATCTTGGAGCATGGCCTTCCATCCACAGATAGATGGGAAAATAGAGGTGGTGAACAGGACTTTGGTGCAATTGATTAGAGGATATAATACAAAATATCCAGAACTTGGGATGAGTGGCTTAGCCTACATTCATCATTCCTACAACTGGGAAGTACACACATCCACTATGAAGTCACCATTTGAAGCATGCTTTGGATATCTACCTATGCAAATCCATTGGACATAGTAGTTGGGTAGTAGGAAGAAGGGGAGATACATGATTCAAAGGTGACTAGAGCAGCGAAATTCATTGAGAGGATCCGGAAAATCCATCTCAAGGTGAAAGAACAATTAGAGAAATCTCAAGCCAAGTATAAGGCTAGATAGACACGATCAACATCGTAGAGGGAACACAAACTTCATGTTGGAGACAAAGTTTGGATTTACTTGAGAAAAGAGAGTGTTGGCTAGATTTTTTGCATAGCTGAAAACCTAGGCAGTTATAAGATAAATCTCCCTCATTTACCGGTGAGGTGCCCATGTAAGATTTGTCAATTAAATATGCTAGTATCTATTTGTGGGTATTACTTTAACCATGCAGCTCATGAACCATAGTTGTATAGTTTTGCAGCAAGTAAGCAACTGTTAAAGAAAGGAAATATGTGATGAAGAAG
Organism: Taxus chinensis; assembly: GCA_019776745.2. Taxonomy (NCBI): domain Eukaryota; kingdom Viridiplantae; phylum Streptophyta; class Pinopsida; order Cupressales; family Taxaceae; genus Taxus; species Taxus chinensis. The sequence goes on along the minus strand of CM034150.1, from coordinate 820,067,861 downwards.
AAAATAATAAAAAACAGGAAAGAAAGAGGGAAGATGTGCAACCCAATCAATAGATTACAGAGTTGATTGCATGCACATAGATAGAACAGATAGATATTAACATACAAAATTATAAGCAAAGGGAACTTTCAGATCTAGATCTAGAATAACGCAAAGTTTATGAATAGATCTAAGACTAGAAAGTTAGAAACAAAATGCATCGTTGACACAAAGTTCTCCGGAAATATGCTCCTTTCTATTCCTCTGCTTCAAATAGCTATCAAGGGTTTCAGCACAAAGTCTGGAACACAAGAATGCTGCTTACAAATTCTGATCATTAACCCGAAGGTTCTTCCTCTACTTATAGAATGTAGAAGGGAAATTACAAATGGGAAACTTAACTGAACTAGAACATAAACAAGAAGTAAAGATAACATCTAGCAATCATCTTCCTTTAAATTCCTCTCTAAGTGACATGCATCGGGAGTTCTAGTCAAAATTATGCACATCTGTCACTTAACTTATAGAATCGTTCCACACAACTTAAAGTAATGGTTTTCAAACCAATAACTTTTAAGTTTTACAATTACATCCGGGAACGTGGAAAAAGAAGAAGAAAGAAGAAGAAGAAGAAAGATCTGCCAGCTGTAACCCCTACATCTTCTTTTTTCTTTGATACTGAATATACTTGTCGAACATGTAATTCAACAACTTCCCATCTGTTTTAGCCACAACTTCTTTTTCTGTCCTGAATTGCAGCAAGCCTTCGTTCAAAATCTCGGTGCACAGCTTCCACATCCTTCAAGTTAGGCCTGAACTTCTTAATGCCTGACTACAACATTACCAGTTTACTGATGGAATCCATTGTGTTCGTCACTAGTTGTTTCAGCTGAACCAATGCATCCTTCATAACCTTTAGACTGGCCGGCACCTCCCTGAGTTGTACAGAACCTTGGCAAATGATTAGATTCTTCCATTCGTCAATAGCTTTGACTTGGTTACCTACATCTTCCACTTCCTGCATCAGATGATCACTCACCTGCGCATGTGCTGAAATTGGCTGAGTGGAAGATTTGACAACTTTGGCAATAATCTCGCACAACTGAGACACCTGCTTTTGAAGTTCAACTTTTTCCGCCTTTTCTTTGTCAAGCCTAAGGAATAAAGCATTTATCAATGTCTGTGTGTCTTGCTTCAATCCTTCAGTAGTGGTTTGACCTATTGGTACTTTGGTCACTGTTATATCCGCTTCTGTGAGCTCGCCCTTTTTCTTTCCTTCTGCTGGAACTGATACCTCAGCTAACTTCTGCCCTGACTCCTCAATAATCAACCTCGAAGTCACCTTAGCAACTTTAGGTCTTCTATCTTTTCTGCCCAAACTCAAGAGCAGCTGCAAGTCATGTTCCTCCAAGTTGATCTCCTCTTTAGCCTTTGGGACTGACTGTGAAGCCAACCACTTTGAGAAATTGCTTCTCGGAGAATGAGAAGTTGTCGAATGTACCACCATCTCATGCTCTAGTTCCTCTCCATCCGAAATTGCTACAGTGTTGTGGCTACCGTCCTCTGTATTGTCCAAAGACAAAGCTCTTTCAAATTTTGCCATCTGCAACTTTAGCGTTTCTTCAGGAAGAGGTGCAGATCGGAGTGGCTGAGGAGAAAACACAAATGTTGCCGGATTCAACGGAGGAACGACAGTATCCTACTGAGGTGCAAAAGTTGGTGAAGTACTTGATGTTGGAGAAGTCAGAAACTAGCACCATAGCTGTAGAAGTGACCTTTTCCCTCGAATGAGACTTCTTGTGCACTTTAAGCTTTTCAGGTCTTCTGCTGCTTTCTCCCTCATGCTTCCTTTTGATGGAATCTCCTGTGCTGAGGTTGCCTGTGATCTGATTCATCAAAGCTTCATCAAGGCAATACCCCTTTGTTAGCAACCAGTTCGAAGTGTTGACCAGAACAACGGCAGACCTCTCCTCGATCATGTGACAGCCACCAATGTTCTCCTGAAGTGCAGCTCTATCCCCTCCCATCTGATGGTATGTGTCAAGTAACATAGGCCCATTGTCTGTAAGATCCGCAAGTATCCGTGCTAATCCATAATCAAACACTTGTCGCGCTGATAACCTACTGAAGTCTTTCTTCCTAACTTCATACTCGCTTCTGCACTTCATCCAAAAATCTTCTAACGAAGGCACATGCACGTATTCCTGGGAGATTGTCTTTCTTGTTACCCCATATGGATCGAAGTTCAGCCATGCTGGGAAGAACTCATGCTCATACTCAGCGAACATCTCTGCTTCAATTCCTTTGGCTCTGTGAATGCTCTGGCAGTTGTAATAGCCCATTGTGATCGGAAAGAAGCCTGTAGACTTGTGTCATTTTGACTGTAGGTCATGCATCTCCACGAGCTGTCTGCTCAACTCCATGATGACCAATCTGTCGCTTGGATATCTGGGCAACTTGACTGGTTCTCCCGAAAAGCCGGTGACCCTGAGGTATGTAAAGTCTGCAAACTAGATGAAGATACTGCCAATCTGGGATACAACTTCCCAAGCTTCCTTGCTTACCCTGTTGGTCTTCAGATCACCATTCAGCCTGCAAATGAATCCATAGAAGAATCCATCGTTGACCACCTTGTAATCTTTATTGCATGCAGGCACAGTAAGCTGCGGGTAGCACTCAAAAATAGGATCCTTGGAGAGCACACCCCGTCTATCCAGCTTGGAGAAGATACCCTGCGAGGCTGCTGCATATACCAAATATGAAGTCATCTTGAAGCTGTAAGTCCGCCTCACATTTCTGCAGCTGCTCACCCAATGTTGTCACTGATGATCTCCGACCAATTGATTATAGAATCCTACTTTATTGATCTCAATGGTCCTGATGAAGGCATACATCCATGAGCGGAAGTTGTGAGCGTTAGCTTCGCCATTTATCCTGCATAGCAATTTGGTAATGTCATCCACCTCCTGCACCAGATTGGATCGTGGAAGAGTCCTTGGGAACTTTGATGGAGATCTGGGCTTCTTCATATACCTATTGTTCATTATGCCCACACAGTCAACTTTATGCTTCTCCCATCTGCTGCCAGCGTCCAGCATGCTGATAGTAGTCACACTTGTCGTGTTGGAATCTTCAGACAATAATTGATAAATTGTGCATCTAGTCAGATTATTGTCTTCCCCACAACATCCCAGATTGATCTGGATAGTGGATGGTACGACCTTGCACACTCCATGATGAATTCTGGCAACTGGGCTGTGAACTGGGAATGCTGAAGCTCGGATGATTCCACTGCTTTTGACTGCCCGCATGAGAGAAGTCTTTCTAGCTCTGGATCTGTCAATCAATTCGAAAAGAGGTTCTGGGCCTAGATCTGTGTCTCTGATGTAACCAAATCTAGAATTAATGCATGATTCCGCTGAGATTTCTCTTTCATCCTGCTTTGCCATGGCCGGAGCTATCTTTGTCTGAGCAATTCTTTTTCTTTTTATTCGGTCGGAATTCTTTACAACTGGTGCAGATCTGGGAATTTCTTCAGATTCGGAGGATATATTCAACTGTATATGACATTGATTTAAGCTCCCTTTCAATTATATAAGCACCTGTAATGAATACCTGCAATTAATTCAGACAAAGACGGCAACCGGAACATGAACACTTGATTTTTATCATAAAAATCTGCATATAAAGCCCACTGCCCTAAAATTTGAGGCTTTGCTTGCATGCAAAGCAAGCATAAATATTTGTAACTTCACCTGGGCACCTGTACCAATATGCAGATAATTAACCAAGCTTAAAACAAGCTCCTCCAATCCTAGGTGCCAAACCTTGAAGCTTTCCGGCAGTGAAAAACACTTCTTTGAGCAAAAACTCCTCCTCCTTTGGGCGCCAAAACTGTCCGAGCTGCACTCCTTTGCTAGAAGAATTAATTAATTCATCATTATGGCAGCCCATGCTTATATAACCTTCATCATTCTATAATTAATAATTGCCTCTCCTATTCCTGGCAATTAATTAATTAATAAGCATGCTTTTCTCTTTAACTTTGGGCACCTAAACTTGCATGCTCATGGCTGCCATTAAATAAATTAATTTAATTTATTTTTAGCCTCCTTCCTTCAGTTCTCTTTGACTTCACATCATGCTTTGACCTTCTATTTCTCCATGCGCCAAAATTAGGAATAAAAACCATTAATAAATACTTCAAAAAGCATTATTTATCCTCCAAATGGGTCGCACTTTTTAGCATGCTTTAGGGCTACATTAAATAAATAAATTTAATTTATTTTTAGCCTTCCTCTTCCAGTCTTCTTTGACTTCTCTTTATGCATTGACTTTTCCTCATCCCATGGGCGCCAAAATTAGGAAGGGAGACTATTAATAAATGCCATTAAATAAATTATTTAATGCTCCAAAGGGGTCGCACTTTTTGGCAAAGGCTGATTTCTATATTTAAAAGTCAATTTTTAATGGGATTATTCACCCTGCACCGCAGCTCCAAAAATCCCATCATCCACTTAAGATTGTTTGCCTTCCATAATGGGATTTTTTACCCTACAAGGCCGGTAGGAAATTCCCATCAATGCCTTAAGTGATTTTTCTTTATTTTATAATGGAAATTTTTACCCTACAAGGTAGGTAAGAAATTCCCGCCTGCCCGCTGCCTCTAATTTTCCCATCATTACTTAAGTGACTTTGCCTTCATGGGAAAAAGTACCCTGCAAGGCAGGTACAAAATTCCACCTGCCTGCTACGACCAAAAATCCCACTGCAGCTTAAATCCATCCATTCCCAAAAATGCGACTTGTCCAGAAGAGGGTTTTTTGTGCATGACTTCGTCTTTTTAAAGAGAACCTGACTTCCTGAGGCTGATTCCTTCTGGCATGGCGGCTCGTAGATGATCTCCAGATACTCCAGGCAAGAAAACAGACTGTACTGGCAAGGAATTGACCTAGGGGAATTTCACAGAGAAAAATACGAGAAAAATAAAAAAATGCAAAAATGTTGCCAGAAGTCACAGATAAAGCCCAGGATCCATTCCTAGTGAAAACCCTACTGGTATATGTGAATATTGACATGCAAAACTTCAACAGGGCTAAACCAGAGCACAATTTACTTCAAACGGGGCTCTAAATAATTAAATAAAATTTCCCTGCAGACAAAACCTGACGAAGGGATAAAACGATTTTCAGCATCTGGGTATTTGTCGAAATTGGCTCATATGATTCACTGGGAATATCTTGACGCAATACAGGCATCTTCTGGCAATAAAAACACAAAATGACCCGTTATTTTAAAAGTACAGATTTTTTTTTTGCATGGGGTAGTCTCAGATTTCAAGGTGAAATCTGGGGACACCAGAGAGACTACAAGGCCAAGCAAGGAAACTCAGGCCACTACGATATGGACCATTCACTATATTGGAGCAGGTTGTAGAAAATGCCTTCAGGATTGATTTTCCACCATTCATGTAGATGTACTCAGTAGTAAATTGTGAGAACTTGCACCTATATGAGCCATCCATGCTTGATGAAGAAGAAGAATGTTAGTTGCTACCTTCCATAGAAAATTGTGTCTTAGATTCATGAGGCAAATTAGAGAGGACGTAGTGCCGCAACAGAATATCAAAGAGACATGGAGAGGTCCACAAGAGTCTTGACAGGTTGGACTAAAAGGGAAGACACCAAGGCAGGCTCGGAGGTACTCAAAGGAGCAACTAAGGGAAAGGTTTCCTCATCTACTCGCCCACTAAGCTTTTGTGGGACCAAAAGCCTCCTGAGCAGGGGAGGTGTGATCCATAGGGATCCAAATGAACACTACTTCATTAGATCAACCAGTTTCAGAAGGAAAAATTGAGCAAAATGAAGACCAGGTTGAAGAGTTACAAAACCACCCTTCTGTGCAGAGAAGTGGTTGCATAACCACCCTGACGGTTGTGTAAACGCCTCTGCACAGAAAAATGGTTGTGTAACCGCTAGTCTGTAGACATCGGCGGTCGTGTCACTTATGGATGAAAAATAAAAATGGAGCCATGAACGGACGCAAAATTCAAACGTCTCATTCGTGTCTCTTCCTTGAAGGACGTTTCCCATTCTCTAGTGCACGGGAGGACATGGGAAGAAGGCTATTTAAGGAGGAGCATAGGTAAGAATCAATTATCGAAGACAATCAGAGTTTGATGCAAGAAGTGAGAAGAAACCATTGGAGTTGGATTTGTTTTGTAGCAAAAAGGTGAAGAAACAAAATAACTAAGTATAGAAAGGAAGTGTTTACATTATTTTTTTCCTTTCCTCTTGTTGTAATCTATATTCAATTTATAATTGGCCAATAAAATTTGGGAAGAAAGAGCAACTGCCCTTCCTGGCTGGTTTTCCCTCAACTTGGGGGTTTCTAGGATAAAATTTTGGTGTTTGAATTGTTATTTCCTTTGCTGCAACATAATTCTAAGTTCAGTTTGCTCACAATTAATTAAAAGGACTGTCATTTTTGAAAGTTGAAAGTAGAATAGTTAAGGTTGTGGTTTGTAAAGTTCCAAAATTTGAGGTTTACAGATCAATAACCTCTTATTGTTTGTATTAAAGTCCTATTTACAAATGTTGTATGTCCATCAATTTGAGGATGGAAAGCTCTATTATTTGGAGCTTGGTGTCCATCATTAGTGCTTACCAATGTTTTAAAAATCGGAACCGGTTGAGGGTCGGACCGTAACCGAATTGGAACCGGACCGGTTCAAACTTTATGAATCGGCTTACTAAAAAAAACATAAAATTTAATATTTTTAATGAAAACAATATATTTGAAAGGTTAAAAACCATGATTCCAACAATTACACATAAAATATGCAAAGTTTGCTCTTATATATATGTAAAAAAGGTGTTTATAGCAAAATGGCACGAACTCCAACTCCAATACATATATCATATATGAGATTCCGAAATAAAATACATAAACAATGAGGTTCTAAATGGCCTCCATAGTCCGAGGCTCCAAAAAAGCAACATGTTATGATCATTGATACGTTACAGATGCTATAAGTTACAAAACTCTATAATAAACTAGATGACATCAATGATCAATCATCAAACTCTGCACTGCTGCTGAAAATGGGACCCTCAAGGTCATCCTCATCAATATCATCACCGGTCTTTGGCTCTGACTCGGACCCATCCAAATTCTCAGGTACATCTTCAACAACTTTATTGGCATGGGGAGTAGCACGAGTGCGACTAGTGCCTGCTATGTCTCGTGACAGTGGCGGTGGTGCTGCTAATGGCTCATCATCTTGACCCAAACCCATCCACCCCAAGTCATTGGGATCAAACTCTGCTGGCTAACTCTCATCTACCCAATCTAAGGTTGGATCTATATCATCCAAGACAATGGGATCTGTATCAGGTCTTCGGTTCAGCAACTGGTTGTGCCTTAGCCGAAAGTTGTACTGCACAAAGACAAGATCATTCAACCATTATTGTTCCAAACGGTTTCTCTTCTTCGTGTGAATCCACTCAAAGACGGACCAGTTGCGCTCGCACCCAGAAGCACTGTAAGTTTGGCTCAGGATCCTAATTGCAAACTTTTGCAATTGAGGACACTGACTACCAAATGAATCCCACCAATGTGATGCAATAAAAAATGTAAATGTTTAATTATTAAACAATGACGATAAAAACACAGTTAAAAATTAAAAGTAAAACTTATAACTTAAAGCGTAATTCAACAAATTAGATTGTGTCTTATGCTAAAAATTCATGATTATTCATTAAAAACGTTTAATCAAATGAACTTCAAAAAGCTTAGAATTGTTTACCTAGTTGGTCCACATCCCTTGCAATCTTTGCAAGGTTTTTCCCAAAGGTACCTGTGGCTCTGCAAAAGAAACTGATATGTCGGTGAACCTCAAGTTGTTACATCTCATCTGGGACCATGCGCTCTAGGCACTTGTACAAACCATCTTTTACTTCTCCTGTTTGATCTTCTCCAAGCTGAGCTCTGTAATGATATTTCAGGTTCAAGAAATATCCAGTTGCATGTATAGGGCGATGGAGTTGATTGTTCCATCTATTATCTATAATCTCCCATATAGGCCCATACTTGGTTACCTTGTCTTTGTTTGTTGTCCTTATCTGCTCCTTTGCCTGATCCATAGCCTCATAAATATAGCCCATGGCTAATTTTTCCCCATCCACCAACCGCAACACCTTAACAAGAGGCTCGGCAACTTTCACAATCTCTTCTGTTTTTTTCCAAAATAAATTGTCAAAAAGTTTCTTTTTGTGTTTTTCCCATCTTTTTTGCAGCTCCACTTTGATGCATTCCATTCATCACTTAAAAATATCTTTTTCAAGTTCAGTTGTTGGGAAAGAAGAGATTGCAATGTGAGGAAGTTTGTTGCAAATCTCGTGATGGCTGGCCTAACAAGTTCTCTGCCCTTAGTGTTCTTCCTCATTAGGTTCAATACCCATGAGTGATTGTAGATGTATTTGGTGATGCTTTTGGCATGCTCTATAGTGTTCTTGATCCAATTTTTTTTCCTATATCCTCAAGCATGAGGTCTATGCAATGTGTAGCACATGGAGTCCAAAATATTGTTTTGTGTTTAACCTCTAACATCTTACCACCAAGAACATAGCTAGAGGCATTATTTGTTATGATTTGTACAACATTTTCCACCCCCACCTCTACAACAATCTCATCCAAAAGCTCAAACAACAAATTTGTATCTTTTACCTTATCAGATGCATCAACTGATTAAAAAAACATAGTACCTTGTGGATAAGAGGCAAGAAAATTTATTAAGGTGTGGTTCTTGCCATCACTCCACCCATTTGACATAATAGTACATCCAGTTTTGGCCCATGATGCTTTACAACTCTTCAAATATTCATCTATGGATGCAACTTCTTTCTTCAAAAGTGATCCTCTCAATTCATGCATACTAAGGCCTTTGAAGCCCTTACTAGCAACAACAATGGAATCAAACATAGGCTGGTAATAAGGTGAGCGGGTAACATTGAAAGGGATATGTGCATCATACCACCATCTAGCAATGTATTCAAAAGCTGCTTCTTTGTATTGCTTCTTCCAATGGTTATCCAAGGTGGGCTGATTTTCTGTTGGCATGGAGACACTAGCAGGTGTGGAAGATGGAAAAAAGCTTTGAATGTTCTTTCTTTTTTGAGGCCGGTTTTCTTGACTATGAGTGGATGGGGGAGGCATATATCGAAAGGGGTCTCTAACATGGACAGAAGGGTCAGAGCAAGATCCTTCAACACTCAAGGCATGTTCCCTCTCTATTTCAACTTCCATCTCTTTTTGCCTAACCTTCTCTTCTTTATGTTTTTCAAGCAAGTTTTTCCTTTCCAACCTAATGGCATCAATATCAGGTGCATCACATGGGGAAACTTGGACTCTTTGATGAGCCAAGTGTTGTTTTAACCTATGAATCCCCCCCTTTGATGTGTTTCTTACAATATTTACAAAAAAAATTGATTATCAACTATGTCTGCTTGGTTCCACGTAGGGTCTTTTGTTTTGGGGGCCATTGCAAATGCAAAGAAACATGAACATGCAAATAAAAACAAAATAAATTTCAGATTTCTTATTTAATAAAATCTACAAAGAAGGGGCGAGTTTAAAATGTAACATACCTTTCAATGTGCACACAAATGAGGTGAAGAAACACTCCAAGCTTGTATATGGGCTGCACCCTCCAAATGTAGATGTGAAGACCACCACAAAGAGCCCACACTTGATGCCAAACAACCTCCAAACTCTCTCCAAATGAACACTCTTTAATGCTGCCCCAAGCCTCCAAATCCTTCCAAATAATAGAGGTGCTTACAATAAGAGAGGTGATCACAAATAGAGGTGGCCAATATTAACACAAAGAGCCCACAAGCAATGCTAAACAAGCTCCAAGCCTTCAACTTCCAAGCTCACTCCAAAACTAAACTCACAAATGCTTTAGGTCACAAATGCTCAATGAGAGAGGTGTGAAGTGAACAGAGAGGGGGGGTGTATATATAACACTAAATTAGGGTTTAGAAGAAATAAAAAATAGAAAATGTAAGAAAAAAAGTGTTTTTTTAATGGGAAAGGTCGTTTAAGGCTATGCAGGCACAAACCGGCCGGTTTGCCCTCAAACTAGTCAAATGGTCTGGTTTTATAGCCGGTCGATGCAAAAAAAAGTAAATCGGTCGAACTAGCCGGTTCTGGTTTTGGTTCGACTAGTTTTTAAAACATTGGTGCTTACATTGCAAGTCTAGTATTTGCATGAAATAATATGTGACAAAATATATTAATATGTGAGTTGTTTTAACAACTCATGTAGAGATTCTTGGCGAGAAATTAGTCTAGTATGTGAGAGGGTGTATACACCTCAATTTTGATGTTTGCTAATCTTTTTTCTTGTGCAGGAGCTGTTGATGCATTATCCTATTTAGTGGATGCCTCAAGGGGCTTGTCGGGATTGGATGTGGTCGGGATTGGATGTGATCGGACTTGGTCACGTGGACTAGGCAACAACATTTGAGATATGTCGCTATTATACCATAGTCACCCTATCCTTTGTCTCCTTTCTTGTTTATATGTTATACCCATTATGTCCACTTGTCTCATTATGTTCACCTCTTTACACTCATTTATGATCTTTTCACCACTTTCAGTCATCCTAGACCTTCATCATTCCTTCATTATTTCTTTGGCTTCCACTTCCCATTGTTTTCCACCTTTTGACCTTAAGTTCTGCCAAGGCCGCCGCAAACGCCCATGGACGATTGTGTCGGGTTTGGTTTTTTCCCATGGCTGATGCCATCGCCATGGGTGATCATGTCGGGTATGTATGCTTGACCATTCTTGTTGTTTGATAATCACTCATTCATCATTCAAAATTTCAAAGCACTTCACTTTACTTGCACGTTGGACATTTGTGCATATTTTAGCACCTAGTTATTAGACTTGAGGTTTTGGAGCTTATCCCTTTGTATTTGGGTCACTATAGTGAGCTAGGATCGGAGGTCTTCTTCTTGATCTTTCCCCTTCTCCACGCATAACGATTCTCTCTTGGTGGTATTGTCTCTGGCAAGAATCATGCATCAGCGGTCATGCTGCAGGTAAGTATCTGTAACTCTTCTTTGTCCTTTGTTTCTTGTTTACTGTTGTATGGATGGTTGATTATTCATTTTTATAGATAAGGATAAAATATGTTTGTTTTAGTCTATTCCTTTGTCTTATCATGTTATGCCCCTTGGCTTTATCCATCTCTTGACCTATCTTATTTTGAATCTTTGACTTAGAAGAGCAAGGTGAACATGAATGTATTCCTGGTTCTGATTATCCTTCTTGCCATCCAAAAAAATTTTGCAACCATTCCCTAAGTTTATAGGAGAGATGCACCTAATATGCTACAAAAGCGCATTGAAGATTACCTTTCCAATAAATTAGATTCAGATGTTAGCCACACAAAGCCTCCTACAAATGGAGCAAATGATGATCCTACCAACAACACCACCCCTTCCCTCAACCAAAGATCCTACTCAACTTATCATTCAACTTATTGATTGCTTAAGTCAACAACAAACTACAACAACTAATCAATTCTTGCAAATGCAAAACAATTTGGCCCAACTCACTAGTTGACCACAAACGGTCTTTTGGAGCATGACAAACCAATGTCTAGCCCCCTCCCCTCCCCTTCCAGTTGGTATAAATGGAGCACCCATTGCCAAATATCCTATTCACAACAAAGTTCATTCAGGACTATTCAACAGAGAGGCTCTTGCTCCCTACATCGCTTCCATGGACATTTGAGGGATCACACCTTCCATTTCTTATGATGGCTCTACTGACCCTACCTTTCACATCAAAGCCTTTTGGCAACCTTTACAAAAATTGGGTCAAAGCTAGCTCCTACGCAACCACCAAACTCTTGGCCAAAACACTTACGGAAGATGTGCTTTGGATTGGTATCACATTCTTTTGCCCAGCTCTATTGTTGAACCTTGAAAGCTTAGTTACCGCACTAGTGAATGAATTCCAATACCATGATCTTCCTGTAGAACAACATCAATGCTTTCATTAATTGTAAACAAGCCGAAAATGAAATCTGCACAAGCTTTCATCAAGTAGATGGAAAAACTTATCCACTAATGCTGAACAATAACATGCCTGATGAGGGTCTATTTCAACTATTCCTCAGAGCCTTTGAGCCTCACCCTCAGTACAAGGTGGAGATCCTTCTCTTCTACCACATTGGAAGAAGACATTCGAGCAAGTGAAATGCCAAGACTATCTCCTGAAGGAATTTAAAAAGCCTTTCCTCCAAGCAACTACCACCTAAGAATGTACATGTTCTCATGCACCCTAGAAACAAGAATGCCGTTGACAACAAAGTCACAGACACTCTTGCTCGAGGCACCTTTTTTAATAGGACTATCCATAGCACTGATCATTCCACTCCTAAACCACAAGGAGGTTCTCACCTCCCATTCTTCTTTCCATAACAACTGCCATCAACCTCTGTCTATAGAAGTTGTTGAGATGACATCTACCCCGAAGATTCACCATAGTTGTAGGCCCTTCTCGAACCTCTTCCTCGATGGCACGATGAAAGAAAATTTTGTTGGTGGCATGCCAATCCAGGTCAATCCTATGAAAATTCTTGTATCCTTCAATCCTTCGCCTATACCTTTCCTCCCTGGTACTAAATTCAATCTTGAAGCCATCACTCGATAGAGGTCATATGAAGCTATCTATGGCACGCGATAAAGCTGCAACAGCGTGATCGGCATGAGGCGGTTCATCCAACCCAACGAACATCTAAAAAAGTCTATAATGACACACTCTCCTGATCACTCTAAATGTTGACTAGCCTATCCTCTAGGTCCTTCAAAACAGATAACACATATGCACTAACGTTGTTGATACTTCATATCCTTCTACTAGTACATCTATGGAAACCACTGTTAACATATAATGTGCTAAATGTATCATTGCTTGCATTGAACCTGCATACCCATTTTCTGCTCAAATTAAAACTTACAAAACCATCTATCCATGTTCTCCAAGCCAAACATCCAAAAAGTGAACATAGCCTCAAATCCTGATTATATTGTCCAAATAAACAGCCATACACTAACGTTGTGTGAATTCTTCTACACGATCGATCCTCGCATCTGTAGCTTGCTCGACCATCCTTAGACACCATTGGCCTCTGTGCCCTTGCACAATCAATCCTTCCTGTTATCATCCCTTTTGTTCCCCGCGCCATTGGCCCCTGACGCAAATCTCTCTACTGTGGCTGATCCCATAGACATAATCAGAAAAAAATAAAAAATTTGAGCTATCTACAAGCAAAGAACAAGTTGCATACCCCACATGTTCAGACTACTGCATAGTTCAGGATCCTACCACAGATTGGGACCCCCATGTAGAACTCTCTTGATATCCCTAGTCAAATCTCATTCCTAGAAACTTATTCCTACCTCACCTAAGCATAATGAGATGTCTCATGTCAGCCCTCTTCGCTATGAGTATTCCTCTTCCACCCACTTTGGGGCATAGGAGCCTACCCTATGCATGGTTCCAAAAAGAGTATCTTACACCAATGTGAAGTAGCTATTCATTTAAACCGAACATTTCTACTGATAATTCTTTATGCATTTACTTCCCTCTTGACTCCATGATTTTTGGTGAAAACTTCTCTTTGCGCTCAAACAATCCTCCCCTCTTTATTTCAATGCAAATTGGCCACACTACGGTTAAGAGAGCCCTCATAGACAAAGGTTTTGGAACTTGTGTTACTTCCCTCGATTTCATCAAGACACTTGGCTATTTCTATCAATAATCTTAGGTCCACTAGGAGCACGTGTCAAGGTTATGACCGTCGACAGATGCCTCTTATGGGTTACATTTGGTTACCTATTACTGTGCCTCCTCACACCATTCGCGACAAAGTCATGATCTTCAACTTTCCCTCGTCTTATAACACCCTTCCTAGGTTCAACCGTGGACCCACCACATGATGCACAATCATATCATTTGCTCTGCCAATGCGTTAAGTTCGCACGTTTAGGAGCTACCTATAAAGTACAAGGTGACAATAATCCTTGGAACTTTGACCTCTTCCAACAATCTGGAACATTCAAGATTCCTACCCTATGGAGGAGCTTCCTACTATTCCATTTCGAGAATATCAATGCTTTAACTATCCTATGTCAGTTCCCTTCCTGGTTATAGTGGTCATCTTGAGGATGTCGCAGGTCGTACTCCACCCAACCTTCTCAACTCAGACAATGATGAGCCTGACCAAATCAACCTTAGAATTTACACTTTCAACCTCCCTAATGCTATTATCTCACAATTACTTCCTACGTCCCTACAACCTTGCTCTCGCAAGAAAGATGTCAATTGAATGTCCTATCACCATTACTTGGACTAAGCATCCTCTTGTAGAGAATCTCAAGTTCAACCTGAAGACTATCATGGACTCATGTGCAATTGATGTTACCACACCCAGATACAATGATGGTTAGACCCCTAGATGACCCTTTCTTAGCAGGCTGACATCCATGGCTAATAATGCATAAAGATTCTTTGCTACCAAGAATCATTGCAATTCTAACTTTATTATAGCATTAAGTACTATCACTATCTCCTCACCGAGACAAGACTGTTGACTTTGATCTTGAACAAAATGACCTAATGGATGATGAGGACGGTTACCTCTGACTTTGACTCTGAAGGATGAGCTAATGCACTACACTCCTTTGATTAGCGACCTGGTGCCTGAGCCACAAAATCGCTCCCCCCAGTTGGCTCTACTCTCGTGACACCTCTTGTGACATCTCCTCCTCTTCCTCTTCCTCCAAATGTTGTCTATGGACCTTACCTTCCACGAGATCACCATTGGCTCTTATTGCCATTATGGCTCTCATGGCCCACCCAACAGTCTGAACCATGTTACACATGTCATGAGGCTTCGGGGCATGAGGTTCACAGATTGTAGAGCTTATTGACGACATATGAAGAAGTTAGAAGCGGAGCTTAGTTGAGATCAACAAAGGAAAGCCACATGACCTTCTTCTTGCACATCACTCTATTGCTCTCATCATGGCTTTTGTTCTCATACTGATGACACTTGCTGAGTTATCCATCACAAGTGCCAAGTGTTGGCAACACAATAGACTAGAGTGGGGGGGGGGGTGAATCAGTCCTTACAAGCTTAATTTCAATGTCAGATTGCTCACATTAACCATTAATCAATTAACCATTCATTAGAGTGTGCACAACAACATACAACATACAACATACATTCAATTAACCATGAACAAGAGAAACAACACTATAACACAAGATATAAGTGGGAAACCCTCAAGGAAGGGGAAGAAAACCCATTGAAACTTCTGATTATATTACTCAAATCAAATGTTGTTTAGTGAAGCACCAACTTCACAAGTAGCACCAACCCCCTAGTTTAGTAGAGCACCAACCCCTAGTTTTGTGAAGCACCAACTTCACAAGGAGGCTACAACCCCCCAAGATGATAAAGCACCCACTCAACTACCTTTTGATGAAGATATTTGATGTCTTCTTGCTGCCACAACTGATTGAGATCACTAATTCAACTTTCTCACCTTCAAACCCTTGCTTCTCAAACTTGCTCTATCTTCCACTTTCTTCACTTCTCTTTGCATCAAACCCTTGCACACACTCTTGCAATCATTCTTCAACCTGTCATGCAAATTTTTAGATCTCAACACATGCCTTTGTAACTGCAAATTACTCTATCATAGGTCGCACTTTTGATGCACAAGCAACTAGTTCAAAATAACACCCAAAACATCACTTTTATATGCGCTTCTTGATTCAAATTCAAACCAAGTCAGTTTTCCTCCTTTGGGTCGACCAAGGAAACTTAAAAACATCCCAAATGAATCATTAAAACATTCACATATAACCCGTGTAGGTCGGCCATGCTTAAAACCTTCATACTTGCACCAGAAAGCCTCAAAACCCCATACACTAGGATGAGAAAAATCCACTAACACCAAAACCATCATTAGTCAAGCTCTAAAAATCATCCAACATGTGTAATATGACATTTGAATATCATTCATGGTCGCACTTTTACTTGAACCAATCAAATATTTCATAACATGGGCCAAAAGGCTCATATCCTTCACTAAACAACTATTTTGAGCACCTTGTCGTCAATCTTTGGGCCTCAAGACCACCCAAGAACCATTAAACTATGGCATGTGACCTCTCTATGGAATCCTCAGGACCTGTAAATCACATCCATGTAAGTTAGAGCTCATGAAACAATCATATGTTCAAACCACAATAACTTTCCTCTTCTCAAAATCATGCTTCCCAGAAACCTGTTTTGAAAACACAACTAATTTGCACCCTTGCTGTCACTTCCAAGACCTCCAAAGGCCTTCACCAAGAACAAAATTCATCTCTCTTTACTCTCCAGGTGATAACAAACATCAAATCATTCATCTCATGCTTCATTCACTTCCTTTTTTTAGCAAAAACAATCATGTCCTGGAAAACCAACAATCTTCTTTTTCACAAAATGACCTGGATGACCTATCAAATCTCACCATCATGAGACAAAACTTATACCATTGGAAAGATCTATGAATCCTCTTTCCATAACATATTGTAACTCCTTCCAACTTCAAGTGGAAAGCCTTCAACCAAGCTCATTTATGCAAACTGCCTGAAACTGCCCCAAACTGCCCTTTGACTAGTCTTCAAAAATAGGGCACACTTTGCTATTTTTATGCATCACCATGACCTAAAAATACCATGGACATCAAGAACAACTCACATACTCAAAACAATGTCCATTTAATTTGCAACTTCTTTGGACAACCTTGTCCAAAACTGAACTTCTTCATAAACATGCCTGTTTGAGTGGGGTCCACTCATCACCACAACCACTACCATACCCTTCTGGAAACCAGGAGGAGTCCTCTACATCATCCAATCATCATCCATGGACTAGAAATCAATTTTGGGAACTTAGGAGCATTTTCTCTCCTACCGCTTTTGAGTTAGGGTTTCAAGCACACAAACAACGTTGTTTACCTTCTTAACATTCGTTCATAAAAATGTGACGATGAAATGACCTCATTCTTTTTGTGAAACCTTATAGACTCAATGTAGGAACATCCCTGAAAGCCACAAGGTCCCATGCAAAGCACACTATTCAGGGTGAGCATATGAAGGTGCAATTCGAGCTTGAAAACACCTTTTCTTGGACCCTGTTTCACATAAAACATCATAACTCGAAAAATTCATTTCAAGATGACTCCAAATTTTTTCTCACACCTAAAGGACACACCTGTGCATTATCTCCAATCATCAGCATAGCTCAAATAGTTCTCCATCTCTCCATCCCATCTCATTTGCATTGCTAGCCCTTAGGGTTTTACATAGTCTAGACTAGGGTCAATTTAAATAACATCATAACTCACAATGAAACTTCTCCAAAAGGCCCTGACATGCCTGGAATAGCTTTTATGGCATCCTTGCATGCTTCTATGATCTCACATAGCTTTACATCTCATTCTCATGCCTTTCTTGCACCTAGACCTGGTCTAGATGAACACCTGAAACTTGGTTTCCAACCTGTATCTGCACCTTGAAGCTCATATGAGTGCCTAAGCACTCCCCAAACATGCTCTCCATGTTGTCAATATACTCCTCAAGCTATCAAGAGGCTCCAACCATCATGCGCTATCACCTAGGCTAGCTAGGTCACTTGATTGGGCTTGCTAGAACAAGCCATTCTCACCGAATCAACTCATGCAACCAAGAACACACCTGAAACACCATGTCACCATCGTACTGAGCATGCTATGACTCTACTCCGTCATCCTCTTTGTCATTAATGGGCTTTTACATCAATGACAACACCTAAATCACAACATGCCAACACCAAGTTCGAGAATCTTCTCCCCATGCACCTAAGTAAAGGGCTTGTCCTTCCTCATCGCGACAACCTCCTTCCATGCCATCATCTAATACTTGACCTACTCATCCTCCTCCTTGTCCCTCCTTTGATGATAACCGTTGGGAGGTCCTCATGCAAATCTCTGAAAGGATTGATGGTTCTCTATTCGTTACATGATCAGAAGTCCATCGTAGCATCAACACTATCCAGGATAACCTAGAGGACCTCATGATTCATACTAGACATCAAATTCTACATCAAGTAACCAACATTATAACTGACACATGTCAATCTTTTGCACACTACCATTGATTCATTTAACTTTGACTTATCTCTCTATGGTTCATTCCACTTGGGTTTACCTCTCCCACTTGGGTTTATCTATCCCACTTAGGTTTATCCTTCCCGCTTGGGTTTATACAACCATTGTCTCCTAACTTGGATACTTTGGTCATTCATCTATCATCTGTCACTTGGGTTTATCTCTTATCCCTTGGGATGGTCCTCTAATTGGTTCTCATCCCATTCATCCTTCAACACATTAACTACTCTATTATCCTCATTTTAAGCATTTTATTATTTCAATTTTTTAGCCATAAGTGTTTATACATTTATGCACAAATAAGACAATGGAATCATAAAAGTAATCATACATCGTTATAACACAAATACATACACATGATATCATCAAAACAATGCTATCTCATATATATCTCAAAATGAATCATTCTATACATTGTCATACTACAACATCTCTCTCAAAAATCTTGAGAAAGGAACTGTATGTCACTTTCTCAGGATTAATGCGGATATAAGACCCTTAGTCTATCTAGTTATTTCCCGCAGGCTAAAGGGGTGGAGAAAAGGGGAATATAGTAATAATATGTCTAAGTTAGCCAAAAAGTAATATTATAAAGACAACTTATGTTATTATTATTAAAATAAAGGGGACTTTCTATTTTAAGTGACTTAATGCTAAAATAGAAATAAGAAAGTCGTCACTTTATAGATTAAAAATTCACTTGAAGTGATTAAAGTGCAATTGTCCCCACATGGAGCATCCCACTTGGGGAATAGAGACAAAAAAGTATAAAAGGAGGTAAGGGGGTTTATTTGGGGAGCATGGATGGTCATTATGTCAATTCTTATTTGGAGAGTTTGAGCTTGTTGCTTCAACCTTCATCTATTGAGGACAAAAACCTTTTTAGTATTCAGATTTGTGGGATGAAAACCCTCAGTTTCTCTGTGGTGATCTCATACGAAGGTCACATTTGAGCTAACGATTATATTTTTAGAGCTTAAGAGCTTATTTTCAGAACTAGGGCACAATTTCAGGGTGATTTCAAAGATAGGCAGCTAGGGCATCATATGTACATATTTTTAGAGCTTCTTGTGTTGGAACAACCACCCACTGGTTGAGATTCACTTGGGACAAGATTTTGGATAGTTTTTGCACAATTTAAGGGTCGGGCAAAATTTTAGGGAGTTGGGATGAATCCCTTAGGAGGCAATTTCAGTTGTGAAAAGGGTTGTGTTTGGTGATAGGGCTTCTACAAGGCCCAAATCTGCCCTAGGGCATCATTTCTAGCCTTCCATCCTTCCGATTTGGCATCAAACAGTCAATTGTTTTGTATCTTCCATTTTCAGTTGCAAAATAAATAAAAATAAATTCAAATCTTTGTTGTTAAAAATATTTTCCATCATAATTATGTGCCAAGAGGCTTTCTCTATGCTTTGGCCCTTGTGGGTATTTCTATTTTTGTTAATATTTCATTAAAAAAAATCAGACAGTTGTATTTTGTCCATGAGGATTTGAAGACAACTGTCCTTTCCTATTAAAAATCTTTATTTTTCCCTAGGGTTTGCAATAAAAACTTGGGTTTGCCTTATTCAATTTTTTTTGAATAAAAGGGTAGTTTTAGAATTTTGTATCTTTATCTATAAGGGTATTTTTCTAGAGTTTCTAGATTGCTGTATTTTTGATAAGGGTTTATGAAAAAATCAGTTTTCCATTACTTCCGCTCTAAGGATAAAAACTAGGGTTTCCAGGAAATCTGGAATTGTTTTAAAGTGGCTGTTTAGGGACATTATATGTTTATACATTTATGCACAAATAATACAATGGAATCATAAAAGTAATCATACATCAATATAACACAAATACTTACACATGATATCATCACACCAATGCTATCTCATATATATCTCAAAATGAATCGTTTTATACATCATCATACTACAACGTCTCTCTCAAAAATACCCCATAATATATATCCATTTGAAATGTCCCTTTCTAGGGATGAAACTGAAAATAAGGGTTTGGGCTCAATCCCAAATGAGAGAAATCAGACTTTTGGAACAACAGCTATCAAACCCTAGCAGCAAACTGAAAATTACACTTTAGGGCATCAAACTCCCTTCAAAACCAACTGGAAATTAGTGAATAAACCCTTTTATGGCAGCGAACTGGTAACAACACTTAATGCATCAATTCCCATGCAATAACAAGCTGAAAATGACAAAGAATGCTTACGACTATTTTATCCAACCATGAAGATATTTATTCAGCCAATATATTTAAAAAAATAAATAAGAAACAAGTGATAAACCACAGTTGTAATTAATTAAATAATGAGCAGAAGTACAACTCACATTAAGGGCTGGAAATGATGATTCCAAAACCCCAAAAATGCCAACGAAGTGAGAAATCAGCCTTATAAATTATGAGGAATATGAATATCAACTTCAAAACGTCAAGATGTGCCGTAGAAGGCACTTAAAGCCTCCTCTACCCAAGTTGCCACCTTAGGAGAGGGTGCAAAATTGATGTAGAAGACCTTGACAACTCTTTCTCCTTCAAGTCCTAACTGCAAACCAATAAGATCACCTTTTTTATAGCCCTTCGGAACTACCAATTAGAGAGTTTCGTTCTCCAACTTGAACAAGGAAGGGTTTCGTCTTCCTTGTGTGCCACACCAAAGGATTCTCACCCTCCAATGGAATGGAATAGAGCAATCAACCCCAAAACCAAGTAAGTGTAAAATTGAAATTAAGATGGATGCCCAAAATGAGTCCAAGCGACCCCTTATATATCTTCTTGGTGGCGCCAAATCCCATGAGGGAGTTTCCCCCATGACCGACCTCATAATGATGTTGCTTTTCTTTTTTGTCTTTGGCTTTTTACTCCTCCAACCCAACTGACCTAGCTTATGAGAGAAACCATGAAAGAAAAAGTAAATGCTCACAAAAAAAGGCTAAAAACATAAACAAATACTTCCCTTGTTCACTTTCTTCCAGCCCACGGGAAGTGGAATGGGCTAGATGTCTTCAAAATATATTAGCTCGAAAAAGGGGACATTACAGTCCTCCCTTCCCGAAATTGCTTGTCCTCAAGCAATTACAAACTTGGATGCGCCAATAATCTAGATCATGTACTTGTCAAATGAAGGAGCTCTTGCCAACAAAAGCTTGTATGCCCAAATACCATTATGCCAAAACAACTAAATCCCATAGCTGTCAAGTGGAACTTCTGCCACAATGGTCACGGTGTCTACTCCTTCCGTCACCCATATCTATGTGCTCTTCCTCGATGAAGCCTTCTACCCAAAACATGAGAACATCTTTCAACACAACTTGCATGTAAGCTGAAAATAAGTCATGACAGCCATAAAAAACGTGGGATTCCATCCAATTGAGAACTAGGATGGCTAGGAGGAGTGTCTTCAGTAGTGGAGCTTCACCATTATCATTACCATGCAAGGAAACCTTAAACTGCACATGGGTACAGCTGTTCATGATTGAAAATATTGTGACCTGCAGTATAGAAATGATACAAATATGAGAAACCCATGCAAGCTTCAATAATATGACTGATGTAGAGGTGGTAGGTACCCATACAAGGAAACCTTAAACTGCACATGGGTACAGCTGTTCATGATTGAAAATATTGTGACCTGCAGTATAGAAATGATACAAATATGAGAAACCCATGCAAGCTTCAATAATATGATTGATGTAGAGGTGGTAGGTACCCATACAAGGACTACAAACTCTCCAGCTTCAGCTACAATCCCATATGCTCCCCCATGTGATTGGGTGAGAAACAAACTCAATTGCTCTTTTCTTTTAATACCTGTACTTGCACATGGAACCAACTTATTAAAGAAAACAAGAGTTACCCTCATCGTTGCTTCTTCATGCCTCATGGATATAATGACAAGTTCTTTTTTCAATGCTTGCAATTGTCTCATATTCTCCCCTCAAGTGATGGATGTTCAAAAGTTCACTCGAGCTGTCCCAAACACAGCTGTAACCATGTGTTTTGTTCTCCAAAATCAGAAGGATAGTGGATGGAATCCTTCTTAACACATCAACAATGATAGTAGATTGCAAACCCATCAATCTCATGGCTGGATACTCATCTCTAGTTGTCAAAAGAACGAATAAGGAGCTGAAATTGTTGCAGACAATGAATGAAACTAAAGTACAACTGTCATAATGATTACCTTGGCCTCCAAAAGATGCTTCCAAGCTGCCCCAAACTAATCTCTTCAAAATTTGGCTGAGATAAGAACTTATGGGTGTTGGTATGCAAGTATAACAGCCATATGTTGCCCAGAATTTCGTTCCAAACAATACCAAATATGTTGGAACATTGGCCTTAATTGTTCTCAATGATTGAACCCTATTACACACAATTTCAAATGAAAAGAATGTCTTTAAACCTGCCCCTCCATTGCTGTCCCAAGAAGATATGTACAACCCAACAAATGAAGTTGGGAAAAACATCTCATCATGGTTGTAGCATTGCATTTCATTACTCAAATTCAGAATTGTAGTGGTGAACAAACATCTTGTGAGAGTTACCCTTACCTTGTCAATGTCACTAGAAGAAGAGCACCACTTCCTTGTGATCGAAATCCACTTGGTGGCTACAAATAGAATGTGAAATAAGATGGAAATAATGACCAAAAGATCTAAAACAGCTCCCATAATGATTCAGGGTTCATGACCCACATTTTCCAAACTCACCTCATTCATGTTAGAAAGATGACTTACACCCCAAAGCTCCCATGGAATGAATGTCTCATTAGGCCTTCTTGCTATGTGTGTTTTAGAGAGCCAATCCCAAACAATAGTATGATATATTACTCCACCTTAGTTCATGAAAACTGAATTATTGCATACCTTGTAGCAACCTGAATTTATATTGCATGCGGCTGAATTTATACTTTCAGTGGATGAATAATCCTTCATCTTCACATACATCCAAAAGTGGCAATCTTGAGAGTAACTTGAATCCCACAAAACCATAGCAAGATGTTTCATACAATCTTGAAAATAACATCTAGTTTGCTTACCATCTTTACACCTTAGGTATTTAGCTGGAATCATCTTCTTTTGTCCATTTTCTATGATCCTGTCTTCATGTGTGTTACTTAGTCCCCAAGGGTGTTCTATTAACCGGGAACATTGATCCTTCACCATGTGGTTAGAATGCACAACAAACCTTCTGTGATTACTCGTAATTTTCCTTTTCAAGTGCAAGAAATGATAGTTACCTTCATCTTCTGAAGACTATCCATGCCAAAGTAATCTTGGCCTTGAATAGAAGAAACACCATGCCCATGGTTGTCT
This sequence comes from Taxus chinensis, assembly GCA_019776745.2. NCBI lineage: Eukaryota > Viridiplantae > Streptophyta > Pinopsida > Cupressales > Taxaceae > Taxus > Taxus chinensis. The sequence continues at coordinate 820,044,280 of CM034150.1, read as the reverse complement.
CTAACATGCTTCTTAGTGTATTTTCCATGATGACAAAAATATGGTAGTGATATAGGAGGAAACAAAATGGGATCATTTCTATTATACCTTGGGCTGCCAACAAGGAGCTCACCCTTATCTGTTGGTACTTGTTTGGAACATCTTTGGAACTCTCTTCAAGGTTATGAGCTCCCTCAATCTGCCCATCATTGACTGCTGTTTGGAAAATTCCAGTGAATTGAAAACAATCATGAAGAATTGGAAGTGGCCTTCCTTCATGGACATACCCTTACATAATGTCATCCTCATATACTTCATATAAATCTGATTTTTTTCACCATTTTTGTGCAACGTGCCATCATTAGAAATCAATGAAACATCATTAAATATCAAAGGGTTTTTACCTTCCAACTCGTGCTTCATGATTTCATCAAACCCTTGACCTTTCATATCGCTGTTCTGAAAACCAGTCAATGGCTCATCCTTGGAAAGAGTGATGGGTACTTCTAGGGCTTCAATGGGCTTCTTCCTCTCAATGCCCAACAAGTTAAGTTGTTCTTCTTCCTTGATCATGATGGAGGGATTCTTTCCCTCAAGGGCCAGGACTTCTTCTACATTTTTCTTGGGCATAGTTCGAGGTTTAGACCTTGGTCCAATTCCTATTTCACCTTTCTTCAACCCTGTCATGTCCCTTTGTTGAGATAAGTCCTTGTGAAGACCTTGATCCATTTTTCTTCCTCATGGGTCCAAGTGAACAAGTTAAAGGAAGCCAATAATGTCATCATGTGCTTAATTTTATGTTTATTTCCTTAATTGGCTTTGTTTTTGTTGGTGAGCCTAGCGCCCAACAATAAATTAGAAAATAAAAGATATTCGAGAGCATGTAGGCTCCAAAAAGTAAAAAGATAATAATAAAGCAACTCGAAAGAAAGTTTAATTGTGGTTGGCCTCATTTGATAGCCCCAAGACTTGGCGGAACCCTCTTATTATAAATAGAGATTGTTGGCATTAGTTTAGGATATGCTTTTGGAGATTATTCTTATTTCGGTGAAAGTTGGCTAGTGTAGCCCTTTTACTCTTTCTCTCAGGGACGAAACCCCTTGGGTCAAGGATCTCTTCCAAGGACAAAAACCCTTTGAAAGATACCCAAATGGATCTCCTTTGTACTTCAATGCAATTTAGATCAATTAAGACACCAAAAACTGATTTATAGAATTCACACTAATACAGATCTGTTTTTATGGAAGAAGTGCGATTAGGGCTGATCATAGGACCCTCATAGAACAGTGATTGAATTGAAGAATTTCCAAACTAATGACAAATACAGATTTAATACAACCAAATTAGTCCTTACAGGAATATGCAACCATATGAAATCATATCCTTAATTGTAGCAGTAGCTACAGAAATGGCGACTAGCACATGAGGATGAAACTCATACAACAGAAGCCCAACAAATAAGATTCTTAGCAAATCTGATCCCTATATTTTATTTATCCAAAAATATGATGAAATCTGCATTTTTTTAGCAGTTAAACAAGACTGAAATAATCTGGAATCTATATCAGAAATCTGCAGATTAAAGATGCCGAAACAGTCATATAAATCCAACCATAATATTGAAAATACCTTCTCCCGAGCTATACAGTAGATAGCAGCAAGGATCAGACCTTAGAAAACATCAAATAACAACTAAGGATGAGTCGCTTCAGTAGAGAAAATCTGTACAGCACTACTCCAACGCTGGTCTTTAATTCTTTATTGCAAAAACTCCTCAACTACCGCTGGAAAACACTGAAATTCCGTGTAAGCTCTGTGGAAAATCCTATGTAGAAATTCCTCTTAAACTCTAAGAGGGTTTTCGTCCTCAAGAGGCAATATACTAAGGGTTTTCGTCCTTAGAATATTTTTGGTGAAAGCTTCAGGCTTCAACACAATTCAGAATATATCAAATGAATATGGAATGCCTCTCAAGCAAGTCTACTTCTCCTTTTAAAGGAAGAAGAGACCCAAAACAACCTTCAAGACCACCAATCAACTTGTATGATTCTTTCGATGCATTTTCCACCCTCCATTTCTCTTAGGGAGAATACAAAAGGTATTTAATAATTATTTTCTTCTCTCCCAAAGCTGGTCGCTTTTCCCTAGAGGGAATACACAATAGAAATGTTTTATCCTTTCTAAGTTCCCATTTTCCCCTTAAGACAAGTCGGCATTTTCCCTAGAAAATACAAATTAAATAAGTGCTTTTCTTTTGATGTACTTTTCTAGGTTCTATTTTAATGTTAAGTTTAATAATTTATTTTATGTGCTATTATATTGTAATTTTTTGCACAATATAATAAAATTAATAAAACTCAAGTCACCCTTATATTTTTCCTTTGGCCGTCGGGTTGACAAAAAAGGGCAAAGGTTTTCGATTGGAAAAGGGGACATTACTGTCCTCCCTTCCCGAGATTGCTTGCCCTCAAGCAATTCTGATCTTGTTTTGTCCAAGTGTCATGCACAAGAGACAAAACATGCTGAAATGTTTTTACCAGCCTGGCCCCTGTTCCTGTCAAGTGAGCTATAACTTGCCACCATATTCCCTCAACAAGTTGCTCATATATTTGGACCAATGGTTCAACAAACTCCAAAATGAAGACTTCATCTTCTACCATATCATGCATCCTATGATGAAAATAGATTGGACTAGGCAGCAATAAATAAGAACCTTTATTATGTTTATCATACCTTGGAGTATCGCCAACATCCACGTCAATCTTGGACTTCACAATGGCTTGACTTTGTTGCACCTATTCCCCTTCATTCTTGTCTGGAATGGGATGAATATTGTTGTGAACCAGCTGCTGCGATAAATGAGACGACATATCTTCTTCCACGCATTCATCAATCCTTTTGTTCCTTGCTATGTTGATGAGATTGATCTTTTCTTTGACTCCTTGAAGATGTTGTCTTGCATTGGTAGCCACTAATCTAGCCTCTTTGGCTTTTTGTGACCACATATCACACAAAAGTTGTGTCTTTGTCACATCCTCCCAAGTCTGATATAAAAAATCAGAGTTCTTATGACTTGAATTCATCACACAAAACCCATTTTTAACACCCAATTCTTGGATGCCACCTATGGAAGACCCCATGTCATTGTCATCCTCATGTAAAATGAGCATCCTCTCATGATGGGGTAAAGAAACATGACTGTTGTCATAAAAATCAGAATACCTATCATACTCTTTTGCCATGGCTTCAAGCTTCACAAGTGTATCTTCCGTGGAATTTTCATATCCAGCACATGTACTTTGAATGCCAACACTTGTAGATTCTTCTTCATTCTTTTCTCCATGTGTAAGGGCTGCCATCTCATGAGAGTAGGGAGATAAATTAATGCTGTCCCAAATCAGACTCTTGGGATCCTCCTTCACGCTTTCATTGCAAGCATCAACCTCTTCCCAAATCATAGACCTCTCTTTGGAATTTGAAGACACCACGTGAAGAGTTGTATCATCAATATGTGAAGTCTTTCTATTCCTTCCACGTATCAACCATTTAAAAGCTATGGCGTGATATTCCTTCCTTGCTTGCTCAGTCTTGTAGCCAATACTTGGGTGCATGTCCATGTAGTTCATGAAAGGAAAATTTTCCTTAACATCTTGAGGAAGAATGTTATACTCCTCAAATATGCTAATCACTTCTGCTTCCTTGTCTTGAGGTGTTAGAACTTTGTGAATAGAAAATGATGATGATGATCTAGGCCTCCGATCTTGTCCGACCCGCAAACTGTCTCTTCTACCTCTTGACCTATCCACATTCATTCTCTGCATAATCTGTTGCATGGTCCGTATCATCTGCTGATGGGTAGTAATCATAGTCTTAAGAAGATCGCTATCCATATTCCATGGAAAGCTTTTCTGTCTAACTTTCATGATTCAGCTCTATCACCAACTCTCGTGGCTACATCAAATCAAAAAACCCTCCAGGTGGGAGGAACATTGCTCTGATACCACTGAAAGATCCCCAAATGGATCTCCTTTGTACTTCAATGCAATTTAGATCAATTAAGACACCAAAAACTGATTTATAGAATTCACACTAATACAAATCTGTTTTTATGGAAGAAGTGCGATTAGGGCTGATCATAGGACCCTCATAGAATAGTGATTGAATTGAAGAATTTCCAAACTAATGACAAATACAGATTTAATACAACCAAATCAGTCCTTATAGGAATATGCAACCATATGAAATCATATCCTTAACTGTAGCAGTAGCTACAGAAATGGCGACTAGCACATGAGGATGAAACTCATACAACAGAAGCCCAACAAATAAGATTCTTAGCAAATCTGATCCCTATATTTTATTTATCCAAAAATATGATGAAATCTGCATTTTTTTAGCGGTCAAACAAGACTGAAATAATTTGGAATCTATATCAGAAATCTGCAGATTAAAGACGCCGAAACAGTCATATAAATCCAACCATAATATTGAAAATACCTTCTCCCGAGCTATACAGTAGATAGCAGCAAGGATCAGACCTTAGAAAACATCAAATAACAACCAAGGATGAGTCGCTTCAGTAGAGAAAATATGTACAGCACTGCTGCAACGCTGGTCTTTAATTCTTTATTGCAAAAACTCCTCAACTACCGTTGGAAAACACTGAAATTCTGTGTAAGCTCTGTGAAAAATCCTATGTAGAAATTCCTCTTAAACTCTAAGAGGGTTTTCGTCCTCAAGAGGCAATATACTAAGGGTTTTCGTCCTTAGAATATTTTTGGTGAAAGCTTCAGGCTTCAACACAATTCAGAATATATCAAATGAATATGGAATGCCTCTCAAGCAAGTCTACTTCTCCTTTTAAAGGAAGAAGAGACCCAAAACAACCTTCAAGACCACCAATCAACTTGTATGATTCTTTCGATGCATTTTCCACCCTCCATTTCTCTTAGGGAGAATACAAAAGATATTTAATAATTATTTTCTTCTCTCCCAAGGCTGGTCGCTTTTCCCTAGAGGGAATACACAATAAAAATGTTTTATCCTTTCTAAGTTCCCATTTTCCCCTTAAGACAAGTCGGCATTTTCCCTAGAAAATACAAATTAAATAAGTGTTTTTCTTTTGATGTACTTTTCTAGGTTCTATTTTAATGTTAAGTTTAATAATTTATTATATGTGCTATTATATTGTAATTTTTTGCACAATATAATAAAATTAATAAAACTTAAGTCACCCTTATATTTTTCCTTTGGCCGTCACGTTGACAAAATAGGCCAAAGGTCTTCGATTGGAAAAGGGGACATTACACCCTTGGTTGGGAAACTTGTGAAGGACGAAAACCCTTTATGAGGATTTTGGTGTGCAAGCTGGTTTGAAAGGAAATAAAGTATCTTTTTCTTGCATGTGTTATCCTTTTGGTGCAAATTATATTTTATTTCAAGTGGAGCGACCTATATCGAGGTGGTGTTTTAGTGTGTGAGATACTATGATAAATATGAAATTACCAACTTATTTGTTATAATTTATAAGGCCAATATCTTGAGTTTCATGATTTTTGGTGCTTCCTAAGTTGAGTTTGTTGGCTAGATTTTATGCATAGCGTAAAACCTAGGTAGTCATGAGATAAATCTCCCTCCTTTAACTGTGAGGCTCCCGTGTAAGATGTTTGCTTATTTTGTAGGGGTGAATTCTAATAACTATTTTCAGGGGTTTTACTTTAATTCCCTCTGCTCGTGAACCATAGTTGGGTAATTTGGCAGTAAGTAAGCAGCTGTGATGAGATATTTGCAGAATGGGGAAATAATAGAATTTAGGTAAGAAGAAAGGAAGATGTGCTAAATCAACCAATAGTTATCAGAGTTGGTCTCATCCACACAAATTAAATAAACAGAGAAAACTCACGACATCTAGCAAAATGGGAAAGAAATAACTTCTAACCTAGATTTAAGCTAACACAAAGTTTATCTAAAACCTCAAATAGAAGTGATGAGCAAAGCACCGTAGACACAAAGTTCTCTGGAAATCCACCTTTTATTCAATCCCCAACTTTCACAAAAATTACATCAAAGGATCCAACACAAAGTCTGAAAACTCAAGAATAATCTAGCTACAAAAACCTCTTCTAAACAAGTTTTGATGAACTAGTTGCAATCATTTAACCCATAGGCTCTTCCTCTATTTATAGTGTATAGACGGTAATTACAAATAGGAAGCTTTCAATGAATTGCCACATGTGGAAGCTATGAAAAGGGGAAGCAGTTGGCAGTATTTTCTCCTAGACTTTCTCTTTGCATGACATGCATGCTTTATAACTAAAAATAGAACCTTCTATTTTGCATGTCTGCCACCTATTTCTGAGTAATTGACTTCTTCCAGTAACTTGAAGTAACGACTTTTAAACCAATCACTTAAGTTTTACAATTTAATTGATTACTCAATTACTTTGTCGGAAAAAATAAGAGAAAGCAAAAGAAAGAGGAGAATAAATTAGAAGAAAGCTGCAACACTCCCAGTCTTGTTCGTCTTCCATACTCTGCATGCTGATCTAACCTGTATTGTACTTCTGCTTCATCTACTTTAGCAATGAATGATATGAATGATAGCTCTGCCTTGAATTTGAGAAGCTCTTTCTCCCACATGTGGTTGACTCTTTTCCTTTGATTCTCACCAAAATGGACCTAGGAGTAGATAACCGTGATTTCCTTGTGGGTGTTGCCTCTGACCTGTCTTTCCCTCTTATCCTTGAAGCTTTTGCAATTCTTCTCAAGTATGTGCACCAGTGAAATGCCTGCCGTAAGCAATTTAGACAAACTCATCACCTTTTTAATTTTAATTGCATAGGGGCAATTTTGAATTCTGGAAAGCACTCCGGATGAAGGAAAATATAAATAGATTCAATGCGGGCTTCAACTGGAAGATTGGGAAGCACATTCACAGGCTTTTAGAGGGATTTTTGCATGCAATTTACATGACTTCCACATGGGCTTGGCTCCTAAAAAATTGCATTTGAACTCATGAAGGAAAGCAGCTAAAATCCACGCTCTAGCTAAGTGACTTTTGCTTTGAATTTGTGTGAAAATTAGAAGAGGAAGGCAGCTTGATTTTTTAAAAGTTTCGTGGATTTTGAAGGGTGCTGGCAGCTGCAAATTTTCACGATGCACTTAAGCAATTGCCCCTTGGAAAATTGTGCTGATTTTGGAGAGGAAGAGCTAACAATCACGACTTGAACTTGGAATTAACTTTAAAAATTGGCGTGGAATATCAAGTGGAAAGGTAACTTATATTCAACAACTTGCTTTGCAAATTTCATTTAAAATTGTGTGAAAATTTCATAAGTCACGACAGTGTTAAAATTCAACTTGTTGGGCAGCTGTAATTTCCACACTTTTCACTTAAGTCTTGACGTTAAATTCCAACCTGCTGGGCAACTCCAAAAAGTGCGACTTGCATAAGTGAATTGGCTAACATTTGTGTGAAAAACATGAAGGAAAGGCAATGTTAAAATTCAACCTGCTGGGAAACTCTAATTTCCACACTTTTCACTTGAGTCTTGACGTTAAATTCCAACTTGTTGGGCAGCTCCAAAAAGTGCGACTTGCATAAGTGAATTGGCTAACATTTGTGTGAAAAACATGAAGGAAAGGCAGCGTTAAAATTCAACCTGCTGGGCAGCTCTAATTCCCACACTTTTCACTTAAGTCTTGACGTTAAATTCCAACCTGCCGGGCAGCTCCAATTTCCACGACTTGCACTTGAAATTAACTTCCCAAAATTGGCGTGGAAAACCAAGTGGAAGGGCAGCTTTGAAAAATTGCGACTTGCACCAATAATTGCTTCCCAAAAACTATGACTTGCACCAAGTATTTGCATGGAAATTTGAAGGGGACAGTTGCATGAATTATAGAGGCAATTGGATTCCTTCAATTTGGCAGACAATACCATGACTTCACCATGACTTTCCCCTGCAAAAACACTCATCCTTTCCTCTATAGATGCGTTGAAAATACCTTGAAAACCAACGTAATTAATTAATTATCTGCTTGTTTGAGGCAAAGAATGACTTCTTAAAAAGCCTAGGCTCGGGCACTGGTTAGGCAGAACAAAAGAAAGGACCAAGGGGAATTGCCAGACAGAGCGTGGAGAAAGACCAAAACACAGACAAAAAGAAATAAATAAAAACAAAATACCTGACAAAAGTTGCAGACAATTGCTCAAAAATAATTCGCCAATTAGCTGGCCTGTAAAAACCCTCCCCCAGGTGAATGCTTCACTTGAAGGTGAAAAGTAATACTAGTGTGGTAACAATGATGGGGTGTGGTGGTTTATATAACCTAAAATTCGTTAATTTTAACTCAATCTATTTTTAAAAGAACCTTATTTATTTAATAAATAAATAAATAAAACGTTGTCAGACAAAGTCTGGTGTAGGGATTGAGTGAGCTTTGGCATGTGGGTATTGGTTGAATTTGGCTTTTATGACTCTCTGGGGATACCTTAGAGCAATGCAAACAATTGCAGACAAAACAAAACACACAACACGACCCGTTACTTAAAAAGAACGAAAAATTTAAAAAGGGTAGTCTTAGATTTCAGGGTGAAATCTTTGGGACACCAGAGTTATGAATTTTTAAAAATAACGTTGCAGACAAGGGTTTTGTGAAATTCATCTCCATACCTCGGGTATTAAAAATCAGATTTCTTGCATTATATGATTGTTGAGGATATATTATAATTTTAGAGACTCAAGTAAAGTTGATTTGAAGGGGTTTGAAGGCATAAAAGTGGGTGTGAAACCCCAAAACAGGTCACTTCCCTAGAAGGGTGTTGGTTGGCAGCAGTTGAGGGTTTTTATACATTAATTTCAGTCACTAACAACTCACTAATAATCCGAAAAGTGTTGTTTATCTTCAACTTTTGGTCATTTCCTCAGTCCCCCCAAAAAATGGACATTACAAACCCTATAAACTCAGTGAGTGACATGACATCACGAATCTCATTCGGAAGAGCCCTGTACTCCTCATAGATGGTAGCAATACTTTGCCCTATTGAATGTCTTGTTCCCACTTCCGGAATGGCTTTTTCCCTTGGAAGGAAAGTAGGCCTAGTGGTTGATCCATAAGCTGATCCTTGGGACTGCCATGAAGTGTTAACTCCGGATGAGCTGCCCCCACCATTATGAGGCCGTCGGTCATGAAATTTTTGTAGGCTTAGAGCTAAAAAGTCCATGGTGTGCCAATCTAACTTGCCCTTCATTGAGCTTATCGATTTTGGCTTCTTGTGAATCTTGGTGGGCCATGCTAAGCTCTTCAACCGACTGATCTGAATTCTTCTTTCACAATGAAACCCTCTAGGTTGGGAGGATCGAAGCTTTTATACCACTGCAATATCCTTTTCTAGGGCTAAAACTGAAAATAAGGGTTTGGGCTTAAACCCAAATGAGATAAATAAGAATTTTGGAACATTAGCTATCAAATGCTAGCAGCGAACTGAAAATCAAACTTTAGGGCATCAAACTCCCTTTAAAACCAGCTAAAAATTAGTGAATAAACCCCTCTAGGCAGCAAATTGTAACAACATTTAATGGCATCAATTCCCATGCAATAAAAAGCTGAAAAATGAAAAAGAATGCTTCCAACTATTTTATCCAACCATGAAGATATTTATTCAACCAATATACTTAAAAAAATAAATAAGAAATAAGTGATAAACCACAACTGTAATTAATTAAATAATGAGAAGTACAACTCACATTAAGGGCTGAAAATGATGATTCCAAAATCCCAAAAATACCAATGAAGTGAGAAATCAGCCTTATAAATTATGAAGAATATGAATATCAACTTCAAATGTCAAGATGTGCCCTAGAAGGCTCTTAAACCCTCCTCTACCCAAGTCCCCATGCTAGGAGACCGTGCAAAATTGATGTAGAATACCTTGACAACGCTCTCTCCTTCAAGCCCTAGCTGCAAACTAGTAAGATCATCTTCTTTATAGCCCCTAGGAACCACCAATTGGAGAGTTTTTGTTCTCCAACTTGAACAAGGAAGGGTTTCATACTCGTGTACTACACCAAAGGATTTTCACCCTGTAGTGGAATGGAACAGAGAAATCACTCCCAAAACTAAGTGTAAAATTATAATAAAGATGCATGCCCAAAATGTGTCCAAGCGACCCCTTATATATATTCTTAGTGGCGCCAAACCCCATGAGGGAGTTTCCCCCATGAACGATCTCATAACGATGTTTTTCTTTTTTGTCTGTGGCTTTTTACTCCTCCAACCTAGCCGACCCATCTTATGAGAGAAACCCTGAAAGAAAAGGTAAATACTCACAAAAAAAGACTAAAAACATAAACAAATACTTCCCTTGTTCACCTTCTTCCGGTCCACAAGAAGTGGAAAGGGCTAGAATTCTTCAAAATGAATTAGTTTGGAAAAGGGGACATTACACCATCGCCCAAGTATCTCCTTCCTCGGTTGGAAGTCATTCAATGCTTTGAGTTGATGGTGCCTGACTAGTAGCACGTAAGGACTATGCCAAAGATGTGGCTCTAGACCAAGCCCATGTCACCTCTCCCTCCGCTCTCGCTGTGTGAACCTCTAACTCCAAAATATGGGCCTTCACTGTCACGTTGCGTGCAACCGCCGCCTGTGCATTTGACAATCTCGTTACTTGCTCTTGAGCCAAGGTCGCCTGTGCTTGGAGGAGGCCCTGTACCAATGTAGTCATGTCTCTTTCATTTGTAGTTGTCTGCACACTCTGATATCTCTGAAGCACGTGAGTCGACACTCCTACAAGCCTAAAAGAGCTCATCGAGTCCCCGTCTGTCATCGATACTGAATTTTCCATAACGACAATATTTGTCATGTTTAGTATGTCATACGATATCTTGTGTTGTGCACCCTCAATCAAAGAGTGCCACTCGGCTATTGTTCGCTCTGCAATCACAACACCATATAACTCATTAACAATCTATATATCAACAATTTGTTATATCATTAACATCGACATAGATCCATAAACCACTTTGAGGCTCATCTTGCTCACCGGGTTGCTCCGCTAAGATGGATCCTTTTGCCCAACCTCCCAAAACTACCCCGTCATCCTCCTACCTTGATGGGTGAGCTCCTATCAATTGTGCCCACCTATCTCGTGGCACCAAAATCATCTGTGGCCTCCTCTGAGCTTACGCTCTCCAACCTGACTGCTGTATAATGTGAGTGCAATGTCTATTTTTTCGAATAAATCTGAAATACAAAATTCTTTGTCAAGAAATGGTTGAACAATGGAAAATTGTTGGATAGATTTTTTGCACAGTTGAAAACCTAAGCAGTCATGAGATAAATCTCCCTCATTTACCGGTGAGGTTCCCTTGTAAGATTTTGTCAATTATATTTATTAATATCTATCTGTTGGTTTTACTTGAACTGCGTAACTCATGAACCATAGCTGGGCAATTTTGCAGCAAGTAACTTTAAGCAATATGTGCAGGAAAGGGAAATAATTAAATACAAGAAGGAAAGGAGATGTGCAACCTAACCAATAGTTGACAGAGTTGGTCGCATGCACATAGATGAAACAAATAGATCTTGAAATGCAGAATTTAAAGCAAAGGAAAGTTTCAGATTCAGATCTAAGTAACACAAAGTTTATGCAATGATCTAAAAAGAAATAAGAAACAAATGTACCGTTGACACAAATGTCTCTGGAAATCTGCCTCCTCTTTATTCCTCAGCTTTCAAAAAGCTATCGAGGGTTTCAGCTCAAAGTCTGGAACACAAGAATGCTGATTACAAATTCTGATCCTTTAACCCGTAGGCTCTTCCTCTATTTATAGTGTATAAAGGGGAAATTACAAATAGGAAACTGCAACTGAATTAGAACATGTGGAAGTTGTAAAGGAAACATCTGGTAATCTTTCTCCTAGAATTCCTCTCTAAGTGACATGCATCTAGAGATTAAGTCAAAGTTGTGCCCATCTGCCACTTATCGTAAAGAACCTTTTCAAATAACTTGAAGTAATGGCATTTAGACCAATAACTTTAATCTTATACTTTCACTTGGGAGCATAAGAAATAAGAGAAGAAAGAAGAGAAGAAAGAAGATCTGCCAGCTGTAAAATCCTACGCTTTCTTTTTGTTCTAATATTGAATATACTTGTCGAACATGTTAATTCAACATTTGCCCATCTGTCGCCAACATCCTGCATGCTAATTGTAATCACCACTAGTCATGCTAGAAACTTCAGGCAATAATTAATGAATTTTGCATCCAACCTGATCATTGCCTTTTCTGTAGCATCTCGAATTGTTCTGGAAAGAGGATGGTAAGACCTTGCACACTCCATAACAAATTCAGGCAATTCAGCTGTGACTGGAAACGCCGAAGCTTGAATAATCTCGCTTCTTTAATTGCCCGCATGAGAGATGTCCTTCCAGCTCTGGATCTGTCAATTAAATCAGTGATGGGTTTAGGGCATATGTCTGTATCATTGACTTCAGCAAATCTGGAAGCTATGCATGATTCAGTTGATCCTTTTCTTTCATCATGCTTCAACATGGCTGGAACAATCTTTGTCTGAGCTCTTTTTCTTTTAATTCTGTCGGAATCCCTTGTAATTGGATCAATTTGTGCAGATCTGACAATTTCTTCTGATTGGGAAGAGATATTCAATGTATCTGACATTGATTTGAACTTCTTTTCACTAATATGAGCACCTGTGATGAATACCTGGGCACTTATACCAACATGCAGACAATCAGAATAACAAAAATCAGGCTATTCCAACCCAATGCGCCAAAATTAGAAGTTTCCCGGCAATGGAAAACACTCTTTAATGCAAAATCCTCCTTCCTTTGGCGCCAAAACTTATCCGGGCTGTAAACTTCATAAAAAAGAATTAACTGCTTCTCAATTATGGCATCCCATGCTTATATAGCCATCTGCATGCTATTTTTAATAATTGTCTTTTCCTATTTCTAGCCATTTAATTAATTAAAAGTCACGCCTTTTCATCCAATTTGGGGGCCCAATTCTGCATGCTTCTAATTGCTTTTTAATGAATTTATTTTATTTATTTTTAGCATGCATCCTTGACTTCTCTTTAGCTCATCCACTTGCATTGACTTTCTTACTATTTATGGCGCCAAACTCAGCTAGAAATACCATTAATAAATACCATTAATCACATGCATTAATGCCCAGGTGGGTTGCACTTTTTGACAGGGGTATTTGTTAAAAATAGAAAGTCAAAGTGATGGGAATCTCCAACCTGCATTGCAGCTCCAAAAATCCCATCTTTCACTTAAGTGATTTTATTTTATAATGAGAATTTTCATTCTGCATTGCAAGTAAGAAATTCCCGCTTGCCTGCCACCTTTGAAATTCCTATTACAGCTTAAGTGACTTTGACTTGATGGGAAAAAGTAACTTGCTATGCAGAGAAGAAATTCTTGTCTGCCTGCCACTACCAAAATTCCCACCAGCAGCTTAAAGTCTTCCTTACAAAAAGTGCGACTTGCATGAAAGATAGCTTGGTGTCCTCAGATTTCACCTTGAAATCTAGGACTTCCCATTTGAAATTTTTTTGTTCTTTTTTAGAATAACAGGTCTTTTTGTGTTTTTATTGCCAGAAGATGTCTGTATTATGTTAGATATTCTCAGTGAATCATATGAGCCAATTTCGACAATTACCAAGATGCCCAAAGTCATTTTATCCTTTTGCCAAGTTTTGTCTGCGAGAAATTTTTATTTAATTATTTATTGAATAAATAATGCCCCGTTTGAAGTAAATTGTGCTTCGGTTGAATCCTGTTGAAGTTTTGCATGCCAATATTCACTCATCTCAATAGGGTTTTCACCAGAAATGAATTCAGGGCATTGTCTGCAACTTCTGGCAACATTTTTTGCTTTTATTAATTTCTTTTGCGTTTTTCCCCGGTTTTCTCCGCAGTTTCTCTGTGAATTTTTCCTAGGTCAATTCTTTCGCCAGTATAGTCTGTTTAATTGCCCGAAGCATCTGGAGATCATCTACCAACACAACACTAGAAGGAATCAACCTCAAAATGCACACTGCTAACCAAAAATGATGAAGTCATGCACAAAAAGCCTCTCCCAGGCAAGTCGCATTTTCTGGAATTAGTGAGTGTAAGCTGGAATGGGATTTTTGGTAGCTACAGGCAGGTGGGAATTTATTATCTGCTTTGCAGGGTACTTTTTCCCATGAAGTCAAAGTCACTTAAGCTACGATGGAAAATTTAGAGGCGGCAGGCAGGCGGGAATTTCTTACCTGCCTTGCAGGGTAAAAATTCCCGTTATAAAAAAAAGAAAAATCGCTTAAAGCACTGATGGGAATTTTCTGCATGCCGAGTAGGCTAACTTTTCCCATCAGAAGATTTTATTCACCCATACAGGTCGCACTTTTTAGAAAGTCACTTAAGTTGCAGTGGGAAAATTGGAGGTGACAGGCAGGCGGGAATTTCTTACCTACCTTGCAGGGTAAAAATTCCCATGATGAAAGTCAAATCACGTAAGTGGAAGAAGGGATTTTTAGAGCTGCGGAGTAGGGTGAAAATTCCCATTCGAAGTTGACTTCTTAAATTTAGAATTCACTCATGCCAAAAAGTGCGACCCATTTGGTAATTAAATAATGATATTAATGATATTTATTAATAGTTTTTCTGCCTAATTTTGGCGCCATGGATGAATAGAAAGTCAATGCATGAAGGCTAGTCAAAGAGAACTGAAGGAAGGATGCTAAAAATAAATAAATAAAATTTATTTAATGACATCTAACAACATGCAAAAATAGGCGCCCAATATTGGTGAATAAACATCATTGTTTATTAATTAATTGCCAAGAATAGGGTGGACAATTATTAGAAATAGAATGCTGAGGGTTATATAAGCATGGACTGCCATAATGAAGATGTAATTAATTCTTTTTGCAAAGGATTGTAGCCCGAACAGTTTTGGCGCCATAAAACCAAGGAAGGAGGATTTTTGCATCAAAAAGTGTTTTTCATTGTTAAAGAGACAAAGTTTCATTGAGCTTAAGCCTTGTTAATTATCTGCATGTTGGTATAAGTGCTCAGGTGAAGTTAAAAATATTTATGCTTGCTTTGCATGCAAGCAAAACTTCAAATTTTAGGGCAACAAACTTTATATGTAGATTTTGGTGATAAAGATCAAGTATTCGTGCCATGGACTCCATCTTTGTCTGAATAAAATTACAGGTATTCATCACAGGTGCTCAAATCAATGTCAGGTACATTGAATGTCTTCCAAATCTGAAGAAGTCAGATCTGCACAAATGGATCCAATTGCAAGGGATTCCGGTAGAATTAAAAGAAAAAGAGCTTAGACAAAGATTGTTCCAGCCATGTTGAAGCATGATGAAAGAGGAAAGATCAGCAGAATCATGCATAGCTTCCAGATTTGTTGAAGTCAATGATACAGACATAGGCCCTGAACCTATCACCGATTTAATTGACAGATCCAGATCTCATAATTGCAAAGGCTTCCGGCAAAAAAAATCATCCTTTTGTTTCCAACACAACCCGTGTAGAAGTCAATGCATGGAAAATTCCTTCTAGGATCTTGTGCATGTGCTCCCAATCTTCCAGTTGAAGCCTTCATTGAATTTACTTTGCATGTACTGAAGAAGAATTGCAAAAACTTCAAGGATAAAAGGGGAAGACACGTCAGAGGTAACACCCCGCAGGCAAATCACAATCATGCATAGCTTCCAGATCCAGTTTGGTAAGAATCAAAGGCAAAAGAGTCAACCGCATGCAAAAAAAAGAAGAAGAAGAAGACTGGGAGGGTTGCAGCTTTCTTCTTATTTATTTTCCTCCTATTTTCTCCGACAAAGTAATTGAGCAATAAATTAAATTATAAAACTTAAGTGATTGGTTTAAAAGCCATTACTTGAAAAAGTCACTTACTTGGAAATAGGGTGGCAGACATGCAAAATAGAAGGTTCTATTTTTCAGTTATAAATCATGCATGTCATGCAAAGAGGAATTCTAAGGAGGAAGATTGCCAGCTGCTACCCTTTTCTATAACTTCTGCAAGCGGGAATTCATTTAAAGCTTCCTATTTGTAATTGCTCTTTATACACTATAAATAGAGGAAGAACCTACGGGTTAAAGGATCAGAATTTGTAATCAACATTCTTGTGTTCCAGACTTTGAGTTGAAACCCTTGATAGCTTTTTGAAAGTAGAGGCATAGAAACAATGCAAATTTCCGGAGAACTTTGTGTCAACGGTGCATTTTGTTTCTTGTTTCTTTCTAGATCTATTCATAAACTTTGTGTTATTCTAGATCTAGATCTGAAAGTCTCTGGTGTCCCCAGATTTCGCCCTGAAATCTGAGACTACCCCTGTGTTAAAATTTTTGTACTTTTAAAATAATGAGTCGTTTTGTGTTTTAATTGCCAGAAAGTGTCTGTAATGTGTCAAGATATTCCCAAGGAGCCATATTAGCCATTTTTGCCAAATACCCAGATGCCCCAAAATTGTTATATTCTGTCGTCGGGATTTGTCTGCGGGGAATTTGTATTTAATTATTTTGAGCCCTGTTTGAGGCAATTTGCGCTCCGATTTACCCCTGTTGTGATCGAACATATCATTATTTCTATATACTAGTAGGGTTTTAACCAGGAATGAATCCTGGGCTTTATTTGTAACTTCTGGCAACGTTTTGTGTTTTTTGTGTTTTCCTGTTTCGTTTTTTGTGAAATTTCTTTGGATCAATTCCTTTACCGGTTTGGCCTGATTCTTGGCCTGGAGTATCTGGAGATCACATACGCATGTTGTGCCAGAAGGAATTCGCCATCGGAGATTTGGTTCTCTTGGAAAAGACGAAGTCGTGCACCAAAAAGCTTCTTTTGGGCTGGCCGCATTTTCGGAAAAAGAGGGTTTGAAGTGGATCATGGGATTTTTGGAAGTAGCAGGCAAGTGAAAATTTTGTACCTGCTTAGCAGGGTACTTTTTCCCATGAAGGCAGAGTCACTTAAGTTATGATGGGAAAATTGGAGGCAGCAGGCAGGCGGGAATTTCTTACTTGCCTTGTAGGGTAAAAATTCCTATTGTGAAATAAAAGAAAAATCACTTAAGGCATTGATGGGATTTTCTTACCTTCCTTGCAGGGTAAATAATCCCATTATGAAAGTCAAACAACTTAAGTGGATCATGGCATTTTTGGTCGTAGCAGGCAGGTGGGATTTTTGTACCTGCCTTGCAGGGTACTTTTTCCATGAAGGCAAAGTCACTTAAGTTATGATGGGAAAATTAGATGCAGCAGGCAGGCGGAAATTTCTTACCTGCCTTGTAGGATAAAAATTCTCATTGTGGAATAAAAGAAAAACAACTTAAGTGAATCATGGGATTTTATTGCCGACCTAGCAAGGTAAATAATCCCATTATGAAAGTCAAACGACTTCAGTGAATCATGGGATTTTCAGGGCTGCCTTGCAGAGTAAATAATCCCATTGTCATGTGATTTTTAAAAATAAAAATTCCTTATTCTAAAAAGTGCGACCCACCTTGGGTGAATAATAATGCATTGAATAAATATTTGTTAATATTTATTCACCCAATTTTGGTGCCCAGGCTTGTGGAAAAGTCAACAAAGGCAAAGGACAAAAGGTGGTTGAAAATAGATTGCTCTAAAATTAAATAAATTAATTTATTTAATGGCAGCCCCTTCATGTCAAAAAGTGCGCCCCTTTTGGGAGAAAGATAATACTTTTTAAAGTATTAAATAATTAAATTAATTCCTATTTTCAGTGGCTAAGATTAAAGCACACTGTGAAGCTTAACTGAAGT
Organism: Taxus chinensis; assembly: GCA_019776745.2. Taxonomy (NCBI): domain Eukaryota; kingdom Viridiplantae; phylum Streptophyta; class Pinopsida; order Cupressales; family Taxaceae; genus Taxus; species Taxus chinensis. The sequence continues at coordinate 820,026,470 of CM034150.1, read as the reverse complement.
GAAGAGTGGATGATTAAATTGAATAAATTTAATTTATTTGATGGCTGTCCTTAAACATGCAATTTTAGCACATCAGTTAAAGAGAAAAACATGATTTTTAATTAATTAATTGCTAGGAATAGGAGGGACAATTATTAATTATAGAATTATGAGGGTTATATAAGCATGGGCTGCCATAAGGATGAATTAATTAATTCACAGGTAAAGAAGTGCAGCCCAGAGAAAAAGTGCGCCCCATTTGAAGAGGATTTTTGCTCAAAAGAAGGTGAAATCAAGGCTAAAAACTTCCAATTTTGGCGCATGCATTGAAGGATGTTGATTTGTGTTTGCATAATTGTTTGCATAAGTGATACTCAGGTGAAGTTGGAAAAATTCATGCTCACTTTGCATGCAAATAAAACATCAATTTTTGGGGCAGCAGGCTTGAATAGTGCAGATTTTTATGATTAAAATTCACTGTTCATGTTCCGATTGCCATCTTTGTCTGAATTAATTGCAGGAATTCATTACAGGTGATTTACAAAAGAAAATGAGCTTTAATCAATGTCCAATACATTGAATATATCCTCCGAATCTGAAGAATTATCCAAATCTGCACCAGTTTTGAATAATTTCGGTCGAGTAAGAAAAAGAATTGTTCAGACAAAGATAGACACAGCCATGGCAAAGAAGGATGAAAAAGAGAGCAAAACGGAGTCATGCATCACTTATAAATTTGCAGACATTGGAAACACAGATCTAGGTCCGGAACCTCTTTCCGAATTGATTGACAAATCCAGAGCTGGAAAGACTTCCCTCATGCGTGCAGTCAAAAGCAGTGGAATCATTCGAACTGCAACATTTCCATTCACATCATTTCCATTCACATCCCAGCTGCCAGAATTCGTTATGGAGTGTGCTAGATCCAGATCCAGATTCAGATCCATAATTGCAAAGGCTTCATCCTCTTGTTTCAAATGCAGTTCGTGAAGAAGTCAGTGCGTGGAAAATTCCTTCCAGGATCTTGTGCATGTGCTCCCAATTTTCCAGTTGAAGCCTTCATTGAAGTTGCATTCACCTGGAGTGATTTCCAAAATTTTTAATTGTTCATATGCAATTAAAAATAAAGAGTTATGGAAAACATTGCACTGATGCATGTACAGGAGAAGAACTGCAAAAGCTGATGCATGTACAGGGGAAGAATCGCAAAAGCTTCAAAGATAAAAGAGAAGACAAGGCGAAGGCAAAATTCTAGCCGCTTCCAGATCCAGCTCGCTTCCATATCTAGTTTGTTGTTTCCAGATCCAGCCGTTTCCAGATCCAGCCATTTCCAATTCCAGCTTGTTGTTTCCAAATCCAGCTTGCTTCCAGATCCAACTACTCCCAGATCCAGTTTGGTGAGAATCAAAGGCAAAAGAACTGGCTGCATGCAGACATGAAAAAGGAAAAAACTGTAGCTTTCCTCTTCTTTCTTCTTTCCTCCGACAAAGTAATTGAGCGATCAATTAAATTATACAACTTAAGTGGTTGGTTTAAAAGCCATTACTTGAAGTCAATTACTTGGAGATAGGTGGCAGACGTGCAAAATAGAAGGTTCTATTTTCAGTTGCAAATCATACATGTCATGCAAAGAGGAATTCCAGGAGGGAGATTGCCAATTGTTTCTTTTCCCACTTCCACATGTGTCAGTTCAACTAAAAGCTTCCGACTTGTACTTTCCCTTCTACATTTTATAAGTAGGAGAAGAACCTCCGGGTTAATGATCAGAATTTGTACGTAGCAATTTTGTGTTCTAGACTTTGTGCTGAAACCCTTGAGAGTCACTTGAAGCAAAGGAATATACAGGAGCAGATTTCCGGAGAACTTTGTGTCACGGTGTATTGTGTTCTTTGCTTTTCATCTTAGATCTTATAATAGACTGTGTTATTTCAGATCTAGATCTAGAGCTACCTTTGCTTAGAATTATGTGTTTATATCTATTGGTTTCTTCTAGGTGCATGCAATCAACTCTGCTATCTATTGATTGGGATGCACATCTTCCCCATTTCTTCTCTGTGTTTATATAATTCCTTTTCCCTTCTTCTATAAATATTTCCTTTCTTTAAACAGCTGCTTACTTGCTGCAGAACTGTTCAGTTATGGTTCATGAACTGAGTAGTTAAAGTAAAACGCCATTTAGATATTAGCATACTTTAATTGACAAATCTGACATGGGAGCCTCACCGGTAAATGAGGGAGATTTATCTCATGACTGCCTAGGTTTTGTGCTATGTAGAAAATCTAGCCAACAGTTTCCTTTGCTTCTAATTCTGTATGTCTAGATCTATTTGTTCTATGTGCATGCAATAAACTCTGTAAACTATTGCTTGGGTTGCACATCCTCTCTATTTTCTTCCGTTTCCTATTATTTTCCTGTTCTACAATTTTTCTTTTCATTTACAGCTGCTTACTTGCTGTAGAACCGCATAGCTATGGTTCATGAGCTACACGGTTAAAGTAATACCCACAAATAGATATTTGGATATATAACTGACAAAATCTTACACGGGAGTCTCACTGGTAAATGAGGGAGATTTATCTCATGACTGCCTAGGTTTTCAGCTATGCAGAAAATCTAGCCAACATAGCTCTTTTCCAAAAGTGCGACTTGTATTGCGACTTCTGCATTTAAAATTGCGTGAAAATTCGTCACTGAAGGCAGTGTAGAAACTGGACTGAGGCAACCATGAAAATTTCGACTGGTATGAAGACAACATTTCTTTCCTTTTTTGGATTTTTGGTGAAGGAAACACAAGGACAGAATAAAATTTGCCATTTTTGGAAAGGGTCTGGGAAGATGTAGTAGCAAAAATTTGCATGTGCCATAATTTTCATTCCATGGCTCCGTTTTAGGTGTCGTTTTCTCTAAAAGTGCATATTTTCTCGAGCTCTACACCTTGATGGCAATATTTTTCTTATTTTCATAAAATCCATTTTTTCACCTTTTTGGACCAAGCGACTTCTTGCAATCTTTTGAAAGAATCCTGAGCTCTGATCACCTTTTAGACAGATTAGTAATTAAAAATATTGGATAGCTTTTCAAAACCCTAGGCCTGGGAAAGATCTGGCAGGAAGAATGAATAGGCTACAGGAATTGCTAGAGAAAGCAAACCAAAACATAGACAAAAAGAAATAAAACAAAACTAAAGAAGCTGTAGACAATTGCTCGAAATTTTTTTCTGATTAGCTGATCTACAAAAAATCTTCCCCTCGGGTAAATGTTTTGTGGTAATAATGATGGGGTGAAGTGTTTTATATAACCTAAATCCTCCAATTTTAGCTTAATCTATTTTTAAAAGAACTTTATTTATTTAAGAAATAAATAAATAAAACACTTGCAGACAAGGTCTGACGAAGGGATTGAGTGAGCTTTGGCATGTGGGTATTTGTCAAATTTGGCTTTTATGACTCTCTGGGGATATCTTAGAGCAATGTAAACAACGGCAGGCAAAACAAACACGACCCGTTACTTGAAAATAACAAATTTTTTAAAAGGGGTAGTCTTAGATTTTAGGGTGAAATCTCGGGGACACCAAAAATCATGGATTATATTTCAGTTTTCATCATCCATATTGATGATTTATTTTTGTACTACCCATTCTTAGTGGGTCGCCTAGGTTTAGTGCCTTTAATGAGGCTTAATAAAAGATTATAATGACTTTAAGAGGTCAACCTTGCTATTCCAAGCCTTGGTGCCAAAAGGAGGTTATAAAAGAAGATTATAGGGCTTATTTGGGGCATCTAGACTTTGGCCCATTTTTTTATTTGAGCATTGTGAGCTTGTTGCTCCATGTTCTTCCACTTGAGGACGAAAACCCTCTTGTGTGGCTTCCTAGAAGGATGAAAACCTTTCTAGTGGTTTTGTTGGAGGACGAAAACCCTTCAACATTAATTGAGCAAGAGGAGAATTGCATATTTGAAGAAAGGAAAGCATATTCAAATTTTTATTGGCATGGAGCAGCCTTCCCTAGGTGGAGCGACCTCCCTTAGAGGGTGGTTTGGTGCCCTAGAGGACATAAAATTGAGATTTCACTTCATTTTCTGATTTGATATATTTTAAAAGACTGGAATCTCCATTTTGGTGATTTTTGATGAGGGTTAACTATTTTTCCTAGCCCTTAGTTTTGGCTAGTCTGCTTCTGATTTTAAATAATTAATTCCAACCGTGTAATTTGATATTCCATCAATCTTTTGATGTATTTGTAATTCATAAATATTGTTGTGGATAGAGTAATTGTTTTGTAGCATTATTCATCGATTTGTATGGTGAAAAGTGGAGTTGAATTCCATAAACAATTCATTGCCCTAGAATATTGTTAAATTCAGATTATTTTCAATTGGCTAGTTTTAAAAATTAGATTTGGTTATTTGGTGTTTGAGCTAATTTCCTTAATTTTCAGTTTTATCTCCAAAAGGGATATTACAGTGGTATCAGAGGACGGATTCTCATAGGCCTAGCGTTTCAATGAAAGAAGGCAACAAGGGTTTGATACTATCAAAGAAGGAGAACACTATGAACTCAAGTAGCTAAAGTTGATAAATTAATTTCTGGCCAAGAGAGAATTACGGATACCATGGGTTTTCTTGCCCTCTCTCTCCAAAGGATCATTGAACCTAGGGTTCAAAGTGGTGAAGGTAGCTCGATTGGAGCTAATTATGCTAAGCGACCTATGGGATCAGCCTGAGGATGTATTTCGAAAGCCATTTTCCTTCTTAGAGAGGAGGTTATTCTGGAGGAAGAAGCAAGGCCTACAAGTGGATGGAACATCGCTGCAAGTTATGAGGAATACATGGCCTTACCAAGGGAGATTCGTGAAGTTATTTCACTCACGGAATTCATAGGAGTGAATCAAGAAAGACCTAGGCCCAAGCCTAGACATCACATGCCACACAAGAAAAGGAAGAAAGCACGAAGTTTGTTGAAGAGGGGACCAAAACCCCAAGTTCGCCATGCAAGGATGGAGATACCTATTTCCCTAAGGAGAAGAGGGAGGAAGAATTATTGCAGCAGCTGATTATTAAAAGGGAGCAGCCCTTGGGAGCCGCAGAAGCTCCCACCACCATGGCCAAAGGTGGACCCTTCATTGATTTTTCTTGCAGCCCTAAGGAAGCACAAGAAGAGGAAGAAATGGCTAAGCAAGAGCCAAGAGAAAGGAAAGGTAAAGAATTTTTAATTATCAATAATATTTCCTTGAATTCTAATGGTTGCATATTGGAAAATACTAAGGGCACTTGGGAGCATGAGAGGAAAAATGAAGGGAATCTTGAGAAACAAGAGGGTGAAATGAATAGCTCAAGCAATTCTCATATGAAAATAAAAGATGGAGTCATTAAGGAAGTTGAATTGGTGCAAGAGATTTAAGGCCATGACACTTGCACCCATTCTGAAGAATCAACTTCATAAGGCAAATATTGCTCATTCTGTGGTTAATATTGAAAATGTTTTGACATGTGATGAATCCAGAAATGAAGCAAGGGGTGTTGAGCATGATGGGGAAGAGGAAGGGATGGTTGGAAACCCTTCTCCAATGAAAAATGATGGCAATAAGCCTGCTGATCTGTTCAGAACAACAGACAATAAGAGGTAGATTTATGGTGTCCATGATCACGGTAACATCTACAAAGCTACCCTATGTGAACACCATCAAGATATGGTTGAAGCTTAAGCAGAAAATGATTCACTTATTGAATATGAGGAGAAGAAGAAGGCTGATTTCAACTCAGAAATTCTGATTCATAATATTTGGAAATATGGAGGATGTTTCGATCACTCTTCATCCGACATGGGAAGGTAGACATGTGGGGAAAAACTTAAGGTATGATGACATTTTATCACCTTTTATATCAATGTCATGCTTATGTCAATATGGAATTTTTTTCGTTAAGGATCACATGTCATGTTTGGGTGATGTTGTTATAAAGAAAGCTGAACATTTTGATATCAACTTAAGGTATGGAAGTCTTTCAAATGCATTGTTTACAACATTTCAATTTGTGGGCCAATATGAGAGGCATGACAAAGAGATGGATATGGTTTGGTAACATAAGGTATGTTCATTTTCCAAGCTTTGCACACAAACCTAATTAAAGCTTCATAACAAGGATGGAAGATAAATATGTATGTTCCATGTTGATATTTGAGCAAGCAAGGTTCAATATTACAATTCCTAGAAAAGGAAGGTTTGATTGCAAATGATGCAAGACTTGATTTTTGGGACTATAAGCTTGTTGTTACAAGTTTTCATAAGTATGGAGAACATCTTTTTTCAGATCTCATTTCATCATACTTGCTGATTGGCACAAGAAGGCAATCCGTAATGGAAGATAATTTTCAGTTTTTTAAGGCATTATCGGTCACCGATTGATGTATTCTCAGCTATGGTCACTTCAATTGGGAGTAATATGCATATTTTCAAACATAGATTGAACAATTTGATTAGGTTCGGTACAACAATTGGTATGCAACTTGTAAATCAAGTTTTGGTGTTCCAAACACTCCACTTGGGGCAATCAAAGGGTCTTCCACAATAAGGTAATCTTTTCGATTCATCAATTTTGAGACACACTTATTTTTTTTCTACCTCATTTTTGTGTTAAATCTAAGTGTTGTGGGAGAATGGAAAATAGTATGGTGTCCATTTCAGAGTATCATAGGACATACCCATTTGCAAGAGATAGAAGTGTTATCAAATGCATAAAGTTTTGCCACTTGGGGTTATGGTTTGGGTTCCAAAGAGCCAACAAATCATTGGAGAAGTTTTGGAAAATGTTCCACTATGCATTGAAGAGTATAATAAGCATGTTCATAGGCAGCCATTAGAGATGGTAATTTTCAGTTTTTCAAAACTCCTATTCTAATCACTTGTGATGAATGTTCAGTTCTCATCACTTCATTGGATGGTAGGATGCACATTTTTTAGTCATGAGTTGGACAAATCGTGGGGGTTATGGACAGCATGGTAAGTACGTAACCCAAAATACTTATTTTGGTGTTCCAAGCATTCACTTTTGGGCAAAAAGATTCTCCCCTACATCAAGGTAATGGTTTGGGTATCATCTAATTTGTGGCACCATAACATGATGAGTTTTCAAGTGGGCATGATGGTTGATTGTTGTTGTGAAATTAGAATTCAAAGGGGTAATAAGAAATATGATTTTCTAAAGATTAAGGTCAATATGTCTACAGGTTTCAATTGTAGGCCTACTACTCATAGTTTTTCAGTGTATGCGAATCAAATTTCAGCCTCCTATATTACTCATGGACATTTATATTCTTCGTGAAATTTCAGTTTGCTAGTTGTTTTGTCATGATTATAAGACTGAAATTACAAAAATCAGGTTTTGGGGCTGCCATTTTTAGTCATGAACAACGTAATATGTTTACATTTTTTTGAGAGCATTCCTTCATGGAGATAATGAGTAACAAATATTTTAGTTGGAAGGAGGGAAGAAATTAGGTTGTGGCGAGTTATTTTTAGATTTTTAGATTTAGATTTTTGATGGAAAAATGCATGCTCACAGTTATTTTTGGGATGCAACCTTGATAAAGTATTTGGAAGTCGTCATCTAAATAAAAATCATTAAGTGGCATCAAGCAACAAAAGAAAGCTAGTTGTCATGTTTCAAAGGCATGACAAAGGGGATGTAAAGGTGTTGTTAAACACTCTTGTTTTCTTTAATATGTTTGCTTCATTTCTAGGTATGTCGAATAAGAAGCAGGTCAAGATTCAGTTGGGATCTGGGTTCTTGCAATTGCTAAAGGCACAAGCAATTTCGGGAAGGGAGGACTATAATGTCCCCCTTTTTCGAATTAATTTGAAATAAAGAATTCTTTGGCAAGTAATGGTTGAACAATGGAAAATCGTGGATTATATTTCAGTTTTCATTATCCATATGAACATGATTTATTTTTGTATTACCCATTCTTAGTGGGTCGGCTGGGTTTAGTGCATTTCACGAGGATTAATAAAAGATTATAATGAGTTTAAGAGGCCGGCCTTGTTATTCCAAGCCTTGGCACCAAAAGGAGGTTATAAAAGAAGATTAGAGGGTTCATTTGGAGAATCTAGATTTTAGCGCATTTTTCTATTTGGGCATTGTGAGCTTGTTGCTCCATGTTCTTCCACTTGAGGATGAAAACCCTCGTGTGTGGCTTCCTAGAAGGAAAAAAACCCTTCTAGTGGTATTGATTGAGCAGGACGAAAACCCCTTGCAACATTGACTGAGCTTGAAGATTATTACGAATTCAACGGAAAATACTTAATATTAATCTTTTATTTGGCATTGTGTAGCCTTCCCTAGGTTGAGCAACCTACCTTGGAAGGGTGATTTGATGCCCTAGAGGGCATAAAATTGAGGTCTCACTTCATTTTCTGATTTGGCATATTTTATAAGGCTGGAATATCCATTTTGGTGATTTTTGGCAAGGGTTTGTTATTTTTCCTAGCCCTCAATTTTGGCTAGTCTGCTGCTGATTTTAAATAATTAATTATAGTTGTGAAATTTGATATTCCATCTATCTTTTTATGTATTTGTAATGATCAATAAATATTTTTAGTGGATAGAATAATTGTTTTGTGGCATTATTCATAGATTTTTATGGTGAAAAGTGAACTGGACTTCCATAAAGAATTCAATTCCCTCGAATATTGCTAAATTTAGATTATTTTTAGTTGTTTGGTTATAAAAATCAGATTTGGTTATTTGGTGTTTGAGCTAATTCCCTTAATTTTCAGTTTTATCCCCAAAAGAAGATATTATAGTGAGCCACAATTTGGGCACCTATCACTGTTAGATATCCCCCACTTGGTCCTCTCAACTACCACTCACGGTGCCATCCTCTCGGTCTCCCCACTTCTCTCGTGTTTGAGGCATCCTCTTGCTCAATAGCTTGTCTATCGGGGATGTACCTCACCTGTATAATCTGTGGCCTCTCTGCTCTCCTTGCTCCCCTTTGTCGCTGCCACCTGACTCCTGGTTGTGGGACATGCCTAACTTGGTGTGGTCTCAAGGGTGGAACAAATGCTACTGGCCCTACTCTCCCTCCTCTCTTGGACACGTCATCGTTGATACTCTAGGAGGGTGGTGGTACTACATTAACTAGCTTCCCAAACTGCAATGAAACTCTATCAACTGGGTGAATTTCCACCCACCACACATACCCACCACACATAATGTCCAGTGATATTGTCCCCTTTGTTGTCACGGTCGTGGGCCAACTGGGCCATTGGTCTATTGCCCCTTTGTAGGGCTCCCACACCACCTAATCTTGTGGAACATGAATCAATGATCTATACCCCATTGCTGCCCTCATTGTTGGACCTCTCTACAATCATGGCAAACCTCCTAAACCTTCTTCTAGAATTATGGCAATCTCCAACTAGAATAGTGGTAACCAACAACTAGAATGGTGTAGTCAAGTGGTGACCAACACCTAGAATAATGTAGTAAAGTGGTAACCAACACCTAAAATAGTGTAGTCAAGTGTACACCTAAGCAAACATATCCCATAAGTGTAGGGAAACTCCAAGTGAGGTGGAATATCTCGAGTAGGATAATATAAATAAAGCGAGGAAAATAAATCCTACACTAACAAGGATATGGTTTTTGGGCCATAACTTCTGACTCGAAGCTACAAATTGTACAAAATTGGTGGCGTTGGAACCGTCTCGTCAAGGGCTTCATTTTCGCATAAAGAAATGCAGGAAATGATGGAATTTTGGGGGTCAAAATTGCAAACATGGGTTCTGCAGGGAAAAATACAGTTTTGATAGTTCAACTCCCCAGATTTATTGCTTCATGGTGCCCATACCTCCTTTTGCAGGTCGAATGACAAGAGGAATGACATGTTAGGGGTGTTCATGTGGCCTTACAGGGATTTATTGCATTTGGTTGGTGGTTGGATACAAAATGGTGCATTTCCCTCTCTTTCCCCCCCCTCTCTCTCTCCCCTGTTCTATATGTTGGCAAAATTATTCATTTGTAAGAGTTGGACTATCTCAATTTGCAGGGGCATCATGCCAAAATGTTGTTCTAGGAAGATATGGGTTGCAGACCTCAGATTTGGACTCTGCATTGTGTTTTCCACTCTCTACTTCAGTAGTAATGGTCTATGTATACTTTTATTGTAATAAAATCTTGTGTTTGTGGCACTCTTTCTGCCCTATACTTATTTTTCATTGCATTCTTTCCTCCTATTCCTTCTTTGGTATGTTGTGTGTTGTATTTGCAGGTTTCTACATTTTTGTCGTGTTTTGTGTGAGAAATGGAGGGTCAAAATGTTGTTTTTGTCTGTGACACATGTGTCTGCCCTCTCCTTCTCCGTTCTCTTCTCATTTTTCTCTCATGGAGAGTGTTCATCCCTCTTTTCTTGGTGCTATTACCTTTGTTTTAGCTTAGTTTGTTTATGTTTCCTCTTCTCTTCCTCTCTCTCCCCCTGGTTACTTGGATGTGTTAGAATAAGCTTATCTTAGAGGTAGTTTTAGTGTTAGCATTAGGAAATAGGTAGAGGAACGAACCTTCTTTGCAGGTTTCTCTCAAGATGCAAGGTCCCACACTTGGAGACAATCCCATGTTCACCAAAAGTGTTGATTTTCCATGATCAAATCGAGGGTGGTACTTTTACGTGATAATAGTTCTGACATGCCTGATGGGACAAGATTGAAGAGCTTTACAACTTCATATCACCGAGAGTGATGTTTTCTTGATGATATCTAGCCTTGGGAGGTAGTTCCCAGCACATCTGATGACTCCACTAGTCCAACAAACCCATTTTTTCAATCAATAGACCACTTTCCACCATTTAAGTCCTCTTTTCCATGAAGTTGTGTAATCATGACTTCATTTCCACATTGGAACCCTTAGTTTCAAGAGTAGTATTAGTCCCCTCCATCTCCTTCTTTCCAAATCAGTTTTATGGGCCTTATCATGATGAATCTGCATATGACCCAACTCCCACTGATCCAATGGTTATTCAACTAACCATGGTGTTGTTCAAGAACAATGGTATGTTGACCTTGGAGGTAGTTCATAACTGAAGATGATTTGCAGGTTAAGATTCTATCGAGTCAGTCTCAGAAATAGGTATGCTGCCGAATGCGACAAAACGATACTCGCAAGAGGATGGGAGAGCCCTGGGTTTGGTTGGATCGATAGAGGCCGTACTTGAGACTGAACCCTTGAATATAAAGAGAAGGGGGGGGGACCCCCTATAGATATATCTCACTCTCGAGTACCGAGTACTAAAGGCCCATTTTCTTTGTTGGTACTTGGAATTTTGTTGGTGAATCAAGTTCGTTGATAAATGACCTTTGGATCGGAACGACATTTATGCGCGAGAGGAGGTCGGGGGGGAGGTTCTATCAGTCATCTGAATTCAGGGGTTGGGGATTAGATAGCCCCCCCTAGAGAGAATAGAGGGTCAACTAATTAGAGTTCCCCATAGTTAGATAGGGGTAGAGAGAACTAGGCCTCGCCCCCAGTTAGAATAGATATTCTTTTTGGGCTTCCCTAGATGGAGGCAAACATGGTGCAGATCAGGGCTACATTTCAGATCATGCAAGCTAAAAAACCTGGTTTCAAGCAACATTGTCCATGGGGAGGTACTATACCTAGTTAGTTTAGTCCCTAACAAAGGCTAGACGTAATGAGCGAATTTCTTACTCAAATGGTTGAATTTATTGCAAATTTACAAGCATTGGAGTCTAACAAATCTAAGGTTGAAGAGCCCTATCAATGGGGTATCCCTTCACCATCACCATGTAGATATATGATGCCTCCTTATCAGCCTGAATCATCTCAGCCCAAGATCCAAGTCCCTAGCTTTCTCAAAGCTTCTCTTTGCATCCCTTCTCCTCCACAAAAGGACACTACACCTCCATCATTCCAACCAATGCAAAATCAGCTAGAAGCTCAATCCCCCCCTCCTCTCACATTCCCAAACCCATTTTGGGAAGAAACTGATCAGAAAATCAGTTTGGGAGGGCAGCTGGGTAGATAGGATCTCATGCAAAATTTGAAGGATTGGAGCTCACAGTTTGAAGCCAAACAAATTCCACAGCTGATTAAGCCAAAACTCTAATACCACTGTAATGTCCCTTTCGAGGGCTGAAACTGAAAATAAGGGCTTGGGCTCAAACCCAAATGAGAGAAATTAGATTTTTGGAACAGCAACTATGAAACCCTAGCAGTGGTGTGCCCAGATTTCATCCTGAAATTTGTGACTACCCTATTCTAAAAATTTTCGTACTTTTAAAATAATGGGTCGTTTTGTGTTTTTATTGTCTGAAAGTTCTTGTATTGTGTCAAGATATTCCCAAAGAGCCATATTAGCCATTTTCACCAAATACCCAGATGCCCAAAATTGTTATATTCTGTCGTCGGGATTTGTCTGCGGGAAATTTGTATTTAATTATTTTGAACCTCATTTGAGGCAATTTGTGCTCCGTTTTAACCCTGTTGTGATCAAACATACCATTATTCATATATACTAGAAGGGTTTTAACTTGGAATAAGTTCTGGGCTTTATTTGTGACTTTTGGCATTTTTTTCGTGTTTTTGTGTTTTCCCGTTTCATTTTCTGTGAAATTTCTCTAGATCAATTCCTTTGCTGGGTTAGCCCGATTCTTGGCCTGGAGTAGCTGGAGAACATATACGCACGTTATGCCCGGAGGAATTCACCATCGGAGGTCTGGATCACCGGGAAAAAGCAAAGTCGTGCACAGAAAAGCCCCTGCGGGGTTGGGCGCATTTTTTGGAAAACAAAGGATTCAAGCTACAGTGGAAAAAATAGAAGCAGCAGGCAGGTGGGAATTTTATATCTGCCTAGTAGGGTATTTTTTCCCATGATAGAAAATTCACTTAAGCTGCATGGAAAAATTAGAGGCGGCAGGCAGGCGGGAATTTATTGCCTGCCTTGCAGGGTAAAAATTCCCATGGTGAAATAAAAGAAAAGTGACTTAAGTGAAATCACGGGATTTTATTGCCTGCCTTGCAGGATAAATAATCCCATTGTCAAAGTCAAATCACTTAAGTGGATCATGGGATTTTCGGGGCTGCCTTGCAGGGTAAAGAATCCCATTGTCATAATTTCTTAATAATAGAATTCTATTATGCAAAAAAGTGCGACCCACCTTGGGTGAATAATGATGCATTAAATAAATATTTGTTAATATTTATTCACTCAATTTTGGCGCCCAGGTATGAAGAAAAGTCAACAAAAGCAAAGGGGAATAAATCAATTGGAAATAGATTGTCTAAAATTAAATAAATTAATTTATTTAAACGCAGCCCCCTCTTGTGAAAAAGTGCGCCCCATTTAGGATATATTTAATGATTTTTGAGGCATTAAATCATTAGATTAAATTCTATTTTCAGTGGCTATGGTCAAGGCACACTGTGAAGCTTAAGTGAAGTGAAGTGTGAAGGATTAAATTGGATAAATTTAATTTATTGGATGGCTGTCCTTAAACATGCTATTTTTAAAGAGAGAAGCATGATTTTTAATTAATTAATTGCCAGGAATAGGAAGGGCAATTATTAATTATAGAATTGTGAGGGTTATATAAGCATGGGCTGCCATATGGGTGAATTATTTAATTCACAGGTAAAGAATTGCAGCCAAGAGGAAAAGTGCGCCCCATTTGAAGAAGGATTTTGCTCAGGCAAGGTGGAAACAAGGTAAAAAAAAGCTTCTGAAATTGGCGCATGCTTTGAAGGAGGTTGATCTTTGTTTGCATAATTGTTTGCATAGGTGTTACAGGTGCTAAGGTGAAGTTGGAAAAGTTCATGCTCTCTTTATGTGCAAATTAAACACCAATTTTTGGGGCAGTAGGCTTGAAAAGTGCAGATTTTTATAATTAAAATTCACTATTTATGCTACGGTGGCCATCTTTGTCTGGATTAATTGCAGGAATTCATTACAGGTGTTTTTCAAAAGAAAATGAGCTTTAATCAATGTCCAATACATTGCATATATCCTCCGAATCTGAAGAAATATCCAGATCTACACCAGTATTGAAGAATTCCAGTCAAATAAGAAGAAAAAGAATTGTTTAGACAAATATAGACAAAGCTATGGCGAAGAAAGATGAAAAAGAAATCACAACGGAGTCATGCATCATAACTGAGAATGTGAGAAACAAGGAAATGGGTGTGAAGTGTTGAGAACTTGAGATAAATGCATGTTAGAGAGACCATACTTGTTTCTATTGCTTTAGACTAGAAGGTGATTTACATGGGAAGTGTATGAAGGTCATCTTAGAAGGCTTTGGGGATTAAATGCTAGAGTTACTCTGTTTGGGTCAACATGAAGAAGCAAAAGGCTGAGTGAAAAGGTGTATGACTGTAGTAAACTCTTGGAAAGAGGTATTGTGTAAGTTCTACGATTGATCCATCCAATGAGGAGATGATTAACATGTTTTACAACATGAATAGGAAAGGAGAATGATCTATTTTTCTCAAATGCATATGTGGAAAGCTTGCAAACCCTCACCTACAGGTTACACAGTCCAGATGAAGAGGAAATGGCAAGAGTTTAAGTGTTTGAAGGCATGGAACAACCATACTGGTAAGTTTATCTTGAAGGTAAGTTCATTAAGACTCTACAGATCCAATTTGGTTCCTTGAGACCGAGTACAAGGAAAGTTATAAGCAATTTTGACCTCTTGGGTTTCCAGGAGGGTTTTCTAAGCGACTAGCTAGGGTTTACTGTTAGAAGGCTCAAACGAATGAATTTTGCCTCTAATTTCTCAAAAAGCCATGCCTACAGATCCTAGAGAGGGATTTTGAAAGAATTTTGATAAACCTAGGGTGGCATGTCTATATTTTCATGATAGTTGGGAGAAGACCAGTCACACATAGTCTAAGACCTAATTTTGAGGGGTCCTTTACAAAGGAACTAGGAGGTATGTTCTAAGTTAAACCTTGAAACTTCGAGGAGAGCTTAAACCTTGAAAAGGGTGATCAAAAAGCTTTATTTTGTGTCTTGTAATCCTTTGCATCAAAAGTTCTAAGGGGATTTGTACTGTCCCAGGCCTAGTGTTGAGCCTAGTGAACCTAGAGTGACAATGGAGGTTGAGAGAGCTAATAGAAGAGTTGAGACCAAAATTTTGTATGCACCTTAGGAGTCCTAAAGGAGAACTAATGGTGGTTGCAAACTATTCTAGGTGTTGCTAAATCACCCCAACTATGGATGGTGCAAAGATGCTTGTCTTAAGGGGATTAGAAGGTAGCTTGCGCTTGTATGGTAGGAATGGGTGGTGTGACCTCTTTGCATTCATTTTGTGATTGATACAAGCATGGTTGAGGTGTGTGAAGCAGGGGTATATGAGAGGAGATACTACAAAGAGAATTGAAGGACAAGAATTGCAAGTTAGGACTAGGAACTGAGGGAGAAGGACAATAGGATAGTTGAGAGCCAGTTGGTGCAATTTATGCTTGAGCCCTCTTCATACAAATATTTGTTGATGCTAACAATACTTTGAGGTGATGACACAGGTAAGAGTGGATAAGCCTTGGTGAAGGTTAGAAATCCAAAGAGTGCATGTACAAGAGAACGAATCAGTTGAGAAGCCTTGGGAATGAAGGAGTAAGATATGTTGAAATAGGAATGAGTTAATTGATGTTGAATGGGCTGTTGTAGGGTGTATGCAGGGTGCCAAGCAGGGTATGATGTTTACATTAACTTCTTAAGGTGGACCAAAGCAAGATCTCCAATTATAGGCATATTTGGGCTTAAAATGATCCTCTAATGCAGAGTACAATGAAGGTTTGTGGTTAGAATCATACTGAACTTGTTGAATAGATTGAATGTGTAAATAGCTTTGCATCACATTGGATCTTGAAGGTGCTGCTCCAAGAACAATAGCAATCAGCGGGCAACCAAGGGCATATTTGAATGGAGGGCAGCCAAAGGGACTCTTGGGACAGTCAAGAACCAGATCTTTGGACCAGCCAAAGAAGCCCTTTATAAGAGCACCAATCATTCACAAGGAGCTGTCCAAAACCAGCAAAGAAGGAGAAACAAGGAATGAGCTAAGAAGGAAGAATTTGTGCTTCTCTTGCAAGGATCCATGGTCTCTTGGTCATCATTGCCTAGGTAAGGGTAATGCGAATTATATTGAGGTA
This sequence comes from Taxus chinensis, assembly GCA_019776745.2. NCBI lineage: Eukaryota > Viridiplantae > Streptophyta > Pinopsida > Cupressales > Taxaceae > Taxus > Taxus chinensis. The sequence goes on along the minus strand of CM034150.1, from coordinate 820,010,327 downwards.
TTTTCAGATTGTGAAGAAGAAGTAGAAGCTTGTGTTGATGAGGCAAAGCAAGATCATGATCTGAAAAGTTTGGACAACACTCTTGCCACTTTGTCTAGTGCCCCTAGATATCATCCATTTCGGGAAATAGGTGACCTACAAGGGAAAATAGTCATAGTCTTGATTGATATTGGAGTTACTCACAATTTCATTGATGAGAGCTTGGTTACAAGGATGGAACTGAAGGTGAAGACTTTAAAGGTTTCACGGTTAAAGTAGCAGATGGCTATTCCATCCCAAGCATAAAGAAGAGCCCACAATTTCTTTTCACCCTAAGAAAGCATGAGGCATGTGATGATTTTTTATTAATTGGCGTAGCTGATACAAATCTCGTGCTTGGAGTCCAACCAGATTTCATCCTGAAATCTGAGACTACCCTATTCAAAAAAAAAACTCGTACTTTTAAAATAATGGGTCGTTTTGTGTTTTTATTGCCAGAAAGTTCCTGTATTGTGTCAAGATATTCCCAAGGAGCCATATTAGCCATTTTCGCCAAATACCCAGATGCCCAAAATTGTTTTATTCTGTCGTCTAGGGTTTGCCTGCGGGAAATTTGTATTTAATTATTTTGAGCCCCGTTTGAGGCAATTTGTGCTCCGGTTTAACCCTGTTGTGATCGTACATATCATTATTCCCATATACCAGTAGGGTTTTAACCAGGAATGAATCCTGGGCTTTATTTGTGACTTCTGGCAACGTTTTGTGTTTTTTGTGTTTTCCCGTTTCGTTTTCTGTGAAATTTCTCTGGATCAATTCCTTTGTCAGTTTGGCCTGATTCTTGGCCTGGAGTATCTGGAGATCACCTATGCACGTTGTGCCAGAAGGAATTCGCCATCGGAGGTCTGGTTCTCTTGGAAAAGACGAAGTCGTGCACCAAAAAGCTTCTTCTGGGCTGGCCGCATTTTTGGAAAAAGGGTGTTTGAAGTGGATCATGGGATTTTTGGAAGTAGCAGGCAGGTGGGAATTTTGTACCTGCCTAGCAGGGTACTTTTTCCCATGGAAGCAACGTCACTTAAGTCACAATGGGAAAATTAGAGGCAGCAGGCAGGCGGGAATTTCTTACCTGCCTTGCAGGGTAAAAATTCTCATTGTGAAATAAAAGAAAAATCACTTAAGGCATTGATGGGATTTTATTGCCTGCCTTGCAGGGTAAATAATCCCATTATGAAAGTCAAACAACTTAAGTGAATCATGGGATTTTCGGAGCTGCCTTGCAGGAAAAATAATCCCATTGCCAATTGACTTTTAAAAATAGAAATTCCTTATTCCAAAAAGTGCGACCCCTTTAGGGAAAGAAAGGCAGCCTTAAATTAATTAATTTAATTAATTTCTTCTCCAATTTTGGCACCCAGGCTTGTGGAAAAGTCAACAAAGGAAAGTGGACAAAAGGAAGTTGGAATTAGACAGTTCTAAAATTAAATAAATATTATTTATTTAATGCAGCCCCTTCATGTCAAAAAGTGCGCCCCATTTGGGAGAGAAATAATACTTTTTTAAGTATTAAATGATTTAATTAATTCCTATTTTCAGTGGCTAAGGTCAAAGCATACTGTGAGGCTTGAGTTAACTGGAAGCAGAAGTTAAAATTAAATAAATTTAATTTATTTAATGGCAGCCATGAGCATGCACAAAATAGGCGCCCCATTTGAAGAGTAAAGCTTATTAAATAATTAATTAATTGCCAGGAATAGGAAAGGCATTAATTAATTATAGAATTATGAGGATTATATAAGCAGGGGCTGCCATAAGGATGAATTAATTAATTCAAAAGCAGAGAAGTGCAGCCCAGACAAAAAGTGCGCCCCATTTGGAGAGGATTTTTGCTCAGAAGGTGTAATTAATGCTGAAAGCTTCCAATTTTGGCGCATAGGTTGAAGGAGGTTGATTTGTGTCTGGATAATTGTTTGCATAAGTGATACAGGTGCTCAGGTGAAGTTGGTAAAATTCATGCTTGCTTTGCATGCAAATAAAACATCAAATTTTGGGGCAGCAGGCTTGAATTATGCAGATTTTTATGATTAAAATCCACTGTTCATGTTCCGGTTGCCATCTTTGTCTGAATTAATTGCAGGAATTCATTACAGGTGCTTTTATAAGAGAAAGGGAGCTTAAATCAATGTCCAATACATTGAACATATCCTCTGAATCTAAAGAATTATCCAGATCTGCACCAGTTTTGAAGAATTCCGGCCGAATAAGGAGAAAAAGAATTGTTCAGACAAAGATAGACACAACCATGGCAAAGAGGGATGAAAAAGAGAGCACAACGGAGTCATGCATCACTTCTAAATTTGCAGACATTGGAGACACAGATCTAGGTCCGGAACCTCTTTCCGAATTGATTGACAGATCCAGAGCAGGAAAGACTTCCCTCATGCGTGCAGTTAAAAGCAGTGGAATTATTCGAGCTGCAGCGTTTCCATACACAACCCAGTTGCCAGAGTTCGTTATGGAGTGTGTTAGGTCTTACCATCCATCATCCAGATCAGTCCGAGATGCTACGGGGAAAACAATAATCCGGTTGGACGCACAGTTCATCAATTATTGTTTGAAGATTCCGGCACAAAAGGTGGTGACTTCTATTAGCATACAGGATGCCGGCAGCAGGTGGGAGAAGCATAGAGTTGACTGCGTGAACATAATGAACAGCAGATACATGAAGAAGCCCAGATCTCCTTCCAAGTTCCCAAGAACTCTTCCGCGGTCCAATCTGGTACAAGAGGTAGATGATATTGCCAAATTGTTATGCAGGATAAATGGCGAAGCAAACGCTCACACCTTCCGCACATGGATGTATGCTTTCATCAGGACCATTGAAATCAACAAAGCGGATTCAATAATCAATTGGTCAGAAATCATTAGCGACAACATTGGTGAGCAACTCCGGAACGTGAAGCGTACTTTCAGCTTCAAAATGACTTCCTATTTGGTATACGCAGCAGCCTCACAAGGCATCTTCTCCAAGCTGGATAGATGTGGTGTTCTTTCCAAGGACCCCATTTTCGAGTGCTACCCACAGCTTACTGTACCTGCGTGCAGGAAAGATTTCAAAGTGGTCAATGATGGATTCTTCTACGAATTCATTTGCAGGCTGGACAGGGACCTAAAGGCCAACAGGGTGAGCAAGGAAGCGTGGGAAGTTGTGTCCAGAATTGGCAGTCTCTTCATTCAGTTTGCGGATTTCACATACCTCAGGGTCACCGGCTTTTCTGGAGAACCGGTTAAGCTGCCCAGATATCCGAATGATAGATTGGTCACCATGGAGCTGAGCAGACAACTTGTGGAGATGCACGACCTTCAGTCGAAACGGCACAAGTCTACGGGCTTCTTCCCGATCACTGTGGGCCATTATAGCTGCCAGAGCATTCATAAAGCTCGAGGATTGGAAGCGGAAATGTTCTCTGAGTACGAGCAAGAGTTCTTCCCAGCACGGCTGAACTTCGATCCATTTGGAGTAGCCAGGAAGACGATATCCCAGGAGTACGCACATGTGCCTTCATTAGAAGATTTCTGGATGAAGTGCAAAAGTGAGTACGAGGTTAGAAAGAAAGATTTCAGCAGGCTATCAGCACGGCAAGTGTTCAACTTTGGATTAGCACGGATACCTGCGGATCTTAAAGATGATGGGACTGTGTTACTTGACACATACCATCAAATGGGAGGAGATAGAGCTGTACTTCAGGAGAACGTAGGGGGCTGCCATACGATTGAGGAAAGGTCTGCCGCCGTTCTGGTGAATACTTCAAACTAGTTGCTGACGAAGGGATACTGCCTTGATGAAGCATTGATGAATCAAGTCACGGGCAACTTCGGCGCAGGAGATTCCCTCAAGAGGAAGCACGGAGGAGAAAGCAGCAGAAGGCCCGAGAAGATGAAAGTGCACAGAAGGTCTCAATCAAAGGAGAAGATCACTTCCACGGCTATGACGTTAGTTTCGGCTTCTCCAACATCCAGTACTTCACCGACTGTTGCACCTCAGCAGGACACTGCCATTCCTCAGTTGAATCCGGCAACATTCATCTTCTCTCCTCAGCCACTCCGTTCAGCACCTGTTCCTGAAGAAACGTTGAAGCTACAGATGGCAGAGTTTGAAAGAGCTTTGTCTTTGGATGATTCAGAGGATGGCAGCCACAACACTGTAGCGGTTTCTGATGGAGAGGAATCAGAGCGGGAGATAGTAGTACACTCAGCAACTTCTCATTCTCCGAGAAGTAATTTCTCAGAATGGTTGACTTCGCAGTTGGTTCCAGAAGCTAGAGTGGAAATGAACTTGGAGGAACACGACTTGCAGCTGCTCCTGAGTCTAGGCGGAAAAGACAGAAAACCTAAAGTTGCTAAGGTAACTTCAAGGTTGATCATCGAAGAGTCAGGGCAGAAGTTTGCTGAGATGTCAGTTCCGGCGGAAGGGAAGAAAGAGGATGAGCTCACGGCAGAAGACATAACAGTAACCAGAGTACCTATCGGTCAAGCCACCACAGAAGGATTGAAGCAGGACACACAGACATTGATAGATGCTCTATTCCTTAGGCTTGACAGAGAAAAGGCGGAGAAAGTTGAACTTCAGAAGCAGGTATCTCAGTTGTGCGAGATCATTGCCAAGGTTGCTAAATCTTCCACTCAGCCCATTTCAGCTCAAAAGCAGGTGAGTGATCATCTAATGCAGGAAATGGAAGATGCAAGCAACCAGGTGAAAGCTATCGACGAATGGAAAAGTCTGATCATTCGTCAAGCTTCTGTACAACTCGGAGAGGTGCCAGCCCGCCTGAAGGTTATGAAAGATGCAGCAGATCAGCTGAAGCAACTGGTGACAAGCATAGTAGATATGAACACAGTTGTTGAGAGTAACCTGAGTACTTTGGCCGAAATCAATAAGCTGCCGGGAGAAGTGTTGGTTGCAGAACAGATTGTGCCTGACGGATCAGTTGAGAAGGGGAAGCAGCTGGAGTTTGTAGTATCTTTCCGTTTGGAGATCTGCAGAATTATGCTGCAGAGGATGCAGGCACTTGAGAGTATGGCATCGTCTTTGCCAGACAATATCATTGCTTTCACTCATGAGGAAGTGGTCGGAAATGTTACTTCATACACACGGATCATTCCTAGCAGAGTGCCTAATTCCCTGGAAGGGTCTCTTCTGATGGTGCAAGGGAGAATTGATGGAGCTACTAAGCCTTTCACGATGAATTCCATCAGCAGACTGGTGGCACTGCAGTCGGATATTGCGAAGTTCGGGCCAAGCTTGGAGGATGTGGAAGCATGTATCAGGGTATTGAACGAAGGCTTGCTGCAGTTCAGGACAGAAAAGGAAGCTGTGGCTAAGACAGATGGGAAGATGCTGAATTACATGTTCGACAAGTATATTCAGTATCAGAACAAAAAGAAGATATAAATGTTACAGCTGGCAAGACTTTCTTCTTCTATTTTCCACGTTCCCTGATGAAATTGTAAAACTTTAAAGTTATTGGTTTTGAAACCATTGCTTTAAGTTATGTGGAACGATTCTATTAGTTAAGTGATAGATGTGTCACTTGAGGAGAAGTTAGAGGAGGATGATTGTCAGATGTCATCTTTACTTCTTGTTTATGTTTCAGTTCAGTTGAGTTTCTCATTTGTACTTTCCCTTCTACATTCTATAAGTAGAAGAAGAACCTTCGGGTTAATGATCAGAATTTGTAAGCAGCATTCTTGTGTTCCAGACTTTGTGCTGAAACCCCTGATAGCCACTTGAAGCAAAGGAATATAAAGGAGCAGATTTCCGGAGAACTTTGTGTCACGGTGCATTTTGTTTCTAGCTTTCTATCTTAGATCTTCTAATAAACTGTGTTATTTTAGATCTAGATCTGGAGTTGCCTTTGCTTATAATTTTGTGTGTTGATATCTATTGGTTTCTTCTATGTGCATGCAATCAACTCTGTTATCTATTGATTGGGTTGCACATCTTCCCTATTTCTTCCCTGTGTTTTATTATTCCCTTCTTCTATAAATATTTCCTTTCTTAAACAGCTGCTTACTTGCTGCAGAACTATACAACTATGGTTCATGAGCTGAATAGTTAAAGTAAAACCCCCATATAGATACTAGCATATTTTAATTGACAATTGTATCTTTGCTCTTTATTTAAGATAATAGTAGATTCTAAAAATCAAGTTCTTAAATGAATACGATTTCTTGGAATGTGAGGGGTTTAAATAACCCCACCAAATGCAGGGTGCTAAAAGATATGAGATTGAAGTACAAGATGGATATTCTTGCTATTCAAGAAACTAAGATGAGCGAAGAACAATTCCTTCAGATTAAAGACAGTTTCTGGAACAAGTCTGAAGTTTTGGTTGCGAGTCCCGAAAGGTGCGTTGGGAGGTTTGGCTATGATTTGGGATCCTGCTCGATTTAAGGGTTTAAATCTTGTAAGAAAAGATGACCATTTAGCTATTATTTTCAAAGACCTCAGTAACAATTCTTTCTAGGTCCTTTCCAATATTTATGCTCCTAACAAAAGAGCGGAAAAGAAGACTTTCTGGAATCAGCTATCTGGTTTTCAAAAAATTATTCAGGACTCTGAATGGGTAATCATGGGGGATTTAATACTCCTTTAATGCCAAGAAAGAAAAAGGGAGGTAACATGGATCTAAATGATGGGATGGAAGCCCTGCAGGACTTTATCTCTTCTGACAGCCTCATGGATATGGATTTGAGAGGATGCAAGTATACCTGGTCCGACAGAAGATTGGGTGACCAGCTTATACAAGTAATATTAGATAGGGCGATGACGTCTTGGGAATAGTTGAAAAAAGATGTTTTCCTTACTTCCCTCCGTCGTACTGGTTTTGATCACAACCCTATCCTCTTTTCTGTCAATGAAGCTGAGAGGAGGATCCCCCTCATGTTTGAGAAGATGTGGTTACAACATGAGGGAATCAAGGACCTGATTTCGGAGTGGTGGAATATCAAACTTCAGGGGTCTGCACTCTTCAGGATTTCTAGGAAACTTACTAATGTCAAAAGAAATCTTGAAGGGTGGAATAAGAATTGCTTTGGGAATATCTTTGTCTCCAAACATAAGCTGGAGCAGTTGTCCTCTCTACAACTTTCCATGGAGGAGGAGGAAGCTATTAGTACTACGGATTGCTAGATAAAGGAGAGAAAACTCCTTGCTGACTATCATAACATTCTGGCCAAAGAGGAGACCTTTTGGAAGCAGAAGTCTTGAATAGCCTAGGTAAAGGAAGGAGATAAAAATACCAATTTTTTTCAAATTTTGGCTCTCAAGTGCAGGTGTTCTAATAGGATAGGAAGAATTAAAGGGGAAGGAGATACTTTTGTGAATGAAACTAAGGATATTCAAAAAGTTGTTTCTTTCTTCAACAATCTTTTAACCTCCCAATTCGGTTCTTATTTGTGTAAGGAAAACATCTTTCTGGATTTGCATTCCTAGGCTGGTTTCTAATGAGGACAGTAAAATGTTGGTTAAAAGCCGCTCCTAGGAGGAGATTGAGTATGTGGTGAAATCTGTGAGCCCGGATAAAGCTCCAGGTCTGGATGGTTTTCCTGCCTTCTTTCAAGTTTTTTGGGAATGTATCAAAGGGGATATTTGTAGTGCCATTCAAGATTTTTTTAGAAACAAGAAAATGCTGAAGGATCTTAATTGTACTTTTCTGGCCTTAATTCCTAAAAATCAGATTGTTGATGACTTCTCAAATTTCAGACCTATAATAAGCCTTTGCAACTACATCTACAAGATGTGTACTAAGATCCTGGCTCTTAGAATTCATCTTCTCCTTTGTTGATTTCAGACCAACAAGGAGGGTTTGTCATGGGGAGACAAATTCAAGACGGTATTGTTACCATTTAGGAAACTCTACACTCTGCCAAGCAGATTAAGAAAGAGGCGATGGTGATCAAACTGGACATGGAGAAGGCTTATGACAGGGTATCTTGGGTATTCTTGGATAAAGTGTTGGAAAGGTTTAGTTTTGACCCCACTTGCCGTAGTTTGATCCAAACTTGTATCTCCACTGCTAGGTTTTCGGTTTTGGTTAATGGCACTCCTTGTGGTTTCTTCTATAGCTCCAGAGGGTTGAGGCAGGGGGACCCTATTTCTCCTTTTCTATTTATTCTTATGGCGGAGACCCTCAACAGGGCTTTGAACCTTGCCACTTTGGAAGGGCAAATTATGGGTATTTCCCCTATGATCAACTGTGCTCAAGATGATCACCAACATTTTGTGGACAATACCATTTTGGCTGGAGGAGCCTTAGTGTCTGAAGCTAGAGCTTTCAAGCAAATCCTCGAGGATTATGAAGAAGTTTCTGACCAAAAAATAAACTATGGCAAAAGCTCAGTGTTCTTTTTGAACACCTTGGAGAAGAGATGTCATAAAATATCGCAGATTTTGGGGTGTGTGGTCAAAACATTCCCCATGAAATATTTGGGTATGCTGATAGGTACAAAGACGATGCTGAATGCTGATTGTTAATTTCTTGATAGACTGGTTTATAAAGAAGCTTGCTGGATGGAAAGGGTCTCTCCTCTCCTAGGCAGGTAAGATCACCCTGTTGAAAAGCTCTCTACAAAATTTGTTTGTCTATATCATGTCGGTTTTTAGACTCCCCTCCACGGTGGCTTCTAAACTGGAAAGCATACATATTTGTTTTGTGGAGTGGGGTGGAGAGTAAATCTAGAATCCCTCTTATGGCTTGGGAGAAGATTTGTAAACCTAGGAAGCTTTGGTGGCCTTCGGATGCGTGATTGGTAAAAAATGAACAAGGCTCTCCTTACTAAGATGGCTCGGTGGTTAACTGAAGAGGAGAGTGTGTGGACAGTCATCCTATTGGACTGATTCTACAGCTGCTGATTGGTGTTTCTATATCCCCAATTTTGATGGTTCCCCTTTCTGGGAAGCCATAAACTGGGCAAAAGCTACTCTGTCTAGAGGATGCAAGTTGAAAATTGGTTATGGAAGACAAATGGTTGAGTGATTCTCCGCTGCATGATGTTTTTCCTAACTTACAGTAGGCTGCTGTTAATAAGTATGGTCCTCTTGTAAAAGACTATTTTAGTGAGGAGGATCCTTTTAAAATATGGATTTCTATCTCCCTGGATGGGCATATTGATGATTTAGCTAACCTTAATAATCTTTTGTATGGCATGGTGGTGGTCAAAACAAAAGAACAAGACATCTTTTGGTCTAAAGAGGATAGTGGCATTCTTAGTGTTATTCACTTCAAACCCTCTTTTTCCAAAAATGCGACCTGCCCATAAGAAGCTTTTTGATGCACGACTTCGCCTTTTCTAAGAGAACCAGACCTCCGATGGCGAATTCCTTCTGACACAACGTGCATAGGTGATCTCCAGATACTCCAGGAAAAGAATCAGGCCAGACCGGCAAAGGAATTGATCCAGAGAAATTTCACAGATAACGAAATGAGAAAACACGAAAAACACAAAACGTTGCCAGAAGTCACAAATAAATCCCAGGATTCATTCCTGGTTAAAACCCTACTGGTATATGGGAAAATTGACATGTACGATCACAACAAGGTTAAACCGGAGCACAAATTGCCTCAAACGGAGCTCAAAATAATTAAATACAAATTTCCTGTAGGCAAACCCTAGCGACAGAATAAAACAATTTTGGGCATCTGGGTATTTGTCAAAAATGACTTATATGGCTCCTTGGGAATATCTTGACACATTACAGGAACTTTTTGTCAATAAAAATGCAAAACGACCCATTATTTTAGAAGTACAATTTTTTTTATAGTCCCAGATTTCAGAGTGAAATCTAGGGACACCAACTTCCTTCTCCCTTGTTGGTAACACCTTGGTTGCCAAATATATAATGTCCTTGTCGCACTTTAGCTAAGTCCATGATTGAGCTGGTCAATGCATCACACATTTCCATTTGAGACTCTCGTATGGTTTGTTGCAACTCTCTTTGAATCCTTGTGGTGTCACTCAGATTTCACCCTGAAATCTGTGACTACCCTATCCGAAAAAATTTCGTATTTTTAAAATAGTGGGTCGTTTATTGTTTTTATTGCCTGAAAGTTCTTGTATTGCGTCAAGATAATCCCAAAGAGCCATATTAGCCCTTTTTGCCAAATACCCAGATGCCCAAAATTGTTTTATTCCGTCGTCGGGATTTGTTTGCGGGAAATTTGTATTTAATTATTTTGAGCCCCGTATGAGGCTATTTGCGCTCTGTTTTAACTCTATTATGAGCGAATATGTTATTATTCCTATGTGCCAGAAGGGTTTTAACTTATTTTAAGTTTTGGGCTTTATTTGTAACTTTTGGCAATTTTTCGTGTTTTTGTGGTGTCCCGTTTTGTTTTCTGTGAAATTTCTCTGGAGCAATTCCCTCGCCGGGTAAGCCCGATTTTTGGCCTGGAGCAGCTGGAAAACATACACGCACATTATGCCCGGAGGAAGTTGCCATCGGAGGTCTGGATCACTGGGAAAAAGCGAAGTCGTGCACAGAAAAGCTCCTGCGGGGATGGGCGCATTTTTGGAAAACAAAGGATTCAAGCTGCGATGGGAAAAATATAAGCCGCAGGGAGGGTGGGAATTGTATACCTGCCTGGCAGGGTACTTTTTCCCGTGTTATTAAAAGTCACTTAAGCTGCAGTGGGAAAAATAGAGGCTGCAGGCAGGTGGGAATTTATTGCCTTGCCTTGCAGGGTAAAAATTCCCATGATATAATAAAAGGAAAGTGACTTAAGTGAAATCATGGGATTTTAGTGCCTGCCTTGCAGGGTAAAGAATCCCATTGTCAAAGTCAAATCACTTAAGTAGATCATGGGGATTTTGGTGCCTGTCTTGCAGGGTAAAGAATCCCATTGTGGAAAAATTCTTAAAAATAGAATTACATGTGCAAAAAAGTGCGCCCCCTTTGAAGTGATGGTGGAATAATTAAGTTGGATTAATTTAATTAATCTTTCCTCTCAAAAAGTGCGCCCAAGCTTGGAGGAGGTAAACAAGTCAAAGATGGAATAAAAGAAAGGAATTAAATTCATTAAATTTAATTTATTTAGTGGCTGCCCTCTTCCTCTCAAAAAGTGCGCCCCATTTGGGTATTATTTAATGTTTTTTAAGGCACTAAAACATTAAATTAATTTCTATTTTCAGTGGCTATGGTCAAAGCACACTGTGAAGCTTGAGTGAAGTGTTGTGTGAAGGATTAAATTGGATTAATTTAATTTATTGGATGGCTGTCCTTAAACATGCTATTTTTAAAAGAGAAAAACATGATTTTTAATTAATTAATTGCCTTTAATTGTTAGGGTAATTATTAATTATAGAATTGTGAAGGTTATATAAGCATGGGCAGCCATATGGGTGAATAATTTAATTCACAGTTAAAGGATTGCAGCCAGGAGGAAAAGTGCGCCCCCATTAGAGGAAGGATTTTGTTCAGACAAAGTGCTAACAAGGCTAAAAGCTTCCAGATTTGGCGCATGCTTTGGAGGAGGTTGATCTTTGTCTGCATAGTTGTTTTCACAGGTGTTACAGGAGCTCAGGTCTTGATTGAAAGGATTCATGCTCTCTTTATGTGCAAATTAAACACCAATTTTTGGGGCAGCAGGCTTGAAAAGTGCAGATTTTTATAATTTAAATTCACTATTCATGCTCCGGTGGCCATTTTTGTCTGAATAAATTGTAGGAATTCATTACAGGTGCTTTACAAAAGAAAAGGAGTTTTTATCAATGTCCAATACATTGCAAATATCCTCTGAATCTGAAGAATTGTCCAGATCTGCACCAGTATTGAAGAAATCCGACCAAGTTAGAAGAAAAAGAATTATTCAGACAAAGATAGACAAAGCTATGGTGAAAGAAGATGAAAAAGAGAGCACGATGGATTCATGCATTGCTTCCAAACTTTCAGACATAGGAGACAGATCTAGGCCCAGAACCTCTTTCTGATTTGATTGATAGATCCAGAGCGGGAAAGACTTCACTCATGCGTGCGGTCAAAAGTAGCGGAATTATCCGAGCTGCAGCTTTCCCATGTACAGCCCAATTGCCAGAGTTCGTGATGGAGTGTGCTAGATCTTATCATCCTTCATCCAGATCAGTGCGTGATGTTGCGGGAAAGACAATAATTCGTTTGGATGCGGAATTCATCAATTATTGTCTGAAGATTCTAGTGCGAAAGGTGGTGACTTCTATTAGCATTCAGGATGCTGACAGTAGATGGGAAAAACATAGAGCTGATTGCGTGAGCATAATGAACAGCGGGTTCATGAAGAAGCCTAGATCCCCTTCAAAGTTCCCGAGAACTCTTCCACGGTCCAGTTTGGTGCAGGAGGCAGATGATGTCCTCAAATTGCTATGCAGGTTGAATGGTGAAGCGAATGCCTACACTTTCCGTACATGGATGTATGCTTTCATCAGGACCATTGAAATCAACAAGGTTGATTCTATAATTAATTGGTCGGAAATTATTAGCAGCAACATCGGTGAGCAACTTCGGAACGTGAAGCGTACTTTCAGCTTCAAGATGACTTCATACTTGGTGTATGCTGCAGCTTCACAGGGTGTCTTTTCCAAGCTGGATAGATGTGGTGTTCTTTCCAAGGACCCCATTTTCGAGTGCTACCCACAGCTTACTGTACCTACGTGCGAGAAGGACTTCAAAGTGATCAACGATGACTTCTTCTACGATTTCATTTGCAGGCTAGACAAAGACTTGAAGACTCACAGGGTAAGTAAGGAAGCGTGGGAAGCAGTGTCCAAGATTGGCAGTTTATTCATCCAGTTTGCAGATTTCACATACCTCAGGGTTACGGGCTTTTCTGGAGAACCAATAAAGATGCCCAGGTATCCGAGTGATAGATTGATCGCCATGGAGCTGAGCAGGCAACTTGTGGAGTTACACGACCTTCAGTCGAAACGGCACAAGTCTACGGGCTTCTTCCAAATCACTGTGGAATATTACAGTTGCATCAGCATTCACAGAGCTCGAGGGATGGAAACGCAAATGTTATCCGAGTATGAGCAAGAGTTTTTCCCTGCACGGCTTAACTTCGATCCATTTGGAGTAGCCAAGAAGACAATCTCTCAAGAGTACGCACATGTGCCTTCGTTAGAAGATTTCTGGATGAAGTGCAGAAGTGAGTACGAGGTTAGAAAGAAAGATTTCAGCAGGCTATCAGCAAAGCAAGTGTTCGACTTTGGACTAGCGCGGATACCTGCGGATCTTAAAGATGATGGGAACGTGGTACTTGACACTTACCATCAAATGGGAGGAGATAAAGCTATACTGCAAGATAACATTGGAGGCTGCCATTCAATTGAAGAAAGATCTGGAGCTGTGTTGGTGAATACTTCCAGCTGGCTGCTGACGAAGGGATATTGCCTTGATGAAGTATTGATGAATCAAATCACGGGCAACTTCGGCGCAGGAGATTCCCTCAAACGAAAGCATGAAGGAGAAAGCAACAGAAGGTCCGAGAAGTTGAAAGTACACAGAAGATCTCAAGAGAAAGAGAAGACCACTTCTACGACCATAGCTTTGACTCCGACTTCTCCAGTACCCAGAAGATCGCCAACTATTGCACTGCAGCAGCAGGATGCTTCCATGCCTTCATTGAATCCGGTGACGTTCGTTTTCTCTCCGCAGCCACTTCGTTCATCACCTGTTCCAGAAGAAATGTTGAAGCTGCAGATGACGGAGTTCGAAAGAGCTTTGTCCTTGGATGTTTCAGAAGATGGCAGCCATGACACTGTGGCACTTTCTGACGGAGAGGATGCAGAGCGGGAGATGGTAGTGCACTCAGCGACTTCTTACTCCCCGAGAAGTAACTTCTCGGAATGGTTAGCTTTGCAGTTGGTTCCGGAAGCAAGAGTAGAGATGAACTTAGAGGAGCATGACTTGCAGCTACTTCAGGATCTGAGCAGAAGAGACAAAAGGCCTAAAGTTGCTAAAGCAACTTCTAGGTTGATCATCAAGGATTCAGGAGAGAAGTTTGCTGAGATATCAATTCCGGTGGAAGGAAAGATAGAAGAGGAGCTCACGGCAGAAGATGTGACAGTGACCAAAATACCACTCGGTCAAGCTATCACTGAAGGATTGAAGCAGGACACGCAGACGTTGCTGGATGCTTTGTTCCTTAGGCTTGACAGTGAAAAGGCGGAGAAAGAAGAGCTGCAGAAGCAAATATCTCAATTATGTGAGATCATAGCCAAGGTTGCTAAACCTTCCATTCAGCCCATTTCAGAGCAGGTGAGTGATCATCTTATGCAGGAAATGGAAGATGCAAGCAATCAAGTAAAGGCTATTGATGAATGGAAGGATCTGATTATTTGTCAAGCTTTTGTGCAACTTGGGGAAGTGCTAGCCCGCCTAAAGGTTATGAACGATGCAGCAAATCAACTAAAGCAACTGATGGAAAGCATAGAAGGCATGAATACAGTTGCAGAGAGTAACCTGAGTATTTTGGCCGAGATCAACAAGCTGCCGGGAGATGTATTGGTTGCAGAACAAATTGTACCGGATGGATCAGTCGAGAAGTGGGAGCAGCTAGAGTTTGTAGTATCTTTCCGTTTGGAGATCTGCAGAGTTTTGCTGAAAAGGATGCAGGCGCTTGAGAGTAGAACATCAGATTTACCAGACAGTATCATTTCTTTCACTGAGGAAAGAGTGGACGGAGGTGTTACTTCATACGTGCGGATTGTTTCTAACGAGGTGCATGATTCCCTGGAAAGTTCTCTTCTGATGGTGCAAAAGAGAATTGATAAAGCTACCAAGCCTTTCACGATGAATTCTATCAATAGATTGGTGGCGCTGCAGGCAGACATTGCGAGGTTTGGGCCGAGTTTGGAAGAGGTGGAAGCATGCAGCAAAGTGTTGAATGAAGGGTTGTTGCAGTTCAGGACAGAGAAGGAAGCAGTGGTTAAAACAGATGGAAGGATGCTGAATTATATGTTCGACAAGTATATCATATATCAGAACAAGAAGAAGATGTAAACATTACAGCTGACATGAATTCTTCTATTTTTTCTTCTTCTATTTTCTATGTTCCCGGATGAAATTGTAAAACTTCTAAGTTATTGGTTTTGCAACCATTACTTGAAGTCATGTGGAACCATTCTATTAGTTAAGTGATACATGTGTCACTTAAGAAGTTAGTTGAGGATGATTGCCAAATGTCATCTTTACTTGTTGTTTATACTTTAGTTCAGTTTGACTCTTCTATTTGTACTTTCCCTCCTACATTCTATAAGTAGGAGAAGAACCTCCGTGTTAATGATCAATCAGAATTTGTAAGCAGCAATCTTGTGTTTTAGACTTTGTGCTGAACCCCTGAGAGCAACTTGAAGCAGAGGAATACAAAGGAGCAGGTTTCCGAAGAACTTTGTGTCACGGTGTACTTTGTTTCTTGCTTTGAATCTTAGATCTCTTGATAAACTTTGTGTTATTTTAGATCTGGATCTAGAGCTGCCTTTGCTTTATAATTCTGTGTGTTCATATCTATTAAGTTTCTTCTATGTGCATGCAATTAGCTCTGTTATCTACTAATTGGGATGCACATCTTCCCCATTTCTTCTCTGCATTTCCTTTACTTCTTTCATCTATAATTTTCCTTTCTTAAACAGCTGCTTGCTGCAAAACTTCTTAGTTATGGTTCATGAACTAAGTGGTTAAAGTAAAACTCCCTGATAGATAGTAACACATTTATATTGACAAATCTGACACGGGAGCCTCACCGGTTAAATGAGGGAGATTTATCTCATGACTGCCTAGGTTTGATGCTATGCAGAAAATCTAGCCAACACCTTGTAATCACCTCATTCATATAGCTTAGCTCATTTGTAGGACGAGCTCTCTGATCATACTCTTCCATTGTCATTTTCTTTGGAGTTGGATTTCTTCTTTGATAAATTAAAGGTGATTTCCCTATTTGAATTCAAATCCGATCTCTTCACAGGATGGCAAGGAAAACTGCTCTGATACCACTGTAATGTCCCCAATGGGATATTTCCAAACTCCAAAGGGAGCACCTATAAAATCTGATTTATTACAGCCAACTGGTTGAATAAAATAAAAATATTTAATACAAATATGAATTTTCCTAAAAAAATGGTGACTTGATCTAGAGATGAACAACCTTCAAATATGATCTCAACCAAATCTTGACCAGAATAATCATAATTAATTATGCATGTATGAATAACAAAATATATAATTTTGGACCCAAAATAAGTGTTGGAAATTTATAAAAAAATCTGCAGAAATACAACTTACAAAAATGGCCGGAAGGAAGTGATCCCAAGCCCAAATACACCGAAACAAAGTTGAATATGGCCTCCAAAATTATGACAAAGATGTTGGTGATGAGATCCGGGACAGCCGTGCCTTAGAATGAGTCAAAATCCAGCCACAACGGTGTAGATAATCCTAGATGTGGCTGAATCTGAAGGTAGAAATCTGCCCTAACACTTGTCTTCAAACCCTAGCTGGAAATGCCTCAAATCTGCAATATTGGGTCTCAATCATTGCTGAAATTCTGAAATACTCATTGAAGCTTAATATAAATCCTTGAATAGAGCTTCCTCACACAAAGGATGAAGAGTTTTTGTTCTTCAACCTTGACAATAGAGGGTTTTTGTCCTCTAATGCAAAAACATCAAAGGGTTTTCATCTTTTAATGTAGAATTGGAAAGCACTCAACTTAAACCAAATTTCAGATATTATAAGATGTAAAGAGATGACTTCTCCATGCATGACGACTTGTTTTTATAACTTTTTTTGTAATGTCTCCAACTTGGACAAATCAAGATTCAACAATTATTTGTCAAAACCCTTGAGATCTGAGAGTTGAAATTAAATGACAACAATCTGAAAATTAAAACTTTATGACAACAATGCATATAGTGCCCATAATTCATCTTCAAACCCTAGCAACTAGGGTAGAAGTGCAATTCCACGGTCAAATTAACTCCAAAAATTATAGAACTTAGTACTTGAGCAACCTTAGAGTTGTAGACATGAGAAACACTTTCAAAGTAACAACAATTTGAAAAATCTGAATTTTAAATGAGAGAACAATTGAAACTTCAAAAATTCATAACTTTGCTACAAATAGGAATTTCAATGCAAATGATAGCTCAAAATTATCTTGAAGAGATCATCTATCCAACAAAAGTGTTTTCCTATTTTTCCTACCACTGAGACATGCCAAAATGTGATCCCGAACTTTCCAAGTGAGTAGATAAAATTGAAACCTTACCCAAAAATTACCGAATTTGAGATTTTAACCTTATAACATATTGAGAATCAATACATTAAATCACAATTCCAAAATGTGCCCTAGAAGACACTAAACTTAGCCACTATGCAATTCGCCTAGGGTTGGACATGAAGATCTACAATGTAGAAACAACACAACAAATTTAGAATGATCCAATGTACTTTCCGAATGAAAGTACTCCACAATTAGTAACAACACTATTGGACATACATCCCTTTTCTTCAAGCATGAAGAATTCAATTTATCAAATATTCAACATGTCCTAAACTAGAGCCTTACTAGTGCTCATATAGCCTTCCCAATTGGGGCAACTGAATTTAGGAGGGAAATTACATTTCAAAATCACTTTTATGTTGGCTATGACTTACTTTTTGCTTTTGTCTATTTTTATTAATAACCGACATTGCATCGCAATGATTACATAAGGAATTAATTAATTAATTCACCCACTTGCAAGAGTGATTAAATCACTTCGGTAAATAATTAATTAAATTACATTCTGCTCCAATTATATTTTATTAAATAATTAAAATTGCCTTATATGTGCAAATGATAAAAATCACTATTTGGGCAACCTTAATTAAATAATAAAATAAGAAAACCCCAAGAATTTCCCTTTCATCCATGGGGTGAGGTGAACTAAAGGTCTTCAGTACCTGTTTACTAATGTCCCGGAAAAGGGGACATTACATGTTCTTGGTATATTTGCCACACAACAAGGCCAATCAGCTTTCTTTCACCTTGTTTAATATTTTCCCTTTTGCTTTTCTTTGTTTTATATTTTTTTATCCCCTAGCTTATGTCCCCATATCGTTTGCATTTTTCCTCTTAGGGGGGAATAACAATAAAGTGACTTTTCTTTTCTTTTATTCTTTTATCACTAATATATTATTAAGGTGCTTATAATAAAATTATTTTTCACTTCTAATTAACTTACTAGGATTAGTTTCCCTTTTATTCCCATCCCTTAGCCCTCGGGAAAAAATGAATGGGCTAGAGGTCTTCGACCTGTTAATTTTGAGAAAGGGATATTTCAACTCTAACAAGGGTGTGTGGTGGAAAGCGTCTCTTCATTGGGAACCCTGATTGCTACTGCATCGGGTGGCCTCTTCTTGGTTTCCTTGGAGATATTCAATTGTAGGAATGACAAGAAAACCTTTAGAGATTCTAAAGAAGGAGAAATTCAAAAAGAAATGATTGACAAATCATGTGGAAAATGATCATATTTAAAAAATAGAGAAAAGCGTGAAGATAAACTAATTAAAGGAATTTGTGAGATTCACATAAAATGAATCTCTACATATAACAAGCCTCTAAATAGGTAAAAGGTGGAAGATAGTTGTAAATTGAACACACAAGATGGTGGTCAACAAAGCAGTCAAGGATTGTAGGAAAGTATCATTTGTAATTGGTCCATAATGGGATCGTACACATACAATCACTAGAGAGAGAGGACGGTGGACCTCACTCAATTCTTGTAACATCCCCATTTTAAGATACTAGAACAAGGGATTTTTTTTTTTTTAATAAAACGTTCCTTGTTATGAATTATATAATTCAAACACACGTTCAAGTTTTAATAATTGTTCTCTGTCCAATTAATGCAGTTTGGATCACACAATTTCCTTTTAAAACTAATGTTCTCTGTTCACATATTTGCAATATGGAACACACATTCAGTGCCAATCAATCATATAACAGATACCATATACTGCTGTAAATGACTCGAAGAACTACCGACCTCCCACTTTATGGCTCGGAGTTTCAGCGATCTCTCATTTCATGACTCGGCGACTTACCGATCTTTCATGTTAATTCATGCATAGTATAATGAATATACAGGGTTCTTTTACCGTTTCCGATTATCGAAATGATCCATTTAAGAAGCCTATCTGAATATCTATTACTGATATTCATCTGACATCCTGCATCTTAACTAGGTGATTAGGACAACGCAACCAACACTTGCGATACTTTGGCCAAAGATTTTCACATGCTTTGCATGATCATATTCCTAGATGTGATACACACCAATGGAATACGTCATTCACCTCACTTCGTGTGTTATCTAGAATGGTCTTTCCTGGTCTCTACCAGTCCTTCCATTTAAGGTCAAACTCTAACCTCAACTAGCACTATGAACGAGTATAGGAAGTTACTCATGGTAACTAAAGATACGCAAACATACGGTGTCGTTCCTAGACGACTTCGTGTGTCTAGTTACCTTTAGTCCTCCGGAGTCACTCCGTATACGTGATCACATTTCTATCCCCAGCCAAGAACTTATTATCCAGCTTATGTAAACTTGATGATTTAATTCGGAAGGGCATTGTAATATGTCAGCTATAACATTGTGTCGTCATGAAGGCCCCGCCTTCACGAAGACACCATATTGTAGCTGGCGTATGTCAATGTCCTATGGAATCCGCTCATCGAGGGTACACATCCAGCTCAATTGTGATTTGGTTATTATCTTAGTATTTAAGATCAACTTTCAGCAGCCATGCTGATCCTTTATCCTTGTTCTTGTTACAATTGTATGTAGCTAAGAGAGACTTAATCCGTCTTCTAGCTTAATACACATCTCCTCCTTCATACCGAAGGGTTGCATATTCACTTCTTGGTTCCTTTCTTATTCTTTGGACTAATTAGTCCATTATCGATAAACCTAATACGTTTAACCTATTAAACTTAACCAAGTTTTTCCACAGCTATAAACAAATTCAGAATTCCATCTTATTAGACGTCATTTAAACGAGGTCTAATTCTAAAGGAATTTATTCATTTATCCTCCTTAACCTTACTTAGTTAAGGTCTGTTAACAATAGATATGATTTTCCATATCTTTATTTTCTGAATTTAAATATTCGAGGCTATTAATAGAGTCCGAATACAAGGTTCAGCTGCCCCTAAGTTATTTGATATCCCTTAGCTTTCAAACTAATCCCGAATACCTTCCAATTAGGATTTCGTGTTTATCTAAATCTTTTTAATGTCAATTCAAAATTCATCTTAACCCAAGTATGAACTAATTCCACATTTCAACGTAAAAGTTGCATTCAGGTAAAGAATAGATGTTATTTCTTTTTAAATTCATCCATGAACATTTGAATAATTCCAAGTCAAGGAGTAATGTTATATTCTCAAACTTATTCAACCATATCAAACTGATACTGTTATTGAAAATATCACACTTTTACTTGTATTCATCCATCAAATTTACAATCTATACATTTGCCAGTCCAAACGAATGGACTTTGTTTATATCAAACAACATTATAACTCATAAAGATAGAAGAATGTAACTTCTTCCTTTCTCATTTCCTCGTGGAGGAGTAATAGCTATCAATACAATCCATCTTCAGTTAATCAAAGAAGTATCGGAAAACAACCATGTCTTCATTTATACTCAAGTTTCATCTGCAAAATTACTTGCACGGTTCAGTTCATTGAACTGAGCATATTAAGCACTTGTCTTTAAAATGAGGTGCTTTTAATTAACTGTCTCAATAAAAGAACCCTGCTTTTATGAAACGTTAATATGAACATCATTCAAGAATTAAGTACCGAAAATGATGAACAACATAACAACTCAATCATCTAATTACCATCCCAATCAGACAAAGGATTACTGCCCTCTTTCCCAAATAATTATTACAAGGAGTAATTTCCATCAAACAGTTCCATATTACAACATCTGTAAGAACTACAAACACAATTTTGCAAACTGCTGTTCTAGCATAAATGCTATAATTTCCATTCCTTACAATAGTTATAATTTCAAAAGATAGAGTATAACTGAAGATTCAACCAAACTACTTTCCTTTGCTTTCATACAACTCATCGGAATTCAAACAATCAAACGCAGAAGAGAAAAGTAAACAACAATTAATGCAGATGCTTAAACCAAAGTAGTACAAAATTTAATCCATAATAATTATAGATTTCCAGCTGTAAGAGAGAAGAAACGAACATTAATTCAAATTATCCATCCATACTCTATTTCCTTTCCTCATAGCTGTACTGAGAATTTTAATCCAAACGTGATATCAATCAATGATAACAGTCCAAAGAGAAATGAACGAAAATCAATAATCGAATAAAAGGTAGAAAGATCATATCACCTCTTCTCACTGTCTATCCAAATACCCATTATTTAGAACAGACATATTCCAATAGTATAATTCATTCAGAATAGTATATTTCAGTATTCAAAATCTACTATTACCTTTCCAAAATGTTGACCAGAGTTCATTGCAACTGGTCCGTAAACATTAGTACCAAAAGAACGTATAAACGCAATCATTTCCTTTTAAACATTTCACTCTACAGACATTCACGTCTAGATATAGACAAGCAAGAATGCACATCTAGTTTTATCAGCTATTGTTTCATCAAAACCAACATTTCAGCTAGACCTGAACAACATGAATGTACAGCCAGCTACAAAATTATGAGCTTCCTCATAATAATAAAAAAAAAAAAGAATCGTTTTCCAAACATTCAAAGTAAGAATTCCACTTCAGTTTAGCCTTGATGAAACATCAAGAAATCTAAAGGGCCTTTCGTATAGGTATACAATCACATATTTATACAAATAATTCATCATCCAATCCAAAGAAGACTGAAATAGTGAACTCTAATCTATCTGGTAAATATCCAGATACTCGGTTCCAGAATCAAGAATTAATTCTTTTAAACAAAGTCTTTCATGGAATTCAACCAAACACGGATGCTTTTTTAATCGTTTTAAAAATGAAGTGAGAGTAAAACGACGAAACAAGCCCACTGTTCCAAGTATTTATATTCTATGCGCTGTATACCCTCAAGAAAATAACTCTCCCAGTAGTTCCATCTATTATTCTCACGGTTCTTCAAAAACCGTTCACGTACAACATTCAGAAAAACAATCTCCTTATCAATATTGTTTACATAAGACCGAATCCATAATACACAATAAAATCCACTTACCATTAGCTTCAGATTTCCAACAGCAAAAGAGAAAACTAGTTCATTAATAGTTTTAGTAAGAAAAACACTCATTTTCTTCAAAACGCACAAGAATACTCAAGTCGTATTCATCCATATAATGACAGTTCAACCAGACATACAAAAAAAATCATCTCATCCTCCTATTTTCACAAGGATGCGCAGAACTCAGAATTGCTACACGCACAACTAAAGTATTCATAAGCACAAACTCATAAAATAAAGAACGAATCCCCAATACTATCGAAACGAATCCACTTAGCATGGGCAGTGTATTCCACTCAATAATTATGCAAAGAATGCTTAAGTCGCATACAGCAAAAGAAAACGACTCAACCCAAAATCATCTCAACAAAACAGCCAAATCAAATAACCAAAACCCCCATCATAAGAGCAGGGTTGTTTTAATGAGACGATTAAACAAAAGCAAGCGGTTTAAGGAGAAGGGCTTAACATGCCTGTTAATTTTTTTTGTGGCTCGAAGAAAACTTTGCCCACTGGAGTTGTTTCTCTCCACAATGTCCTCAGCCAGGCTTTCCAACCAGTCACTAACTTCCACAGGCTCAAGAATAGCCTTTGTTTTTCCAAAGAACAGAGATAATAATCAAAACACAGCTGGTTTGACAGAACCGGGGAGAAACAAAATGCAAAGCAACTAAAATCGAAATGCACACAGCAACAAACAATTTTCCTTTTTCCTCTATCCTCTTTCCAAGGCGAGCTAGTCGCTAAGACCAAGGTAATTGAATACATTGTTTTTTCCTAATTTTTCACGCCACCGCCGACTCAGGGTGGGCGAGTTCCCAATTTCAAATTTTTGCATGAAATCATAGTTTAGCTTCATAGCTAGTTGGACGCCTCCAACTTTTCCATGTTCCCGCCAAACTTGGCGCTGCACATGTAAGGACTCCATTTACTGTCGCATTAAATTTCCTACCTTCCCCCCTTATCCTTTCCATCCACATGGGTCTATGCGTCCCCTTCCTTAGGGTTAGTTTAGGATTTTAATAGTCCATATCTAGGTCATTCGCCTAGTTTCTAGGTTAATAGAATTCACATCTATTTTCATCCTTATAAAATTTAAAATCCATATAGGATAGTAGTTTAGGGTATAGGATAAAACTTAGGGGTAGGTTAGGGTTTAATCCCCTAATATTTAATTAACTAGTTTCCATATCAAGTCTTTCCACCTGACAATCATATTCAACATTAAGCAGGACATTTCGTCCTAAGTTCCACATACCTGTGCCACTTGCATCTAGGCCCTTATCGTCTTACGCTGTCTAGCGTTACAAAGGTGTGTGGTTTGAGAATCGAACCTTTTTCATTGGCATCTAGGTACCAGATATTCATACCTAAAATCAGGTGCTGCAACATTTATATCAACCTTCAGTCTGGTTAAAAGTAAATCGACAAAGCGATCATAAGAAGGCCACAGCATACCTTGGATCAATGGAATTGAATCAAGGTGTGCTGTCAATCAGCGAATAGAGTTCATCAAGAATACGACAAGTCTGTTGTCTCATTAGTAATCACACAAGCAATAATAACTTCTGTCTCAAGTATCAAGTTACAGCAAACAAGGGTCCAGATCAACAACACATTCCTCTAAGATCAAAAAATGTGTCTTAACATATTTATCTTCATTTCTGCAGTTACAACCTCATGAAAGGTAATTACCATGATAACTTACAAAAATCAAGGCATTACATTCCTCCCTTCTTAAAGAATTATCGTCTCGATGATCAAATTAACCAATTCATGGAGTTTCTAGGACAAAATTCAGTTATTGTCCTTCCATTCATAAGTTCATACCAAAAACAGATTCACTCTTTAAAACAGTGTTTTAAGATAACTGTAAAATAGACCAATAATTGTCTAAATTTGGTAGAATTATCAGTTTTTCGAATTTCAATTTCGATCAAACAAGTATGGAAAAACAGATCTCATTTCTTCGAGATTTTCCCAAGTTGCACTTCCTTCGCTAAACTGGTCCCACTGGACCCTACATTGATTCACTTCGCGATTTCTTAAGTACAACTGGCGAGTTCCCAGCACTCGAATGGGCTTAACCATGATTATTCCTGGGACTTGGACCTGCAAGGAATTCCAATTCAGCACATGTGATAAATCTGTTACGTATTTCTTAAGCAAAGAAATATGAAAAACATCATGCATTTGTGATAAAGCAGGAGGTAATGCTAGACGATAAGCTACAGGGTTGATTATTTCAACAATTTCAAAAGGTCCCATGTAACGTGGCGACAACTTGGCAGCCTTGCCAAAAGTTATTGAGCTCTTTTTCGGCTTAACCCGAAGAAAGACCTTCTCACCAAGTTTATAATTCCTATCAACCCGCTTTAAGTTTGCATAACTCTTTTGCCTATTGGCAGCCTCCTTTAGATGTTCCCGAATCATTTTGATTTGTTGTTCCATTTCCGTGAGGATTTCTGGCCCAATTACCTCTCTGTCCTCTACGATGTCCCAGCTAACAGGGGTTCTGCATTTTCTTCCATACAATGCTTCAAAAGGCGCCATTTTTAAAGAGGCGTGGTATGTATTATTGTAGGCAAATTCAACTAGCGGAAGGTATTCCTCCCATTTATACTGCTGGTCCATGCAATACATCCTTAACATGTCCTCTAAAACTTGATTGACTCTCTCAGTCTGTCCATCCGTCTCCGGATGATATACAGAGCTGAAGTTTAATTTAGTTCCCAAGGCCGCATTAAGCGTTTGCCAAAACCTTGATGTCATCCTCGGATCTCTGTCCGATATGATCAATTCGGGTATTCCATGCAATCTGAAAATTTCATGTACAAATCTTCTTGCTAACACTGGTGCATTGTCTTTCAAATTACCAGCAATGAAGTGTGCCACTTTGGTTAATTTGTCGACGACAACCAGGATGATATCATGCTTATTCCTTGACATAGGCAATCCTTGAACGAAATCCATCGTTATCACTTGCCATTTGTACTGTGGAATGCTGTGGGGATACAATAATCCAGCGGGATGCATATGTTCCGCCTTAACACACTGACATTCCAAGCAGTGTGTTACAAATTCCACCACATCCTTTTTCATTCCCTTCCAGAAGTATTGCTTCTTAAGATCAGCAAGCATTTTCGTAATGCCAGGGTGTCTAGAAAAAGGTGAATTATGGAATTCAGTTAACAATTTCCTTCTTAAATCATTTGCCAAGGGTATATAGACCTTGTTTTCGAACCTCAGAATTCCTTCGCTATCAAAGCGAAATCCTTTATACCTCACATCCTTTGGATCTGCAGCAAGCACTGTTTTAACTTGCTGGAAATAAGGATCTGATTCCAAGGCATCTTTCACCTCATCCTTAAACTGAGTTCTTAACGTTATAAGAGCAGAGATGTGCTTCCTTCGACTCAGAGCATCTGCCACTCTATTTTCCTTGCCTTTGATGTAGCTTATATCAAAATCATACTGAGACAGAAATTCTAACCATCTTCGCTGTCTTGCATTCAAATTTGGCTGAGTAAAAATATACTTCAACCCCAGATGGTCAGTTTTTAACTCAAAAGGTTTTCCTAAAAGGTAATGCCTCCACATTTGAAGTGCATGTACAATGGCAGTGAGCTCTAGGTCGTGTGGAGCATAATTCTGTTCATGTAACTTAAGCTTTCTGCTTTCATAAGCTATGACATGGTCATTCTGTAACAGAATACCTCCAAGGCCTTCTCCCGATGCATCCGTTACAACCATAAAATTTCCATTTGGATCTGGTACAGTTAAAATAGGTGTTGTAGTTAACTGTTCCTTTAAATTTTTAAAGGCAGATTCACATTTGTCAGTCCAGACAAATTTCTTATCCTTCTTTTGCAGTGAAGTGATTGGGGCAGCAATTTTTGAAAAATCCTTAACGAACTTTCTATAATATCCTGCCAAGCCCATGAAGCTTCTTACTTCATGCACGTTCTTAGGCGCAGGCCACTCGGTTATAGCTGCGATCTTTGAAGGGTCTACAGCTATTCCGTTCTTGCTTATAACGTGTCCCAAATAATGCACCTCTGCATCATAAAAGGAACATTTAGACAGTTTACCATACAACTTCCTCTTTCTTAAAACTTCCAGCACTACCCTTAAATGTTCTTGGTGCTCTTCGACATTTTTAGAGTATATAAGAATGTCGTCTAAGAATACAAGCACAAACTTGTCTAGGTATTCTTGAAAAATATTGTTCATCAGATTCATGAAGGCGGCAGGTGCATTTGTCAACCCAAAAGGTAACACCGTGAATTCATAATGCCCGTACCTTGTTCTAAAAGTTGTTTTATGAATATCTTCTTCCTTTATTCTCAGCTGATGATACCCAGATCGAAGATCTATTTTTGAATAGACTGATGCTCCACGCATCTGGTCGAACAGATCATCAATCCTAGGAAGTGGGTATCGATTCTTAATAGTTGCCTTGTTCAACATTCTATAATCAATGCACAGTCTCAATGTGCCATCCTTTTTCTTTACAAAAATTACCGGCGCTCCCCATGGTGAGACACTCGGTCTTATCAGCCCCTTAGTCAAAAGTTCCTGTAATTGAGCCTTTAGCTCTACCAACTCGAGGGTGGTCATTCTATAAGGTGCCTTAGATATGGGTTCAGTTCCTGGCTTGATTTCTATTGCAAAGTCAAACTCTCGTTTGGGTGGAAGACCTGGTAATTCCTCCGGAAATACATCACTGAAATCCCTTAATAATGGATATCTTTCCATGAAATCATTATCCTCCTCAGCATTTTCTGTCATTTTTACTGCATACAAGGTGCAGCCTCTATTTTTAGCCCTTTTTAGTTGCATAGCTGTTAGTTTCCTAACTGCAACTTCACGCTTTACACCTTGAATGACTGCTGCTTTCTGCAGGTCGTCAAAACAACAAATTTGTTTTTCATAACAGTCGACCTTTGCCTTATGTTCTGCCAACCAGTTAACTCCAATAATGATATCATATGATCCTAAAGGAGTGACATATAGGTCAACTTCAGTGGAGAAACTGGGCAAGTCAAGAATTGCCCCAAAAAGGCACATTTCGACTGTATGGACAACATTATTCCCATAATGCACTGTCCATGTCTTATCCATCCGTTCAGCCTTTCTTTTTAATTTCATTGCAAGTTTAGTAGAAATAAAGCATTCAGTGGCTCCAGTATCAAAAAGTATGACTACAGGTGTACCGAATAACTTACCTGGAACTTCTATAGGCGTAACTTGCTTTTCAGCTTGTCTGTTAGCCACCGCAGCGTGTATCCTATGCTGCTGATCGCGATCATCCTTTTTCAGAGGACAGTGACTCGCGTAATGGTCCTTTCCACAGTTGAAGCATCCTCCAACTGGCCCTTTCCTAGGCTCAAATTTGTTACCAGCTTTGAAGTTATCATTCTGGCTCCCATAGGACTTTTGTCCATTGCCACTAACTTTTGCGAAGCTGTTCCGCACACTATTTACAGGTTTGTTCATTACAGATTTCTTGTTGTTATCTACAACAATTTTGTTTTTCACACCAAACCTTTTCCAAGGCCCCCTTTTGGGTGCGAGAGATGAAGAAGAATTGGGAATCTTCTTCCTTATCTCTTCCCTATGAGCAGAAATTGCTCTCAATTTCTGTTCCTGTCTTATTGCCTTTTCGACAACTCCTTCCATGGTGGTTGGACCGTGGACATCCACTTCGCCACCAATGATGGGATTTAGTCCCATTATGAACTTTCGTATTCTGAACTTCTCGTCAGCTTGGTACTGCGGCACATACTTAAGGAGTTTAGTAAACCCTTCCCAGTATTCTGTCACCGTCAGCCTTCCTTGCGACCAGTTCTGAAATTCAGTCATTTTCCTATCAAAATAGAGTTGAGGCAGCCACCGTTGCCTAAAGTAACCCTTAAATTGATCCCAAGTTATGTCTGATTCGACAATATTCAACTCAACCTTACGGTTGTCCCACCATGATGATGCTTCATGAGAAAGCTGATATGCTCCCCATATCGCTTTGGTCTCCTCGGAGAAGTTTCTTATTGCAAAGTACTTCTCCATTTCACTGAGCCAATTCTCAGCTCCGTCCCCAAGGGTTGTTCCATCAAACTTTGGAGGACTTATTCTCTTTATGTCATTTGTAAGTTCAGCTACTAATCTTGCCCTTTTATTTTCAGGATGATTAGGAGCATTCACATTACTATTATCAACACCCGGATTCCCTCCATTGGTGTTGTCCACAGGAGGTGGCTGATCATTTATATCAGCTTCTTCTTCCTCCTCTTCATTGCCCATTGACTGCTGTTCCAAAACAGTCAAACGATCTCTCGTGTCTAGTAGGGCAGCAAGGATTTCATCCAGCTTTTGAGCAGTAGCTGCTTCTCCACCCGGTAACGGGTTGTTCGCAGCATTTCTTCTTGTTCTGACCATTTTCTGTTCAATAAGAAAATGTAAACCTTATTAAATTGTGGACTCATTAGGTCCAAGAGCTGCAACCTTCAGCTCTGATACCAAGATGTAACATCCCCATTTTAAGATACTAGAACAAGGGAATTTTTTTTTTTATACAACGTTCCCTGTTATGAATTATATAATTCAAACACACGTTCAAGTTTTAATAATTGTTCTCTGTCCAATTAATGCAGTTTGGATCACACAATTTCCTTTTAAAACTAATGTTCTCTGTTCACATATTTGCAATATGGAACACACATTCAGTGCCAATCAATCATATAACAGATACCATATGCTGCTGTAAATGACTCGAAGAACTACCGACCTCCCACTTTATGGCTCGGAGTTTCAGCGATCTCTCATTTCATGACTCGGCGACTTACCGATCCTTCATGTTAATTCATGCATAGTATAATGAATATACAGGGTTCTTTTACCGTTTCCGGTTATCGAAGTGATCCATTTAAGAAGCCTATCTGAATATCTGTTACTGATATTCATCTGACATCTTGCATCTTAAACTAGGTGATTAGGACAACGCAACCAGCACTTGCGATACTTTGGCCAAAGATTTTCACATGCTTTGCATGATCATATTCCTAGATGTGATACACACCAATGGAATACGTCCTTCACCTCACTTCGTCTGTTATCTAGAATGGTCTTTCCTGGTCTCTACCAGTCCTTCCATTTAAGGTCAAACTCTAACCCCAACTAGCAATATGAACGAGTATAGGAAGTTACTCATGGTAACTAAAGATACGCAGACATACGGTGTCGTTCCTAGACGACTCCGTGTGTCTAGTTACCTTTAGTCCTCCGGAGTCACTCCGTATACGTGATCACATTCCTATCCCCAGCCAAGAACTTAGTATCCAGCTTATGTAAACTTGATGATTTAATTCGGGAGGGCATTGTAATATGTCAGCTATAACATTGTGTCGTCATGAAGGCCCCGCCTTCACGAAGACACCATATTGTAGCTGGCGTATGTCAATGTCCTACGGAATCCTCTCATCGAGGGTACACATCCAGCTCAATTGTGATTTGGTTATAATCTTAGTATTTAAGATCAACTTTCAGCAGCCATGCTGATCCTTTATCCTTGTTCTTGTTACAGTTGTATGTAGCTAAGAGAGACTTAATCCGTCTTCTAGCTTAATACGCATCTCCTCCTTCATACCGAAGGGTTGCATATTCTACTTCTTGGTTCCTTTTCTTAATCTTTGGACTAATCAGTCCATTATCGATAAACCTAATAAGTTTAACCTATTAAACTTAACCAAGTTTTTCCACAACTGTAAACAAATTCAGAATTCCATCTTATTAGACGTCATTTAAACGAGGTCTAATTCTAAATGAATTTATTCATTTATCCTCCTTAACCTTACTTAGTTAAGGTCTGTTAACAATAGATATGATTTCCCATATCTTTATTTTCTGAATTTAAACATTCGAGGCTATTAACGGAGTCCGAATACAAGGTTCGGCTGCCCCTAAGTTATTTGATATCCCTTAGCTTTCAAACTAATCCCGAATACCTTCCAATTAGGATTTCGTGTTTATCTAAATCTTTTTAATGTCAATTCAAAATTCATCTTAACCCAAGTATGAACTAATTGCACATTTCAACGTAAAAGTTGCATTCAGGTAAAGAATAGATGTTATTTCCTTTTAAATTCATCCATTAACATTTGAATAATTCCAAGTCAAGGAATAATGTTATATTCTCAAACTTATTCAACCATATCAAACTGATACAGTTATTGAAAATATCACACTTTTACTTGTATTCATCCATCAAATTTACAATCTATACATTTGCCAGTCCAAATGACTGGACTTTGTTTATATCAAACAACATTACAACTCATAAAGATAGAAGAATGTAATTTCTTCCTTTCTCATTTCCTCGTAGAGGAGTAATAGCTATCAATACAATCCATCTTCAGTTAATCAAAAGAAGTATCGGAAAACAACCATGTCTTCATTTATACTCAAGTTTCATCTGCAAAATTACTTGCACGGGTCAGTTCATTGAACTGAGCATATTAAGCACTTGTCTTTAAAATGAGGTGCTTTTAATTAACTGTCTCAATAAAAGAACCCTGCTTTTATGAAACGTTAATATGAACATCATTCAAGAATTAAGTACCGAAAAGGATGAACAACATAACAACTCAATCATCTAATTACCATCCCAATCAGACAAAGGATTACTGCCCTCTTTCCCAAATAATTATTACAAGGAGTAATTTCCATCAAACAGTTCCAGATTACAACATCTGTAAGAACTACAAACACAATTTTGCAAACTGTTGTTCTAACATAAATGCTATAATTTCCATTCCCCTACAATAGTTATAATTTCAAAAGATAGAGTATAAATGAAATTCCAACAGAACTACTTTCCTTTGCTTTCATACAACTCATCGGAATCTCAAACAATCAAACGCAGAAGAGAAAAGTAAACAACAATTAATGCAGATGCTTAAACCAAAGCAGTACAAAATTTAATCCATAATAATTATAGATTTCCAACTGTAAGAGAGAAGAAACGAACATTAATTCAAATTATCCATCCACACTCTCTTTCCTTTCCTCATAACTGTACTGAGAAATTTTAATCCAAACGTGATATCAATCAATGATAACAGTCCAAAGAGAAATGAACGAAAATCAATAATCGAATAAAAGGGAGAAAGATCATATCACCTCTTCTCACTGTCTATCCAAATACCCATTATTTAGAACAGACATATTCCAATAGTATAATTCATTCAGAATAGTATATTTCAGTATTCAAAATCTACTATTACCTTTCCAAAATGTTGACCAGAGTTCATTGCAACTGGTCCGTAAACATTAGTACCAAAAGAACCTATAACCACAATCATTTCCTTTTAAACATTTCACTCTACAGACATTCACGTCTAGATATAGACAAGCAAGAATGCACATCTAGTTTTATCAGCTATCGTTTCATCAAAACCAACATTTCAGCTAGACCTGAACAACATGAATGTACAGCCAGCTACAAAATTATGAGCTTCCTCATAATAAAATAAAAAAAAGAATCGTTTTCCAAACATTCAAAGTAAGAATTCCACTTCAGTTTAGCCTTGATGAAACAACAAGAAATCTAAAGGGCAGTTCGTATAGGTATACAATCACATATTTATGCAAATAATTCATCATCCAATCCAAAGAAGACTGAAATAGTGAACTCTAATCTATCTGGTAAATATCCAGATACTCAGTTCCAGAATCAAGAATTAATTCTTTTAAACAAAGTCTTTCATGGAATTCAACCAAACACGGATGCTTTTTAATCGTTTTAAAAAGGAAGTGAGAGTAAAACGATGAAACAAGCCCACTGTTCCAAGTATTTATATTCTATGCGCTGTATACCCTCAAGAAAATAACTCACCCAATAGTTCCATCTATTATTCTCACGGTTCTTCAAAAACCGTTCACGTACAGCATTCAGAAAAACAATCTCCTTATCAGTATTGTTTACATAAGACCAAATCCATAATACACAATAAAATCCACTTACCATTAGCTTCAGATTTCCAACAGCAAAAGAGAAAACTAGTTCATTAATAGTTTTAGTAAGAAAAACACTCATTTTCTTCAAAACGCACAAGAATACTCAAGTCGTATTCATCCATATAATGACTGTTCAACCAGACATACAAAAAAAATCATCTCATCCTCTTATTTTCACAAGGATGCGCAGAACTCAGAATTGCTACACGCACAGCTAAAGTATTCATAAGCACAAACTCATAAAATAAAGAACGAATCCCCAATACTATCGAAACGAATCCACTCAGCATGGGCAGTGTATTCCACTCAATAATTATGCAAAGAATGCTCAAGTCGCATACAGCAAAAGAAAACGACTCAACCCAAAATCATCTCAACAAAACAGCCAAATCAAATAACCAAAACCCCCATCATAAGAGCAGGGTTGTTTTAATGAGACGATTAAACAAAAGCAAGCGGTTTAAGGAGAAGGGCTTAACATGCCTGTTAATTTTTCTTGTGGCTCGAAGAAAACCGCGCCCACTGGAGTTGTTTCTCTCCACGACGACCTCGGCCAGGCTTTCCAACCAGTCACTAACTTCCACAGGCTCAAGAATAGCCTTTGTTTTTCCAAAGAACAGAGATAATAATCAAAATACAGCTGGTTCAACAGAACCAGGGAGAGAACAAAATGCAGAGCAACTAAAATCCAAATGCACACAGCAACCAACAATTTTCCTTTTTCCTCTATCCTCTTTCCAAGGCGAGCTGGTCGCTAAGACCAAGGTGCCATTGAATGCATTGAATGCATTGCTTTTTCCTAATTTTTCACGCCACCGCCGACTCAGGGTTGGCGAGTTCCCAATTTCAAATTTTTGCATGAAATCATAGTTTAGCTTCATAGCTAGTTGGACGCCTCCAACTTTTCCATGTTCCCGCCAAACTTGGCATTGCACATGTAAGGACTCCATTTACTGTCCCATTAAATTTCCTACCTTCCCCCCTTATCCTTTCCATCCACATGGGTCTATGCGTCCCCTTCCTTAGGCTTAGGGTTAGTTTAGGATTTTAATAGTCCATATCTAGGTCATTCGCCTAGTTTTTAGGTTAATAGAATTCACATCTATTTTCATCCTTATAAAATTTAAAATCCATATAGGATAGTAGTTTAGGGTATAGGATAAAACTTAGGGGTAGGTTAGGGTTTAATCCCCTAATATTTAATTAACTAGTTTCCATATCAAGTCTTTCCTCCTGACAGTCATATTCAACATTAAGCAGGACATTTCGTCCTAAGTTCCACATACCTGTGCCACTTGCATCCAGGCCCTTATCGTCTTACGCTGTCTAGCGTTACAACGGTGTGTGGTTTGAGAATCGAACCTTTTTCATTGGCATCTACGTACCAGATATTCATACCTGAAATCAGGTGCTGCAACATTTATATCAACCTTCAGTCTGGTTTAAAAGTAAATCGACAAAGCGATCATAAGAAGGCCACAACATACCTTGGATCAATGGAATTGATTCAAGGTGTGCTGTCAATCAGCGAATAGAGTTCATCAAGCATACGACAAGTCTGTTGTCTCATTAGCAATCACACAAACAATAATAACTTTTGTCTCAAGTATCAAGTTACAGCAAACAAGGGTCCAGATCAGCAACACATTCCTCTAAAATCAAAAAATGTGTCTTAACATATTTATCTTCATTTCTGCAGTTACAACCTCATGAAAGGTAATTACCATGATAACTTACAAAAATCAAGGTGTAACAATTCTAGGTGTAATTAGATGGTAAAGCAAGAGTTCTGGTGTCAATAGATGGTAAAGCAAGGGTTATGGTATCACTAGACGATAAAGCAAGAGCTTTGGGAAAAATTAATGTAAAAATAGCAATAAAGGTGAGTGACAACAAGCATGTACTAAATACATGAAACATACAACATTCACAATCCACGAAAGTACAAAAGAATGAGATTATGGTCAGGGACACATAAGTCAACTTGTTATTGCATTAATCTCCACCTTGGCATTTAGTACTTCATGAGAGATTTTTTGTAGTTAAAGCTTTGCTAGAGCATGATACAATCACGAAAGCTCAAACATGTGATCACATATCGATCACATGTTTGCTTTTCCTAGGAGTTGTGGACATCTTTGACATTCACCACAGTTAGAGATTTGCTTAGCCTTACAAAAGCTATCACTAAGGGAGGATGAAATGTAATGTCATATTCCATAGCCCCTCTATGTTGGTTTTTAGGGGGATGTTAGAGAATGGAGAAACATATTCATTGGATGTTATGGCCCCTCCACATTGTGTTTAACGGGGCATGTTGAAATCTCAAACCCATCTTTATGGGTCCCATCGAGTCATTGGCATTTGTGTTGTTTCATTATGTCTATTGAGTCCACTGGTCTAACTGTAACTTGTGATTTGTACCTTGCATAGTCTAGTCTGTACCTTGTAAGTGTAACTGAAATGTATTGGATTGGTGCCTTATTAAAGGTTGGCCTACCTTTTTGTCGTATGTTTATTAGATGTTTATAAAGGCAATGCCTTCCACCCACTCAACTAAGTAATTCATTTATTATATTTATCATAAAATATTATATTATATTTGATCTTCTTCTTTAAGATGTCTTTAGACACCACCACATATCTGGGTCGTGTTCTCTTCTATATCAGGGCTAATATGATCTCACACTCCTTGGCTTCAAACTCATGTCCAAGCTTTGGGACTAAACTTTGCCAGCTCCCCTACACTAGGGAGCCAATTGTTTCAAATGAAGGTTTTGTTGGTACACAGTCAAGAAACATTCTGATGCCATAAAGTCCATAAAGTCCAGCCCTATATAGGTAGTTTTAACTACTCCAAGTAATTCAATATGTCAATCTTCTCCACAAATTTCATAAAATGCAATGTTGAAAGGGTTTATACATTCCATATGATATGCATTGATGGGGATCAATAAGAAAAAATGGCACCGGGCTTTTCATTAAGCTAAAAACCTGTCGAGCCTTCTTCCAAACAATCCAAACCCTATGTAGGTGATTTAAACTCCTGCAAGTAGTTCAATATCCCAATCTCCTCCATAAATTGCATTAAATGCAATATAGAGAGGGTGTATACATTTTGTATGATATGCATTGATGCGACTGTTATCCAAAATGAGCCCCCTGCTTATTTTGGCTAACTTGCCTTCATTCTTGCCTTCCTTGTGCTTCAATATCAAATTTTACACATTTCGGGCACTCAAAGGTTTTTGGAAATAGCTTCATCAGATAGGATTTTTCTTCCCTTTTCCAGAAAGGTAAAATTTTCCTTCTAACTCCGTGTAATTTTCGAGTTATGGCTCGGCGGAGTTTTTTGGGGAAATTTTCCCTAGATAGGCCCACGGCCAATGAGAAACCGACACGTGGCAAGGCGGAGTGGCGGGCGTCGAGGGATGTTGGAGTTTTTGGCACTTTGGTCAAAAGGCACAGAGGAAGAAGTTCGCCCGCGGGCCCGCGGAAGGAGGAAAATATGTTGGCTAGGACCCGCTGAGCAATGAGGTGGCGCCACATGTCCTGTCAGAGGCGGGAGACGGGGCGGCGGAAGGATTTGGCGAAATTTGCCAAAGTTGCAAAAGGCGCAAAGGCGTGCATTGAACCTATGGCCCCATCGATTAATCAAATGGCGCCACGTGGCCACATCAACGGCGGAGGTCGGGCCCGCGGAGGTAAATTGGGAAATTTTCCCAATGAAAATTTAAAAGGCGCAAAGGGCAGAAAATGTCCTGAGGCCCGCAGATCAGCCAGAGGGTGACACGTGGCAGTGGAGCGGCGGGGTGTGGAGAATTTTTGGGAATTTTTCCAAAATTCAAAAAAGGGGAAAATTTTCAAGTTTCGGCCCGCCAACCCGAATTTCACCCTAAAATTGTCATTATTGCCCTAAATCTTCAGAGGGGCATAACTTTCGATCCCGAGCTCAGATTTTCGCGTTTTTTATATCATTGGAAAGCTGGTGAAATTCTCCACACGATGGACTATTCAATTTTGAATTTTGATGGAGATTTGCGGGAGAAAAATGGGAAAACGTCCTTAGCATGCAAGAACACAAAAAATGACTCCAACAACCAAAATTAATGAAGTATGGGCCTCTGTTTTGCTCTGTAAAGCAATGTACTTCGAAGTATGGGCTTTTTCATGGAAACCTATCATTTTGCAGGCCAATTAGATGAATCTTGTCGGTGGTTGAAGTTCCAAATCAATTTGCTTGCGTTTTCTCCTTTCTTCCATTCTGCTCGATGGTTAAAAGCCAGTTTTGGCTCATTTGTAACAAGTTGTTCATCATTCTTCTCTGCCTCTCCCTTCTTTTCTTCCCCAGGGTCGAAAATGGAGTTTGAACCTCTTCCCCTGCTTTGTAATGGCGTTTTTTGCCTCTTACCCGTGAAATGATGTTTTGTGCAAACTGCTGGAGCAATAAAAACGTGTTTGTGATGCATTTTTCCATCCTTGCTCGTTTATGCTTGTTTTCTTCTTTCCTCTCTTCATTGCAGGTATTTGTGCATGTTTGAATGTTCATTGCAGGTTTTGGAGTTGTGTTCATTGTAGGTTTTGGAACATTTTTTGTGTGAAATCCATCCTTGGTTTTGTGATGCACTTGTCCATCCTTCCCATTGCTCACCTCTTCTTGTTCCATGGCAGTTTTGATAGATGTTCAGCATTTTCCTTCTCTGGTGTATCACCGTTTTAGTGTAGGCTCTGTTTTTCCCTCTTTTCTCTCTCTCTGTCTCCTTGGCATAGTTAGATTAGGATTAGATTAGCTTGCCTGCACTAGAATAGCTTGTGGCAGGTATTTTAGGAAGAGAAACTATCCTTCTCTGGAGAGCTTTCCCCATTTGCAAAGGTCCCACACTTTGGGAAAGCTCAATGTTGTGCATTCACACCAAATGACATTGCCTTAGAAAAGCCGATCCATAGGTCATTTTGGGGGTGCTGTGAATTTGCACTAACAGCGACTCAATGAGAAAAAAATGATAACTAGATTTTCATTAAGTTAAATTCTGGCCAAGCCTTCTCTCCTAATTCATCATGCGTGACGAATCTCGAGAATTCATAGTGTTGCCAATCATATGATAAACTAAAACAAGACCATATGAATGAGGAAGAGATTCATGGGTCATATATGGTCAGAATCTGCTAGCTATATACTTCCCATCTCATTTTGAATGCTGACAAGGAAATCCATAACAAAATTGCAATTCTTTGTATTGACAATGGCTTCATCATAATGCTAGTTGTCAATGTGCACTACTGGTGCGGGACAAATACCTTCTGTGATACCTTGGAGACAAACTTCCAAGATCTCTTAGGCACAAGGTTCATTTCTGCTTCTTGCTGAAAGCAAATATAAGGGTGAACCAATAGCCAACACTAAAATGAAAACCAGGGAAGATCAAACAATCAGCATCCAATTCCATCATAAATGAGAAAATACATTTATGTAGACCACTACCATTTCCTTGATGACCATGTAAATGAAGAAGAATGATTGAGATGTAAATTGAATACATAACCTTGCTTCTTTGACAATAAAGCAAATAAGAGTAGTGGAGCACTTTCTTCTAATACGATTATTTAATGTATGTAGAAAAAATCTGTTGGAAGTTTGGAGTGTTTGTATATGTCATTAACAAAAAGGATATACGTTACATCAATAAAAAAAGGGCAGCAAGCCAAGGCAACTCCTAAAGAAACACCCAGACTACCCACATTCACTATCCTTATAAACAAGGATTCCATGACCAGAAATTCTGCTACATCAGTTAATAATATAATTGGAAAGGAGCAGTTAACATCATAAAACCAGGCTTATGGTCAGGACAATATACTGTACGTAGCCAAAGCAGATGCGATAAGAAGAATGATCAGATAGGGCAAAGATTTGTTTCATCTCTATATTTTCAATTCTCCAGCAAAGAACTATACAAGCTTCCTGCAAATCACTAGTAGGATTAGAATCATTGCCAACAAGAGTCTGTAGTATTTCGTCCATAAATCCTGTCCAGTTGAGCAGCACACAGTACCTCAAGTGGCTTGGAAGAGGCAACACAAGCTTTCAGTCTAATCCTTATTTATATATCTTTAATTTATAAGCAGGTTGTGGTTTGGGAAGGTGAGATTTCTTTGTTGGCTCTGTGCTTTCTTTACTCTAGCAATATATGTTTTCCCAAGCACATTCTTATATGATGTCATTATTGGTCTTACTTAGGAACCATTGTTCCGAGGTTGGACATAGATATTGGTAAATTTGAAGATCAATCTTCCAAAGAAATCATGCCAAAGGGGTAATTTGCTAGATAGTTCAGGAACTATACTATTCTTGTACTATAATCAACGTTTGTCATTTATTGGGGTGCATTCTCTTGTTTCCTTTTCCAACTCAGAATTGAAAATTTAGCAAATTCAAAGAAGATTTCAAAATTATCATTTTGAAAACTGAGTACAGATTTTGTTCATAATAGGAATGTCAAAAGCTTATTAGAATGTCAGTAGTATCCCAAAATCAAAACACGACACTTCCATAAGCATTCTCCATCACTGGGTCAATGGAAGATTAATTTCACATATTTATTTCATTTACAATACTTTCTTACAACATTGAGGCACATACTGAATTTTAATTAACACAACAAGAAAGCATATATATTGAATTTCTTAACATAGACAAGACCATAACCTAGCTGTTGCTCTCTCAATTTTACACTGGATGATAATTGTCTTTCATACTAGGAGTTATAGCTGGTTACATCATGAAGGGTTGACACATTATCTATCACACCAATCAAAGTTGCTAACTAATATTTTTGACTTGACTAATCTTTCATTATTCTAATATGATTGAAATCTATACATAATTGCACTGCGGCCCGATGCATATCATTAACATTAAATATGGTTCTCATGAGCAATCATCAATATATATATATATATATATATATATATATATATATATATATAAAATTCCATAGACTTTTCCTCATTGTGGTATATCCTAAGCAACTCTGGTAATAGCCTGTCTTATCAGTTACAGTTCCTCCTTAGCTATTTTGATTCTGCTGAGCAATCTGAAATAACGTGTTGGGTTGCATTTTCTCACCTTGTGCACAAATTTCTATTGAACTGGTATACTTTTTTAATGGCCAGCCAGCCTAATTGTATTTTTTTTTCAGATTAATGCATCCTTCAGTGCCTGGTGCATACCGAGGGACTGCTCTTTTGGCTATGTTGAAGAGGCTGGCAGAGTCAACGATGATCTCTCGGTAAGTAGTTTTGGAGCTCACTGTAAAAACGACCTGGTATCATACAAAATTTGTTGTAGACTTATTGGCAGCCCTTCAAAATTTGCAGACAATTTATTTTTCCTCCGGCAAAAGAAGAGGCCAACCTCGATGATTTTGTACGTGACACAATTCGACTAAACTCCTTTACAGGGGTAAGATTGTTTTTACATGCATTTTAATTTTTATCTTTTTGTTTGTAATTTGTTGATAATCATTTTCCTCACTCAGGTGCTTCACTAAATTAACTACTTATGCTGATTCAGGCAACATGTTCAGATGCATGTGAAAAATCTGGAATGAGGAAATGGGAATGTACGGAACAGTTTTCTCTTCACCATTGTTTTCTGTCGCACATTTCTTTAAACCTTTATCTGGTTAATGTTTTGAAAATCTTACATTTCAACATTTGTGCTTGCAGTTGGCGATGCAAAAGTTACCGTTTCAAGCATATGGTTGCCTATATTGAAGGCAAATGTAAATTAATATGAACCTGTGCTGGAATGTTGCCACAAACATAAATAATAGTTGCTTCAAGCTGTCAGCAGTGGTACTTCTTGGGTTCACATTATTAATTGATTTTAGTTGCTTTAGAATAATGCTCCTTCATATTTACATTTCACATCACTTATTGATAGTATGATTATTGCAGGTGAAACTTATTTGGCTTTGGGTTTACCTGCTGTAGTTATTTTATATTGTTTTAATTGTTGGTTATTTTTTTAAGCTCCGAGGATTCTTTTTACCGTAAGTACTTTTGTATTGTCATTGAATCTATGTTTGAGTCTAGAGCAACTATGGAACATCAATAAGAGCATTATCCTTATATCTGTAACTTCTGGAGGGGTTATTGAATTTTAGAGGTAGCTAATCCAGATTGTACTTCTCTTGAAATAAAGTTTTGCATGACACCATAGTGCTCTACAGTACCAACAATTTCCTTTGGCTCTTTATGACATCCCTTAAGATCTCGTGTAGAATTTTGTTAGACTACAATAGCGGAATCCTTGAAAATTGGTAAAAACAAAAAACACATTTACAAATACCCCCTAAATGCCATGAGAAAATGGCTAATTCACCTTGAGACACTAGTGCAGTGGTTTGAAGGTAAAACATGTGCTTGAAAAGCACATTCAACAAGATGGTATTCCTATCAAACTTATCATGATAATAAATGTCAACTAAAGAATAATAGTGAACAAATATAATGGTAACAATCATTTGCAACAGAACCAAATACTTTAACCCTCAAGGAAACTAAAGAGTAAGATGTCCTTGATCAAAAGCTCAAAAGTGTAGTGCCCACACTTTTTATAGCTCAGTAGCTTGTTATTTATTTGCTCATAGACATGTTTTGACAGGGATTGGTGATATCTTGGACATTATATTAGATATTTGATTTTATTAGACATGTGTGACATTCAGGCGTATAGCGCCAATTTAGCCTAATTTCTTTATTGTCGCATTTTTTTGTTATGACATGGAAACTAATGAATATGATGTGTTTGGAACCTAATTATATTGATGGATAGTTGTTGCATGGTGGGATTATATGTCACTTTATCATTTTGTCTAACTTTTGGAATATGGAATATAATTGTGCACGTTGTCGCATCTTGATTTCATTAGGATGTTAGGTTGGTTTAGAACGCATTGATATCTTACTATGTCATTGAATTATATTGTATTGGACAGGTGCGGTTAATGTGTGCAATGAGTGTGCAGGTGATAGGTTTACAGGAGAACGTGGGATTCAGGCCAACTACTCAATCTTGCACAAGCAGCCCATAGGCTGAGTCCTTAGCCATGTTCGTTGTGTGAAGCCTTATGTATAGGATGATTATTACTTTTGGGCACTATGAGTGATCCCAATTTTATGTAATGTATTGTGCTTTGAATTATTAAATTTTGTTTAGGGTAGTTAGTTTATGAGTTGTAAACTTGTTTTGGGAGTCAATAACTCCCACTTTCATTTAAATTGTTGATTTTTTTTAATGAGTCACTTAATCACAAAGGTTTAGGGTCACATGTGAGACCCTTGGGTGGTCCCCACACCCTCTACCCTTGTGCCAAAAATGCAAAACCCGAAATTAGGGTATTTTGGGCATTTTTTGGGACCCCTTTTTAGCTTGGGAGTTCCCCTAACATAAAAATGAGCCCTTGGACCCTACCTAATGGGTAGGGGGGCTTATTTTTTAAGGCTAGAGGGAGTTTTTCCTCCATTTATACCTCCTTGTTTAGTCACATCCATGTAAGGGATGTGGATTTGAGTGTTTATCAAAAGTTCCACTAGTTTTGTTTTGCTAACATTTAGGGGAATTTGGGAGAAGAGGGAAAAAAAGATAATTTTACCCTTTCTCTCTTTTGTTTTGGCATCTTTGACCTATGATGAGGGAAAGGGGTGACACATGTCACCCCCTCATTTGTGAGGATGCTTGCTTTGCTCCTCTTCAAAATTCCCACTCATGGGAAAAGAGAGGGAATTTTTCTTGGGACTTTTTGCTTTTGGATGCTTGGGTGAATTTGGAGCTTGTGATTTTGCTTGGAGTCAAGAGTGGAGAAACTTGAAGTTAGGAAAGCTTTTTGGAGAGATTTCCTTGAGGTAGGCTCTTATGTATTTTTTTTTGTGTTGCATTTATCTTAGTTGTTTGATGGGTTGCTTGGAATTGTTAATTTTTGAATGTAGATTTTGGTTATCTTGTTTGTGTCTTACTCCCTCCATCATATGGTATGATGGAGTTTTGGAGTGTGGGGGAAGAGAGAGGGAATTTTCCCTCTCAATCCTCAAGGCTTGATGGACAAGCCTTGTAGGAGTCTTAGTGTTTTTTCCCCTCAATGGTTGAGGTGGGGAAGTTGATTCATTTGGCTTGAATCTCCTTCCCCATTCTTGGTAAGGAAACCCCTTTGGGGTTTGAAAACCCTTCTAAGAAGGACTTGGAGAAAGGGAGGGAGGAATAAGGAGGGTGTTGGATTGAAATTAGGAGCAATAAGGAGGGTATGGAGTTTGTTGCTTATGTGCAAGAAATTTTGGAATGTATAATTATTGGAGAACTTTCTCCTCTCTTCCCCAATTTTGAGGATGAACATGGGTTCTCCTCCTTGTAGATTTTAGGAAGTTTTGGTTTGTGTGTGTCCTATTCTTGTGCATGCTTGTATCATTGTTGGTTTACCCTTCCATCTTGTGCAAGTTTTGGTTAGCTATGCCCTCTTTCCCATGGGCTTGGGGGAGGCTAGCATGCTTCCCAAACCTTGGGATAGGCATGTGATGATGCCTAAAGGTTGGGGTGGATAAACAAGCTCTCTCTCCTTAGTTGTATTTCCTTGAAAGGCTTTTGAAGTTGGAAAGCTCATTGGAAGACACATGGTGACACTTGGTGGCATAGTTGGCCTCTCTTCTTGCCTCCTTCATCATTTTGTGGGATTTCTCTTTCATTGAAAATGCTTGAAAAGTATGGTTTGTGTGGAAACATTCATTAGTCTTGTAAAATCATCCTCTTGCATATTTGGAGACTATTCATTTTAAACTTGAGTAAGATTAAGTGTTGAGCAACCAACTTTTTTATATTTTTGAAGGAGCCTTGTATTGTACCCTTCCTCTGAGTAGTTCCTTGTATCTTGATGAGGACAATGTAAGACCTGAATTTTTTAGGAACTAAAACCTTTGATAAGAAAGCTTGTGTTAGATAGCTCTTTCCATAAAAAAAAAAAAAAACTTGATGTAACCTCTTGTCTGTGATGAAAGGTTAAGTTCATCAAAAAATAAATGTGGTATTCTAGACTACATTTGAAAAGACTTTAAAGAATTATGAATGAGTTTTGTTCTCGTTTATCTCTGTAAAAACAAATAAATAATACTAAATGATGACATAGGTATACTTTCTTGTTGGTTATTCTATTATGGGGGTCAGTAAATCTGAAATATGTCTTCTCCTTATTCACAGTTGGAAATGAATATACTAATTTTTAGCATTGAATCTCCTGAATGATATTAAATGTGAAATACTTTCCTTCATGTCTTTTTTTTTGGTTTCTCTTCTTGTAATCATGGTAAAATAAATAAAGGAAATGAAAGCTTGATTCTTTTTCTTACTGAGAAGATTTAGAAGCTGTCTTATTCAGTACAATTAAACCTAAATGAGATCAAGTTTTCTTGTAGATATAATTTGGGTAGTAAACTGCGTTATATATCTATCATATTGAAGCTATGACTTAAGTATATCAAATTTTTGTAAAATAAATTTTGTTCTACATTCTTCTCTGAAAGTATTGAGTTATGTACATTTATATAATAGGGTATTACAAATATAACATACTATTAGATGGGTTAGGATCTGTAGATTAGTAATATAAATACATTATATTATATATTTAATCCTTATATTAAAAAAAAGGATTATAGTTATATATATATATATATTATTAAACTAGTAAGATAATAATAATAATTAAAAAAAATTTAAATAATAATAAATAAAAATTGTTGAGGGTCGGCCCCCTCCCCAGCCGATTTGCGCCTGTACAAAGTATAAAGTAAAGGACATTCAAAAAAAAATGACTTTGGGGGAGGGTCGAACCCCTCCCCACCACATGCACCGGCCGCGGCCTTCCATGGCCGCACTCAGCGGCCATCCCACGCCTTTTCCCGCCCCCACCCCTGCAGCTTTTCCACGGGTGCTGCCCGCCCACCCCGTACAGCCGACCCCCTGCCCCTCCTCGCTGCCTTCTTCCCATGGCCGCCTCTGTCGCGACGGCTCCC
The DNA here is from genome assembly GCA_019776745.2 of Taxus chinensis. Classification (NCBI taxonomy): domain Eukaryota; kingdom Viridiplantae; phylum Streptophyta; class Pinopsida; order Cupressales; family Taxaceae; genus Taxus; species Taxus chinensis. The sequence continues at coordinate 819,965,988 of CM034150.1, read as the reverse complement.
TGCCGCCCACCCCTGTACCCACGCCTCCTCGGCCATGCTGTCCTGCAACCATACCTCTGCCGCGTCTCCCTCTACCACGGCCGCCCCTGTTCCGCCTCCCTCGTCAACCAGTTCCTCCACGGCTCTGTAACAAATCGCTGCCCTCTCATCACTTAGTCCTCCAGATCCGCTGCCCTTAACCACTTGAAACAAAACAAAAAGATTAAATAAATGGTAAGTAACAAGAATAATAACAAAATAAAGGTAATCGCTTTAGGGCAATAACAATATATATATAGATATATATATTTCTCAAGGGCTTCGAAAGTAAACTACATAATTGCAGCTAGGGTTTACAACAAAGAGGCTCCATAACTTTCCATTACCTTGTCTTGGGGTTTTAATGGAAGAATATATAGATACGGGCATATATATATATATATATATATATATATATATATATATATATTATATATATATATATATATAAGAGAATGAGAAGTGATAATGGAAGGAAGGAGAGATGAGTTTTTAATAAGCAAAGAGATAGCTAGGGCAACTAGTATAGAAGGCTTGTCTTCTAAACCTTTAGGGACAAGATTAAGTTTAATCTAAGGGTCCTTATTCAATCCTGCAAACGGGTTCAGGGTAGTCATGGTAATTTAATTGGGTAAATTAAAATGGGATATATATAACAATAATTAGGAAGGGTGTGATGGGTATAAATGAAACACTTCCAAGAAAAAAAATTGTACCCTAAAATTTAAACCTCGATTGGGGAAATTAATGGTATTCCTGGAGGGGCATTACAAAATGTCATTGTAGATCATTGTTCAACTCATCAGAAAGTCATGATATTAAGAAGGAGATCTAGGATTGATCTGCTTACAGGTAGTACATCAATTTAAAACTGCTTGTATACAAATAAGTATCACGATATAAAATGACGGGTTTAGGCTATATAATTCCCCTATTTACATGGTGAGTAATAGTAAAATAGTTGCACAAATTAGTAACTATCAAGAAAAGCGTATAAAGGATGTATCTAGTATCCTAACTAAGTGGTGGTGGTCAAAAAAAAAATCTACCCATGACATTAATGTCATTTCAGTCATCCAAGACATGGTCTCTTTAACTTCAATTTGGGCTGTCCCAGAAGGGGCAATGTACATGTCCAGGTTGCTTACCAGAATCCACCATGTATACAAGTCCTTATGGTGCCATAACTTAGATCCAAGTAAACCCTGATCCACTGTGAGACCAAAATTGTGTGCATGAATAGTCTAAGACCCAACACGACTAGTTCGTAGACATTATTCTTGATGTGTATATTTATCATAAGAACAGGAAAGAAATCGTGACTCGATTCTATCATGATTTGAAGTACCCAATCAAAATCCCTAACCTACTGATCCATAGAAAATATTTTAGGCAAACATGGGTGATATATTTTGGTGCTAGATATGATATGCATTATGATGCAAATGGGCTGATAACTCAAAGAAAACACTCATAACTAGAATACCTGTTGAACTGTGCCTATACAGTATTCACTATTTGTTAATTGAAAGCTATTGAGAATAGCTCGTGTAGAAGAAAGTGTTTTAATGATAACTAAGTTTATGCCGGAAAACTTTAATCAATTGTCTTCCCTGTTCTCAAATCGCTGAGAAGTGTTCAGGATTAGTAGGATCCAAATATAAATACGTTGTTATCTGAATACATCTAGACAATGTATTTAGCGTTGGATGCAGATGGTGACAAGGATTTAATAGGCTATTGCATAGCCAAAACAAAAATACATACATTTAATGAAGTTTTACGTGGGGAAGACCCGCTGCAACATGTAAAATCCAGAATCAAATGCACTATTCAATAAATTGTTCAGGAGAAACTTTACAAACTATGTCTGAAATATAACATATCATAAGCTAAAACCGTCATAATCATTGTATCGTCAAATTCTCGACATAATCTTCAATGAATGTATGTGAACATAAGCCCTAATTCCCATACTTGGAGGAAGTAGCCTTCGGCGTAAAAAGGTGTGGAAGGAGTCGGTTATAGGTGGGTTGAAGAGGTCTTAAATTTTTCAACTCCCAACTACTTACACATGTAGGTTTATTTTATCTACTTATATATAATAAACCTAAGGTTTAATTTAAGTTATATAAGTTTATATTCAATATAAACTTACGTGGAGATAAGTTTTTCATATGCGAGGCACAATAGGTGTATTCCCATAAAAAATTACATGCTCCAACAAGAACAAGTCACATTGAATTCTATCCCAACAATGTGTGATTAGAGACTTAACTAAAAATTTAAGAATTTTGATTTGGAGGATTTAAGGATTGTGAGTTGAGGCTTGGATATATTTTCTAGATATCTTTCTTTGAATCTATACACACTTATTACTTGTGCTTGTAATGATCCTAATAAGTTTGAACAATACCTCTAGTGCCTCCATGGATACTTTAAGTTGCATATTAAATATTGTGGGGATGTATCTTTTGCTTATGTTTTCAAATTTTGCCACCTTTGTGGTTGTCTCATAGATAGAGTAACATATTTGGTTCCTATTGATGCAAGTTTGTTACATAGACTCCAACAAGAGACAAGAAATTGATCTACTCATTTTAGAACCCCTGTTAGAAATATGATTCAAGGTACAAAATACTATAGAATGCATAACTCAACAGAGAAGCTATGGTTATCCATTTTTACCCCTTGCCAAAAATGGACAACTTGGAAAAATTGGACTTGGGCAGTTGATGGAGCTTCAATGGAGAATATGGAAAAAATAGGTAATTTTCATGTTTTTTGGGCACTTGTAATCATTTGATGGCATCCTCCTCTCTATAGGCTTCAAAAGTCCATACTTAACCAAATTCGAGTAAAAATGAGTAAAATTGGGAAAATTGGCTTTAGCGTCACCCCTTTATTATTTTCCTAGCTCCTCAGTTCAAGAAAAATCTAAAAGGAGTTAGTGAAAACTGAGAAAAATGCAAAAAAGGGCTAAACATAGTGTTATGCGGGTATTTCAGGTTTTGGAGGCCCACAGGATACAAGTTCCTTCGGGGCTTGGGTTCCCCACATCCATGATTTGCAAAGGAGTAGGAGTGAGGCTAGTGTATTGTAGGTTCAGGGTAGATTTCGGGTGAAAGGCAGTCAAATGGAATGAGTTCCCTGGGCTCACATGTTCCCTGCATCCCTTCTCGAGCTGCAAAATTGAAAAAATGGCTAAGTGTTTGAAGGATGCAGAGAAAACAAATAAATTTGGCCCAAGTGGAACGGGTTTCGGCGGGTTAATGTTCCCCGCACTTGAGTTTTATCTGCAGTGCAAAGGGCAACGTTTTGCGGAGAATGCGGGGTTTCGGGGCCCAAACGGTACATGTTCTTGGGGGACATGAGTTCCCTGTGAAACCAATATTTCCGCACAACAAAGTAAAGGAAAAAGGCGAGGGGAGTAACTCAGAAATTTGACCTGCACGTACTTCGAAGTAGGGCAATCTCCAAATCTTGCAAACAAAGAAAAGAAAAATGGAGTAATGTGGAGGTTTGACTCAGCACTACTTTGAAGTAGTGGGGGGTTAAAGGCGCAAACAAAGCACATTTCAAAACCCAAGTTGGAGCATCCCTAAAACCCACCAAGCTAAGAAACTCTCAAAACCCACAGAAGAAGATGACATGAGTAACTTGGGTCTACGACCCTTGCCGACTGCAAGTAATGAAGGATCAAAACTATGAGTTAAAGCAACTCGTAAACCCACAGAGTAATGAAGTAAAGGCACTTCGTAAACCCGAATGGCCATAACTTTTGCTCAGGTGCTCTGCTTTTTGAGATCTTGGAATTTCCAAAAACGTCTCATCAAGCCCTTCATCACGGAATCCAAAAAATCAGACTTTGGTGAGAGTAGATGGGAGAAAAATTGCAAAACACTTCCAGCATGAAATGAAGAGTTCCAAGAAGACCAACCTCCACATTTAATAAAGTATGGTCTCTTTTCTTCTCCAGTAAGCCAAAGGACATGAGGAAATGAGTTTTGTAGGTCTTCCATACTCTTTTTCAACGTGATACTGATTTTTATATGTGGGTGAAAGGGGAATTTTAGGATTTTCATCTCTTTTGTCTTCTCCATCTTCCTCTAAAAATTGTAAACTTCTCATTTTGGAAGTAGGGATGGGATATTCTGGGATGTAATGGATTTTGCTAACACGAATGAGTTGTAAGCCTTCTCTTGGGCCTGACAAGCGTTCTAATGCCTATATGCATCAAATGTAATGGATTGTGCAACAATTTAAAGCAATATAATATCTGTTTTGTGGTGTTTCTTCAACCCTTGCACATCTTTTATTGTATTTCCCTTGCCTCTCCATTTTGCTATTGCATTTTGTGTATGTTTTGTTCATTTGCAGGTCTATTTGTTTTGTTTCATGGGCATCAGATGGTGAATGCTTCCTTGGGAATGTGTCACACCTATTATAGCCTCTCTCAGCTGCATTTTCCTTCTTCTTTCTCCCTCAACAAGATATTTTCATCCCCTTTTTATAGTACTATCACTTCTTTTAGTGTAGGATTTCCTTTTCATGCATATTCCTAACCCTCTCTCTCTCCATGGTCCCTTGGCATGGTTAGATTAGGATTAGTTAGCTGCATTTTCCCTTCTAGGAGCAGTTTAGCGTTAGATTTAGGTAGATGAAGCCGACCTTCTCGATAGGTCCATCTCAAGTAGCAAGTCCCGCAACTTGAGAGATGGTCCCATGTTAGCAAAAAGCAGGGACCTATAATGTGCAAATCTCAGGGTGCTACTTTTTGTGATAACAATGGCCATTGTTAACCCACAGAAGAACTGATGAACTTTGACATATTCACCATTCTGGATATGAATTTGTCTCAACATACTGATATTTACAATGGTGATCTGTAAACTCTTCAACTTTGGAATTATCCATAGAATCACAATTAATCGCTACTGTTCTACTTTTTATTAGAAAATAACAAAGATAGCTAGTGAATGAATTATACTTGTGCTTAGAATCAACAATTTGCAGAAAGGGAAAGAATATAGATTCATACACCAACAATTTTATCTTGGAAAACTTCAAGAGGAGGAAAAACTAGTCGGGAAGGGCAATTGCTCTTTCTTCCCACCACTTTTATTGGCCGATTCAATAACAAGTACGGAAATTACAATAAGTATGGAAGAGAAGTAGATGATATCTCACACTACCTCCCAATTACTTGCTTGCTTTGACTTAATTACTCCTACAAATCACAATTCCAACACCAAGAGCTTCTTACTCACTTGCTTCATTCTTCGATGATCTTTGTTCTCTTCCATAACATGCATTTATAGCCTTTCTCATGTCCTCCCCGTGCACTGGAGAATGGGAAAGGTCATAGAGGAGAAAAGAAATGGACAACCTTTCAAATTTTGAGGTTGTTCGTTTTCGAAAAAAAATTTCTGTTCGAGAGAGCCAGGACTGCCGCCTTGGTTGGGCGACGGTCCTGTAACCGCCTCCCTGCACAAGGTGGTGGTCCTATTACTTAAAAAATAGAACCTCCGTGTATCATCTTTTCTTCTTTGTGTTGGCTGACTTTATAAAGTAGAGTCATTTTGGATCCCTATGGATCACACCTCCCCTGCTTAGGAGGCGTTTGGTCCCCAAAAATCTTAGTGGGGGAGTAGATGAGGAAATAATTCCTTCACTTGCTCCTTCGGGTACCACCGGGCCTGCCTTGGTGTCTTTCCTTTCAATCCAATCTGCCAAGACTCTTGGGGACCTCTCCTAGTCTCTCTAACCTTTTGCTACAGTACTACGTCCTCCTCCAATTTGCCTTGTGAGTCCAAGACGCAATCCTCAATGGAAGGTAACAATTGTAGTTCTTCATCTTTAGCTAGCATGGATGGCTCATATAGGTGCAAGTTCTCGCAGTTTACTACAGAGTACATCCTCATGAATGATGGTAAATCAAGTCGAAAGGTATTTTCTTCAACCTACTCCAATATGGCGAAGGGTCCATATCGTAGTGGCTTGAGCTTTCGTGCTTGACCTTGTAGTCTCTCCTTGCTCAAGTATAGCCAAAATCTATCTCCAACATGAAGCTTATGTTCCCTTCTATGTTGATCGTGCTTAGCTTTGTACTTGGCCTGAGATTTCTCTAGTTGTTCCTTGACTTTGAGATGGATTTTCCAGATCCTCTCAATGAATTTGTTTTCTCTAGTCACCTCTGTGTCTCGTGTATCCTTCTCATCCTGCTGTCCAACTGCTATGTCCAGCGGATTTGTAGGTAGATATCCCAAGCATGCTTCAAACGGTGACTTCATAGTGGTTGTGTGTACTGCCCGGTTATAGGAATGCTAAATGTAAGCTAAGGACTCATCCCAAGTCCTTGGGTATTTGTTGTTTATACCCTCTTATCAACTGTATGAAAGTCCTGTTTACCACCTCTATTTGTCCATCTGTCTGTGGATGGAAAGTTGTGCTCCTTTGTAACCTGGTATCCATCTTGTCCCACAAAGTAGTCCAAAACTTCCCCAAGAACCTGGAATCCCTGTAAAAAACAATAGACTTTGGAAAACCAAAATGCACCCATACATTAGCAAAGAAAAGATTTACCATCTCATGTGCTTTTATTGTCTTTTTACATGCCATAAGAATACACATCTTACTAAATCTATCAACAAAAACATAGAGATAGTCATTGCCATGTTTAGACATAGGTAATCCTCCTATAAAATCCATAGAAATGTCCTCCCACGGACGAGTAGATACTGACAACGACATATACAAACCTTCCTTCCTAGTCTTAGGCTTGCTAGTACAACAAAGTTTACATCCCCGTATAAATGTGGATACTTCTTCTTGCATATTGGGCCAATACATGTACCTTTGCAAGAGGGCTAAGGTCTTACCAACACCGAAATGTCTCGCTACTTTTGAGGTATGTGCTTCCCTCATCAATAGAATTCGCTCTTCTTTTGGCACACAAAGTTTCCCCCATCGGTAGAGTAACCCGTCTTTGAGATAACAATCTTCAATACTTGTCCTTTCAGCCCCTTGGGACTGCAACTGCTGAAATGTCACCCCAAAGTCTTTGTCCTTGGCATATGCCTCTTCCTAAGCTTCCTTCGTGAAGGGCTTGATCTGAGATATAGTGGCCAAATAGGAAAACTTCTCCTGTGTGGGTGGCCTAGACAACATGTCTGCCACCAATTTTGTACTACCCTTCTTGTATTTAATCATCAGATGGAACTGCTGAAGGAACCCCATCCATTTGTAGTGCCTTGCCTGCTGTAATTTAGACTATGCTTGCAAATACTGGAGAGGTATGTGGTCAGTGTGCGCAATAGTTTCTTTACCCAACAAATAATGTTTCCATTTCTTAATTGTCTGAACTAGTGTGTACATTTCCTTATCATATACTGAATATCCTTTAATTGTTGAAGTGAAAGTTTCAGAATGATAACATACGGGTTTACCTCCTTGAAGCAACACTGCGCCCATGGCATAATCACTGGCATCTGTCTCTACTTCAAAAGGCTGCTGCAAATTAGGAAGAGCAAGTACTGGAGCATGACTAATCTTGTATTTCAATAATTTAAAGGATTTGTCTTTTTCTTTGCCGTAGTCAAAACCCTTACTCTTTGCGGCCATTGTGTGTAGAGGTGCTGCAATTGTGGAGAAGCCCGGAATGAACTTCCGCATGTACTGTACTGCTCCCACAAAACTACTAGTCACTGTGGCTCCTGTTGGTGTTGGCCAATTAGTGATGGCTTCCACCTTCTTTGGATCCACTCATAGCTCTCCTCTTCTAACCACATGCCCAAGATAGACAAGTGATTGTTTGGCAAATTCACATTTCTTCATATTACAAAGCAGTTGTTTCTCCCTGAGAACTTGCAAGACTTGCTGCAAATGTGTTAGATGTTCTTCCCATGTGGCACTAAAAATCAAGATATCATCTAGATATACAATGACACATGAATATGAAATCCCGTAATACATCATTTATCAATCTCATAAATGTAGCAGGTGCATTGCATAATCCAAAGGGAAGTACTAACCATTCATACAAACCCTGTTTTGTTTTGAAGGCAGTCTTCCATATATCCTCCTCCTTCATCCTAACTTGGTGATAACCGGACTTGAGATCCAACTTCGTGAAGAATTTGGCATGATGAAGCTGGTCCAAGAGATCATCTATGCGGGGAAGTGGATATCTGTTCTTTATGGTGATCTTGTTCAAAGCGCGGTAGTCTATGCACATTCTCCAAGAACCATCCTTCTTTGGCACCATCACAATAGGTGAACCACATGGTGAGGTGCTCAGACGTATCACCCCTTGATCTAGTAGTTCCTAGAGTTATTTCTTTACTTCAGTACTCTCAAGCAGGGACTGCCTATACAACCCGATGTTTGGTAGAGGGGACTCTAGCAATAGCTGAATCTCATGCTCTACTTCCCGTTTTGGAGGTAATCCACTAGGAGCCTGAAAAACTTCCTGAAAAGACTGAATAATACTATCCAAATCATGCTTTCCCTGGTTAGAAATCTCTGCAACTTCTACCCCATCTCGTTTATCCTTCAATTAAAGTAAATAAAACTGATTATGATTTGCCTAAATAAGTCATTTTGCTTGGTTAGCACTTACCATAGTAACCCGTGTCTTATGCTGGTGTGCCCAAATGTTGTAGTTGATCCCATCCTTGACCCATTTGTACCAGTTTTCCCTCCTCATAAATATAGCATCCCTAACATACAAGTAAGGAATCCCGAATACAACATCAAAAGCATCAAGTGGAATAACGTCAGCTTCAAAAACATCAATATATTGGGAATTTATCCCAAACTTGACCTTACATCTTCTTATTACTTGAATTTCAACACCCTTCTTCACCCAACCCAAAGGATAAGGGCGTGGATGCTCGTAAGTCTCAAGACCAAGCTTCTTTACAACTGCTTCAGAAATCAAGTTAGACTGAGAACCAGTATCAACCAAAGCATTTACCTTAGTTCTCTTGATTTGGATTTTGATCTGGAATAGTCTACTCATCTCCTCTTCCTGGCTGTCCATGTTGGTGGCCGTGCATCCAAGCCTCTCGTCTACATCAGAGTCATCTTCGATTTCCACCTCCCCTTCTATTTTCACAGTTGTCATGGACTTCTTCGAGTCCTTGGTTCAGTTCTTCGGATGCAAATCCAGATGTAACTTCCAACATGTAGCGTCAGTATGACCATTGATATCATAGTTATTACAAAAATTCTTGGGATCTTTACTAGTATTCAAAGTAGTGGCAGCTTGTTTACCTTTCCCTTTCCACTTACCCTTGTTACTTGTTTGCCCAAAATCTTTCTTTTGCTGATTTGTTGACTGCTTTACCCTTGGCTCTGCTTCTCCTTTCTTCTTTTCATCATCTATGTAGTACACCTGTATGCATGCTTCGTTGAGATCTATGGGTTTGTGGAGATGAATTTTCTTTGAAGGTGAGTGTGAAGTCCTCCCAAGTACTTGGTCAGAATATCCTCATCCTCCAAGTCCATGTTAAGCAACATGGCTTACCTCCGAAACTCCGTAGTATAGTCCTGCACACTTTGACCACTACCTTGTCAAAAATACTGCCATTTAATCAGTTGGTCAGTCTTATGGCCAATAGGATAGAAGTTAGCTCTAAGTAGTTCTTTAAATTCTTGCCAAGATTTCACAATAGGACGCTTTTTCTTTTCACAAGTGGCTAGATGGGTTTCCCACCAAACCAAAGCGTGTCCTTCCATTTTGAGACGTGCAAAGGCGATCCTCTGTGCCTCAGTGACATTATGGATGCTAAAGTAGAATTCTAATTGTTTTAACCTTTTAGCAAGCAACTCCGCATCTACTTGTCCTTCAAAGCTTTTAATATCAACTTTCATTTCAAATTTAAAAGGAGTATGATTGGATTTTACCTTTTCTCTTGTGTTAGAAGTTTCTTCTTCATGCTCTTCCCCATAACTTTCCTCATGGTGGGTCCTTCCTATGCCAAACTTTTCAGCTAAGCCTCAAACCACTGAGTCCATGGAGTCTTGTTTGACAAAAGTTTTCTTCTATAAATCAACAAGCTCTTCTTGCCTTCTAAACATCCTATCCATCATGGTCTCCAACATCTCGATTCTACGAACCAAGTTCTCTTCCTCCGTTTGTCTTCGAATTCTCTGTTTCCACTTCTTTGCAGAAATTTATGGATCGCAAGGTAAAGCCTCTTCGCCTTTAGATCTCGTCAATGTCATACAAATCCAAGAACAAATACCACAATACTGGATAATTTTTAACTCTGATACCAAAATGATCTGTAAACTCTTCAACTTTGGAATTATCCACATAATCACAATTAATTGTTGTTGTTCTACTTTCTATTAGAAAATAACAAAGATAGCTAGTGAATGAATTATACTTGTGCTTAGAATCAACAATTTGCAGAAAGGGAAATAATATAGACTCATACACCAACAATTTTATCATGGAAAACCTCCAGAGGAGGAAAAACCAGTTGGGAAGGGAAATTGCTCTTTCTTCCCACTTTTATTGGCCAATTCAATAACAAATACATAAATTACAATACGTATGGAAGAGAAGTAGATGATATCTCACACTTCCTCCCAATTACTTGCTTTCTCTGACTCAATTACTCCTTGCTTCTACAAATCACAATTCCAACACTAAGAGCTTCTTACTCACTTGCTTCATTCTTCAATGATCTTTGTTCTCTTCCATAACATGCATTTATAGCCTTTCTCATGTCATCTCGTGCACTGGAGAATGGGAAAGGTCATAGAGGAGAAAGGAAATGAACAACCTTTCAAATTTTGAGTCTGTTCGTTTTCAATTTTTTTTTTTCTATCCGAGAGAGCTTGGACTACCGCCCTGTGCAAACTGGTGGTCCTAGGACCACCGCCCTAGTTGGGCATCGGTTTTGTAATCACCGCCCTGCATAGGGCGGCAATCCTGTTACTTTAAAAAAAGAACCTCTGTGTATCATCTTTTCTTCTTCGTGTTGGATGATTTGATAAAGTAGAGTCATTTTGGATCCCTATGGATCAAATGGCCCTAGCCTAAATAAGTGATTTGAGATTTCATTAAAAAAAAATAAAAAAGGATGAAAGGGTAAGACAAAAAAGAAACTAGACTCTCTCACAATTATCAATCACAAAAAACACCTTGATCTCAATTAAACCACACAAATAAGGGAATACGAGAGATAGATTTAACTTATTTCTATATAAATCCTAGGAATTCAGTCAAAGGAATTTAACAATCAAAATCACATATGTGCATAATATAAGAAAATAACTACATTTTATTCACCAAGATTATAAAAGAGGTTAGTTTGAATGTCAGATTGTTCAAACTAACTAGATTCCATAAGAAAAAAAAAACAATTAACCATGTCTTAACATATCGAAACCACTTAATTATTTGAGATTAAGAAGCACATCTAAGGAAATAATTGTAAGAAATATCAACTCATGAAAATGAGACCAACTAAATCTCAATCTCTTACCTTGCAATTCGATTAAAATTAGAAGTGCAAACTCTATTCAATACATAAAAGAGATTTGTTGTCTACTCATCAAAACATGAATCAAAATTTGAAAACAATTAAGAGCCTCACAACAACTATGTGAAGCTCCAAAATTCCTTCTTTGTATTAAATTCACTGTGGGAAGCAACCACATCCTTTACATGCTTTTATAGCTCCCTAGAAAAGCAATCTTTTCTAGAATAAGTGGGAAAAAATAAAAATAAAACTAAAGTTAAAAGATAGAAAAGCTATTATAGGAATGAACTTCCATAATTTACATTGATATGCCTACACACTCTGATTAATTAGAATTGGCGACCTCCGAATTACATGAAAAAACTCCTAAAAAGCTAAGAATAAACCGCTTTATTTTTTGTTGCATGATCAATTAAAACTCATAGAACCACCTACTTTCTTCATTTATTTATATGCAATCTTACATATTTGATAATTTTGGGCTGCAATTTAAATATATTGGCTATGTTCCCCCCTAAAAAATATCGAAGTAATGCTGATTATAGACACTTGGCAACCATCGACTTCATCATGTCTCAGGAAACCTTTTGCTTTTGCTTTGACCTCTCATCTTTGTGCAAAGTTCCGATCATGGATGTGTGGCGAGCATTGGTGTTCCTACTTTCAGAAAGGTTTTGAACTCACTCCCATTCCCTTGTTTTCAAATGGATTGTTGACAAGTGGTAGTCATCAATTCTTTGGTCATCTTAGGGGAATGCAAACTCATTTGCAATAGATCCTTGACACGTGGTGTGATAAGTATCCTTGAATACTTAGAAGACCGTGGACACATTCACCATGGATCGTTGATAAGTGGCAGAGATTGATGTTATGATGAACCGGGGATTGCAAACTTTCTCTTTCTATGGATCATTGAAACTTGGCATCCATCGGTGTTACACTCATCTAGAAAACTTCGACATATACTTGACTTTTTTGTAGAGAGTGTATACACCTAATTTTTCACTTTTCATCTTTTATACCTATTACTAACAATTTCCTTTGTATAGATAAGGGTCAGTGATGCATCTATTTATTGAGTGGGTGCCTTAAGGGGCCTATCGAGAATGGGGACTGGTTATTCACGTAATCATTATGGGTTCGAGACAATACACAGAGAGAGTATCGCTATTTGGTCCTGACCTTAGTTGTTCTTGCATTAGTTATCCTTGTCCCTTTGTATCATACACATTACACTCCCAACATCTTGCTTGTATCTCACCATTTTACACCTTGTTCATCCACTTGCTTGATTTACAACACCTCTTTTTCACTTTTCATGACACATTACCTAATTTTCCATCCTTGGTCGATGCCATCACCTGTGAGCGATGGTTTCGGTGCAATATTTTTCTTGGTTGATGCCATCGCCCATGGGCGATGCCATCCTTTAAATACTTATCACATCTTGATATTCATAAAGGAAGGAATCCTAAATATTAGGAACCACCATAGTAACTAGTATTGGTCACCCTAACCATCATCGGTCACCCTCTATCACCGTCATCAGTTAACCCAACTGCCATCGGTTCCTTTGTTTTAATTTTTAACTAAAACAATGACTAGTTTTACCTCCCGGAACATATTTTCTCCATTTCCTCTTTGCCTCTGTGTCATTTACAGAGATCAGATTACCAAGTCTATGCTAATTCACATAGTTTTGACTTGTAGCCAAGCCAACATCCTCGTGTTCCATGTTAGCCTTCAACCACTCCCACCTAGCCCATCGCCGCCTTCCATTCTATCACCTATGGATCCTAGCTAGCCCATCATCATTAGTACCAGTGACGAGGAGTTCGCAAGATTCCTTGACCAAAATCCCGCTACCTTATAATACTATTTAGCCCATTCATCTACTCGGGAGTCATCAAGACAACTGGTATATGACATTCCTATGTCCATTCCCCCTGTCCTCACCCCCACTTCCACGTCAGCTACTACTAGCTAGGCCTTACCTTCTTCCACCTTACCACCTGTGGTGTCACAACTTGACCCCATGACATCTATATTTGCTGCACCTACAACATCTGTCACACTATTGACATCAGTTACTCCCATGGTGTCAACCATTCCTTCACAAGCCACCTTGAGCTTAGCCTCATCTGCACCTGCCACCTCATATATACCTATTGCATCGTAACCACCCATGGTATTGGTAACCCATACTCCATTCCGAAACATCATCCCGAAGTCTTTATCTTCAATCACTACGAGAGTCATTACATCCACCCCACCTACTTACACATATCACCAGCAACCCCCTATCTCGTCTATCGCTTATTCGGGATATTTTCTGCCTACATCTATTCCCCTTCGCAATTATCATACTCGACATTACCATATACTGTGATGCCATCCTCGTCATACATTCGTCATCTACCCCCTTATACTACAGGGGGTGCCTAGTCATCACAACCTACCAATGACCTTATTAAAATGATGATGGAAAAGATGCAGACATTGGAAGCATCGGTTTTTTGGCTCTCATAACTCTTTGACATACGATGAAATTTGCAATGAGCCCATTCATCTATCTATTACCATTCTTCCATACCCTATGCATTGGGAAATGCCTAAATTCAATTGGTTCAATAACAAAGAAGATCAGAAACAACACTTGAGGTCTTTCAAAAATGGGTATTATCTAATCGCTCATGACGACTCTCTACTCTTGTGGACATTTCCAATGTCCTTGATAGGACCCTGCATTGGATTGGTCTAGTGGTTTACCTAGAAATTCCATTTACTCATTCAACCAAGTGGCTCAAGCGTTCTTGGACCATTTTTGGATCAATATTGTCAAGAAGGTCACCATGACCGACTTTTACTCAACACGATAATACGAAGACAAATCTATCCTAGATTTTGTCACTCGTTGGGGAAGCCTCATCGACCAACTCACATTTCAACTGCCTCAAACTGAGATTATAGAGTTGTTTAGCAAGGCTTGTCCCAGACACATCTCACAAAATCTCCAAGTTCAAACCTTCCGCATGTTTGATGAGGTGTTCACCATGGATAAAAAACTTGAAATTCGTGCCATAAAAGAGAAGAAAATTTAATTGTGTAACAAAAACACTGCATTCAAGTCAAACGATGACTCTTCCTCTATAAAACTTCAAAAAAATAATTCCAAAGCCAAAGGATCTGCCAATGTGGTAGTTTTAAAAGTTGGCCCATCTCACCCATCCAATCAATTAAAGGCTACTTTCAACCTTCTCCCATTCAAGCTTTCCAGTTCAGGTGGGAACAATGAAAGTACACTCCCATAGCAATTGATCTTCTAAAATCAATTATTTAGTTTTAGAAAAACTTCTAAAATCCAGAGCAATTGATCTTCCACCCATCAAACCCCATACTGGTTTTGACCTCGCTTGTCCTATGCCTGCATGGTACAAGGAACATGATTATTGCAACTATCATCGCGTTAAAGGTCATAGCGATGGTAATTGTATAACCTTCAAAAACATTGTCCAGGAAATGTTAGATAATGGACATCTTTTCGTGGACAGCCCAAACGTACTAGATAATTAGAATTTTCACATCTTCAAGAAGTCATTTCCTAATCGTACCCCTGTCATCTATCCAAACTAGCGAACCTTTGACTAATGACAATAATTTCCATGAAGTTCATGTTATTTTTGAAGTCGTACCATCCCTTCCTCAATTTCCTCTTCTCCCCCTCTATCAAGGAGATTCTTGCACAAGCTCTTGTACTCACATAGGAGCCTATTTCATCTACTCCTTTACCCACAAAGGAGTCTCCCTTATCTCCCCCCTTCATCCACAGAGGAGTCTGCAATATCGGTCGATGTCATTTCCCCACACACGTCTCAAACTAATGAACAAACCACTGTGTTAACTCTCTTGCCCATAGGATATTCATGCTCACATTCCTCTCCACCGAAAGAGGAACCTACCTCATCCTGCTCATCATCTCCCCTGCCCATTAAAGATCCTTTAGAAGTACCACTACCTGTTGGTGAGAATTACCCATTAGCCTTCTAGGATCCTGTTTATTTTCTCTCGGCTCTCTTACCCACAAATTCCAAAGTCAACAAGTTCCCTGTTTCACAGAAATTATTTCCAGGGATTACCACCAAGTCAACATCATCTCCTCCTACAACAGTTCTATTTTCACGCTTGGATGACCACTTGGATTATGTTGATAATTTCATGCTTTGGGGATGCCTTTGGCTACCTTTTAAAACCCAAATGCAAATGTCGTTTGTTGATACATCAACAATTTTATGCAAAGGTGTCTCAGACAACCAAACCAACCATCAATTTCATCACCTTCTCCCACACCTAAACCCTTACCAACAATTGAACTTTCATCAACACCTAAACCTTTGTCATCACCCATACCTTCCCCCGTGTCCAGAACCATTACCACATTAGGTGTCATGCTGACATCAAGCCTAGTCCATACTCCGGTCAAATTAGATTTAACCACATCCTCAAAAGCCTATGGAAAAATAATTCCTCCACCTAAAAGGAAGACCCAACCTTCTAGGCTGCATAAACCAATTTCGCCTACTACCCTTATTTCACCTTCACTGCTTCCATCTATCCTAGGACCTCACCCATCCACCTTAGCCAAACAACCTCCTACGCAAATTAAACTAAAAAACACAACAACCCATCTCCTCATCACGAGCATCTATTACACCTAGCTTACCTGCATAGCGTACACCTTTTCCTTCACTTGTAACCTTTTTACAACCTATATCCACATCACTTCCAATAGTCTCGTCCCTACCTATGGCATTCCCCACTCTTCAACCAATACCCTCCACATCGCCTCTTCCAAAAACCTTCACCACACCTATGTTATCACCTTGGCTAACCCTTCCTCTTCCGCCATCTACCTTCCCTTCTACATCACACATGCCATCTTCACCTTTACCCAGGAAGGTGCAACCAAAGTTGAAAAAACCAACTACCCTCCAAAGAGGTAGTTCAAAACCTATAACACATTCTATCGCTAGTTCATCTGCTATGCCTTTACCTAGGAAGGTGCAACAAAAACCCAAAACAATACTACCTACCAAAATAATTGTCAAACCTATTCCACTTCCAATTCCACCTCCTGTAGCACCTCTCCCACAAATAACACCCACACTTCTATCTAGACCCCCACTTACCTCCCATTGTGATCCATTGACAGGGTCTTACGCTAACATCTTAGCAAACCTTTTAGAGACCTTTGTTATCACATTGCCACCACTTAGACCTTACGACCCACTCAAACCCAAATAAGTAGGGTTTGATGATACCAAATTTTGTGCCTACCATCGTGTGCTAGGGCATGATGTAGAAAACTATAAGGCTCTTAAGACCATTCTTCTCCAACTATGTCCTCCTGAAGAAAACTTTGATGATGATGATATTTTAGACGAGGATCCTGTTCCACCTTCAGCTATCATCACACACCCTCATCCCTTACCTATCCAACGACCTTCATCTCCACATCCACAACCTTTTTATTCGCCTCCAACATTCGAGATCAATATGGTCTGTATAAGAGAGCTAGCCAAAACACCACCAAAATGTCAGTGTGCCCAAATTCTTTCACAAAAAATTGTCCTTAATTCTATTTCCCGCCCTGTCACTACACCTATCATGACTCAGCTACTCCCTCACCCCCATATTAATATGGTTATCATTTCCACTCACACTCAGAAAGACAAAGGAAAGGAGAAAACAACCATCCCATCTGCCAATCCTATGTCCAATATACCATCTATACCTGCACCAAGAATCACTATTCTGGGACTCACATATGCTATTTCTGATAGGGTCGCCCATCGTACAATGATTAAACAATTACACCAATATCCTCTCAAAATGTCACTGTATGACCTTGTCCCAAACCTTTGAGTTTCAATGACAGGCCCTCATGGAGGTTCTGTAATCTATTGAGGTTTTACCCAATGACCCAATTCTTGTGGCATCCATGATCACTCCTCACCATGTGGCTTCTCTCACAACTTCATCCCCTTCCTCTGTACCAGCTACCACTCATCAAGTAGCCACTCTCAGTTTCTTTAATGACAAGATTGTACCTCTCCAAACAGTTGATCCTGATCATGCCCTATTCATCTCCGTTTACATTGATAATATACACGTTCAACGCGTTATGATTGATGGCGGTGCCAACATCAACATTATCTCTTCCCATGTGTACAACCAAGTGCGCGCCCCCTACCAATTGCATGCATAATAACCCAGTTATGCTATGTTCATTCAATGATGCCCTAACTTCAAACCTTGACACCATTATTCTCCACATTTGTGTGCCCCCCCATACCATTTCAGAATTATTCTACGTCTTAGAGGGGGAATTCCAGTACAACTTGTTTCTTAGCTGACCTTGGATCCACATCATGGGTTATGTTCCTTCAACCTTACATCGCTTGTCTAAAATCTGAACATGAAGGACATAACTATCCCATTCTAGTTGACCCTTCACCATTCAAAACCTATAACATGTTGTATATACCTAATGATGTCCTTATACCAGTTAAGGTATCTTGTAGTAATTTTTACACCCACCAAAGAACAAGCGGATCCCATGCATGCTGGCCTATCACCTAGCGGGGCACTGATGGGGGCCGAGTCTCTCCTTTGTGTGAGTTTAGTGGGAAACATTATCTATGATAGGAATTTAAAGAGAGTGAATGGAAATGAGACATGCAATCATCATAGAGCTCAGAATGACTTCTAGACCAATGCAGTCATTCCAGATTGAAATATATTTAACAAATTATAGGACTGGACCAAAACATAAATGAAAATGTAAAAGGATTCATACTCATTCCATAAACAAACATGAAACAAAACCATGAAGATATATGTATGGACCAGAATCATTAATGATTATATTCAAATAACTCGGTAACCCCATTACATCAATTAGATCCATTCCAGAAAATCGTAGTATGGCAGACCGAAGTCATACATCATAACTGGATTTACATCCCTTAGCTTTCAAAAGAAAATTTACAATCCCAAGTCCCTTGATGCATCCTTCTCCTATATTTTATCTACCCAACCAAATACAACTCCTCGAAGCATTTCTGCAGAGCTTCAGATCTCTATTGATCTTCTCCTTTTCTTCTATGGGTGCTTGTATTTATAGGCCTCTTGAACTGTTGGATCTTCTTTTTGAGGCTTTAGATCCGTTGCCAAGTGTCCAGATGTGGTCCTCCATGGGAACATGCTCTTCCAAGCCTGAGCTCTCCCACTCCTTTCCATGATGGTCTTCTAAAAGCTTCCATCGCAAGGCATATTCCTTCCTAGGCCAACCTATCACCAGGCTGGCTCCTTATCCATTCATCATACGCAGGCGGGTCACACTTTTCTCATGTGCCTACCCGATACACCAAATATGAGATAATTTCCAAGACCTTGTTCTTCCGATGCGTATCATGGGTCCTTCTAAAAACCCCTCCTAGAACCCTGCCTTGTGCACCTTCTCCTTATGCGCCCACCCCTTAACTTTGGCATTGTGTGCTCATGTGCCTTTTATTACTTAGTCAATATTTTAGGGGCCCAACAGCACCCCCACACTTTACCTATTCTCCACCCTCAGGAACACTTATTCAAAAAAAGAATTACAATAGACTTAACATCTTGGAAAAAGAATAAGATAATGAAGAATTGGGAAAAATGAAAGAATGGAGAAGTTTTGTTATTTCTGCAACAAGATAGGGAAATCTCTTTGCAATTCAGCCTCCAGTTGGTTCTAGGCATTGACTATCATTTTGTGCTCTCTAGCATAGGTCGCCAACTAGGGCGCTTACCTCCTCAAAACCCAGTCCATCTCCTCGAGTATTTATTGTTTCAACTGTTCCTTCCAATTTGTTGCCCACGTCCTCAAGCGCATCCATACTTCTTGTAATCTATGGGTACAAATCCTTTCGCCTATTTTTAATTAAACCTCGTAAGGTTTTTAATGGATTCTGACTTCTTCTTAACCTCAGCTATGATCCTTTCCTGCTCTACTCCGTTTCCTTTATTCTTCCCTTGGAATTACTTGAGCTCCACCTTGTGAGTGGTGACCAGGATACTCATCGCTCTATCTCTGTTTGCGTAATTTTCATACGCGGCTTTAGTAAGTGTGGGTAACAATTTTCACATCAGTAAGAACCTTGCTATACTTGGCAATGATTGCTACAACCTTCAATTTGTGCTCCTTTTCCAGGCGTGCTGATACTTATTTCGTAGACTCTAAGGGCAGAGGTTGCCTCTCCATGGTGAGGATGTGTGTTAAGTCTTCAAGGTACTCAAGGGAATATCCATACTTTTACGTGGGTGGTGCTAGGTTCGGATGCTTCAAAACAACAAAATCTGTGATGGATTCTACCTTCTTGTATACCTCGCACACCCTTTCCTATTCTTCCCTTAGTTCATGCTTTAGTTGCATGCTAATTAGTTCCTCCTTCTTTAAGTCCTTGGTCCTTTTCTCTAGCTCTTATTCCCTCTTCTCTAGCTCTGCCTCTAGAAATTTTACCCTGTCATTCCTCCTGAATAACCTAGCTTCTAGTTCAACTGAGACCTTATTCAATGCATTATAGACTTGTTCATCTGAAATTTGATGGGCGCTCACCAAGGGGTTGTCTCCTTTTTACTCAGGCATCTTCATTATTTCCTCTTGGCTTACCTCAAACTCTAGCTCGTCGATGTGAGACTCAATTTCCTAAGAAAGAATTTTCCTCATTTGAGGGTATGCACCTTGTTCATAAAACGACTTCATTACCAAGAGTTGATCTGTTGGTACTGTGCTTTGGAAGCGTGCACGCAACACCTTGTTTCGATCATCCATGTAGCTCATTATTGGTATCAGGATCTCCAAGCACTTCCCGCATGTGTGCGTGTCCTTAGGAATAGTTACCATTAGACTAGGGCCTCCCGCGCCGCTATGGTATTTCCCTATGCTTTCTTACTTATCTTCATTCATCACTATTTTAGCGTTGCGCTCCAATTCTTGTTCTACTAAGGCTTTAATGATTTTCGTTGCTTCTCTTTCTGTCACCTCGTTTACTTCAACCTTATTGAGGCTAGGAGTTCGCTAACCCTTCGTGCTAACCTCTTCACCTCCTCCCATGTCTTGGGAACTTTCCTCCTCATGGTTGCCCTTCCTTCACACAAAGAGATAAGCATTATTCTCCTCTTTGCCTTATTCTTCCGAATCGTGCACGCTGAAAACAAGTGGTTCTTGGTCTCCCTCAGGTTCATCTTCTTCATCAACATCTCTCTCACCCTTTTAGTTCTCTAAGCTCTCCGTGTTCTCCGAATCAGCTCCCTCCATCACATTGTGTTTCTTCCTGTAGTGCCAACTTCCCTTTGACACCTTTGATACTAATCATTACACTGTTGACTATATTATGGACATTATTATAGTTTAGATTTAGTATGATGTTAGATATTTTATCATGGATTATTGTTGAATTTGATTCTTATATGATGCATGATGATTATTAGAGACACTTTATAATGTTCATGATGTTATACTGTTGGACATGGTTATATGATGGATGTTGTTCGGACTTGTGATATTTGGATATTGTGAGTAGCCCTAGAAATGAAAAAAATTATTGGATGATGATATAGTTGTTGATAAAACTATAATGTATATTGTCTAGATTGCTTTGATGTTGTTTTGATTCATATATCTAGATGATTTTTGGAAATTTAATTATAATTATATTCGTTTGGATGTTCTGATATGGCCACAAGGTCAAAGGAGGTATTTGTGTTTTGTAGGTTAAACTATCACAACAAACATTGGGGAATTTGAGACCAACCACATTGGAATTTTAGATGACTTCAACAAGGTCACCATGGAAAAAAGTTTTGTTTGTGTGTGTGTGTGTGTTTGTTAGTGTTAGGGATTCCCGTAGGGGGAATCACCTTTAAATGTGACCAAGAGATTTTATGTGTTTCTTTTATTTGGTCCCTTTTTGTTATGTTTTGCATGTGTTTAATTTGTGGTGCACTTACCCCTTTTCTTTATTTATTTTAATAGTGTGTAAATATTGTGAGTAAGCATATTGTTTAGTTAATTAATTAAAACATGTCATAAGAATGTAAGTAATAGAGTTGTTGGCCATGTTTTAAAGTGTTGTAAGAGTGTGTAAGTAATGTGTAAGTGACCTTGTAAGTGATGCGTAAGTTAACTTTTGAGTGTGAAACACTCCACCTTCTTGGAAATTCGAATTTGTCCTTGGAGGCTAATTTTGGAGGCTTGTGGGGACAAGTTAAAGTTGTCCCATACCTCTTAAATTTGCATACCAACCTTGCCTATGGTTGGAGGGTTAAATTTAGAACCTTTTAATGCATTTTTTTCAAGTCATGTTGAATTGTTGTAATTGCACCTTTCTTACATAATTTAATTTCAGTCCTTATGGGGTGTGGGTTGGATTAGAGTTTGTAAGTAAATTGTCATATTATTCACCCACCTATTTATTATGCAGTGGATAATGAAGTTGACTTTGTGTTTGGGGTTGAGGATGTGTGATTTGGCATCCTACATGGATCCACCTCATCCTCTTCTCTTCCGTCTTCTATAAAATTTTATATTTCTTGCCTTGTTTTGGGTTGCATCACTTTTGGAAGACTTCATTTTTGGTGCAAACTTTTCTTGTTGTTGGGAAGCTCTTACTTGAAGAAGTTCTTTTTTGAAGGATTGTTGCATGCTTGTGTTGGGTTGATTTTTGGATTGTTTGCATTGGAAGGAGCTTCCTATTTTGAACTAGGAACAACTCCATCATGGAGAGTTAAGAGCTTGGCTCTTGAAATTCCTTTCTTTTATTTATGTAAATGTTCTTGTTTGAGTGTTTTGGTATATATTGTGGGTTGCTTGGGTAGATGGCCTAGGAATGGTGTAGGAGAGGACTATGGGGTTATTTTTGTGGGAGGCATGAGTGTTTTTAGGGAGGTATAAGGGTGGAGGGAGTTGGGAATTTGGGTTCCACCATACAAAGAAATAGCTTGCATTCATTTTACTCGTTATGGGGTGCAATAAGAGTTTGGGGAGGTATAAGAAAATGTGATGAATAAGGGGTACTTAGGGGGAGGCATAAGGGCATAACAGGGTTTGAAATGATATTCATACATCTATATATATATATATATATATATATATATATATATATATATATATTTGGTGAGTTCTACTCAGGTGGTGATACCCAATTTTCCCCTTTGGGAGGCATAAGTAGCATCCCCCATAGCTTCTTGCTCCTTTGACTTGCTTGAGGAAGCCGTAGTATTGCTTGTCTTGTGTCAATGTAGTTGTAAAACTACATTCTGTTTTGGACTATGTTTTATTGTGAAAATGCTATGTGTATGTTTTGTGGAAGCCTGTTGTTGCCATGAGTTGGATCACACCTTTTATTGCATTATGGTTGGGGCTCGGGGGCCAATGAAGAAGGATGGATTCTCCTTTTCATTGGATGTCTTAGTTGGGTGGAGAGCGTTGCCTTTACCCTAATCCTGTTGTGATCCAATTGGAAGAATGAGAAGAATGCATGTTACTGTCTTTGTAGCTGAGAAAAGACAGTTGATAGTCCCTTGTGAAATGAAATCTCATTGTAACCTTCCCACTTGAAGTGGATGATCTTGTAAATGTTTGTAATGGAAAGATGTTGTACTAATTTTTGCAAGTGAAATTGGAAATGTAAAAGAGTTATACTCTGTATTCTGTTTAGAAAGAATGTGAAAGAATGATACGTGTTTGGTATACTGTATTTTGTAATCAAATGGAAAGGAAGTTGTAAGAGTTCATTTGAATTAATGAAAATGGTTTTGTCTTGTCCATATGATATTTTTCCATTGGAAATCTAGTGTTTTGCATCATGCTCTGTGAAATCTCTGTTTGAAAAGTTGTAAAGTGGAACACGTGAAAAGAAAAATGTATTATTCTGCCCTGTATACAATAAATGATTTTGGAAGAAATGAAAGAAGGAAGTTGTAAAGTTTGTCTTTTGGAATCAATAAATGAATGTAATTATTTTCTCAAATTGCATTGTTGTAGTGAATTTGATCATATCAATGTATTGAAATCTTTGTTTGAAAGGAAAGAAATGCGTGTGAGAAAAAATACAGTATTTTGTCTCTTTGAAAGTTGAAAAAAAAATTTTGAAATCAAGATTGCCTTTTGGTCTTGAATGGTTGATTTGAATCAACTAAAATGTGTTAGATTGGAATTGGAACATATTCCAAATACTTGGAAGAAGAAATGGCAAATAGACCCATCAAAATTTGATCCCTGTTATTTGTAATTTTAAAACTGGCAATTAATTAAACCAAAAATGCACAATTTCGAACCTGTAACAATAAAATAACAAATTAAATGATTGAATTGAAGTAGTAGGCCCTAAAACAAGTTCAAATAGACAGAAAACACTTAAGGAAATATCTCAAAACTTAGCAAAATCAGGCTCAAACTAGTTTTGCAGTCGTTTTCTGTCAAGAAACGGAAATGTTCAAATTGCAAATCATTTAGACAAATTGAACCTTGAATCCTCCCTTAAATCCATTTAGGAACAATCCTCCATGTCTATTTGACATGTTGAGAGAGGAAGAAGATCAAATTGAATAGATCTAACAAGTTAAAATTTACCAGTTCGCACTGTATATAAGCCTGCAGGCCATTTTCTTAAAATTTGACCCCATAAACTTTATCAAAATCTAAAATTAATGATCTCTATGCAAAGAGAACATCGAGAGATTTCCAGAAAGTCCTCATTTTCCCAAAACTAAGCTCTCTATAAAAATTTATGGCCTTCTGAAGTTTTCTTCACTTGGTGTTAAAATTTTGGGAAAATTTTCCTTGGTAGGCCCGCAAGGCTTGAATTTTTCCCTTAAGTACTTAGGAAAATTTTGGGAAATTTTTTTAAATTTTCAAATCCGCCACCCCCACCAGCCCTACAGCCAATCAAAGGCTTCCATGTGGCACCATGAGGTGTCAGCGGAGGGGTGGATCCCCTTTTTAACTTAGCGCTTTTCAAAAAATTTTGTGAAAATTTTACAAATTTTCCCACCGGCCCGCAACCAATCAAGTGATGCCATGTGGCATCATGAGGCATCGATGGAGGAACAGGTCCCTTTTTGTCATTTTACATCTCTAAATTTTTTTGGAAAATTTTCAAAGTTTCCCCCACTATCCTTCAACGGCCCGCAGCCAATCAATTTGGGCTGCCACGTGGAATTATGAGGTGCCGACGAAAGGCATACGGGTCTATGTACCCTCTTAGCCCTTTAGGGCGTTAAGTCAATTTTCTCCCCACCACCTCACCTTCCCCAGATTGGCTTAGGAGATGCCATGTGTCCTTTGTGGACTCATGGGAGTGTGGGCATAGAGCTGAATTTTCACCCGCGCGCAGGAGAATTTGTAAATGTCTCCCGCCGCCCCGCCTTTCCCCATTTTTCCCCGAGTGCTAGCTTTAGGGAGTGCCACGTGTCCCTTGTGGACCTATGGACCCATGGGAGCACAGTGAAAAAATGTGATTTTTTCCCCACATGGGAAATTTTTTTCCAAAGGTCTCCCTGCAGCCCACCAACCCACCCTTTGGGAAAATTTTCACCCCTGGGCCCGCAGGCCCGCTCTTGGGGGAAAATTTTCACCCCAAGGCCCGCCGGCCCATAACTTGAAAAATATGAGTTAGGAGGAATTATTTATATCAATGGAAAGGTGAGGAAATTTTCTATCCAATGGGAGTAATTTAGGGAAATTTTGAATGCATTAAGTATGAGAAAAATCAAGTTGAAACTTTAAGCCTGTTAGAGAGTGGGTATTGGTGAGGAATTTTCCCTCTGAACCTAATTGAAACTTCTAACCCTAAATTTTGGACCTTATGACCTCTAATAATTATTAATAAAATAAAAGTATGTTCTAGTAGATTATAATTGTTCTAGAACCTATTAGTGATAACTGTTGTCTTGTAACCTAGTTGTAGATTCTTTTAATAAAAAAAATTATTCCATAATTTTCCTAACTAATCCTAGGTTATTTCTTGGGTCTCAAGTAGGTTGTTTTAGTGGGCATTACACTTGGTATTAGAGCAGTGGTTCAAAATCTTGGACCATTGGGCACACTAAAAAACTTGAGACATGAAACTTAAACCTAGCACACTTTTAAATCTAGAAAACAACTTAGTTTAGAAATTACATATTTTAGTAAACATGGAAATTGAATAAAACTTAGAAAAATGAACTAACTCTTACCTTGTTCTATGCAGGAGGCACAGAATACGGATGAGGGGTCTTTTCACATAGACCTAGAACTTACCACCACCAGATCATGTTGTAGCAACCATCCTACCCAAAATTTTGTAGACTCTTCAGGATGTTAATGCCACTCTACACAGAGGATCAGTAGGAGGACATGCAACCAGACATGACAGAGTCCCTTCCATTGAGGGTCAGGTATCTCCTCGACCCAGCAAGGAGCATGGAGGAGAGAACTCCCATGCAGAGTCATCCAGGGTAGAGTCACCACAGAGGGGACAGGATGACTGAGTTTCAGGACATAGAGAGAGGTCTCGAAGCCCTAGGCTTAGGGATGAGAATGCAGAGAGACCTAGAGGCCATCAGACCACAATCTGTAGATCACATCAGGGAGATCCTAAAGCTTTGACCATCACATTATTCTGGTTACATAGGTGGATTTTAGGTAGAGGCTTGGTTGGTGAGCTTGAGTGGATGCTTCAAGATTTCTTCCTTTTTCTAGCAACAAAAAATCTTGTGTTGTGATCCATCTACTAAGGGATGGAGCTGGTGTCTGGTGGAGGACAGAGGAGTAGAAGCTCCATGTTGATTCTGAGATAGTTACCTAGGAGCTCTTTAAGGAGCATTTCAGGAACAGATACTTGTCACAGAGGTTCATACAACAGTGGATAGATGAGTTTCATGACCTCTAACGATAGGCATCATCTCACAGTGGCTGAGTATGAGAGTAGATTTCTGGATCTACTCCAGTATGTTGGTTATATGCAGGATGAGTAGGTGTGGATTCACAGGTTCATCTGGGGCCTTGAATCTAGACATTGGAGGTGTAGTGTGGATCCATTGTCCACAAACATTAGCTGAGGCTCATCGAGAAGGCCTATATAGCAGAGGAGACTCGGGGAAAGACCCAGTAGGCTAGAGACCGAGTCCAGAGCCACATATAATAGATGTAGGACAAACAAATCGAGGGGATTAGTACCCCTTCCTTATGGTGGACAGGGTTCAACATAGTCATCTTTTCGACCACAACAACAGCAACAAGTAGTAGTCCCACCCACCTTATAGACCTCCACAGAGATTTGATGCATAAAGAGGATGGAGTATGGGGCCTCCTCCTAGGGGTCCCATCAGGACACAGGGTGCCCAGAGAGCTCACTTAGCAGGAGCTCGACCAGCAGATACCTCAATAGACCACAGCCAGATCATCAGGATCCATGCCATAGACCTCTAAAGTACTGAACTGGACCTGCTACATAGGGGAGAGGATCAGGCTGGTTGTTTTGGTTGTGGTGTTACTGGACATTTTTGGAGAGACTGCCCACAGAACCCTAACAACAAAGGGTAAGACACAAGATCTCAAAGCCTACTGTTGGTGATATGGGGCACAATCATAAGATGTACACAGTGGTCGAGAACTATCAGGTAGAGCATCAGAGTACAATTATTGAGATTACAGGTAGCATTGGTGGTATTCCTACCTCCATCTTGTTTGATTCTGGTTCTTCTAATTCTTTCATTACACCATCTTTAGTAGAGCGATGTAGGCTAGTGGCAGTTAGGAAGGGTCATAGTTAGGATGTTGAGATGGCTTCTGGAGCCAAGATCTCTATAGAATCCTTAGTTAAGGAGTGTGTGGTGGATTTGGGACCTTTCACCACTACCTCAGATCTCCGTATCCTTCCTTTGGGCTCTTATGGAGTCATCTTGGGTATGGATTGGTTGTCTACACACAGGGCCAAAGTGGATTGTTACCACAAGGTTATATCTTATGCAGATGATTTGGGAGTTGAGTCAAGTGATTTCAGGGGTCAGGAGACCCGTTTCTATTCACACCATCTCTGCTATGCAACTTAAGCAATGTGTATGACGGGGTTTCTAGATGTATGCTGTTACAGTCAGTGACAGATCAGAGGATGGGTCTAGTGGACCATCGCTAGACGATCACCCCATTTTGAGAGAGTTTGCAGATGTCTTTCTGAGGGGAGCTACTGGGGTTACCACCCCCACGTGAGATTGATTTTCATATAGATCTAGTTCTTGGAGCAGAGCCTATCTCACGAGCACCTTATCGGATGACCACCCCAGAGCTCTGTGAGCTCAAGTTACAGCTTGAGGGCCTTTTGGAGAAAGGCCTTATCCATCCTAGTGTATCCCCTTGGGGTACATTGGTGATCTTTGTGAAGAAGAAGGATGGATCCTTGCGGTTGTGTATTGATTACCACCAGCTAAACAAGGTAACGATCAAGAATCATTATCCCCTTCCTCGCATTGATGATTTGTTTGATCAGATGAAGGGAGCCACGGTTTTCTCTAAGATTGATCTTAAGTTAGGTTACCATCAACTGAGGATTTCAGAGGTGGACATTCATAAGACTGCCTTCTGTATGAGATATGGCCACTATGAGTTCACAGTGGTGCCTTTTGGTTTGACTAATGCCCCCCACAGTGTTTATGAGTTTGATGAATGGGGTATTTAGGACCTTCTTAGATCACTTCGTGCTCATCTTCCTTGATGAAATTTTGATTTACTCATGTACATGTGAGGAGCACGAGGGGCACCTTCGCCAGGTTCTTGAGTGTCTTCGGGGAAACAACAACTTTACTGGAACTTGGAGAAGTGTGCATTCTTTCAGACAGAGGTGCGGTATTTGGGTCACATCATTTATAGGGAAGGTATCACCTTGTCATCCTTCCAAGATTAGAGCTATTATGGATTAGCCAACACCCACTACTATGACTGAGGTACACAGCTTCATGGGATTAGCAGGTTACTACTAGAGAATTGTTCAGGACTTATCTCAGATTGCACACCCCATCACTTCCCTACAAAGGAAAGGGAAGAAGTTTTTTTGGTCAGACAGGTGCGAGTAGACCTTCAGTACACTGAAGGAGTGTCTCACTACAACACCTATTCTTGTAGTGCCGAATCCTCAGGGTGAGTTTTTCATTTGCACGGATGCTTCCTTAGTAGGGCTTGGAGGTGTGTTGATGTAGAAGGGTAGAGTAGTGGCTTTTGAGTCTCACAAACTCAAATATTATGAGCTTAATTATCTGACTCATGATCTTGAGCTTGCGGCAGTTGTGCACACTTTGGTTTGATGGAGACATTTTCTGCTTGGTCAGAGATTCACACTCAGGACAGATCACCTGAGTCTTTGTCACCTCTTCACGCAACCCAATCTCAACGCTCGTCAGTGGCGTTGGATGGAGTTGCTTTGTGAGTATGATATGGAGATAGAGCATGTGAAAGGGAAGGAGAATGTGGTGGCAGATGCTCTCAATAGATGGAGACATGTGGCTATGGCCACCTCAGTGAGCACAAATTTGTGGAGTAGGATTCTTCAGTAGCTTCCTCTTGACAGCTTCTACATTTACAGTTCAAGCAGAGATCGAGTCTCAGAGACCCCTCAAGGGGAAGTTTGATGGTTTTTCTTTAGAGGTAAGATGGTCTTCTCAGGCACAAAGGCAAGATTTATGTTCCCAGAGATGGAGGCTTGAGGCAGGACATCTTGGCAGAGGCACATCGTGCACCCTATTCAGGCCCATCATGGGGTGAAGAAGATGCACGCCACCTTGAGACAGTTATATCATTGGAGAGGACTTTGGAGAGACGTGGCCCAGTTCATGTCATGATGTTTTAGAGTGCTAGAGAGTTAAGGCCGAGCATCAACATCCAGTTGGCCTTCTTTTTCCTCATGCTATACCGGAATGGAAGTGGGACACCATTTCCATGGATTTCATTGTTGGGCTACCGATGTCGAGATATCACCACGACGCCATCATGGTCACGGTTGATAAATTAACAAAAGTGGCTCACTTTTCTCCAGTGAAGACCACTTATACAGCTAGTGTAGTGGCATGGGTATATTTGGATGAGATTGTTAGGTTGCATGGGATTCCATGGAAGATCATTAGTGACTATGATCCCTTGTACACTTCCCATTTTTGGACTACCATGCAACATGCCCTCAGGATGAAGATTAATTTCAGCACAACATATCACCCTGAGACAGATGGATAGATTGAGTGGGTGAATCAAATTTTAGAGGACATGCTCTAGATGTATGTGATGGATCAATAGTCTAGATGGGAGGAGTACCTGTACTTGGTGGAGTTTACCTACAATAATAGTTTTCAGAGTTCTATAGGCATGGCTCCTTTTCAGAGATTTTTATGGTAAAGAGTGTGGGACACCTCTTAGCTGGGACATGCTAGAGGATAGGGTTTCTCTTGAACCAACTTTTTTGCAAGATATGGAGCAGCAGGTGGTATTGATCAGATAGAGACTATAGGAGGCAAAGGAAAGACAAAAGAAGTATGCAGATCAACATAAGGATGACTGTAGTTTTGATGTGGGCATGAAGGTTTTCCTTCATGTTAAGCCACATAAGAGTCCTATCAGTTATGGAAAAGGTTCTAAGTTAGCTCTTAGATTTGTGGGTCCTTTTAAGATCTTACAGTGTATTGGCCCTTTAGCCTACCGTATAGCATTGCCACCCAGCTTGTCTCACGTACATGATGTTTTTCATATTTTAGTTCTTAGGAGATATGTTACAGATCCTTGTCATGTGTTATATTGGACATCATTGTAGGTGCAGGATTAGGGACATGTGATGGTGGAGCCCATTCGTATCCTAGATCATAGGACCCTGGGCCTTCGAGGCAGAGAGGTTGATCAACTTTAGGTGCAGTGGAACATATATGATGAGACTGCAACTACATGGGAGGATGCTACTTCGTTACGAGTTCAGTTCCCACATTTGTTTTAGTGAATTCCAGGAGGAAGTCGAGTTTAAGGGGAGGGGGATGTAGTGCTCACTTCCCTTTGACACCTTTTGATACTGATCATGACACTGTCGACTATATTATGGAAATTACTATAGTTTTGATTTAGTATGATGTTAGATATTTGATCATGGATTATTGTTGACTTTGATTCTTATATGATGCATGATGATTATTAGAGACACTTTATATGTTGATGATGTTATACTGTTGGACATGGTTATATGATGGATGTTGTTTAGACTTGTGATATTTGCATATTGTGAGTGGCCCTAGAAATGGAAAATTATTGGATGATGATATAGTTGTTGATAAAATTATAATGATATTATTAGATTGCTTTGATGTTGTTGTGATTCATATATCTAGATGATTTTGGAAATTTAATTATATTTATATTATTTTAGACATTCTGATATGGCCACGAGAATGAAGGAGGTATTTTTGTTTTGCAGGTTAAAATATCACAACAAACATGGGGGGATTGGAGACCAACCACATTGGAATTCTAGATGAATTCAACAAGGTCACCATGGCAACTAGTTTTGTTTGTGTATGTGTTTTTTAGTGTTAGGGATTCCCATGGGGGGGGATCACTTTTAAATGTGACCAAGGGATTTTATGTGTTT
Source organism: Taxus chinensis (assembly GCA_019776745.2). NCBI lineage: Eukaryota > Viridiplantae > Streptophyta > Pinopsida > Cupressales > Taxaceae > Taxus > Taxus chinensis. Next base: position 819,934,781 of record CM034150.1, on the reverse strand, counting down.
CTTTTATTTGGTCCCTTTTGTTATGTTTGCATGTGTTTAGTTTTGTGGTGCACTTACCCCTTTTCATTATTTATTTTATGGTGTGTAAATATTGTGAGTAATCATATTGTTTAGTTAATTAATTAAAAAATGTCATAAGAATGTAATTAATAGAGTTGTTGGCCATGTTTTAAAGTATTGTAAGAATGTGTAAGTAATGTGTAAGTGACCTTGTAAGTGATGTGTAAGTTAACTTTTGAGTGTGAAACACTCCACCTTCTTGGAAAATTCGAATTTGTCCTTAGAGGCTGATTTTGGAGGCTTGTGGGGACAAGTTAAACTTGTCCCATACCTCTTAAATTTGCATTACCAACCTTGTCCTATGGTTGGAGGGTTAAATTTAGACCTTTTTATGAATTTTTTTCAAGTCAAGTTGAATGTTGTAATTGCACTTTTCTTACATAATTTAATTTCAGTCCTTATGAGGTGTGGGTTGGATTAGAGTGTGTAAGTAAAAAAAATTGTCATATTATTCACCCACCTATTTATTATGCATTGGAGAATAAAGTTGAATTTGCGTTTGGGGTTGAGGATGTGTGATGTGGCATCCTACATGGATCCACCTCATCCTCTTCTCTTCCCTCTTCTATAAAATTTTAATTTCTTGCCTTGTTTTTGGTTGCTTCACTTTTGGGGAGACTTCATTTTTGGGTGAACTTTTCTTGCTGTTGGGAGCTCTTGCTTGAAGAAGTTATTTTTTGAAAAGATTATTGCATGCTTGTGTTGGGTTGATTTTTGGATTGTTTGCATGGGAAGGAGCTTGCTATTTTGAACTAGAAACAACTCCATTATGGAGAGGTAAGAGTTTGGCTCTTGAAATGCCCTTCTTTTATTTATGTAAATGTTCTTGTGTGAATGTATTGGTATATATTATGGGTTGTTGGGTAGATGGCCTAAGAATGGTGTAGGAGAAGACTATGAGGTTATTTTTGTGGGAGGCACAAGTGGTTTTAGGGAGGTATAAGGGTGGAGAGAGTTGAGAATTTGGGTTCCACCTGACAAAGAAATAGTTTGCATTTTTTTACTCATTATGGAGTGCCATAAGAGGTTGGGGAGATATAAGAAAATGTGAGGAATAAGGGGTACTTAGGGGAGGCATAAGGGCATGACAGGGTTTGAAATGATATTCATATATATATATATATATATTGGTGGGTTGTACTCAGGTGGTGATACCAAATTTTCCCCTTTGGGAGGCATAAGCATCATCCCCCATAGCTTCTTGTTCATTTGGCTTGCTTGATGAAGCCTTAGTATTGTTTGTCATGTGTTAATGTAGCTGTAAAACTACATTCAGCTTTTGACCCTTTTTTATTGTGAAAATGCTGTGTATGTTTTGTGGAAGCTTGTTATTTCCATGAGTTGGATCACACCTTTTATTGCATTTTGGTTGGGGCTTGGGGGCTAATGAAGAAGGATGGATTCTCCTTTTCATTGGATGTCTTATGTTGGGTGGAGAGCATTTCCTTTTCCCTACTCCTATTATGATCGAATTGGAAGAATGAGAAGAATGCATGTTGCTGTCCTGGAGCTGAGAAAAGATAGTTGACAGTCCCTTGTGAAATGAAATATCATTGTAACCTTCCCACTTGAAGTGGATGATCTTGTAAATGTTTGTAATGGAAAAGATGTTGTACTAGTTTTGTAAGTGAAATTTGAAATGTAAAAGAGGTATACTCTGTATTCTATTTAGAAAGAATGTGAAAGAATGATACGTGTTTGGTATATGGTGTATTTTGTAATAAAATGGAAAGGAAGTTATAAGAGTTCATTTGAGTTAATGAAAATGGTTTTCTTTTCCATATGATGTTATTTCATTGGAAATCTGTGTTTTTCATTCTTTGTGAAATATCTGTTTGAAAAGTGGTAAAGTGGAACACGTGAAAAGAAAATGTATTGTCTTCCCTGTATACAATAAATGATTTTTAAAGAAATGAAAGAAAGAAGTTGCAAGTTATTTTTTTGAATCAATAAATGAATGTAATGCTTTTCTCAAATTGCATTGTTGTAGTGAATTTGATCATATCAATGTTTTGAAATCTCTGTTTGAAAGGAAGAAATACGTGTGAGAAAAATATAGTATTTTGTTTCTTTGAAAGGTGAATTTTTTGAAAAAAAATCAGAATTGCTTTTTGGTCTTGAATGGTTGATTTGAATCAACTAAAATCTATTATATTGGAATTGGAACGTATTCCAAATACTTGGAAGAAGAAATGACAAATAGACCCATCAAGATTTGATCCTTGTTATTTGTAATTTTAAAACTGACAATTAACTAAACCAAAAATGCACAGTTCGAACCTGCAATAATAAAATAATGAATTAAATGATTAAATTGAAATAGTAGGCCCTAAACGAGTTCAAATAGACAAAAACACTCAAGGAAATATCTCAAAACTTAGCAAAATCAGGCTCAAACCGTTTTGCAGTCGTTTTCTATTAAGAAATGGAAATGTTCAAATTACAAATCATTTAGACAAATTGAACCTTGAATCCTCCCTTAAATCCATTTAGGAAAAATCCTCCATATCTATTTGACATGTTGAGAGAGGAAGAAGATCAAATTGAACATATCTAACAAGTTAAAATTTACCAGCTCGCACTATATAAGCCTACAGGCTGTTTTGTTAAAATTTACACTTTAAACTTTATCAAAATCTAAAATTAATGATTTATGTGCAAAGAGGTGTCAATATATTTCCATAAAGTATTTTTTTTCCCAAAACTAAGCTCTTTATCAAAAGTTATGGGCTTATAAAGTTTTCTTCACTTGGCGTTAAAATTTTGGGAAAAACTTCCTTGGTGGGCCTGCGGCCCGAATTTTACCCTCGGGGCTTAGGAAATTTTTTGGGAAAAATTTCAAAATTTTCTCCACCACCCCCACTAGCCTGGAACCAATCAGAGGTTGCCACGTGGCACCATGAGGTCTCAACAGAGGGGTGAATCCCCCTTTTAACTTTGTGCTTTTGGAATTTTTTTCCAATTTTTCCTCACTAGCCCGCAACCAATCAGGTGATGCCACATGGCATCATGAGGCATTGGCGGAGGAATGGGTCCCTTTTTGTCTTTTACGTCTTGGAAATTTTTTGGAAAATTTTCCAAGTTTCCCTCGCTATCCTGGCTAGTCCTACAGCCAATCAGGGGCTAACACGTGGCATCGCGAGGTACCGATGGAGGCACGGGTCTATGTACCCTCTTAGCCCTTCAAGGCAATTTTCTCCCCATCGCCCCACCTCGCCTTCCCCATGTGGCTTAGGTTTCATCATATGAATTTGATGTGATACGTACTTTTCCACGTACGCATGCTTGTTTGGGTAGACCAGTGTCCTGCGCATCTCCCTGTGGTCCCGATCCATATTTCCAAGGTCAAACTTCAGCTTCTTGAATTCCTTAAACCTATTTAGTAACTGAGTGGTGAAGTAAACTAGAAGTTTACACCATGGGCTCATGCTTTCATCAACCAAATTAAATATGCTAATGCAGAAGTGTTGGTATACTGTGAATTCAAATTCTCCCTCTGTGAGCTTTGGAAGTTGTTCTGGGATCCTCCACTCTACCCCGAACACATTCCTTAAGCACGTATACCACTTCTTAAGATGCACCTTGTGAGCGGCTGTCATGTTATCGCAAGTGTATTTTTTGAATCTCTTTATGGGAAAGGGGTCTTCATCTGGGTACTCTCAAACAAAATTACCTACCGCATCTGGCACTCTGATTTATGAAAACACAATAGTCAAGATGACATTGCAGAAAAGTACTTTGTCACCTTCCTACACACTGTTGATGATCTCATCCACAATGTACGTGGACAAGTTGTAGATGGCACCTTCCGATATACTTCTACAAACATTGAGCCATGACTTGTTCACTTGCGTCCACCTCTCTTGGTCATAAAGTTTTGTTACCAGGCGCGCGGCCATTCTCATCACCAGGTTTTGGATATTCGTAATATCAAAGTACCTTGACCCCTTCTTGTATGCATATGCAGTGATGATTTCCTTGATGGATTATTTTTTGCTTATGTCGTCCTCTATACTTTCTCCTTCAGAGATGAGACCTGTGAATTTTGAAATTAGCTGAGGAGTTATGTGCATCTTACACCCTGCAAAGTGAAAGTGGTCTTCATGTACATGTAACATTAGCCACTGATAGATGTGCTCAAGCTTCCCAAATTAGGGTAACTCATAGAGTTACAATAGCCCTACCTTCTCCAACTTCATTTTTACTTCGTCACTATAAATGGGTAACCCTTATGGTGTCCTCTTGTTTTTCGGGTGCACTAACTCCAACACCATTTCCTTTTCATTCGCGTTTGTGTGATGGTTATAATTACTTATTGTCATTTTTCTCAAATGGGACTCCCATTCCTTTCCAAAAAAAACCCCATCTGGGCACTGCATTTCTGCATACCATTATTCATTGGTACTTGTGGTAGTTTCTTATTGTTTTCCCTTTCCCTTTCCCTTTTTAGGTGTTACACCTGGTGTCTTGGGTGCCATTGTGTAGGTTATCTTTGTACTTCAAATTTTCTTTCTCTGCTTCTCTACCCTTTCCAAGCTTAGATCTCAAACTTGTGAAGAAAATCCTTTTCAACATGTGCCCTAGCTGCCAAACCCTCAATGAAATATCCCTTTCACAAGACGACGCTTCTCCACAACTCTCTCTATGCCCATGAACTATTTCCCTCTTGGTTTGCAGATCCAAACTAGTCGCTCATGGTTAAATTTTTCCAATTTTTCTCCACATGGATCAACTCTGGAAACCCTTGTTCGCAAAATCTCTTCCTTCTTCATATTCACAATGTCCATAATGAAGTGCTTGACCTTCTATTTATAGTTTTTTCCCACTTTTTAACATTAAATGCTACCTCACCTACCACTGTACTTCAACACTTAATGCAAATTTTTCAAGAAAACCCAGACTCTAGCACCCCAACTCACTTGCCCAACCTTGTGTGGACAATCCCCCAACCTTCTAGCGCGCAACCAATCCATCTTGACATGAGACCCTTGTGGGCACGTTACCAACACCCGAAGGTACTTTTGTCATTTTTTTTGCTCTTGCCCCACCACGTGTTGCTTTTGTGCTTCTTCCTCTCTTGTACGTGGATCCACAATGTAGCCTTACCTTGACACCAACCATTCTTTTTCCCTTTTCCTTCCATTCACTTCCTTTCCCAGGGCCATCCAACTGGGATTTCCAATGCAATCCTTCCTGGCGCTTCACACTTTGTAATTTCTTACACCTTACTTAATCCCTTACTAAAATGATGTGTGGTCCTCTACGCATTCACAATATTCAAAAAGTAATGAGGTTATCGGCACCCAATGTGTAACACAACACAATAATGAGAAAGGGAAACACAAGAAAAGAAAAATCACTAAAGGAAATCCTAAACTAACTGGAAATACTACCATATTACAAACACCAAGAACACTTATTTTAGTAGGGCTTTAGCCTACTCCCATTGAAGTGTCTTGGAAATCTCATCCCATCCAGTGCTTGTAACCTGCATGTGCATGAATCAAGGATTATGAGATGATGTATGGACCCAACCAATGCACCTTCAACTTCCCAGGATGGCACAAAAACTTTGAATCATATAGTAAGACCATCTACCCAACCTCAAACTTCTTTTTCTTAATGTGATGATCATGCCATGCCTTTTGTTTTGTGTTTTTAGTATTCTAGCTCCACCTGACGCATGGTATTATTTCATATAATTGCATTAACTACTTTCAATTATTTCTTCCAGTGCTTGTTCATTTGCCAATCCTCCTGTGCACACTATACACAGAGAAGGTAACATGAATTCAACTAGTAGGACAGCCTCTGTGCCAAACACTAATTGAAATGGCATGGCCTTATTGAACCTCTTGTAGGTTTTTCTATATGCCCAAAGAATAACTAATACGTTTTCATCCCAATCTTGTATACCAACATCACAAATCTTAGTCAATGTGTGACTAAGTATTTTGTTAAACACCTCAGTAGTTCCATTTACTTGAGGGTGATAGGGAGTAGTTTTGTGATGGGCCACCATGAATTTTGATAATAGAATCCTGAGTGTCTCATTCAAGAAATTTTTACCCCTGTCACTAGTCAAACTCAAAGGGCATCCATACCTTATAATAATGTTTTCCCATATGAACCTTGCTGCAGTAGCTACTGTACAATCCTTATTAGGTGTTGTTTCTACCCACATTGTCAAGTAGTCTATGCAAGTGATTATATACCGTGATCCAGTCCTACACACGGCTGGTGTAATAGAGCCTACAAAGTCTATAGACCAATATTTGAATTGTTCGACACTAGGAATAGGGCGCAAAGGCATTTCATCTCTTCGTCCAGTTTTTCCCATGTAATGATAATGGTCACATGCGTTGCAATATTCTTTGAAGTCTTGATATAAGGTCTCCCACCATAATCCGGCCATTAATATCTTGTTTGTAGTGGCGTAGCTTGCATAGTGTCCACCTACACTACCTTTGTGTGCCTCTTCTATTATGGATAGGCACTCATGTTCTAACATAGACTGATGCAGAACCTCATCATGTCCTAATTTGTATAAATCCCCACTAATCAACATGTAGGTCACGAAAGATATAGCTAACCAATTTTTATCCAATGCTTTAATCCCTTTCGATGCTACACCTATCTTGAGAAATACTACAATATCTTCTAAGTCTGAGGGTACACACCACAACCGGAATAGTTGTGCATCTGACATAGTCTCTTTAATGATTTGTGTATCCTCCCCTAATTTGATTCTAGATAAATGATCAGGTCTGGAATTACTTTTTCCTAGTTTGACAACCACTGTGAACTGGAGATCTTGGAACAATAGTACCCATCGACATATGCGCCCTTGTAGAACAAGATTGTTCACTAAATATTTCAATGCTATACGGTTAGTGTAAAATATAAAAGGGGTTTCTAGAAAATATTTTCTGAACTTGTGTAGTTCGTAGATCATTGGCAATGCTTCACTCTCAGTTGTAGTATAATTCTGCACTGCTGGTGTCAACTTCCTGCTTGCAAAGCACAAAGGATGATCAACGATCCCTTCACCAAGCTGTGCAAGTATTGCTCCAATGTCGATCCTTGAGGCATCAACATGAACATGGAAGGGCTTATCCCAAGAGGGGAATTGTAGTATGGGTGCAGTGACAAGCCTATCCTTTAAAGTGTTAAATGCCTTCTACTGCACCTCTCCCCAATGAAAGACACTTTTATGTCTAAGCAACTCTTCTAGAGGTGTGACAATCTTGGTATATCCCTTGATGAAATTCCTATGGTAACCTGTGTGTCCAAGAAATCCACGCATTACGCTTTGACTAGTAGGCTCCTTGAATCCCATAATTACTAAAAATTTTACAGGATCTACTAGTAGGCCCTCCTTATATATGATGTGCCCCAATAATGTTTCAAACATGGTAGAAAAGACACATTTCTTAATGTTGAGGGATATCCTCAACTGCCGACATCTTTCAAACATCAGCCTTAAGTTTTCACAATGGTCCTTCACTAACCCATATACTGTCCAATCATCCAAGTAGACTTGAAGAAATTTATGGATAAAGATTTGGAAAGCTTGTACCAAAATGCATGAGAACATAGCAGGTGCATTCTTCAATCCAAAAGGCATGACTGTATAGGCATAACTTCCCCACTCAGTGGAAAAATTCATCTTCCTCTGGTCCTCCTTCGCAATACTTACCTGATGATAGTTCGAGAACCCATCTGTGAAGGAGTAGACCTCACGTCCTTCCACTCCCTCTAATATTTCTTCAGTGAATGGGGTTGGGAAAGGATCAATGATACACACTACATTCAGGTCCATGTAATCAACACAAATCCTTATCCTTCCATCATTTTTGATATTAATTACCATTGGACTTATCCACTCTGACTCTTCAACAACTTCAGTGATGCCTGACGCTATCATCTTATCTATTTCTTCCTTGACCTTCACATGCAGGTTAGGATTTATATAATATGGTCTCTTCCAAATTGGGTGCACACCCTCCTTCAACTTAATTGTCATTTCCCCCAAGGAATGGTTAACGCCTTTGAGTTCATGATACCCGTGCAGGAACAAATCCTCAAACTCAAGTAAAAGATCAATGATCTTGGACAATTCCCTCTCCAACCAATAGTCTCCAATGATAGCCTCTTTAGGATCTTCTTTTGAGCTGATGTTAACCTTCTTTGTCTTTAAAGGTTCATGGTAGGCACGCGCTTGTTCATCAGCACTATCTATGACCTCACACGTCCCTATAGAGTGGTTAACATCCAAGTTCTTTGCCTCTTCTCCATCAATAACATACACCATCTTCCCCTTTTATTTCTCTATACACGTGCAATCAAACTATATCTCTTATGTTTCTTCTTCCTCAAAGCACGCCTCCAGGATAGGTTCACCTAGCAACTCTTGTATTCTGTCTTCTGCCATAGCACTATCCCCAATGGTAAGTGTTATCCAAAATGTGCCCCTGCTCATTTTTGTGGCTAACTCCTTGTGTTCTTACCTCTCTTGTGCCTTAGTCTCCATTTTTGATTTTTAGGCACTCAAATATTTCTAAAAATGGTACCATTGGATAGATCTCTCTCTCAGCTTTCCAGAAAGGTAAAGTTTTCCTCCTAACTCCTCATATTTTTCAAGTTATGGCTCGACGGAGTTTTGTGGGAAATTTTCCCTTAGGAGGCCCACGGCCAATAAGAAGCTGCCATGTGGAACCTGGAGTGGCGGAGCATAGGGAAAATTTGAAATTTTTTCCAAAGACTAAACGGGTAAAAATTCAAACTTTTGCCCGCCGATCCGATTTTGGCATATTTTTGCCCTAAGTTTTCAAATCACCATATCTTTCGATCTAGAGCTCAGATTTTCATGTTCTTTATATCAATGGAAAGCTGGTGAAATTACCTACATGATTCTAGGGTCAAGTTTTCAATTTTGGTTGAGTTTAGAGAGAAAAAATCAAGAAATGCCTCTGCCACATGGTAATGGCCAAAAATGACGTTTCAACAACCAATTTTAATGCAAAATGGGTCGCATTCTTCTTTAGCATGGCTGAAAATGTTAGGGCATGGGTCTGTAAGGACACCCATACTATTTTAATGCATCTTCATTCAATGGGGAATGGCTTCCATGTTTTTTACACATTTTCTCTCTCCTGGGCTTGACCCATGCATTGTAAAAGCCAGATTTGGCTCATTTTTTGGAGGTTGAACATTTTTTTGGATAGCAAGCTTCTTCTTTCACCTTCAACAAGTGATTTTTGCAAGTATCAGACCTTCTTCATAATTGTAATAGGTTTCTACCTCTTTGATGTTGTAAATGCAAGGATTTTGACAATGAAAATGACTGTGCAGACTCTGTGATCAATTTTCAGTCCTTTGTTTGTATTTTCTTGCTTCATTTCAGACCTCTAATTACATCTTATCAACTTGTGTATGATGTTTCATGTTGCATTTCATGAAATTTTGTAAATTTGCATGAATAAGAAGTGTTCACCACTCCTTTGGTGTATCAGCTATTAGTTTAGTTTCAATTTTTGCACTTTCTATTTCTATCTCCTTGGAATTTAGAGTAGGATTAGGATTCAAACCTCTGTAATTGTGTAAATAGCAGATCTAATCAGAGGAGTTTGAGGAACCAGCCTATAATCTAGAGATTCCTCTCTCATTTTACAAGTCCCACACTTGGAGAGAGGTTTCAATGTTGTACAATCACACTGGATGCCTGAAACATCAACTTAGAAACCTAATTTGCGTCTAGGGGTGCTACTGATTTGCAACAACAGTTTTGGCACGCCCAGTGGGACCTTAGAGGTCTCATTTTCATTGTAGCAAAGTTGATGTGCATATGCTGCAATTTTCTTGCTTAAAAGAGCTATAAATTACACATCTGGTGACTTCAAGGGGAAGAATCAGTTGGTTTTAGCAGTGCAGACTTGAAAAATCATGAGAAGAATCAACACAAGGTCAAGAGTTGGAGAGGAAGAGGTGCTGTTTGAATATCTGTAGTTATGTCCAAGAATAAGGTAAAGTGGGAGGAGAATCCAAAGGTCTCCATCTCCACCAAACAGAACTCTCTCAACTCCTCCACCTGGTAGGCCTTTCATTCAATCAACAAGGGTTCTAAGGCCAATCAAAATGGCACAAAACAACCCCTATGTCAATTTCACTGGCAGCAGCCCACTTGCTCTCAATGCACAAAATCTAATTTCAATTGCAGCCTTGAAGAACATTCCATACTTCACTGGAGGGAATCGGAATACTCCTGGTGATCATGTTAAAGACATTGCCAACCTTTGCGCAATTCATGAAATCAATGAGATGTAAGTTGCTGTCAAATTGCTAGCATCTTCATTCAAGGGGAAGGATTTTCAATGGTTCAGGAGTCTTGCCTCAGGTTCTATTCAAAATTGGAATCAGCAATGTATAGCCCTCCATGAGTAGTTTGGGGAAAAGGGAGACAACTTGTCCCTTTTGGAGCAGCTGAAAACTATCAAAAGAGCTCCCAATGAGCAGCTGACTGATTTTAATTTATGATTTCAAAGGACTTGGGAGAGAATTCCAGTGGCAGTCAGGCCAACAATAGAAGGTTCTTTTCTTTACTATCTCAAAGCTTTAAATTCTGATATTTCTATATTAATTCAGTCCATGGGAGGCAAAACTATCCCCATTGCTTATATCATTGCCATTAGAGCTGAAAATTGTTTGATTCAAGCTGGCAAGTTGGCTCCTAGGCCTCCAATGCCATTATTTCCAAGTTTAGAGAGCCCAAGTACTAGCCAAGTGCCTAATTTAGCTTCTATTCCCACTCCTAGAAATCAGAATTCAAGTGAAGCTTCCATTTCATCTTCTAGTGCCTCAAATGAACTTCAAGAAGTCATGAAGCAAATGAAAAATCTAGGTAATGAGCTGGTTACACTCAAAAGGAAGCAAGCTCAAGGTTTTAGACCTTCCTTCCTGCCTCAAACTCAGCCTAACAGGTAGCCATATCAACCCATAGACCACCCAATCCAGCTGCAAATCTAAATCAAGCAAGGCCTCCTGCCAATAGACCATTTCAACCCTATAATCCAAATGCTATATCTGCCTCTAAGGCATTGGTGCCAACACAAAACAACGTTACTCAGGAGTATGATTGGTGTTTTCCATGCAATGAACCTCACAACCAATCTATGTGCTTCAACGGTGCCTTGAATCAAGCATTAATGGTGACAACTACTGGTGTGGAGGGTGAGGACAGTCAAGAAAACAACCAATAACAAGAAACATTCCAGCAGCAATCAGCTCCAAATGACACCACACTTGTGAACTGGCAGGCAGAGGATTTTTGTGGCATAAATCAAACAGTCTCTTAAGGTGTTGCAGCCAACACAAGGTCAAAAATAAGGAATTTGGGTGAAGAACAACCATTAGCTCCAGCCAATCCACAACCTTTTATGGCTCCACAAATGGTTGGAAAACAAAATCTAGTTGTAAATGCACAAGGGCAGCCAAGAACAACTCCTAGACCAACTCAAATACTAGTTGTTTCTGCCCACATACAAGGGATGAATATGTAAACCAAGGGACAAAAAATAGATCCTTCATCACCATTTAGTATCATTGATCAGATGAAGAAGACAAATGTAAATATATCAATGTGGGAATCCCTATCTATCCCAGGCCAGAGAGATTTGCTACAAGCTGCCATGAAGGACTGGCCAACATCGAATCAGCAAGTCCAAATGCAAGAGAAGGTGCTCAAAAATGCTGCCCAGCTTGAAGGGAATCATGGAGAACAATAAGGTAAAATGTTGAAGCCCCCTCCTTTTTATGTCTCATTAATCATTAGAAACCAATTGGTGCACAATTGCATGATTGATTCCGAGGCAAGTAGCTCAGTGATGCCCAAGCAAATAGCTGATCAGCTAGGACTTCAATATGAAACCATATCTAAAGGGGTAGTGTAGTTGGATGGGACAATAGTAACAACAGTTGGGGTGATTAAAAACTTGAGTGTTACCTTGCATGCATGTCCAAATGTTGTTGTTTTATAATATGTATCAGTTATAGACCTTCCACCACTCTTTGCCCTATGTTTGTTAAGAGATTTCATAGCCAAGATTGGAGGATATTTGTCTGCTGATTGGTCACACATGTTGTTTAGAACGAGGTATGGAACCAAAGATACAATTAGGTCTGAACCTATTGTAAACTTCCACATTGAGCCCTACACTCCAAGTCAGATCAATGCCAACTATTCGGCATTTGATCAAGAAGATCACCCAAGCACCGATGAAGCTGACACCAAGGTTGGAAGCATCCCGGATCTAACTCTTGATGAATGGGAAAACAAGGTGCATGATTTTGATCCTTATCAAGAAGTAGAAGACTCTGAGCTAGGGGTCTATTGCATACATCAAGAAGATCAGCCCATTCATAGCATCACCAAGCCAAACCACAAGGATGACAATGAGTTACGGCAGCTTTTTTTGATGGATCAAGGAGTGGACAAGGTGCAGGAGGTGGAGTTATGCTTATTTCACCTCAAGGATTAAAGTACTATTCAGCTTTTAGATTTCAGTTTGCATGCTCCAATAACACTGCTGAATATGAAGCCTTGGTGTAAGGGATGCATTGGGCAATAAAGAGAGGAATAAAGAACTTGCAAGTCTTTGGTGACAATGAATTGATTGTAAACTAAGTTAAGGGGCAGCATGCTGTCAAGAATAATCTACTCAAGTGCTACAAGAATAGGGTGTGGGACCTCATTGAAGATTTTGAGGGCTTTAGCATAAAATCCATTCCTAGAAAAGAAAACCAAGCTGCTGACAGGCTTGCAGCAGTTGGGGCAGCCTTTGATATTGTGGAAAGCATTCAAAAGTACAAGGTATAACCAAACATCGATGTGATTGTGAGGCCTTCAGTGCCGGATAACAATGTAAGTTGGTAAGTGTTTGAGAATGACCAACAAATCATCCATTTCTTACAAGAGAAGCTGAGTTCTCAGCTAAAAATCAGGAAAAATTGGAACAACAGTATGGTGACCAATTGGTATAGCTGAGAACTAACAAGCTGCCCAAGGAACTTATCACTTTGGAGTCCATTTTCAATCCCAATGATCAGTTTAGGAAAGAGAAAGAAAACATTCAGGTCAAGAGAGAAGATTCAGTATCCATCTTGGTGGAAGAGAACAAACCATTGCAAATTGGAAAGATGACAACTGACTAAGAAAGGTATGAGTTCATACAGCTGTGTCAAGAGTTCCCTGATGTGTTTTCTTAGAGTTACAAAGATTTGAAAGGTTTCAATCCCAAGTTAGCTCAGCACACCATTGAGTTGGATCCAAATACTAAGCCCATCAGGTAGAAACAAAGGCCATTCAATCCACACATGGAACCTCTCATGAGGAAGGAATTAAACAAGTTGATTGCGTCAAGAATCATATTCCCAATCAAGCATTCTAGTTGGGTTGCCAATTTAGTTCTAGTCAGAAAGAAGAGTGGAGAGATCAGATTGTGCGTTGATTTCAAAGATTTGAATGGAGCATCTCTCAAGGACCATTACCCACTTCCTTCTATGGAGCAGATTTTGCAAGTTATTGCTGGCTCCGAAAGGTTTTCATTGCTTGATGGCTACTTAGGGTACAATCAGATTATGGTGAAGGAAGAATATCAGTTCAAGAAAACCTTCACAACCAAATGGGGAACTTATGCATACAGGAAAATGCCATTTGGGCTGTCTAATGCTAGAGATACCTTCCAAAGAGTAATGGACATGGCATTCAAAGGTTTGATTAACAACATGGTGCTGATATATCTTGATGATATCACTATTTTTTCAAAGAATGCAGCAGACCACCTCTCTCATTTGAGACAAGTCTTCCAAAGGTGCAGGAGATTTGGAATGTCTTTGAATCCTAAGAAGTGTATCTTCCTAGCACATAAAGGAAAGCTCCTTGGCCATATTGTCTTCAAAGAAGGATTAGTAATTGATCCAGAGAGAGTTGAAGCCATAAGAGCACTACCATTTCCAAGCCACAAGAAGGCACTTCAGAGTTTCTTGGGGAGAATAAATTTTGTTCGGAGGTTTGTCCCAGATTTTGCAGCCCTTGTCAAACCTATCACCAAGATGTTGAAGAAAATAATGGCTTTCAAATGGATAGTAGAAGGCAAGGAGAGTTTTGAAGCAATCAAAGAAGCCATCTCTCAAGCACCAAATCTCATCAACTCGGACTTCTCCAAGGATTTCATCCTATATGCATTTGGGGGTAATGATACCATTTCTGCCATTTTGGTACAACAGAACAAGGACAATGATGAGCAGCCAATTGCTTTCTTCAGCCAAAGCCTAGATGACTATGAGGTGAGATATTCTTTTATTGAGAAGCATGTACTTGCAGTAATCAGAAGCTTGAATAAATTCAAGCATCTAGTCTCAAACAACAAGGTTCAGTTGTTGGTCTCTCATGCGGGAGTAAAGGACTTCCTCCTCAACAAGGATTTGAATGAGAAAAGGGTAGGTTGGATCACTCGTGTCATGGAGTATGAAATTGAGATCAAGGTCACCAAGCTAGTAAGAGGAAAAGGGTTGTGTGAGCAGCTGATTCTAGGCAAGCAAAAAGGAGTATGCAATAAAGAAGAGGCTGTTTTGACAGTTCAAGACAGCCATGTGCAAGGTAGCACTCAAGAAGAGGATAATGTTGTCCCCAATCCTTTCTGGACCCAAGGTATAATGCACTTCCTAAGCACAGGCCTATGCCCTTTAGATATGAACAAAACCCAAAGAAGACACTTCAGATTACACGCTGTCCCATATGCCATAGTAGATGGTGTTTTGTTCAAAAAAGATGTGAATGGAGTGTTGCTGAGATGCATTATCACAAATCAGATTCATAGGGTGTTGGAAGAGTTCCATGGTGGACCAGCTGGTGGTCATTTTTCACCAAGAGTGACAGCTCTAAAAATCATGAAGGCTGGTTATTATTGGCCCAAGATTTTCAGTGATTGTTTTGCGTGGATCAAAAGGTGCAAGAATTTTGCATTCTTCACAGGTAAAGAGAGGCTTGCTGCCCTTCCATTGCATCCAATTTCAGTTGACCAGCCATTCATGCAATGGGTTTTGGACTTCATTGGAGTCATTAATCCCAATTCAAGCCAAGGGCATAAGTGGATTTTGATAGCCACAGACTACTTCACCAAGTGGACTGAAGTAGTAGCACTCAAGGAAGCAAATGAGTCTAGCATATTAAACTTCTATGAGGGGATAATAACCAAATTTGGCATACCTGATACAATAATCTCAGAGCATACATTAGCATTCATTGGATCCAAGGTGACTAAGTGGGCTATCAAGAACGTGATCTACCTAAGTACTTCATCAAACTACTTCCCTCAGGGTAATGGCCAGGCTGAATCTACAAACAAGAACTTGTTGAGGATCATTAGGAGGACTCTTGATGAGAATCAGAGGTCTTGGCATACCAAACTGAAATCAGCCTTATGGGCTGATATAATAACTCCCAAGAGATCCACAGGTAACTCTCCATTCAGGATTGTTTATGGAAGAGAGGCAATCTTGCCCATGTCACTTGAGTTGCCAACATTGGAACTCATGAAGCAGTTAGAGTTGCTAGAGTTTAGGCCCATGGAGGCGAGATATGTAGAGTTGATGGAGCTCCAAGAGATCAGAGATCAGGCATCCCAAGCAATGGAGAAGGATCAAGCTTTGATCAAGAAGACCTTTGATAGGAAGGCCAAGAGTAGATCTTTCCAAGTTGGAGATCTAGTGTTAAAATGGGATGCAGATAGAGCAAAACTGGGAAGCCATTCAAAATTTGATGCCATTTTGAGTGGCCCATACATGGTCACAAAGTGTAAGGACAACAATGCCTTCCAATTGTCTTCATTGGATGGTGAAGAACTGCAGATTCCAGTAAATGGAATCTATCTAAAGCATTGCCACTAAAGGGAAATTCTCCACCTTGTAAATATTAGCTTAGGTTTTCATTCCTCCAAGTGCTTGTGCAAATTGTTTTGCTGTAGGTTGTTTTGCTTTCCCTAAGTGCTTTGGCACAGGCTTGCTATCCCTGGAGATGTTTTGCAGTCCTTGATTCCATCAGGTGATATTACATCTTCCTCCTTGCAAAATTCTAAGTGAATTGGGGTTCCGAAAAGAAACTTTTATGACTCCATGCCCAATGGGCTACTTCAGGCAACTGGTATCTTCATCTAGTAGGCAGATGACCCCTATGAGTCGCCAAAATTGTTATCCAAAATGTGCCCCTACTCATTTTTGTGGCTAACTCCTTGTGTTCTTACCTATCTTGTGCCTCAATCTCCATTTTTGATTTTTAGGCACTCAAATATTTCTAAAAATGGCACCATTGGATAGAGCTGTCTCTCAGCTTTCCAGAAAGGTAAAGTTTTTCTCCTAACTCCTCATATTTTTCAAGTTATGGCTCGGCGGAGTTTTGTGGGAAATTTTCCCTTAGTAGGCCCACGGCTAATAAGAAGCTACCATGTGGCACCTGGAGTGGAGGAGTGCAGAGAAATTTGAAATTTTTTCCAAAGACCAAACGTGTAAAAATTCAAACTTTTGCCCGCCGATCCGATTTTGGCCTGTTTTTGCCCTAAATTTTCAAATCGCCATATCTTTTGATCCAGAGCTCAGATTTTCATGTTCTTTATATAAATGGAAAGCTGGTGAAAATTATCTACATGATTCCAGGGGCCAAATTTTCATTTTGGTTGAGTTTGGAGAGATAAAATCAAGAAATGCCTCTGCCACGTGGTAATGGCCAAAAATGACGTTTCAACAACAAGTTTTAATGGAAAATGGGTCGCATTATTCTTTAGCATGGCCAAAAATGTCAGGGCATGGGTCTGTAAAGACACCCATACTTTTTTAATGCATCTTCATTCAATGGGGAATGGCTTCCACATTTTTTACACATTTTCTCTCTCCTGGGCTTGACCCATGCATTATAAAAGCCAGATTTTGCTCATTTTTTGGAGGTTGAACATTTTTTTGGATAGCAAGCTTCTTCTTTCACCTTCAACAAGTGATTTTTACAAGTATCAGACCTTCTTCATGATTGTAACAGGTTTCTACCTCTTTGATGTTGCAAATGCAAGGATTTTGATAGTGAAAATGACAATGCAGATTCTGTGATCAATTTTCAGTCCTTTGTTTGTATTGTCTTGCTTCATTTCAGACCTCTAATTGCATCTTATCAGCCTGTGTATGATGTTTCATGTTGCATTCATGAAATTGTGTCTATTTTCATGAATAAGAAGTGTTCACCACTCCTTTTGTGTATCACCTATTAGTTTAGTTTCAATTTTTACACTTTCTATCTCTGTCTCCTTGGAATTTAGAGTAGGATTAGGATTTAAATCTCTGTAATTGTGTAAATAACATATCTGATTAGTGGAGTTTGAGGAACCAGCCTCTAATCTAGAGATTCCTCTCTCATTTTACAAGTCCCACACTTGGAGAGAGGTTTTCAATGTTGTTGCAATCACACTGGATGCCTGAAACATCAACTTAGAAACCTGATTTGCATCCATGGGTGCTGCTGATTTGTAACAACAGTAAGGTGCTTAATAACCTACAATGCCTTATCCACCAAGGGTTTTGTACTTAGATACTTGAATGTTTGAATGAGATCAGCCACCAATTATTACCAATTACCAGTTTGGAGATACATCTCTAAGTTGATATACCATGCATGTGCACAACCTTGCAGGGTGGAGCAAAACTTGTGAACCCATAATGAAGGTGGAAATGCTTCTGTGCTTCCAATCTGGGATGTCCCACATGATTGGTTATGGAAGGAAGCATTCTCTTTACCATGGTAGTCTTTTATAGCCTGTGGGCATGCGTTGCTTCTACAAAACCTTACAGAGAAGGCAATTGTCACCTCGTGCCATTCCAAGAGGTTATCTTGATGTGTTGCCCAACAGCATACAACAGTTCTAAGTATTACATAATTTAACATCACTCTTCATTCATTCTCCCTTCTTCCACTGAGCTTCCATGTCCTATAAAAATATCTTAGGGGAGGATCCTCCTGAATACTTAGGTATCTTCTTTCCTCCTAGGCGCTAGACTGTATGCGCCCTTATCACCTTTGTCAGTGATCCTCTCAAATGCCATCTGATTAACTCATAGGTCCCATGTGCCCAATTATCACTCGCCATGCTTGTGGTATCACTTATAGACTGGGCATCCTAAAACTAGATAAATCCTTTTGTGGGATGGATTATCTCAGGGTCCCCTAATTGAGCACACTTATATTCTATCCAGGACCTCTTCTTCCAGGGGTTCAATATAGGGTGCTGATTTTCCATCAGCCAGGGGTATACTGACCCATTCCTCCTCATTTTCAAAGCTTATGTAGCCCTTGTTTAACCTAAGATCTGCATTGTTCTTATATCACCATGGACACCCAAGTAATGCTGGGAATTTTTTTGGCTCAGAAAACGCCAAGAATTCGAATCCCCCAGCAAACTTAGCCCCCTAAATGGTGATAATTACATCCTTTAAGACACTGGTGGGCATGGCCTTCATTTTTTTTTCCATATCTAACACATTTGAAGATGGATGTAATGTAGGTCTTCCCATCTGATGCCATACATCCAAGGTGAGAACATTGACCTCTGCTACCCTGTGTTAATGAGGATATTACTAAGGAGCCATTCATCCATTACTACATTTAACGTGATATACTTATCATAGTAAAGGTAGTGAGGGGGAAGGTTTTCATGCAAGACCTACCTCTCACACTCTTCTCTGGTGCATGGTACCTTCTCTCTCAACCATGCTCCTTGTATTTATTAGATAAAACCCTAGACATGTTGGCACATTACTCAACCTAGACTAAGTGCTCACCCGAAGTGTGCAAAGGTACTAGGTCCCTCTTTAGGGTTGTTGTAGTAGGATGTTAGCGTGATGAAGGAAGAAACATGTAGATCCATAACTAATCCATCATTCTATAATACATGCTACATTCAGATCTATGAAAGAACAAGTTTAAACAATAATCATGATTGAATTAATAACATGCACTACTCAATTACAGACAAGAATGACACTTAGATTCAGCCAATATCTTCCATCTATTAATAAACACAAAATCTCCTTATAGTAATGTCAATCTATACCAATGCATGGATGGATCAGATACAATAATTCAATCATATGCATATATCTCTATACCTCCATACATCCATCTCTCCACCACACATACATTGCTACTATGTGATTCATATCATATCATATATATATATATATATATATATATATATATATATATATATATAGGGTGGGGACTCACCCTTCATTTCTTATCTATTCCAAAAATAGGCCGCATGCTATTAATAGAAACACACCATTTATAGGCATAGCCACACATGAAATTTTTCTATCTATATACCTCTTATAGTTAACTGAAGTGAAAATCCTATTCTTAGCTTTTCCCCATGAAAAACTCTTCGATCCGATCCTCAAAATATAGACAATGCATGGTCACACACATCTCTACATCGTTGGTGTGTTCCACATGCTATCTTCTGAAAATAGGTCTTCATGATCAAAATCGGCTGAGTTCTAAAAGATGAACTTTCCTTCTGTGCATGGGTTCTTCCTGTCATTACGCACCCTTGATCCTGACCTTCTCTCCCATGTAGACTTCTTGTGTGATCTCTAACAATTATTCTCTTGTCAACATTACCCCACGCTAATTTCATTGTCATCCCGAAAATGGGTATCTCCAAAAATTGAAGTAAAGAATAGAAGAATGGAAAGAATAAGAATGAAAAAATGTAGATAAATAAAGAAGTTTTATAAGGCTATGAGGCAGCCTCCTTTGTATCATTTTGAAGTATCAACTGAAGATACTCCTCCTTTATTTCGGCCTCCAAGGCCTGCCATTCAACGAGTGCTTGTTCTACTTTTTTTGGAATGTCCACAACAATGGACTCCAATTCATCCCTCGCAATCTCCCCTTTTTCATTTTGTATAACCAACACAACACAAGACATCAAGGTCACTCTTCCTTCTAGAAGATCCATCTTCTGCACAATGAGATTCCTAAGCTCTTCTAACCAAGTCTTGTGTAGCTCTTGTGCTGCTGCCAAGGCCTCATGCTTCTGTTTAATCATTGACAATATTTCTACGTGGCCCAATGTCTCGTCCTTCATTACTTTCTAGACCTCATTGTTTTCTTCCAGGGTGTTTATGCTGATAAGCACCTCTAGAACTATGCACATGTTCAAATCCTAGTTTTCTTTCTTCAATACTTCCTGTAGTGGTTGTAGTAACCCTTCATAGGATGTAATCTTTCACATCACTAAGGATTTATCTCATTTTGCCTCTTCCTCTAAATTCCTTGGCACTATCATTTGTAGAGGTTCATCTTCAAGTACCAGGTCCACCAAATTTCATACATAATGTGTCATTGAGGGAAACATCTGTGGTACCTTGGTCTCCAAGTGTGGCCTAGCTCTTATGACATTGTCCCCAATCTCCTCTGTGAAGCTGATAAATACTTCATTCTTCTTCTATGCCAAGTCCATCTCTTGTGTTATGCACGCTATCTCTACATCCATTTGTCTTTAGATTCTCGTGCAATGATCTGATTGTTGTAGCTGTATCCATATTTCTTCTAGCAACTTCAACATAAACCTTCACCAATGCATTATTGATCTGCTCATTGGACATGATAGTAGGCTTTACCATCATATGTCTAGCTTAGGGTGCCTTCTTTAGCAGTCTCAAAATGCATGACTCTTTGCATGTATCAAAGTCAGGCTCATCCATATGGGTATGCATTGACCATGATAGTTTCTTTTGAGTGCACATAGTCATCATATCCTCATCCATTATCTCCCACCCAAATAAATCCTTCTACGCTATCATGCTCTGGAAGCGGGCGTGGATAATTTTACCTGCATCCTCTACATACCCCATGGCTAGTGGAATGTGATCTCCACTCATCCTCTTCGATCTAGGACCCTTGGGAATTGTAGCTTCAAGGTTAGGAGCCTGTCCCGTTATATCTTGAGAAGTCACATGCATGGATCTAGATATTTCCTTTTCTTTTTCTTCTCCATCCTTCATCTCTCCATCTTTTTGCTCATCCTTGTTATGTGGCTTGTATTCTTACTCAATTAGGTTCAGAAGATTCATGCTTCCTCCCCCCTGATTCCTCTTCTTCTTGATCCAAATTCAAATTTCTTCTCTTTTTTGGCTCAACGGTCTCCTTGTGTAGAGAGAGACAAGGTGATTTCTGTACCATTTATGGGGTTCCACTTTGAGTCCTTATGTGTCTAAACAAATTCTTAAACCTATGCTACCCCTACTCAACCTCTATATCTTCCTATTCATCCTGTCCTTGAGGTGGAGTGGCCACACGCTATGACTCTTATCTATCATAAGATTGCTTTCTTCTGTGCTCTAAGCCTCCACTATCTTCACACTCTTCTTCCTCATCCACTACTTCTAAATATTCTATAGGCCATTGCATCGGTATGTTTTCCATTGTGTTATTACCCTTCGGTGGCCCTAGGAGTGCGAAATTAATTCTCTACATAATTTTTGTTCTCCATCTTGGGCTTCAACTGAAGATACACAAATGTTGCTTCTACATCTACTACAACAAAACTTATTGGCTTAGTATTCAACACCTCCAAAATGATCCTCTTGGTATAGACAGTTCTTTCAGGATACACATACTTCTTCCTCAACGTGTGGTAGTCGTAGTCTACCTTATCTACATTGAATACCAGTCATTGCATGTCTATAAATATTTGAAAAGATGCTTGGAAATACCTTGTAGTGAATGTGTAAGGAAATTTACACCAAGGGCTCTAGACTCCATCTCTCATTGGGAAGTGCACAATGTAGAAATCTCGATATACAACAAACTGGACTTGTTTCCCTACTACTAATGGTAGGTCCTTTGGGATGCACCCCTCTTCTCCAAATGCTGTGTGGAGCTTATCGTACCATTTCTTTGCCATTTGCTTGATGTCATCTGTTAGGAACCCTTTACATAGGTACTTGCTGAACCTTTGAGCTGGTGACTTATTCTCCATGGGTTATTCCCATACGTTTTCCTTCGGCCCATTTGGTACTCTAATTTCCATGAATACTAGTGACAGTAGAACAGCCCCAAAACTGATCTTCCCTCCGGTGCATGCTTCCTTGATTATTTGTTCTACAATGTAGCCTACAATATTGTATATTTCTCCTTCTGACATCTTAAGCGCAATGTGTAACCACATATTATTTACCTGTGACCACCACTCCTGATCACTAAGCTTTGTAACAGGTGTGTTGCTACTTGCACAACCGAATAGTTCTTAAATTTTTCTATATCCATACCGCGCGGATCCTTTAGGTACCCCAACTCCTGTCTAGTCTTTAAAATCATGGATTTATCTAGGAGATCATTCTTTATATCCTCTCCTGTGGCCTTCAAACCTATAATTGATGAGATAAGCACATATGAGATTCTAACTCTATGTCCTGAAAAGTATAAGAAGTCCTCACGCACTCTGATCATGAGCCACTGATACAAGGGCTCATATTTCTTGAAATATGGAAGCTCATATAATTGGTAGACCCTAATTCCATTCAGAGGCTTCTCACCTGTATCATCATAAACTGACATCTCATCTACCGTACGCTTGTTCATCCTAGCAGTGAGAAAGGAATCGAGATCCTTCTTGTTCTCTGTAGTCCTATGATTTTATTCTCTTACTTTACTCTTTCTGATGGGTGAATCCCATTCTTGGACAACGACGACACCTTATGGATATTTCATTTCTAAAAAATCACTTTCGGGTGCCATCTCTTCCTCCTCAATGACCACCTTCTTCTTTCCTTTTTCTCCTACTGCATCTACCTTCTTAGGTGCCATTTCTACCTTACAATCATCTCCTCTTTAACTCTGCAAATTGTGAATCAAACCCTATCTTGATTCAATCATGCCCTAGGTGGAAAATTTGTGCCCTAACTCCTCTATGTCTCCTTGCTTCTCCCAAACCCTTCACCACTGGGGACACAAGCTTCTTTTCACACAGATCTGTTTGTCACGCTTGGTTTCACACCCTTTGCACCTTAACCCAATCACTTGCCTCTTTACACTTAGCTCTTTCTTCAAATTTTCTTAGTCACAACTATAAAAATGAATTTGCATCCCATCCTTATATTATTTTTAAAATTTTGATGTATTTATTGATCATTTACCTACCAAATATCCTCTCATTCATTGACCAAATTTGTTCATTCTGCATGGTACATCTTCACTTCCCAGTTATAACCTTCTAGTGTGCCTTCCTACCATCTGGTCACGGACTTCTCTTCAGCGTGCAACCTTGCACCCGAGTACCTCATCACTGTACCTTCTCCTGGTAGTTATCATGGCCTATTCTTACCCTCATGTTATACTTTCCTTTCATTCATCTCCATCCTTGGTCACTTTTGAGAGGCAATCTTCTTTCGACTTAAAGCACACCTGTAGAAGATTTTTCCTTTCACCTTTCAGTTCCCACAATCTTTTACTTGGATAAATACAACCACCCCACACTAAAGGTATGTGCAGTCCTCTGTGCATAAACATTCTTCACATGGTAATTAGCTTCATTCGCGCAAGCGTGCTTATTACACAAGAACAACAACTAAATTGACAAAGCATAATGAAAATGAAGGAAATACATTAAGGAAAGATAGAATTGAAAACCTAATCTAAATGACAATACTACCTTATTACAAACACCAAGAAGACTTATTTATAGTAGGGATTCAACCTACTCCCATTAAAGTAACCGGGTAGTCGTGTTCCATCAAGTGCGTCTAACTAGAGAGCACTTGATTTAAGTATGTAAGTGATGATATATGGCCCCAACCAATGTACCTTAAGTTTATCAGGATGGTGCAAGAAACATAGAGTCATAAAGAAGCACCGTTTGTCCAATCTCAAACTTCTTATCCCTTATGTTTCTATCATGTCATGATTTATACCTATCCTTTTCCTACTTATGAATCCATTGTGCTATGGCTCTTCACTCATCCAATTGAATCATTTTCTCAATACGCTCTTCTAAAGCCTACTCATCATCTAGACCTCTAGTGTATGCAATACACAAAGAAGGTAACATAAATTCTATAGGGAGAACGAAT
The DNA here is from genome assembly GCA_019776745.2 of Taxus chinensis. NCBI lineage: Eukaryota > Viridiplantae > Streptophyta > Pinopsida > Cupressales > Taxaceae > Taxus > Taxus chinensis. The sequence continues at coordinate 819,910,553 of CM034150.1, read as the reverse complement.
TCTGTGCCAAACATAAACTAAAACGACGTGGATTTGTTCAATCTCTTGAAAGTTGTTCTATATGCCCAAAGAACAACTGACACTTTGTGATCCCAATCCTTTCTTCTGAAATCAATTTTTTTTGTTAAAGTATGGCTCAAAATCTTGTTGAAAGCCTCAACAGTTCCATTATCCTGAGGATGGTAGGGTGTAGTTTTATGGTGTGCAACCATAAAATCATCTAATAGGATCTAATTGTCTCATTCAAAAAGTATTTACCCCTATCACTTGTCAAGATTAAAGGACATCCATATCTTGTAAGAATATTCTGCCATAGAAACCTAGCTATTGTAGCTGTTGTATAGTAATTTGTAGGTGTTACTTCTGCCCATAGTGTGATATAATCTGTGTAAGTAATTGTTAGTGCAAAATCACAGCACCCCTGAATGGTAAAATATGTGAAGTGGTTAAAATGGGGCATTCGGTGTGATTGCATAACATTAGATCATATCTCAAGCTATGGGACTTGCAAACCTGAGATGATCCTCCAGAGAAAGCTAGTTCTTGTTCCTAAACTACCTGCTACGAGCTACTCTAATACAGGTAAAAACTAAACTATCATAATCTAACCATTCCAAGGAACCAGAGAGAAAGAGAGGGTGAAAGAAAATCCTACACTAAAGTGGTGATATACTAGAGAAGGAAAGGGGTGAGATGCTCTGTTTAGGAAGGATGAAACAAGGGAGAAAGGAAGATGGGAATTTTAGATAGAAGTGACACAAACCTAGATCCTAATCCATGATCAAAGGTCCATGAAACACAATGCCATGCACCTACAAATGTGAAATACATGCATAGAAAACAGATTTGAAAGGGAGAGGCATGAAGAGATAACAAAACAATGCAAAGGGTTGAAGAAACACCACAAAAACACATTTTATTACTCTCTATGGGTGCACACACCACCATTATGTTTCTATGATTTCCAGGTGTAGGAGAAGATTTTTAACTCAAAATGGAGTCGAGAAACAAATTTGATAGAGTTTCCCTAAGCCCAGAATAATCTCCTCTTCACAAATGAGAAGTGTTACAATATATAGAAAGAATAAGAGAGAGAAGAGGGAAAAGTTGAATCCTAATTCAACTACCACGGGATATGCAATGAATCCTTCCTTAAAGAATAAACCACTATCAATCAATACCCCTTTCCAATCTACCCTAAATCTGTCGATTTTGGCTCCCTTTGTCTGTCCAGCATATTGAAGAAGAATGGCGGGTCGAATCAAATCAGATCTGGTAGTTGGGGAAATTGGGCTCTGTATCAATGGCCTATAAGATGTTTTCCCATTTTCACCCACCAACACCTAAAAAAATGATATTTTATGTTTCCAAGGCATAGAGGGCATTGAGACGTTTCCAAAAAAATCTTCTCCCCCCAAATCTGAGTTCTTAGTCAAAGGATATGGCCATTTGAATTTTTGGGTCGTGGATGCGTAATATTTAAATGAGTCTATCTGTACTAGGTTCACATGGTAGATTTGCACTCATTTGATATTTGAATCCTTCCTTCACTCTTGGAATAACACCCATGTGATATGTGGCGGTGTCCACAGGTTTCCCTATTTCCTTTGTATTCTTCCTGAGTCTTTTCCATGGGTGGAGGCACTTTATCTGACCCAAGACACGTGGAGACTTTGCACATGTTTAGAAACTACCCCTAGACTTTACCTTTGGAGTAGCATGGATACGACACATGGAGACCTCCACGGGCCTTTTTACTTTTCAACGGTCACACTCACCTTTTTAGGCTCTTGGACACGTGGAAGGCCCGCACTCATTTGAAAACTTGCTTAGGGTCCCACTTTTGAATGTGCACTATTTGGACACTCGGTGCCTTCCACCTGCATTCATTACTTAGCTGTTTTGGGGTAGTTCTCCTTTTGACCTCTTTTTACCATTGGCTATGTGGAGGGATGGTGCAAGTTTGAGTCTCCGCCTTGGGTTCCCATTTTGGAATTGCGCTGAGCTGACACTTGGCACCTTCCGTCGAGTCGAAGACTTTTCAACGGCCGGTGGAAATTTTGGAGCTCTGGATGCCTAGAGGATTGACACTTGTTTGAGCCTGCCACTTTGGTTTTAACTTTTAGAGGTACGCCATTTGGACACTTGGTAGCTTCCATTGTCTCCTCCATACTTAGTTGATTTTGGGGTCCGTCCTGAACTATTTTAGAGCCCGAAGACTTTGAATCTTCTCTGTTTCTTTACCTTTGAGTCTTTGGTTCCTTTGACACTGCTTGGCCTCCTTCCCTAACCTTGCTATTCAATTTCTGAACCTACCTGTAATCTGTTTGTTGTATTTGAGGCATGGATTCACTTGACAGATCTGTTTCTTTAATTTCTTCTTGCATAGGGTCATTTGATCTTTCATAGGCCCGCCACTCCATTGTAAAGTCCCTCTGTAACCTTTTTTGTCATCCTGGAATGTGAGTTCACAGGTCTGATTCATTTCCTTCATAATTTCCTTATGTGCAGGAGTTGTCTTGACCAAAATTGCCAGGGGGTGAATTAGGGATAACAATTTGGCGAATCACGGGGACATCTACCTGCTAGATGAAGAGACAAGTAGCCTTGAAGCGTCCATTAGGCATGGAGTCACAATTAATGGCTTAATACTGACCCTTCCTTCAAAATGGAATCACCAACTACCTACAATTTCTATGTTCTACCTATCCTTGAGCCTACCCATATGTATGCACTCTCAATTTTCATAACAAAATATTGAAATGGAGTTTCTGAGAGTAGAAAATTGTATTGACCTAGGGATTTCATTTGTCCCTGAATGGAATGAATTAAAAAAATTTCCTTTGGTTGTACTACATTTGTTTCATTTTTTGGAATTAGCAATGCTATTGATAGCTATGGATCTTTCTACTGTGAATACTGAAGAACTTGGCCTTGGCTTGTCCCAAGAATGGATTGTTACAATGTTTACCTGGGGCACATTGAACTTCATAATGAAATAACCTTGGAGAAACAAAACACAACAACAACACTATGTACAAAGAATCAAATCATACATGCCTCAAATGAGACATGCAGATTGTGCATAAGCACTTCTTTTGCTGAAAACAAAATCTACTCCTACTCCTATAATAACCAAAAAGAAATAAAAGATTAAACAAATCCTGCTACAGGAAGCGGGAAATAACTTCCCTTTCTCAAAAGGGGAAGCCAGGAAAATGATTTGACACTGAATATGGCTGCTTGGATGAATAAAAAACTAACTTTAAGCTTGTCCTCCACCAAAATCATCAAGGTATCTACATTAACCAAAAATACCTCCTCAAGCTGATTAGCACTGGACTCCTAAAGGTGTTGATGATGACCCTTGGTACTTTGATGCTTATCCTCATGCCTTTAAGTAGGCATGACTGGTTTTGGCTTCTCCCTTGGCTCTAATGAAGCCAAATTTTGATTGGGTAAGGTATGGTCCTTTGAATTTTCCCATGGTTCTGAACTCTAACTCCAAAAATGGAGTCTTTTTATGGATCTTCTTGGATGGATGGTGTGAGAGAGATGATGTCATCTCATTTTTTTTTCTTCCTTCTCTTGTGAAGAACATGGAAGACCATGATCTTCTAACCCTAGTTATAGAGGGATGTTGTGAGATATAGGGGGTTGTCTTTGAGTGCCCTCCTTTATGGCAACAGGATTATGTGCTTGGAAGATGGATGATGGAGGAGAAAATGATGTGATATCCATGGGATTTTCTCGATCAAAGCAATCCTCCAAGTTAGAATGATAATCTATGTCATTGTTGTCCTATTGCATGTGCTTAGTGTCCTCCATGGTGTCTTCATGATCTGCAACTTGATCACCATGGCTCCCTTCATCCTCAAACATGAAGTTTGCAAGATCAAACTCTTCTTCAACATCAGATATTGAATTGGATGAAGTGGAAGGAAGAACTAAAGGTTCTCCTGTAGCCTTCTCCACACTTGGAACCTCTGAAACTGTATGGTCTTCCTCCATCATGGGTTCATAAATCAAATCATGCCCTTGAAATGAAAGTGAAAAATATTCAATGATGCATTCTTCATTGAGTGGCCTCAACTCTATTTCGATCTCTCCCAGTTGCTCCTCTTCAATGGGACTTAGAGCTGGCTATTCTTCCTCTTTAATTGGTTGTGCAGCTTAGATCAGCTCAACATCCTCTTCAGACAAAGTGCCAACATGGACACTGCATCTAGAGCATCCAAAATGCTGATCTTCTTCTTCTTGTTTTTGTTCATTGTCTGTTGCAAACTCAGTCTCAACCACTACTGGCTCTTCAAATTTTACCTCCTCTATTGGCTTTACCATCAAAGGGATCTTTATAAACCCGAATTTGGCAGCCCAACTCTTCAGATTGTCTGTCATTTCTTCTCTGTTAGGCTCCCCTTCTTACTATTTTCCTTGATTGGATTCTTGAGTCTCTTCCCAACATGGACTTGGGAAAGCAAGAGGAGTGGAAGGTTGGGGTTCAACCAGATTCGCAATTGTTTGTGGTGGGGAGGGAGGTGGAACTTCTTGTTTTTTGGAGAGGATGACTAATTGGAAGGGAAAGGGGTAGAAGAATTTAAATGGGGTGGAAGACTAGGGAATGGAGAAAGGTAATCAACACTTGGGGAAATAACTGAGAAGCTTGGAAATTAGAGCTTGGGTTGAGATGGTGCTACTTGAGAAAGAGAAAAAGAAAATCTATGAGATGGTGGACTTACCCATTGACAAGGTTGTCTTGACTCCAACTCATAAGCCTCTATCTCCTCAGTCCATTATGCAAGTTGGGGTAGCATTTCAACCTTGAAGTCTAGCTTCTCCTGAGGGATGTAATGTCTTGGAAAAGGGCTTCCCCTTGGAAAAGGTTCCCTGCAACCAATATTGAATGCCTTCATTTGTGCTATGGCCCTAGACTGCACCATGCTAGCCTCCATTTCTTGAATCTTCTCCAGCATACCAACATCCTTTGTGTAGATGTTACCATTGTATGCACCCCCTTGTTTTTGATAAGCTCTATGGTGAAACTAATTTTGACCCTGCTCATATGGGTAAGCATAATGGTTCTGGATCTGATCATAATGCTAATTTGGAGGAGTTGGGAAATGCATTAGAGGTGGATTACACTATTATTGCTACAAGTGTGAGTTCCATGAAGGGAATGGGAGAAAATGAAAGAGATGGAAGAAGAAAATGGATGAAAATGAGTGGAAATGGATGGAAAAGGTTTGAAACTCAAAGGATATGTTATTGAATAGATGGAGTCACCAGATGTGCTTGCATGTGCCTTAAAAGGATGAACCTTAATAGGAACACCCCAAATGCTAAGATGAAGTGGTAAGGTGCATCAGACTGGTCCCACCGGGTGTACCAAAATTGTAAGTGAAAAATCACAACATACCCGAATGATCAAAGATGTGAAGTGGTTAAAATTGGGCATTCAGTGTGATTGCATAACATTGGATCATCAGTTAAGCAGTGGGACTTGCAAACCTGAGATGATCCTCCAGAGAAAGTTAGTTCTTGTTCCTAAACTACCTGTCACGAGCTACTCTAATGCAAGAAAAAACTAAACTATCCTAATCAAACCATTCCAAGGAACTAGAGAGAAAGAGAGGGTAAAAGAAAATCCTACGCTAAAGTGGTGATACACCAGAGAAGGAAAGGGGTGAGATGCTCTATTTAGGAAGGATGAAACAAGTGAGAAATGAAGATGGGAAGGTCAGACAAAAGTGACACAAACTTGGATCCTAATTCATGATAAAAAATACATAAAACACAACGCCCAACACCTGAAAATGTGAAATACATGCACATAAAATAGATTTGAAAGGGATAGGCACATAGAGACAACAAAAAAATGTAAAGGGTTGAAGAAACACCAAAAAACACATTTTATTGCTCTTTATGGGTGCACAGACCATTACAATTTTGCTTAGAGGAAAAAAAATCTTTCTAGGTATAGGAGAATGTTTTCAACTCAAAATGGATTCAGAAAAAATATTTGATAGAGTTTCCCTACACCTAAAATAATCTCCTTTTCTCAAATGAGAAGTGTTACAATATATAGAAAGAATAAGAGGAGAAGAGGGAAAAGTAGAATCCTGTTTCAACAACCATGTGATATGCATTGAATCCTACGTTGAAGAATCAACCACTATCAATCAATGAACCTTTCAAATTGACCCCAACTATGTTGATTCTGGATCACTCTGTCTGTCCAATGTATTGAAGAAGAACGATAGATCAAATCGAATCAGATCTAGTAGTTGGGGAAACCAGGCTATGTATTAATGTCCTAGAATATGTTTTCCCATTTTTCACTCACCAATGCCTATAAAAAATAATATTTTATGTTTCCAAGTCATAGAGGGTGTCAAGACATTTTGAAAAAATATTCTCCCGCCCAAATCTGAGTTCTCAGTCAAAAGATATGGCCATTTGAATTCTTGGGTCACGGGCACGTAATATTTAAATGAGTCTGTCTGTACTAGGTCCACGTGGGAGCTCTACGCTTGTTTGAGATTTGAATCCTTCCTTCACTCTTGGAATAATTCCCATGTGACATGTGGTGGCATCCATAGGTTTCCCTATTTCGTTTGTATTCATCCTGAGTTTTTTCTGCGGGTGGAGGCACTGTATCCGACCCAAGACACGTGGAGGATTTGTGTATGTTTAGAATCTACCCTCAGAATTTACCTTTTTAGTAGCACGGATACGACATGTGGAGACCTCCATAGGCCTTTGGAATTTTCAATGGTTTCCCTCACCTTTTCAGTCTTTGCGACATGTGGAAGGCCCACACTCATTTGACAACCTACTTAGGGTCCCGCTTTTGAATGTGCACTATTTTGACACTTGACACCTTCCACCTGCATTCATTACTTAGCCATTTTGGGCCCATTCTACTTTTGACCTCTGTTGACCATTAGCTACATGGAGGGATGGTGCAAGTTTGAGTATTTTCCTTGGGTTCCCATTTTGGAATTGTGCTGAGCCAACACTTGGCACCTTCCACCGAGTCGAAGAATTTTCAAGGGTCGGTGTAAATTTTGGAGCTCTAGATGCATGGAGGCTTGGCGCCTGTTTGAGCCTTCCCATTTGGTTTCAAATTTTGGAGGTGTACCATTTAGACACTTGGAAACTTCCATTGTCTCCTCCATACTTAGTTGACTTCGAGGTCCATCCTAAACTATTTTAGAGCTCAAAGACTTTGAATCTTCATTGATTATTTTCCTTTGAGTCTTTGGTTCCTTTGAAATTTCTTGGCCTCCTTACCTGACCTTGCTATTCCATTTTTGAGCCCATGTGTAATCTATTTTTTGGATTTGAGGCATGAATTTTCTCAACAGATCCGTTTCTTGAATTTATTCTTGTATGGGTTTGTTTGATCTTTCGCAGGCCCCGCCACTCCATTGTAAAGTACCTCTGCAACCTTGTTTGTCATCTTGGAATGTGAGCTTGTGGATCTGAGTCATTTCCTTAATAATTTCCTTATATGCAAAACTTATCTTGACCAAATTTACCAGGGGGCGAATTTGGGATAATAGTAATAATATAGCATGATCCAGTCCTATGCACAGATGGTGAAATAGGTCCTATAAAGTCACTAGCCCATTTCTCAAATGGTTCAGCACTAGTAATTGGTATCAAAGGAATCTCATCTCTTTTCCCTAATTTTCCTAAGCACTAACAATGATCACACACCTTATAATATTCTTTAGAGTATTTATACAATGTCTCCCACCATAATACAACAAGTAAGATCTTATGGGCAGTCACATCACCTGCATAATGGCCTCCTGCAATACCACCATGGGATTCTTCCATAATATCCTTGTGCTCATGATCTAATACACAACGACGTAATACTTCATCTCTTCGTAACTTGTAGAGGTCACCACTGATTAACATAAACGGTGTCGCGCATATAGAAAGTTGTTTCTTTTCTAATGCCTTCATTCCTTCTGGTGCCACACCAGTCCATAGAAAGACAACAATGTCTTCTAATTCTGATGGCATGCATTATAACCTATATAACTGTGTATCTAACATGGTTTCTTTAATTGTCTGTGCTTCCTCTCCTGAGGTGATTCTAGATAAATGGTCTGGTCAAGAGTTACTTTTCCCTGGCTTCACCACAACTATGAAGTCAAATTCTTGAAATAGGAGTACCCATCTACATATGCAACCCTGTAAGATGGGATTTTTTACCAAGTAATTAAATGCCATGTGATTTGAATAAAACATAAATGGTGTTGTTAACAAGTACTATTGAAACTTGTGCAATGCATATATCATTGACAAATCTTTGCTCTCTGTAGTTGTATAATTATGTTCAGTAGGAGTTAGCTTCCTACTAGAAAAAAAAATGATGATTGACAATACCTTCTCCAAATTGAGCTAACACCACACCAATGGCCATGCCAGAGGCATCCACATGCACATGAAATGGTTTATCCCATGAGGGAAAGCATAGAATGGGCATGGTAGTAAGTTTCTCCTTTAATATCTCAAACACACGCTGATGTGGTTATTTCCAATAAAATGTACCTTTTCCCTTTAGTAAATATTCCAAGGGTGTAGAAAATTTGGCATACCCTTTGATGAATTTTCTATAATGTTTTATATGACCTAAAAATCTGCGCACCTCACTTTGATTGGTGGGTGCTTCCAGGCCTACCAAAAAACCTTCCTTGAAAGATTATATGTCCTAACAATATTCCAAATGGTGTAGAAAATATACACTTCTTGATGTTCAAAGAGATACTCAATTGTCTGCACTGTTCAAACATTAAGCGCAGATTGTCACAATGATCTTTCACAAGCCCATATATTTTCCAATCATTTAGGTAGACCTATAAGAAGTCATGAATAAAATATTTGAATGCCTGTATAACTATGCGTGAGAATACAGAAGGTGAATTTTTCAATCCAAAAGGCATCACAATATAGGAAAACTACCCAATTCAGTAGTAAAAGTTACCTTTTCTTGATCGTTTTGAGCAATCCTAACCTGATGATACCCAAAAAACCCATATGTGAAATAATATATTTCACACCTTGCCACTCCTTCCAGTATTTTCCCAGTGAATGGAATAGGGAATGGATCTATGTGCATGTAACACTTAGATCCCTATAGTCCACACATATTCTAATTTTTCCATCCTTCTTGATACTGATCACCATTGGACTAACCCATTTTGACTCATTAAGGGGCTTGATAATTCTAGATTTCAACATTTTATCAATTTCTTCTTTTACCTTTTCACGTAAAGTAGGATTCATTCTGTAAGGCCTCTTTCTAACTGGGCGTGTACCTTCCTTAAGTTTTATCTTCATTTTCCCAAGTGATTCATACATGCCTTTAAGTTCATGATACCCTCAAGGGAATAAGTCTTGATAATCCCTGAGTAACTTAATGATCTTGGCCACCTTCGAGTCTGGATAGTAGTATCCAATGATGGCCTCCTTAGGCTTAGCCTCCAAACCTATATTTACCTTCTTTGTCTTCATGGGTTCGTGATAGGTGCGCATATCCTTGTCTGCACTGTCCAAGACCTCGCACACCCCTTGTGAATGTTTAATATCTAGGTTCTCAACTTCCTCATCATCCACGATGTAAACCATCTTTCCTTTCTCTTTCTCAAGGAAAGTGTGTTCAAGTAGTATGGAGTCCAATCCTTCATCCCTTTCAAAATGTGCTGCGGACTCTACCTCACCAAATAATTCCTAAATATGCTCTTCTAATATTGTAATATCCCCCATAGTTAAGCACTTGAAAATTTTTAATGCCTCTTCTATTGGAGGTTGGGAAGAAAAGTAGTCAAAGGTCTGGATCATTCATGTAATCAATTTTTTCCAGTTTCTTGTCTCTCGATATAGTTTTGCGTATACATACTAGGTGTGTGCACATCCTTGTAACGTAGAGTACAATCTATGCACCCAAAGTGAAGGTGGTAATGCTTCCTGTCCTACTATTGAGAGCCTCTCACAGTGTTGAATGTGATGCTGAATAGGTTGATCACCATGATAAGTGTAGATCTGCATATGTGCATTGTTCCTTACAAACCTAATAGATAAGGTGACTCCAATATCTTCCCATTCTTCAAGATTATCTATGTGGACTACCCACCCACGCATTGTAGTCTTGCACAAGGTATATAGTAACATATATCTTCTCTTAATTTGATCTGTCCACTATGTTTCCATGGCTTTAAAAAATACAAGAATATCTTCTGCCCTTGTATACCAAGGTACTATGCTACCTATCCGTCAAACTGAATGAAGTCCATTCTTGCACACAACCATGCTTTTTACATCATGCCCTGCTAGTTCATATGTACCATGAGCTCAATTGTCACAAGCAATACTCATAGTATCACTAATAGAATGAGAATCCTCCCACTGTAGGATTCCTTCTTTTAAAGGCTCATTGACGTTTGGGTCTTGAATAACACGTACATAAATTCTATTTAAGTCCTCCTCACTTAGAGGCTTAATATATGGTGTAGATTTCCCATCTATTAGAGGTATCACAACTCTTTCCTCCTTGTCCTTAAAGCTGATATACCCCTTATTGAATCTCAAGTCAGCATTGTTCGCATAACTCCTAAGAAAGGTTGGAAAATTGTCTACTTTTGTAAGTGCTAATACCTCAAAATCCACAGTGAACTTGGCCCCTTATATGGTTATAGATGCATCCTTCAAAACTCCTATGGGGGTGGCCTTTGTCTAGTTTTCCATAAACAACACATTAGACGATGGCTGCAATTGAGGCGTCCCCATTTGTATCCGTGCATTTAATGTAAGAACATTTACTTTTGCACCTTTATCAATTAATATGTTGCTTAGCGGCTATCCATCCAAAACATAATTTAAAGTAATTTTTTTGTCATAGTCAATGCTATCAGGGGGAATATTTACATGTAGAATCTGTCATCCAGTCTCAATGCTTGTGCACAGATTGTTCCCTTTTAACCAAATTCCTAATAGTGGAATAATGTTCTCCTGGCTCAATATTTTGCACACTTCTCTCATATCATTGATATCAGTTTGGATTGTCTCTAATGCTTTCTTCTACTCCTTGAGGTACTGTATCTCACCCTAAAGATTCCATAGCACTTCCATGGTATCCTAGTAAAATTCTGTTTGATGAGTAGGATCTGTGTACCTTGCATGCAAAACCTCCTCCTTGGTGATCGTAGTCTTCTCGTGTAATTCCTCTCTTATGTGTACCACTTCATCTAGTGTAGTAATCTTAATCACAGTTAATGCCTCAAGTTCTGGTGCTATTTTGGGCATCCACTAATCTTCTACCATGTGATGGATTCTAACCATCCCGACACCTTTGTTTTATTTCTTATGCTTCTTACTTAGATGCTCATATAAGTCCAAACACTCCTCATAGCTATGGTTCTTTACGTAGAAAGAATATGTAATATTCTGAGGAAATTTTGCACCTATAGTGGTCAAGAGATCCACACATATAACATGTTCCACAAGGGAAATCACATCCTCCTCCACCACGGCTTCATCCTCCATATCTACCATGATATCCATGTCCCCTTGCATGACCTCCTTCAAAACACCCCTCATTCCTGTCATAGCACATTTGATTATGATCCCAATCATGGTGCTCATTATTACCCTTGGAATTATCTTTTGTACCTTTCTATCATACCCCAATGCCTATAGCAACCTGAATCTGACCAATCAATTGAAAATCTTTAGTATCATGGGTTGTGGACTTGAAACATCTTGTAAAAGCAAGATACATTCTTCCTTATCGGGTGTTGTAACAAAGGAAAATGATTAACGTCATGATTCAAATGACAGATCTCACAATCTAACCATAATGAATGCATAGATATTTGAGGTCAACTATCGTTGGTGTGACCTTGCACTTCACAATCTGTACACTAAGTTCCTAAGCGCGTTTCATGAGCTGAATTTTCTGATAATGTTTCTAGCTCCTTTTCCATAGCTACAATCTATACTTCTAAGAATGGACTAATGCCAGTTTCAATGATCCCAACTGACCTCAACACACAAATCTACTTCCAGTGCTTTATGTGGATTAGTGCATATCTTATCTGACAGTGCTCTTTTGCATGGTGTAATCATTCTGCCAACGAACCATTGTGCATGTTGGCTTGCATGAATATCATAAGATAAATTAGATAAAAGTGTCTTAAAATGGGCATCATACTCACGTATAATATTAGTAGTGCCTTTATTAATATCCTTGAGTGGACTAATACTGTTCTGCTCAAACTCATGGATATGGAACTCTTTCAAGAAAGCATCCTTCAATGCTGCATAATCCACGAAATTTTTACTAGGGTCAAACTTCCTATACCAATTGTGTGTACATCCCTATAATATAATAGAAAATTGACTTTCCTTTCACTCAAAAGTCATGATCCCTTTAGTGCACCACAAGATTTCACACATATGCACATCTTTGGCAACATCCTCTATACCTCTATACTCTAGGAGATGGAGAGACATCTCCATATAGATATTATGTGGTTGCTGCGGACCTTGATCACCTGATCCAAAACTTCTTGTGTTCCCTCTGCCTCCAGAACCACTAGATCCACCGGAACTAGAACCACCTATACCTCCTGATCCTCCACTTGTATCTATAATAGGACCTATAGATGTACTCCCCTGTGCTCCTACAGTAGTACTCTACTGAACCCCTATAGTCTGTGAGGTAGTTCCACTTCAAGAGGTGAATCCAACATTCTGCGCACTCACGTTCTTTGTAGATGATCACCAAAGAATGTTCCTCTAAATATCATTGAAGCCATTTGTCCTGCCATTGATGTACTTGCTCCCTAACTTACTCCTGTTATCCTACTGCCTAAGTTAGCTTGTTGGTTACTTGTCATACTAGATACTGGAAAACCAAGAACAAGGGTTAGGTCAAGTGGATTAAGATGCGCACCCGTAGCCTAGGTAGTCTTTGCTGGCGCTCTTTTGTGTGAGGCCAAGGGGGGATCTCTGTCATGTTTTCCAAGATGGGGGAGTTCTTGATGCTCTATCTCTATGTCTTCTATGTGAACTATAAATCCGTCATGAGCCATATCTCTCCTCAATAATATATTTTTTGCAATGGAACGCTGCTTCTCTATCTCCCTCTCACGTGCCTCATTATACTTAAGTCACCTCTCCTCTCTCTGCCTCTCTGCCACTAGGTCTACCATCTTTTACCAAACCTGTTCCTACCCTTACGCGTGGTGAAGTTTAGTTAGCCATTGGTTTATTCTCTAGGTTAAAAGTTACCATCAAGAACTTGATCGCTAGTGGAATACCTTGCAAATATAATCCTTTTGGATACCACAAAAATTGGAATTCAGCTACCACCAAGAAAGAGTATGTCAAAATTGAACATTATAGAATATAACTGTTTAGAACACCACAAAATCACATATCCAAAGTGTGAGTCTAGATCAGAACAACATCATAAAGGGCATGAAATTATTCCTGTGTCCAGAAAAGTGTGTTATCCCTCCAATTCCATTGAGGTACATAAGTAGTAAGCCACTCGTATAGTTATAGTGGAAAGATAGAGAAAAAGATCTCATATAGGTTGTCATACAAATTTTTTTGCTACCTAAGTGTGTGCGTTAAACATAGGTCCACTACTGAACCGCCATGTGTATTCTTCCTCCGAATCATGTATCCACTCGTCAATACTTGCTAGAGTTAACCAATATGTATTCATCATGAACCATCCTGAAAACAACTGAAAAAGAGGTCCCGGTAATAGAAGCAATGATGTAGCCTAGAATTCACCAGATAACACCCTAGACATGCTAGTACATCACTCAGCCTAGACTGAGCACTCACCCAAAGTGTGTAAAGGTACCAGGTCCCTCTTTAGGGTTGATGTAGTAGGATGTTAGCATGATGAAGGAAGAAACATATAGATCCATAACTAATCCATCATTCTATAATGCATGCTACATTCAAATCTATGAAAGAAAAAGTTTAAACAGTAATCATGATTGAATCAATAACATGCACTAGTCAATTACACATAGGAATGACACTTAGATTTAGCCAATATCTTCCATCTATTAATAAACATAGAAGATCCTTACAGTAATGTCAATCTATACTAATGCACGCATGGATTTGATATAGTAATCCAGTCATATACATATATCTCTATACCTCCATACATCCATCTCTCCACCACACATACATTACTACTATGTGATTCATATCATGTATATAGGGTGGGGACTTTCCCTTCACTACTTATTTATTCCAAAAATAGGCCTCATGCTATTAATAGGCACACACCATTTACAAGAATAGCCACACATGTAAGTATGCTATCTATAGACCTCTTACCGTTAACTGAAGTGACAATCCTATTCTTAGCTCATCCCCATGCAAAATGCTTCGATCCAATCCTCAAAAGATAGACAATGTGTGGAGCGCACATCTCTGCATCATTGGTGTGTTCTAAAAATAGGTCTTTATGCTCAAAAACAGCTAAGTCCTAAAAGACGAACTTTCCCTTTGCACGTGGGTTCTTCCTGTCCTTCCGCACCCTTGATCTTGGGCTTCTCTCCTATGTAGACTTATTGTGTGATCTCTAACAAGTATTCTCTGATTAACACCTTGTCTTTCTGGTGCTGCTGAATCATTTTCTCAAACAAATGAGGGAACTCCTAATACTTGTGCTTCTTCCCACACCATGAGCATTGCAATAAGTTTGGGAACTCACGCTTGTAGTGGTTTGTAGATCCATAATTAAAACATGTTCCATGTGGGAAATCACTTCTTCCTCTATGGTTACCAAAACCGTGGAATCCTCCACAAAATCCTCTTCCGCATGTGCCTCCATTTGCATGCTCCTAATAATTGCGATCATCACCCTTAGAACCACTTGCAAGGATATTTTGGCACACACCAAGATCAATAGCATGATGAATCTGGTCAATCAGCCTACAATATTTGGTGTCATGCGATGTGAATGTATAGATCTTGTAATAATAAGATACATTTTTATGGATTGCATGATGTAGTAGAGGGAACCTACTTGCATTATGGTCTCCATGAAAAATTTCACAATCCAATGTTATAGCACATACTGACTTCCTAGGGAAGCTATCCTTGACATGCCCCTCTACTTCAAAATCTATACACCATATACCACTGCGAGTCTCATGGGATGAGTTCATAGAAACATTCTCACACTACTTAGCCAAAGAAGTGATTTAAGCTTCCAGAAATGGGATAACACCAGTGTCAATGCTCCTAACAAATTTAGCATACAGGGAAACTTTTAATGCCTTGCACGAGTCTATGAAAGTCTTATGACATAATTCCCTTCTAAATGGTGTTATCAACCCTCCAATAAACCATTGAGCATGTTGTGAAGGGTGAATGTCATAGGATAACTTTGATAGGAGGGTCTTGAACCATGCTTCATACTCCTGCACACTCTCTACCATTCCCTGTTAGATCTACTTAAGGGTGTTGATGCTCTTCTGTTAAAACTTAGGGATGTGGAATTCTACTAGGAAGGCATTTTTCAATGTGGTGTAATCTACCACCATTTAATGGGGCTCATACTTCTTATACTAGTTATATGTACGCCCTTACAACGTCATTATAAAATGAGTGGCCTTCAGTTCTGGGGTTGTGATCCCCTTTACGCACCATAGTAGCTCACACTTGTGAACATGCTCCTTTGCATCTTCAATACATTTGTAATCTAGAAAATGTAAAGACATCTCAAAGAAGAATTGGGGAGGTAGTTGGGGCCCTTGTCCTCCTGATCTAGTTCCTTGACTTCCTCTGGTGTTTCCTCCTCCACCGTATCCACTAGATCCACCATGTCTTGTGACCCCAGTCCCACTAGTGTGACCTCCAGATCCTCCTGCAACTAGTAATTGGCTTGAAGTGGTTGTGCCTAGGGTCCCCAACATCTCACTAAAATGTGCGCCAATTGTTTGTGAGATTTTTCCACTGCCAGATGTGTGTCCCGCGCCACTCCTTGACATGTTACCCAAGCCTTGTGTATTTTCTCCTTGTCTAAAAATTTCTTTGAAAACTGGAAAAGTATGCGCAGCCATAGAAGTAGGAAATGAAAAATTATATCTCCTAGGCACGGATCGGTCACTTCCACCGATACCAACTGGGTTAATGATACTCCTTCCTTGATCTAGAAAACCAAGTGCCCAGGTCTGGTCACTAGGTGGGTTCAGATGCACGCCGATGATTCTTCTTTCACCAAGAAATGAAATCTCATCAGAAGCTAAAGGGGTCTCTCTTACGTGCTTGCCAAGATGGGGTAGCACAAACTACTTAGGTTCCACATCCTCTGCATGAACCTCAACTCCTTCCTGTAATGTTTGCCTCCATAAATCCATCACACTTGCAACCTCACATTGTCTAACAATCTTCCTTTCATGCACTTACTTATACTTGATTCGTCTCCCCTCCCTTTCTTTCTCAGTCGCAATGTCGGCCATCTTCCTCCACCCTAGCTTTCTCACCCAGTGCTCAGAACAGTTTAGCCGGCCATTAGAAATGCCTTTAAACTCAAGGTAAAAATCAAGATCTTCATTATCAGAGGAATAACACATAGAAATGATCCTCTGGGCTCTCAAAGAAACTCAAACTTAGCAACTTATAGACAAGAATACGTGGAAATAACATATTCCAAGGTGTAGCTAGCCAACACTTCTTTCCACCAATGATCCAGAGAACGATTCCACATCAGACCTATAACTTGCAGCCTCTGGTACTCTTCTTGGGTCCATGCACATGATCTATAATACTAGCTTGATCTAGACGCATATGCCGAGAGCCATTCATGCGTCTCTACTGGGAAGCATCATACAAATCATGGTAGAGGTTCTCTTCTACCCATCTACATGCATCAAACGCAGGTCCAATGCCGAGTCTCTTAGAAAATTCACCCTCTGTACTCTTAAAACATGATTCAAAACTTTCCAGAGCTAGGCGTTCTATCATCACTCATTACACAGATCATGATGTATGCCACTTCCCACTATAAATTCAAAAAGATGTCCCAGAAACAGAACCAAGATGTACTCATTTTTACACCCACAAAATAAAAAGGGGATCCCATGTGCACTGGCCTATCACCCAGTGGGCATTGGATGCTCACCCGAGGCACGTGTGGGTGTCAAGTCTCTCATTTATATGGGTTTAGTGGGAAACATCATCTATGATAGGAATTTGAAGAGAGTGAGAAGAAACAAGACATGCAATCATCATAGAGCTCAGAACGGATTCTAGACCAATGTAGTCATTCCAGATAGAAAGATACTTAACAGATTATAAGATTGAACCAAAATAGAAAGGAAAATGCATAAGGATTCGTACTCATTCCATAAATAGACATAAAATAGAACCATGAAAATATATGTATGGACTAGAATCATTAATGATCATATTCAAATAAGTTGGTAACCCCATTACATCTATTAGATCCATTACAGAACATCACAGTGTGGCAAACCGAAATCATACATCATAACTAGATTTACATCCCTTAGCTTTCAAAAGAAAATTTACAATCCCAAGCCCCTTGATGCATCCTTCTCCTATATTTTATCTACCTAACCTAATAAAACTCCTCCAACATTTCTACAAAGCTCTGCTCTCTATTGATCTCCTACTTTTCTTTAGGCGCTTGTATTTATAGGCCTATTAAACTGCCAACTCTTCTTTCTGAGGCTTCAAATCCATCTCCAAGTGTCTAGATGTGGTCCTCCATGGGAGAATGATCTTCCAGGCCTAAAATCTCCACTCCTTGCCATGATTATCTTCTAGAAGCTTCCATCGTAGGGCATATTCCTTCCTAGGAAAACCTGTCGCCAGGATGGCACCTTATCCATTCATCATGCACATGCAGGTGACACTTTTCTCATGTCCTGCCTGATATTGTGTGCATGTATACTTTGCTTAATGCTAAATCAAATGAAGCAAGAACTACCACCTAAAATAGTTCTACAATTTAGCTAAAACAAAGCATAAACACCATCATGATAAGAATTAAACAAGGGTTAGATGCTAGCATTCATCAATACAAACTTTGAAACTAACAATGCTAAATATCTAAACTCCTCTATTCTCTAACAACAAATAAATGAATGGACCTAAGTAAGCTCCATGGCTATCAAAATAGTTGTCCTTAATGCTCCAAGAACCTAGGAATGGGGGCTAATCAAAGTTGGGCTACAAGACCCTTTTGACACCTCCCATATGACCCAAGCACTTTAAGAAAGAGGCTTAACTCTTCAAGATGATGAACTCTCAAAAGGGCAAGGTGCAAGCTCTTAGTCTCTTTGCTATATGCTTTGCATTTACTCTCTTAGAAAGTTTAGGTGTAAGTAAAAAGGTAGGTGGAGGGCTCTTTATATAGCCCAAAGGATAAAGGATTCAACACATTCTCATGAATGTGGGATAAAGGTAAAACATGATTAGGAATGGATAAGGTTGCTTTATTAAAGGTAACCTTACTTTAGAAGGGTTTAATACATGTTTAGCAAGTCATGGGAGTTGGGGGTATTTTAATTAATCAAAGGTGATTAATTAATAGGTAGATGTAAGCTTATAGAAGCCAATTAGAGGAATATTAGTGTGATTTAGGCTATTAGAAGGGGATTAAATCAATTAAATATTGATTTATTAGTTAAATGGACGAGAAAGCTAATTAATTAATAATAATTAATTAGTCTAGGTAGAAGGGGTGATTTATTAACGGAAGGTCGTTAATTAGGGTATTTGTTGGATAGGCAACTTAATTAATTAGCTTAGTGTAATTAATTAATGATGATATGAGGGAAAATGAGTGCCTTTGACGATATGTCGTTGATTTGCGAGAAAGGGGATAATTAGCACAATTTAAGTATTTAAATTACTTGGGCATAATTATAGGTGTCTACATTTGCCCCTCTTTGGGGTGGCATAAGTGATGCCACTTCAAAGATAGTAGACAAAAGAGATTTTGAAGAGATGGAAGAAAAATTAGTAGGAGGGAGAGATGCCCCCTCGAGTGTCGATGGGGTGATAGAAGAACTCGATCGACGATTGAAAAAGGTGAGAAGTAGGCAGAAGAATGGGGACGAGGCAGGATGCCCCGAGGAGAGGGAGAATTAGGGGTGAAAGGGAAGTGGTGTAGAAGAAATATAGATGAGGGGAGAGAAGAGCTTAACCTCTAGCCGCTTATTTGTTTGGAACAAATTGGATGTCATCATATAGCTATAGGAACTACATCATCGGTCCTTATGAAAAATATAAGCATACGACAAAGGTAGAATGACATGAAAAGCCATACTACGAACAATTGTCCATTGCTGAAAGTACCAACTCCACGCAACATACAATAATGCAATGTAATACGAGAAGGAAACAAGCTCATATAACAGGGGAAAACAAGTACGAACGCACATATGTAACCCAACAACGGTCAAGACAGTTGTACAAATGTTTTGTTATCAGTGCTGAAGAGATCCACAAGTTCATGATTGATGACAAGGGTTAAAAATGATGCCCAAAGCAAGGATACATGCAAGGGGAAATGAAAATGGACACGGGGTCCATGAAAAGCATTTGTGCGCAACGAAACAGCACCAGGCAACCAAAAGTGCCCCAGAGTACAGACGAAGCAAGCAGCTAGCTTTTGTGAATGGTTGTGAATCCAGTGATCCGCGAGTCGTATTAATCGGGGAATATGTGAGACAAACCAATAGGATATGGAGAAAATACCATGCGCAAGACACAAGTTTTAGCCGTAAGAAGCAAGTTACCATTGTGTAGGGTGTTTTACTTTTTAGGAATTTTTTGAAATATTTTTGCCTTGTTTTTTTAGATTTTTTTGATATATATATATATATATATATATATATTGTTTTTGTTGTTTTCTCGAAACAATGTTCTATTGTTTTTGTGTTTTTCTCGAAACAATGTTCTATTGTTTTTTTGTGTTGTCTGAAAAAAATGTTCTATTGTTTTTGTGTTTGGTGAAACAATTTTCTATTGTTTTTATGTTTTCTCAAACAATTTTCTATTGTTTTTGTGTTTGGTGAAACAATTTTCTATTGTTTTTGTGTTTTCTCAAAATAATGTTCTATTGTTTTTGTGTTTTTGTGACACAATTTTCTATTGTTTTTGTGTTTGGTGAAACAATTTTCTATTGTTTTTATGTTTTGTGAAAACAATTTTCTATTGTTTTTGTGTGTTTTCTCAAAACAATGTTCTATTGTTTTTGTGTTTGGTGAAACAATTTTCTATTGTTTTTATGTTTTCTCAAACAATTTTCTATTGTTTTTGTGTTTGGTGAAACAATTTTCTATTGTTTTTGTGTTTTCTCGAAACAATTTTCTATTGTTTTTGTGTTTTGTGAAACAATGTTCTATTGTTTTTGTGTTTTGTGAAACAATTTTCTATTGTTTTTGTGTTTTGTGAAACAATTTTCTATTGTTTTTGTGTTTGGTGAAACAATTTTCTATTGTTTTTGTGTTTTCTCAAAACAATGTTCTATTGTTTTTGTGTTTTGTGAAACAATTTTCTATTGTTTTTGTGTTTTGTGAAACAATTTTCTATTGTTTTTGTGTTTTCAACAGTTTTCCAAAGCTATGTGCAGGTAACCAAGAAAGCATGGATGCCCCCAGCATTAGGTGGGGAATATACAAGGGCAGAAGCCACGCGCTTATGAACAAGAAGGTGAAATCGTTGAGTTGCCCCCAGCGTAAGATGGGAAATAACGAAAGACCACGTCCCTTATAGACGAATAGAAGAAGGCAAAGCCAGATCAAGGCTAGACTAGATGGTGTGCACAAGGAAACTTGAAGGTAGAACCAGGTCCAGGACAAAGACAACTATCCTTCTGATACAGAATGCTTGTGAACAACGAATCCTCCCGAGGCACCGGAAACCGGTTTTCACCCAAGGACTTGTCCAAAGTGCCACAATTGCGTGGTTTTCACTAGTGGACGACCTGTTTTCTCTCTTTTTTTTTATATATTTTTTATTTTATTTTTATGACTTTCTTGTGCCATGTTTAGGCATAAAACCTCTTAAGATGCATGGAATTCATGGGCTCCCGGAGCTCATCACCATTGGGGTGAGCCAACTTGTATGCCCCTGTGCCATACTTGGCAACTATGACATAGGGTCCTAACCAGTGTGGTTCGAACTTCCCTTTCTTTTCTCGCTCTGCTCTAGTGTTGAACTGGTTCTCCTTCATAACTAAATCACCCACCTCAAACTGGTGAGGGATGATTCTCTTGTTGTAGTTGCAGGAGATTCTATGTTGATATACTTTCAGGTGATTAAGAGCGCGAATGCGCCTCTCATCCAGGAGCTCTAACTCAGCCAATCTTGCCACTTGGTAATCTTCATCCTTATTCAAATAGTCCCGAAGAGAAATTCGCAGGGATGGGATTTCAATCTCTAAAGGGATGATAGATTCTGTCCCGAACACGAGGGAATATGGCGTCGCACCCGTAGGAGTGCGAATTGATGTTCGGTAGGCCTAGAGGGCTGGGTGGATTTGTAGGTGCCAGTTTCGACCAGTTTTGCTAACCATCTTCTCCATTATCCTTACCAAAGTCTTGTTTGTTGCCTCAGCTTGTCCATTACCCTGAGGGTAATATGGCGTGGACCATTTCAATCTGATTTGGAACCGTTGGCAAAGACCTTTCACAGTTTTTTTCTTAAATGACTTCCCATTATCTGTGACAATGGCTGCAGGGATACCATATCGGCAAATAATGTGATTCATGATGAATTTAGAAATCTGTGCTCCTGTGACATAGGTTAAAGGGACAGCCTCCACCCATTTTGTGAAGTATTCTGTAGCTGTGATGATATGTGTATGACCATCAGATGAGGTAGGAGTAAGCTTCCCTATTAGATCAAGTCCCCACTTGGAGAATGGCCACAGGGTAGTGATTGGTTGCAATGGTTGCGATGGAGCATGGATGAAATTTCCATACTTTTGGCATAGCACACATTTTCTAACATAATTACAACAATCAGTTTCCATGGTGGGCCAATAGTAACCTACTCTTAACAGTTTCTTAGCCAAGACCATTCCGTTTGTATGTGCTCTGCATACTCCTTTGTGTACTTCTTTAATTGCCTGGATTGACTCCAGCACATCCAGACAACGTAACAGATTCCCATCGTAGCCACGACGATAAAGTGTACCTCCTAACAGGGTGTAACGGGCTATCTGGCGAATTAGGCTCTGCTTTTCAGAGCGGGAGATTTCGGGAGGGAATGTACTGTCCTTAAGATAGGTGAAAATGGGTTCATACCATGGTGAATGGGGACCAACAACCTCACAAGCCAAGCAAGATTCTGGCATGTCATACGTGGGCTGGCATAGATTTTCTACGAAGAATGGCATATCATTGTTCCCTGGCGGAATACGAAGCATAGATCCCACCGTTGCCATAGCATCTGCCGATCTATTCTGCGCTCTTGGGATTTGCTCAAAGGTAATGCGCACAAAATACTCCTTCAGAGTTTCCACCAACTTCTTATAAGGTATGAGCTTGTCATCCTTAACTTTATACTCATCATTAACCTGTTTGATGATTAGCTGTGAATCACCTACAACCTTCACATGTTGAATATTCCACTTGATGGCTAGCTTCATCCCTGCAATGAGTGCTTCATATTCCGCAATGTTGTTCGTGCAAGGGAAGGCCAGGCGGAAAGCCTGTGGTATAGGATCACCTGAAGGAGTAATAAGGACCACTCCTACACCTGAACCATGAAACGTAAAAGATCCATCAAAATGTATCTGCCATACGATAGATTCTTCAATGTAGAGCAAAGATGCATCTGGTAGATCCAGACTCAAAGGTTCTGTGCTTTGCAAAGGTGCTTCCGCTAGCTGGTCAGCAAGTACTTGTCCTTTAATTGATTTTTGATGGACAAATTCTATATCAAACTCACTGAGTAGAATGATCCAATTAGCCATTCTACCTGTGAGGGCAGGTTTGGACAACAAATACTTGAGTGGGTCGACCTTGGATATGAGCTTGGTCTTAGTATTTAGCAGGTAATGGCGAAGTTTCTGAAAGGTAAAAACAACAGCCAAGCAAGCCTTCTCAATCTGAGGATAATTACATTCATAGGCGATGAGGGTGCGACTCAGATAGTACACTGCTTTCTCTTTATGGCTAAGGTCATATTGGGCGAGCAGTGCACCAATAGCATATTGCGTAGCGGAAATATAGAGCAAAAGTGGTTCTCCCGGAGTGGGAGGCATGAGGACAGGTGGATTAGCTAGGTACTGTTTAAGCAAAGCAAAGGCTTGTTGTTGCTCAGGTCCCCAAATGAAAGTGATGTCCTTCTTAAGCAAATGAGTGAATGAGTGACATTTATCTGCAAGCTGGGAGATAAAGCGGCGAATGGCTTGAATTTTCCCTTGCAAGCTACGCAGTTGCTTGATATTCTCAGGTGGAGGCATTTCTGTGATGGCAGATACTTTAGCAGGGTCTACCTCAATACCTCGTCTTGACACGATGAAGCCTAATAGTTTCCCAGATAGCACACCAAAGACACACTTCTTTGGATTTAGCCTGACTTTGTATTCACGTAGGCGTTCAAAGATACGCCGCAAAATGATAGGATGTTCCTCTCTTGTTTTGGACTTTCCCAGGATGTCGTCTACATAGTCTTCCATGATGTCATGAATCATATCGTGAAATATTACTATCATGGCCCGCTGATAAGTTGCTCCCGCATTCTTAAGGCCGAATGGCATCACCTGATAACAGAAGGTGCCCCAAGGAGTTGTGAAAGTTGTTTTGTGTTGGTCTTCCTCAACAATCTTAATTTGATTATAACCCGAAAAGCCATCCATAAGTGATAGCATTTCATACCCTGCGGTTGAGTCAACAATCATGTCAATGTTGGGCAACGGAAAGTCATCTTTAGGGCAAGCTTTATTGATGTCCCTAAAATCTGTGCAAATTCGGATACCAATAGGTTTCTTCTGGACAGGAACAATGTTCGATATCCATTCAGAATAATCAATTGGCCTGATGAATCCTACTGCAAGCAACCTTTCCAACTCTTCTTTAACTAACAAGGCCACTCTTGGGTGCATCTTTCGAAGCTTCTGTTTGATAGGCTTAGCGTCTGCGTGCACAACCAAGTTATGCACGACCAAAGTTGGATCTAAGCCGGGCATGTCTTTGTAAGACCATGCGAACACATCAATAAACTCTCGCAGTAGCATAGTGAACGTCTTTTGTTCTCTGGCTGAGAGTGATGCTCCCAATTTTACTATCTTGGGATCTTCTTCAGTACCAATATTGACATCAATGGTTTCTTCAACTAACAATTTTGATAAATCCTCCATACGCGTGGGATCGGGAGGTAGGTTGAGATCTTCATCCAAGGATGTCTCTACGATATTTTCATCCCTAGTGTGGTCACTTTGTTTGTCCTTTGATTTTCTTATTTGTTTGTCAGCCAATGCCTCAAAGATGTTTTCACTGTGTGACTTGGACTTTGGATTTTGCCAAGGCTTTTCTTTAGAACTCTTGCCCTCGCTTTTCTTTAAATTTTGCTGACCATGAAGTTCAGCCTCCTCACCGAAGTAGGCGCATGTGTCTAAGTCGATAAAGAAACCCTTCTTGTGATCTCCAATGGGAATTGTATCCCTTATGCCCATGAACTCTGCAATAGCCTCGTCATTCTCGAATAAATCGAGTGGCACGTGACGTTGTTGGTCCCATTCAACAAGGGAGGGGTATACAAGGTCAAGGGTTGGTTCATTGGGGGTGATGGCTAGGACAGAATTATTCATGAAAAGGTTCGTGGAAGCCAGATCCTCATATTGGCTACAACAGGAATCCGTATCGCTGTCTAGATAATCGGAGCTATCCTCATGCTCAGAACAAGTCGCATCTTGATCGTTGGGGTGTGCTCCATAAGGGTGAATCCTAATGCCATATCTTTCTGTTTTGAAATGTGGAAGAGGGACTGGTTCTCTTTGTCCTTGTTCATTCCTCCCACATCCTAGGCCTTTGTAGCCCATGGAGTACATCATTCTGCTAGATTTTTCATATTCTGGGGTTTGATAACAAGATGGCTGAGTGTCCTCAGGGACCCAAGTAGTAGGTGGATCAAGTAATTTTTCCTCAGCTAACAAGCCTCCAGGTAGGAACGACCCAATAGTATGTTCCTCTCTAGGTCTCCTGAAGCAGTAGTTGGGTCGACCTCTAGTCTTGGGCGACAAGGAGAGGTCAGAAACCAAGAGCGCTTGTTGTACATTATACTCCCCATAGCCATATTCCAGAATTTTCATCTCCCATGAATTAAATGGAGATGTTGAAGTAGATGCCCCATGAGTGCAAGAATGAAGAGAATTTGAATCTACTCGAGATTCCATGGCCTCAGAATGAAGAGGGACAGCTATATCTGTGGAGGGACATGCGTATGTACCCTTTCGTGCAAAGCTATTAAGAGCTCTACAATGAGCAAAGGGCTCTGAGTCTCCTGGTATTGTTACTGTATGTCCCTCATGCTTCAGCTTGATGCATTGATGAAATGTTGATGGCACTGCTTGCATGGCATGGATCCATGGTCGGCCTAGAAGCATATTATATGGAAGTTCCAAGTCTAAGACGTGAAACTTTGTCTGATGGCAAGTGGGGCCCACCTCCATTGGCAGTGTAATGGTGCCTGCTGACTCTCTTTCCGCGTTGTCGTATGCGGTGATAGTGATGATATGGGACTCAAGATCTTCTTCCGTATGTCCCAATTGTTTGACTAATTTAAGCATGCAGATGTTCAATCCAGATCCATTATCCACAAGCACCCATTTGATTTTCCTGCGGGTAACAACTACCTCAATGTATAAGGGAAGATTATGTGTAGGATTCTCGGTAGGGACCTCCCTATGGTTGAAAGTGAGATGCTCACTGGGTGCAATATTTGCCACCGCGGCTTGAAGGTATGCAGGATCGACTTCTAAAGGCACTCCCGACCCCTGAAGAGTTTGATACAAAATGTCCTTATGCACATTGGATATCTTGAGAAGATCTAAGATCGAGATCTTAGCAGGTGTCTTCTCAAGTTGTTCTAAAAGGTTATATTTACCAGTTTACGGGGTCAACAGAGAGGGTTCTGGAATCACGAGGCGGGCACGCCTTGTTACCGCAACGCAGTCCTTTCCCTTGATCTGGATGGTATTGACACGGTCAGTAGGGGAGCGAATACATCCGATAAGTGAATCGTAATGATTGTTATCTCTCTTGGTATACAAGTAATTCGTGGCTTTATAGGTTTGGGATGACTCTCCCCGATCCGGTTTTGACTTTTCCGACTTATCATGCTTGGGGAATGGTTCCTTATAAATCCCCATTTTCTCGTTAGGTGTTTGCATGTGGCTAGGGTTATCCACCTCTATCTCCCCGTTGTCAATGAGGTCTTGAATATAGTGGCGAAGTCACAAACATTTGTCTGTTTTATGACCTTTAACGTGATGCATTTCACAGTATTCATGCTCCTTATACCATGAAGGTTTAGGAGTGTTGTCATCAAACGGTTGCATTGTAGGATAGGTCATCATGTGGGCTGCATCCAACTGTTTTAGTATGACAGACAATGGTTCATTGAGGGAGGTGAATGTTCATCGCTTTGGTGGTGGTTGAATTGGGCCCTTGGTCAGTTTAAAAGGTTGACTGGTTTGGACCGTTTGAACACGTTTGGAATCAGTGATTCCGTCTCCCACCACGTTTTTGTTTTTGTTAAAGATCTTTGGCTTTTCAGCGGGTTTGACACTTTGGTTGTCTTTAGATTGGGTTTTGAGGGTGCCTTTGGCAATGAGAGCCTTTTCTATTTGAATCCCTTTCTCGATAACCTCCTCAAAGGTGCGGACACAATGCATTTGGAGGTGGAAAGCTATATCTGGGTTGAGATTAGGGACGAAAATACTGACTAGCTGCTTCTCAGGGAAAGCGCAAGGGAAGCGACTAGCTATCCCTCTCCATCGTTGGAGGAAGCTGGTGAAGGTCTCATTTGGGCGTTGTTTTGTGCTGCACAAGTCTGCCATGGTGACGTCACTCTCTATGTTATATGAGAAATGACGCACGAATCTTTCCGCCAATTCTGGCCAGGTGAAAATTGATCCTCGTGGCAAGCGCGTAAACCATTCTAATGCTTGACCTCCGAGACTCTTAGGAAAAAGTCTGATGAGGTAATTATCACTATAAGACACCTCTTGACATGCCATGTAGAAATATTTAACATGATCCCTTGGGTCTCCCTTTCCTTTGTATTTGTCAAACTTTGGCATATCAAATTTCTTTGGAAAGGGTTGAAGGGTCATTGTCTTGTCAAAAGGATAGGGGCATAGTTCTTCGTATTGGTATTTCCTAATACTCCCTATATTGCTTTCTTGTATGCTCGCAAGCGTTGCTTTCATAGATTGTACTTCTTGTGCGAGCAATTGTTCTTTAGTGGGAGAAGCGGGGATGTGTACATGATGATACCCTGTGTCTTCTTCTCCTTGGTTTTCTCGATGGAGTTCGTGGATCCTAAACTTAGGCTTTGACTTTTGAACGTTCTTGTTTGTGTCTTTCTGTACCTGGAAAGTAAGCAAAGCTAGTTGTCGGCTTAAGTTACTGAGTTGTTGTTGGATTGTGACTTGGTTTGTGTCTTCTTCTTCTAAAGGTTCCTCCTCTTCGTATTGTGGAGGTTCTTCCCCTGTCTCATGTTCTATCTTGTTTCTTCGTGGCACTTTGATGAGGGGTATTCTATGCCCTACCACTTTATCATTTTCTGCGTAAGAAGTGGAAGCATGTCCGCCTGTTAAAATATCTTCCATATTGATAAGGGGGTGTTCCTCCTTAGTAGTGTCATTTGTTTGTAGTATTGGTTCCTTCTCAATGGGAAATTTGGCCCCTAATTCCATGACCCGTGCCAAAACTCTATCTTTGTTTCTAAGGAGAAACTCATCTAGTAGAGTGGGGTCAAAATCAAAGTCTGCGTGTGGTGATTCTAATTCATTTCCACTATGATCGACCATCTCTTCTGTTTCCTTTTCTGCAGAAAATAGTGGTCCTAGATCGTGTCCGATAAATGGGTTTGACCCTTGTCTGTTAGAGGTTTCCCAAGCTTGCGCCTGTTGTTCCTCATATGTTTGTTTCTTTAACCCTAGACGCATCTTGGGAGCCATGTTTTTGTGATAAATTTCACTAAGGTAAGTTATAGATTTGTTCAAAATTCAATGTCTACCCCTAAGTGAAACACAAGATGTACGTGTTAAGAGTAAATTAACAGTGTGAGAATACCAATGTGATAGAGTGATAAAGTCACCAATGAAACAATCGTTTGGTACCAAAACCTAATCAAATGAAATACTTCCTAGACTACGTTTCAAAGTAATTTACGACGCCAGATGATTAACAAGATGTCTCCACTTATGCCAAGTTCAAAGGAATGAACAAGACGTAAGTAAATACATGAAGTTAAATGCGATCTCCCAATCAAGATATACGATGAGCAAGCTCAAGTCTGATTAAGACCTATATCTCAAAAAGTGCCAATTACGATTTGCGAATGACACAACAATATCACCAAGATATGTTAACCCACTTTGCAAGAAAGTGGAGTATTGATATCGAGGTGTTATTGATATAACACGCACAAATGGTAGTTCCTAACACCTTTTGAAATCGAGGTAATAATAAAACTGAACAAAAAAAGCTCAAAGTATAGCTAGGAATAGTTAAGAATGTGTGCAGTGTAACCGTACAATATAGGTATTTATGTCAAGTTTACAAGAAACAAGACGTAAATATCGAAATTGTAATGATACGAGACAAACAAACTAACTCCTCTATGGAAGTCCGCAGTGATGAACCACGCCTAACTACAATGACGATCTTGACGTGGGTATCAAGATCACAATGGCTACCAAATGACGTGAAAACGCCTCCACTCACTTTAGACATTTAACTAACCCAGCCGCAAACATGGATGGGCGTAAACGGACATAAAAGTGAGAGAAACAGTCGAATGGCAACACAAAGGTAATCACACCTCTTTTGATCAACAAAGTGTCAAAAGAATATGAAGGAAATAAATCAAGAAAAAATGACAAAAAATGCTAGTCTTACTTCGGCAGAGTTTCGCCTCGCCCTAAGGCAAGTAAAAACTAGGCGAAAGTAATACGTCACACGTTTCTCAAAAAGAAGGTTCACAACTCAACACTGTTTTAAAGTGGTCAAAGTGGGCTCCTGGCCAAAGTATATTCTCCTAGGTGGTTCTCTCACCCTAGGTGTTACAAAGTTGCCACGAGCGAGCACGATTTACCCAAAAAGTCGCACTGACTAGTTTGGGAGTATCTCGGCTTTACTTTACCCCCTTCAAGAACAGTAGGCAACTAGTGCGTCTACGTGTACTATCACTGGGGTCGCCACAACGGACAACCTGTAACTCTATCTCACAAAGGAATCACTAGTCAAGTAGGTAGTGCGGAGCACTTCCCGTTTCGTCCACAAGGTTCCCTCTTGCGTGGACTACTTTGGGGTTCCTGGAACCACCCCCATTGTTGTAGCTTAAGGCGTTATGCCAAAGGGGTTATGTTCCAGTTGAGCGGAGAGGGACGTACCCTTTTCTGAAACCTGCAATACAGTGTTTTGAATATGTTGTTCTTTTTATCTTGTTTAATTAGGTGTGGTTTGCTTGAACACCTTTTGGCAACCTGTATAACAACTGTATTAGTAGTTTTTGATTTCGTTTTGATTCCTCCTTTCTTTGACAAGCGTTTTTAGGTCCTGCACTCAAGTGTTAGTAGTTCTCCAAGAAAATCACATTATTTAAAAGAGGATTAAGAGTTGCTTTTGATTCTCAAGATCATCCAAGGATGCAAGAGAAGAGCATACACAACAAATAATCCAACTAAAAAGTAAATAAAATCTTTTCGATCAATGAACCATACAAAATTCTTGATAAATGTTCATTCCCTTTAAACCAAAAGTGAAAGATGAAGTTTCCAATTTACCAAATGTTATAAAATGAAGACTAAAGTTGCTTTTGATTCTCAAGATCACCCTAAGGTGCAAGAGAAGAGCATACACAAACTTTATCCCAACTATATAGAAATGGAAAACTTCAAATCAAAGGACCGTTGAAAAATGCTTTGTAAAAGGTTCATTCCCTTAAGCAAAATGAATAATTAAATTTCCAAGTTTAATCCCAATGTTAAAAAGATATAGATCAAAGTTGTTTTTGATTCTCAAGATCACCAAAAGGTGCAAGAGAAGAGCATACACACGCTTTGATCTAAATCGAGTAAGCATGGAAATACAACATTCATCAAAACATTAGACATGTTAGAAAATGACCAGTTTTAAAATAATAGAAAAACCTACAACTTCTGTAAGTGTAAATCCTGAATTTATGTTTTCATTGCATAGTTAACTTCAATACCTTTCCAACGCAAAAAAAATGGAGTCATTTCGAGGTCGGGAGCAAAAGTTATGGCCTTCGGAAGATGGGTTACGCATATGCTCTTATGCTCATGGGTATGCACTTGACATGCACTTAAAAAATGTCAAAAAAAACGTCCCTTAATATGCAAAATGGGAAAATTTTTCCAACCAAGATTCAATTTTGACAACAACCCATCACATTAATATATGAATAGAAGACTCAACGCTATCAAACATTAACATACATGCTCAAGAATTTAAGATTTTCAAGAAATTGACAAAACTAGCATGTAGAATGATGAAAAAGTAAGCTCTAAAAATGAAAACATGATGAAATCTTGAAATTTTCTCACCAACATTAAATTTTGACAGCAACCCACCACATTAATATGTAAATATAAGACTCAGCACTATCAAACACTAACCTACATGCTCAAGAATTGAAAATTTTCAAGAAATTGACAAAACTAGCATGTAAAATGTTGAAAAAGTAAGCTCAAAAAATGAAAACATGATGAAATCTTGAAATTTTCTCACCAAGATTAAATTTTGACAGCAACCCACCACATTAATATGTAAATAGAAGACTCAGCACTATCAAACACTAACCTACATGCTCAAGAATTTAAAATCTTCAAGAAATTGACAAAACTAGCATGTAGAATGTTGAAAAAGTAAGCTCTAAAAATGAAAACATGGAGAAATCTTGAAATTTTCCCCTCAATTCCAATTTTGACAGCACTTCACCTCCTTCATACCTACAAGGAAGACCCAACACATGCAAACTCAACAAAACATGTTAAAAAAAACAAGTTAGATCAACATGTGTAAAAGAGGGTTAGTAACCAAAAATAAAACTTAACTACAAAAACTTGAAATTAAGTGCAAAGGACAATGGAGTAAGTCCCACTAGGCGTGCCAAATGTGTGCATGTATACTTTTCTTAATGCTAAATCAAATGAAGTAAGAACTACCACCTAAAATAGTTCTACAATTTAGCTAAAACAAAGCATAAACACCATCATGATAAGAATTAAACAAGGGTTAGATGCTAGCATTCATCAATACAAACTTTGAAACTAACAATGCTAAATATCTAAACTCCTCTATTCTCTAACAACAAATAAATGAATGGACCTAAGTAAGCTCCATGGCTATCAAAATAGTTGTCCTTAATGCTCCAAGAACCTAGGAATGGGGGCTAATCAAAGTTGGGCTACAAGACCCTTTTGACACCTCCCATATGACCCAAGCACTTTAAGAAAGAGGCTTAACTCTTCAAGATGATGAACTCTCAAAAGGGCAAGGTGCAAGCTCTTAGTCTCTTTGCTATATGCTTTGCATTTGCTCTCTTAGAAAGTTTAGGTGTAAGTAAAAAGGTAGGTGGAGGGCTCTTTATATAGCCCAAAGGATAAAGGATTCAACACATTCTCATGAATGTGGGATAAAGGTAAAACATGATTAGGAATGGATAAGGTTGCTTTATTAAAGGTAACCTTACTTTAGAAGGGTTTAATACATGTTTAACAAGTCATGGGAGTTGGGGGGGATTTTAATTAATCAAAGGTGATTAATTAATAGGTAGATGTAAGCTTATAGAAGCTAATTAGAGGAATATTAGTACGATTTAGGCTATTATAAGGGGATTAAATCAATTAAATATTGATTTATTGGTTAAATGGAAGGGAAAGCTAATTAATTAATAATAATTAATTAGTCTAGGTAGAAGGGGTGATTTATTAACGGAAGGTCGTTAATTAGGGTATTTGTTGGATAGGCAACTTAATTAATTAGCTTAGTGTAATTAATTAATGATGATATGAGGGAAAATGAGTGCCTTTGACGATATGTCATTGATTTGCGAGAAAGGGGATAATTAGCACAATTTAAGTATTTAAATTGCTTGGGCGTAATTATAAGATATACTAAATACGTCTAAGTCCTGAGACCTTGTTCTACTGGTATGTATCATGGGTCCTTGTAAAAAACCTCCTAGAACCCTTCCTTGTGTGCCCACCCCTTAACTTAGGCCTTGCGCATTCATGCGGATTTTTATACTTAGTCAATATTTTAGGGGCCCAATACATCTACCGCCACTGCCACCTCTCCTTCACCCACAACCCCATCCACCAATGTTGCCACTACCTCTCACACACCTAACTCCTCTATTCCTACTAGACCCACAACCTCTACAACTAACCCATCCACTAACCCATCTAATTATCAATCAACTAATGCTTCTTCTTCTTCACCGCCCAATAATTCATCCATTTTTGCTACCCACATACTAACTACTAATCCCTTAGAAGGTGATTTTTAATGTCTCACTCTCGGGGAGTACCTCTTGTACAACATTGACACATTCCTTACTCCTCAAGAGTATGGTAACTTTCACTAACATCCCCAATATGATCACCACATAGGTGAGGTTTTCCCTTATAGTCCTCCCCACCTTCTCACCAACTTAACATATGGGGCACTTGATACTTATACCTACTCTCTTGAGCTACCTTCCCAAATGTGACCATTTTCATATGACCTTTAGTCTCTCACCAACCACTATTTCACCCACACCTTCCTCCATCGATGTGCATAGAAGGGATTTGGATTTGGTTTCTATGAATAAGGCTACCAAACTGTCATCTCGTACACCACTCATAAACATAAATACCGTAGTGGTATTGGCTTTTCCGAAACATCTCCCAAGAAGGCCCAAGTTGAACTTGTTGAGGATGATAAATATTCTTCACCCCATTTACCAACTTAACCACCTTCACCTAAAAAGTCTATGGTTCTAGAATCCATTCCTCCTAACTTCTTTTTTTCATGAACACCATTTATTTGGGACCTATAACTTATAAACGAGATGACAAGGCTCCATCTTCTCTTCTATTCATGTATCTTGACATGATCGATGATGATACACCTTCTATTAATGTCATTCAATGTCAGGACGATGAGTCTATTCTCACCTACCTTGGTACAGAAGATTTGTATATTCACCGATCGTTACCTTCTAAGACAAAAACCATTTTAAATGAATCTACCATCGAAATTAATATTAACACTTAGGGAGACCCGAATATTCTAAAGATAGGACAATTTTTAGATGTTTCTAAACATGAAGATTTTACTTATTTCCTCTGGGATCATAACAAAATGTTTTTTTGTCCTATGCTGATATGCCCAGTATTGAACCAAACATTGTGGCACACAATATCATCACTTTTTCTAAAGCCAAACCCATGAAATAGAAGTAGGGGAAAATGCATCATCGCATTTCCCTTCTTGTTAAAGAAGAACTCCAACACCTTCTTTTTGTTTCCTTCATCCTACCCATTGATTATCCCCAATGGATCTCTAACATCATTCCTGTCACAAAAATGATAGGGAGACTCCGTATTTGCACATATTTTTGCAACCTTAACTTAGCTTTCCCTAAAGTTGACTTTCCTCTTCCTAGTATTGACCAACTAGTTGATCTGACTGCCAGCCATGAGATGCTATCACTCATGGATTGTTTCTCAAGTTATAAAAAATATTACTTGCCTTAGAAGATCAATAAAAAACCACTTTCATCACTCCTTTTACTATCGTTTCATGCCCTTTTGACTTAAAAATGCTGGTTCTACATATCAACGGGATATGATTTATATTTTTCATGACATTATGCATCGTATATTGAAATATTATGTTGATATTCTTACCAAATCCTAAAATCAGGCTAAAAACCTTATAGTCCTTAAGGTTATCTTTGACCATCTCATCAAGTACTATGTTCACCTTCAACCTAAGAAGTGTGTCTTCACCGTTCTCTCTAGAAAGATACTTGTTTTTATCATTTCTTTGCATGGAATAAAAGTCGATCCTGCTAAAATCAAGGCTATTCTCAAATTCCTCCACTTACTAACCTTCATCAATTTCATAGTTTTCAAGGAAAGTTGCAATCTATTCATATTTTTATTTCATAGCTTTCTGACCACTACCACCCATTTCATCATCACCTCAAAAAAGATGTCTCCTTCAAATGGGATGATAGCAAAACTCTATTTATTCTTAGTTTTTTTTTCCACTAAAATGTGCCATTACCTACTTAACCATAAAACCTTTGTTGTCATCAATACTAACCCCTTACATTACATGTATACCAAGCCCTATCAACATCAACATGCTGCACATTAGCTTATGCTTCTTACAGACTTAGAACTTGAATTCATCCATCAAAAATATGTCAAAGAACAAACCATCACTGACCAACTTACATATGCACCCCTCTTCGGAAATCAAACCTCTAA
The DNA here is from genome assembly GCA_019776745.2 of Taxus chinensis. Lineage (NCBI taxonomy): Eukaryota > Viridiplantae > Streptophyta > Pinopsida > Cupressales > Taxaceae > Taxus > Taxus chinensis. Next base: position 819,875,773 of record CM034150.1, on the reverse strand, counting down.
CTTTGATTTCTCGGAAGAATCCATCGCTACCCTCTCTTTGGATGATACCATTTACCAAATGAACTTATTTTTTGATGGTTCCAAATGTCAGTGTGGGGGTGGTGCCATAGTTATCCTCATTCCTCTTGATGGTGAGCCTATGCCATTATCTTTCAAACTATAATTTTAGTTTACTAACAATATCATCGAATATGAAGCACTCGTATTAGGTATTCAAGCCTCCATTTCCTTAGATGTTAACTCAATTAATATATTGGTGATTCCCAACTAGTTATAAAGCAAGTGAATGGTATATACCAGTGTCATAATTAAATAATTCAAAAGTCTAAGCATCATGTGGACATAATTTTGATTACCTTTAACTATTTTGAACTTCAAACCACTCTGCATTCCACTAAAATATTTGCAGATACCTTGGCCTGCCTTTTTCTCAAATATCTGCTTCATCCTCTGACTCCAACATCTTTGTCACAGTATAAAGGTTGCAGTCACCTTCCTATCTATTTCAAGATGTCAACCTTTTCGGAACCATTGAAACTGACCCACATGAAATTTGATATAAATAGTTTGCGGACTACCTTTCCCTTTCAATTCTACTTCCAGATCTTACTCGCAATGGACAACAAGCCTTTTTAAAAAGTGTTTCTCACTATGTCATCATGGATGGTATTATTTATAAATGTGGTTTTGATGGTATCCTCTTATGGTGCCTTAGAAGTTTTAAAGTTCCCTACACCATCAAGGAATTTCACGATGGAATTTTTGGAGGTCACTTCAGTGGTTTAGCTATTGCTAAACACATTCTTCACATGGGATATTACTGGCCCACATTAAATTGTGATTGTTGTAATTATGTCAAATTTTTTTTGAAGTGCCAACAACATGATAATCTTCATCACACACTTAGTCACACCTTACAGGTCACACAAGACCTTTGACCTTTCTCTCAATGGGGTTTGGATCTTGTTGGAGAGATAAATCCCCATTCTTCACAATTTCATCAATGGATTATTACCACAACCAAATACTACACTAAATGGGTTGAAGCCATACCTCTTATTTCTAAAAATTTTGAGAAAATATGTGAATTCATCAATCATCACATCATTTGTCACTTTGGTGTTCCTCACCTTCTCATCATTGATAACGAAAAATAGTTTAAAAATAAAACCCTATAGAAACTCTATGATGCCTTTGGAAATCAAATCAATTTTTCCTCACCTTATTACCCTCAAACCAATGGCCAAGAGAAATCAACCAACAAAACCTTAAGTAAAATTCTTATGAAAGTAGTTGACGATACTAGAAAGGATTGGCATACTCACATTCCTTTTGCCTTATGGGATTACTACACTAGTATTCATACCTCAATTACTACCACACTTTTCTCTTTGGTCTACAGTATAGAGGCTATTCTACCTCTCGAAGTAAAAATTCCATCTCTTTGCATTTAACTTAAAGACACCCTCAATGATGATGAACTTTTCCAAGACTGTTTGACATAACTTGAGTTATAAGACAAACATTGTCTCAATTCTTTTGATCACCTCCAAATCTACCAAAAATGTATCTAACGTTCCTATGATAAATGCGTCCATGAAATAAAATTCTAGGTTGATGACCTCATCCTGAAGGAAAATAAACATGTAACAAAAGAGGAAAAAAGTAAACATGGTAAATTTTATCCTAATTGGCTTGCACCCTATATCAATACTCATAACTATGGATCAGGTGCTTATATATTGTTGAATAAATTCCTATATCACATTATATCTAGTTAAAATTCTTGTCCCTTAAGAACCATTCACCTTCCATTTTACCTATTTTAAGGATCAACGACTAAACAAGAATCATGTGATTACTCATCACTTTTATAGCCTTGTCTTCAATATGAGTACTATGGCTCTACTCATGGCATAATTATCATGGATATTTTTCATCTTTTTGAAGATGGAATCCCATGGAATTTCATTCCTTAAACCCTCTCTTTCATAGTTTACCTCTTTGTGCTATGGTTTTGTCTTCAACACAAGAGCCTATCTCTCTTTATAGTCTTGTCCATGACCTAAAAGTCCAAAAAAAATAAAATTTCAAAAGTAAAATGAGATTTAACTCCTTGAGTCAAAATTCAAGAAAAAAGATGACCCCCTCAAAAATAACATCTACTCTTTCTATCTCGTTGCTATAAATAGACTGCTCCCTCGAAGGAAAGCTATACAAAGCTAGCCATATTATACATAGTCTATCATAAAAAGAAGACTATTATTGCCAAAAAAAAAAAAATATTCATAAGCTTCTCGTATCGATCAACTTCACGAAGACCTCAAAGATATAATCTAATAATCTCATATAGACTTCCCACATAGATCAGTCTATACAAACAAAAGCAAAAAGAAAAAGATAACTTTTTCATCATGGACTCTTCTATTTTGATCTTGGGTTTCTTGCCAAATAGGCATGCTATCTCACACCAGGATACACTAAAACCAAATTGTTTTCACCCCATCTCCTTTTCACCCTAATTTCCTACGTACTCAAGGGACGTGTCATAAATCTGACATTTTGTGATCATGTGACTTTCTTCACCCTTAAAATAGTCAATCATGCAACGCCTTTAGGGGCTTACGTTCATAACCCCATATTTGGTATGATAGACTTGTTATGGTTCTTGTCAATTAGGAAAATTTTTCGTCAACCTCTTACCAATCACCTTCTTCATTACTTGTTGATTATTCTGTACAAGACCAGGCCTTTGACATATAAATTTAACCATACCTAAATGATCTTAACTCAACCATGCCTAACTGACCTAAACTCAACCATGCCTAAATGACCTACACTCAACCATGCCTAACTAACCTAGAATCAATCATTCCTATAACCTACCAATCCATCCCTCTACCTCATCACATTCTTCCCTAGCTTACGGGAGAACTACATCCTCCTAAGGACCATTTTCTCTGGGGATATGTAGGAAGCACTTTGAGGGCATGGGGCTCTTGGAGGTTATCTCATCCACTCTTTACCCTAACCAATTTTCCCCCTTTTCTATTCACATGCTACCTTAGTTTTCCATTTTACACAAAACTAGGAAATCAAACACTTAATAAACATGCATACCTACCATTTTATCACATCATCAAAACATTCAATCTATCATTTCAAATTTCCATGACATCAAATATTTGGATTACAACACAACATACATATAGATCATCATTTATTTTTCTATACTACTAATCAGTTGGACATTAAATCAAACCCCAAAACATGACCAAATCATGCCTAAATCACCTAAACTCCACCATGCCTAACCGACCTAAACTCAATCATGCATACATGACCTTAAATAAATCATTCATAATTTACCTAGTTTCCATCAATACATAATAACAATAACAATAACAAAGTACATCATTCATTCAACATAACTGACATCGGTCACCTGATATTTCCTTTTGAGTCACCTTATGCCCATTTTGGCCTAAACAAATTACTAACCAAACACCTTTTACCTTTATAAACAAGTATTCTGCCCTACCCATAAGCCTATACTACCTGTACATTTCCCTAATTACATTTAGGGAAATGTTCTTTACTTATACCTCGGCATCACCGGTGCCCAACCCAACATACCCTAACCTGAAATACATCACCCTAGTGTCAATATGAATTTCTGTTTTCACTATACCTTGCGATGTTGTTACCCATGTTGTTTAGCGTAATGAACTTACCTTGCCTATTGCCATGCTATTTATCCTAACCAAACCTTCGGTGTACTAGATCATACCTAAACATTCCCGCACTTGACCTAAGTTGTGTTTCCAGACCATATCTTGTACCCTGGATACCTGAATCACTTCAACCTCATTTGGATAACCTATCGACCTTGGCTGATGTAGATTTTGCAAACTCTTCCACCTGGTACTGTATTGCAATCTATACATGTGTGTGCGTTTGATTTCCATTACCCAAAGTGACCCTACTATTACCTACAACCAACCTACCCTCACTTTCATCACTTACCCATGTATCAAACCACTCACCGACTCCATCTAAGACCTCATCAGCTCTTGGTTTGATAGGGCTCAACTCCACCCACACTTGGGGCAACCCCACCTTCAACCCTAATTGGGGTGGCCCCAATCTCACCTATATTTGAGGCAACCCTTTCTTGTTTTTGTCAACATCACTTACCAATACAAGCTACATGACGAAAAGGGGCAAATGTAGACACCAAATTTGGGTCACACTCCCCTTGGTCCCCTTTAATTAATTTCTTAACGTATCCACCTAACCATGACACCTTACCCCACATTCATATTAATTTAATTACTTACAATTGAAGTAATGCTCATCCTCACACTATTAATTAATTTACACCTCACCTGGCCACATCACGTAGACACCTCATTAAGGACTTATTCTTGTCTATTAATTAACTAGGACTGAGTCTCCACTTATCTTAACCAACTATGACTTAGTCTAACCCTAAAATTAAAGTCTTATTCCTTCTCCAACAATATTCCTACTTATCTAATGACAATCAAAGCATGCCAAAAATAACAAGGATTTTCCTCTTTTTTGGTGTAAACGCATTCACACTTGTCTTTGTGAACTAGATATTTTACACCTTATAAGCTCATTTGAGAGCATAGGTTAACATTATTTTAAAATTAGTTTATGGGATATTGTTTCTTCCTGTAGCTTCTTGGAATTTTTTTAGTTGTTGCCTCCACTCCTTGATTTATGGAGATGTGATTGTCTCCTTGTTTTAGTGTTTCCTCCCTATTTTTTGGTTTAGGAATAGCTTTATAAACATTATATAATTGTGTGTTCATGAACGTGAAATACATAAGTTTGAATGATATTTTCATTTGGATTTTTCTCTGTAAATTACATAATTGTTTTAAAGTTGCGTACTTTGTTTTCATGCTAAGATCCGATTGTGCTCTCCTTTATGGTTTCAAAGATTGATGGTTATTGCATGTTACCTAGTCTCAACATTGTTTGTGCAATTTTTTTGCTGGAGATTGAAGGTTTTTTCTTGGCATTTAGACATTTTTAGGAGCATATTTCTCACATCTCCATTGTTTTTGCTGTGCATTGAACTGTGAGGCTCAGCCTCTCCATCTCCCTTACATGGAGTTCCCACTATTTTGGATCATCTCCATGGCATAATCTAGTGATAAGCGGTGAAATTTGGTGTCCATGCTACCCCCTTAATCTCATACATGTCACAACCTATTTTAATGTGGCCAATTAACTCACCCTTTGTAAACCCCCGACTGACAGTGAGTTGAAGCATGTCTAAGTTTTCTAGGTGAGTTAAGGTGCCCAAAGGAGTGAAATGGGGTTAAATATAAAATCTTAGTCAATTTGGGTCAAACTTCAATATGCATTATTCTTCCCCCAAAAACTTATTTTTTCATTTTTATGCATACTTTAGAATTTCTAGGAACTTCTCCATTATTGAAAACACAAGTTTTCTCGATAACTACAAAACCTCTGCTTTGTCAAAATTCCTTGAAATTCCACCAGTGTCATCCTTTTTAATTAAAATTGGCCTATTATACGGGAATTTGAAAGCTTAATAAATATTACCCGATAACTTGATAGTATCGAGTGCCATTTTTTATCCAAAAGTGCATGTTTATATTCGACCCTGTTCACTAACCTTGGTTCAAATATATAAAACAATTGGTTATTGAAGTACCATTTTTGGGGGAGAATTGGAGAAAACAATTTCCGCCAGAAAAACCTAAACTTTTGAGACCATTCTTCATCCCATGTGCCAATTTCCATAATGGACCTATTTCTATTTGAACCATTAGTAATTCATGTAACCATCATGTAATTGGACATTCTAAAATAGAATCAGTTTTTAGAAATAAGCTATGGTCCATGTGGCACCATTTTCAAGATCTTAGTGTCAACACAAAAAAACTCAGAATGTGACAATTACGAGAAATGTATGCCAAAAATAGATGATCTGGCCCTGGGACCTACTAAAAATGAGTCAAGTGTTGCAGATTGGGGTCAAATCATTCATAATTCATCCATATCCCACTTGTTTCACTAAATAGGTATGTCACCATTTTTGAAGGTTAAGTACTTAGGTTTAGAGCTAATGAGTTCTACAGTTAATACACTGAGTATCCCAATGTGGGTTTACAACTGATGTGACACACATGGACTGATTTTCCTCTCATAGAAGATTTCTTGACTAAACTCAAAGAAATCAGAAGTAAATTAAATGATGGTGGCAAAGCAAAAAAGGATCCTGAATGCATTTTGTTGATTCTATCAAAATTGAAAGGTCCATTTTTTGTGTTCACTTCTACTTTATTTTCAACTATGGATGCTCTAGGGGATGTAGTTAAATTGACAACATTTGAGGTGTTTTGTGAGAGGTTATCTCTATGAAAAAACTAAGTTAATGACACTTTATGCCTTTCTAACATTAAACCAGGACTTTTAGACAATTATCCTAAGGGTAAAGGGAAACCTAAGTGGAATCCAGGACCTAAGATTTTAGAATCTTCTAATCCCCTCTTCAACTACCATTAGATAAAAGTTACGAAGTCCCTAAACCTTATAGTCCTAGAAAAGGGAAACCGAATGTCAAAAGAAAGGTGTATGATCCTTGTCCTTTCTGTAGTAAAACAAACCATCCAGAATCACAGTATTTTTTAGAATTGAAGCACTTGAGAGTTTCATGCTTAAACAACATAAAATTTCTGTTCCTACACTTTCAACCTCTTCGAATTCTGGTAAAGGGAAAGCCCTTTCAACTCTGGCCTTCACTCTATTGGATGATAGATGGGTTTTTGATTCAAGTTCCACACATCACATCACACATTTAGATAATTTGCTAAGTTGAGTTTCTCCTTGCAAGGTTTATCAGATTATGGTGGGTAATTCTACTTCATTAAAAGTAATGGGTGCAGGGATTGTTCACATTCCAAATAGTTCAATGCATGATGTTCTACATGTTCCCTATATTTCTAACAATTTGTTGTCCATTTATAAAATTTTTAATTTAGGGAAAGGAAATACTATTGAATTATCACCTGATAAATTTGTAATTAGAGAATTGAATGATCCTAATGATATTATAGCTACAAGTGTTGTGGATACAAATTCTAGATTGTATCTTTTTAAAAAGTTCAAGAATTTTACAGGATATTCTCTTATTGCTCACTCAGATTCTGTTAGCAAGTTGTGGCATGAGAAATTCAGCCATCTAAATTACAAATATTTGCAACATCTATCTTCTCAGAACATGGTAACTGGACTTCCTAAAATTTCTTCTACTGATGATGTTTATCTAGGTTGTATGTTAGGTAAACAACATCAGGATCCATTTCCCAAAGGATGGCTAAGAGAACTAATGCTCCTCTTGAGTTAGTACAAAGTGATTTGATGAATCTTCTTTCTCATTCTTTCAATTGGTTATAAATATGTATTAAATTTTATTGATGATTTCATGAGGAGAGCATGGATGTATTTTCTTCAGTATAAGAGTGACATTTTCAATGGTTTTAAAGAATGTAAGGATTTTGTTGAAAAAAAAATCTCATTCCATCAAAAATATTCACACTGATAATGGGGGGGAGTATATTTGTAATGCATTCAGGGATTTTTGTATTGACCATGGAATTCTACATTAGTATATAGTTCCTTACACTCCTCAATAGAATGGTGTTGCGAAACAAAAAAAAAGGACATTTAAGGAGATGATCAAATTACATGCTTCATTCAAAGAACCTTGCACTTGGGTTTTGGGATGAAGCCATGAATTGTGCCAACTATATTCAGAATCAGATTCCCCATAAATATATTTAAGGGATTATACCTGAGGAAGCATGGTCTAGAGAGAAGTTTGATGTTTATGATTTTTGAGTCTTTGGAAGTCCAACTTGGGCTCATGTTCCTGATGAAAAAAGGAATTCCTTGCAACCAAAGAGTAAGGAACTAATTTTTGCTGGCCATTGTGAACACGTGAAGGCATACCGCCTTCTGGATACTTCTATTCCAAAAGTTCATTTTTGAAGGGATGTTCAAAAATGTTAATGAGATAGATTTTGTTGAGAATCCTGATGAAGATCAACATCTATCTCTAATACCTCCTTCATCTGACATGGCTGATATGCTTATTAATTATTCTAATGATGCTTTTGAATAAGAGGATGCTCCTCTAGCTCCTTCTTCCCCTCTTCCGACACAACGACATCCAAAAATGGCTTCAATCTAATCTACAGGCACTTGGTAACTTGGTAGGATATCTGAGTGATCCTCGATGCACAAGATCTAATACTTCAGGAGATATTTCTTATCGTCGTATTCATTCTATGCCTTCTAGAATGTCTCTTGTAAGTGAAGCTATCTATTTTGATCATGTTAATTTTTTATGACGCTTGTGGAATGTTTGAATGGGATGAAACTATGAAAGAAGAATACTCCTCTTTTATGAAAAATAATACATGGGAATTGGTTCCTCTTCATAAGGGAAGGAAAGTGGTAAAATTTAAATGGATCTTTAAGAACAAGTATGTAGTTGATGGATCTGTAGAAAATTATAAGGCTCATCTTTTCACTAAGGTATTTTCTCAAGTCAAAGTGGTGGTTTACTCTGAGAAATTTTCTCCTATAGAAAAGATGGATTTTATTCACCTTGTTCTTTCCCTTACTGATTGTCATAGGTGGTCAGTGTATTCGATGGACGTGAAGAGTGATTTTTTACATGGTGATCTCCATTAGGAAATTTATATGGAGCAACCCCCTAGTTTTGTGCAGGATTATTCACTAGTTTGTAGACTTCGTCATTCTTTGTATGGTCTCAAACAAGCTCTATTGGGGTGTGGAGCTTGTTTTAGGTCTTCTTGAATCAGTGTTGAAGTGTTGGAGCTCAAACAGTTAAGTTTTGAGACTTTAGGAGTATTCTGTAGTCGTTTGCTATGACGTGGCTATGCAGTCACTATACCGTTAGCTGCACTATTGCTGTTAACGTCGGGACTATTTTTTCCAGCCATGGGAAGTTGAAAGATCACGAATTTCAAACTTATAGGGTCAGATTTATGGCTTCTTAGAAGGATTTTAATCCTATAAATAGAGGTGTTAGGGTATCTTGAAGATATCTTGAGTTTTTCAATAGGTCTTGAGTCTTAAAGATCAATAGGTGATCAAGAGTGATCAAGATTATGCAATTGGGTGTCAATTGTGTTTTAGCATCTTTGGAATTCTGTTGTGAGTTCATAACTGAGAGAAGACTGTGAGAGTTGTTTTAATCTTGTTGATAATAAAATCTGAGCAAGTTATTGGTGGACGTAGCCCACATTAGGTGAACCGTGTTAAATCTTGTCTTGTCTTCTTTTTGTACATTATTCATTTATGTTGTTATATTTCTGCAAGTATAATTCTGCTATATAGTTTCCTATTGCTATGGTTTGAGGAATTATTTCCGCATATTTGTTCTCTAATTCCTAACAATTGGTATCAGAGCTTTGGTAGTTTTTTTCTAAAGTTGTAAATCACAGGGAAAGTTTAGCTTGAGTGGGATCTATGGTAGATGAGGGAAGATCGAGGGTTGAGAAGTTCAATGGGAAGAACTTTGGTTTATGGAATATGCAAATCGAGGATTACTTATATCAGAAGGACCTCCATATTCCTTTGGCTGGAAAAGAAAAGAAACCTACAGCCATGTCAGATGAGGATTGGGAGTTGCTAGATAGAAAGGCACTCGGGGAAATTTTTTTATGCCTTGCATCTTTGGTTGCTTTCAACATATCATAGGAGAAGACCATGGAAGGTCCTCATGAGTGTGTTGGGGAAGTTATATGAAAAACCCTTTACCTCTAATAAAATATTTTTGATGAAAAAGTTATTTAATATGAAGATGTTTGAGAATGGTTCTATTGCTGATCATTTGAATGAATTTAATACGGTTGTGAGTATGTTAAACTCAGTAAAAATTGACTTTAATGATGAGGTCAGGTCTTTGTTGATTTTGTGCTCCTTACAAGATAGTTGGGACATATTGGTTATGGCTGTAAGTAATTCAGTCTCTAATAACTCAAAGTTAAAGTTTGAGGATGTAATAGGTGTGATCCTGGAGAGGAAATGTGAAGGAAGAGCACCAAAGATTCGTCTACTTCTGGAAATGATTTGACGGTGGAGATTAGAGGGAGACAAAAAATCAGAGGAAAAGGTAAACGTGAGAAATCAAATGATCGTGGAAGGTCAAAGTCCAAGAGTAAGTTAGAATGTTGGCACTGTGGGAAGGTTGGTCATGCTAAGAAAGATTGATGGGCTCTTCGGGATAATAAGAACAAAAAGGAGGAAACTAAAGAGGTAAATGTGGAAGCAGGTGATGTTTGTCAAGATGCCTTAATTATTTCTTTAGATAATATTGCTAAATATTAGGTGTTAGATTCAGGGGCTTCTTTCCATGCCACCCCACATAGACATTACTTTACTGATTTTTTTCAAGGTGATTTTGGACATGTATATCTTGGTGATGATGAACCATGCAACATAGTAGGGAAAGGTTGTGTTCAGGTGAAAATGTAGAATGGGAACATATGGCTACTTAAGGACATCAGGCATGTGCCTAAGTTGAGGTGGAATTTTATATCAGTGGGACAACTGGGTAGTGATGGCTGTACGTTTAGTTTTATAGTGGATTCTTGGAAGGTTACCAAGGGAGTTCTTGTGGTTGCAAGAGGTAAGAAAAATGGTACTTTGTATTTAACTAGTGATGCTGATTATTGTAATTTAGTTTTTGCAGATGGAGATGAAACTTTGTGGCACTAGAGACTCAGTCATATGAGTCATAAGGGCATGCAAATTATAAAGGATAGGTTGCCTAGATTAAAGGAGTTAGATTTGGAATTCTGTGAGGACTGTGTTTATGGGAAACAAAAGTGGGTGAGATTCCTCAAGGTTGGACCTACCAGGAAGGAGGGTAAGTTGGAGTTAGTGTATACAGATGTATGGGGGCCAGCTAAGGTAAACTCTATTGGTGGTTCATGTTATTACGTCACTTTCATTGATGATGCAACTAGAAAAGTTTGGGTATATTGCATTAGAAATAAATATGATGTGTTTGAAACTTTCAAAATATGGAAATCCATGGTTGAGAATGAAACAAGTCTCAAGTTGAAATGTCTCAGGTTGGATAATGGAGGGTAATATTGTAGTAATGAATTTATTGATTATTGTTCAGTAAATGGGATCCACAAGCAAAGAACGGTTCTAAATACTCCATAGGAAAATGGAGTGTCAGAGAGAATGAACAGGACAATCATGGAGCATGCTAGGTGCATGATGTTACATGTGGGGCTTCCACTCATGCTTTGGGAAGAAGCAGCAAGCACAGTTATTTATCTGATTAGCAGAGGACCCTCTATGGCCTTGGATGGAAGTATACTTGAGGAGGCTTGGTTTGGTAAGAAAATTGATTACTCATTTCTTAGAGTATTTTTATGTGAGGTATTTATTCACAATGATAAAGATGATAGGACCAAGTTAGAGGCTAAGTCTAAGAAATGCACCTTTGTTGGATATGGTGAAGATGACTTTGGTTTCCATGTTTGGATTCTTAAAGACAAGAAAATATTTTGGTCTAAATATATTGTAATTACTGAAAAATTCATGTATAAAGATCAGTTGGAGGAATAGAAAGAGGAATCAAAGAAAGAATACACAATGTTAGAGGACATTGTGGACAACAAGGTGTCCAAGGGGCCAGTTCAGGTACATCATGTTCCAGCACAGCGAGTTCAGGTACCTACTCATTAGGAACCCCAAACTCTTAAGGTGAGAAGTTCTTCTAGGGTAAGAAGGGAACCTGAATGATTTAATCCATTTTTGAATTATTTATTACTCACTGACAGTGGAGAGCCAGAGTGCTTTGAGGAAGCAGTGCAGGTGGATGCCAGGAAGAAGTGGGAGCAGGCCATGGATGAAGAGCATCGATCTCTTATGGAAAAATATACTTGGGATCTGGTGGAGCTACCTGAGGGCAAGAGAGAAATGAGCAGGTTTATGAGTGATCCAGGTAGAGAGCACTAGCAGGAAGTAAAGTGGATGCTTTGGTATTTGAGAGGGACCATGGGAGCAGCATTGTGTTTTGGTGAATCAGACACTACATTATGTGGATATGTAGATTCAGACATGATAGGATATTTGGACAATAGGAGGAGCACGACAGGTTATGTATTTATGGTTGGTGATACAACGGTGAGTTGGATTTCACAGTTACAAAAGGTTGTGGCTTTGTCAACTACAGAGGTTGAGTATGTTGCTGCCACAGAGGCAAGCAAGGAGATGATTTGGATACAACAATTACTTGATGAGTTAGGTCATAAGCAGGAAGTTGGGAGACTACACAATGATAGTTAGAGAAATATTCATTTGGCGAAGAACTTCTGATTTCCACTCTAGGATGAAGCACATTCAGCTGAGATATCATTTCATTCAGGACAACTTTGGAAGAAGATTATTTGAAACTGGAAAAGATTCATACCAGTCAAAATCCTACAGATATGATGACCAAGGTTGTCACAAGGGAGAATTTGAAGTTGTGTTCAACTTTGATTGGCCTTCATGGTTGATAATGAAGGGTTAAGAACTTTTCTTAGTGGAAACAATCTCCAAGTGGGAGATTGTTGGGGTGTGGAGCCTGTTTTAGGTATTCTTGAATTAGTGTTGAAGTTCTAGATCTCAAACAGTTAATTTTGGAGACTTCAAGAGTATTCTACAGTTGTTTTCTATGACGTGGTTGTGTAGTCACTGTGCCGTTTGCTATGCCGTTGCTGTTAACATGCTGTTAACGTCAGGACTGTTTTTTCTAGCCATGGGAAGTTGAAAGATCACAACTTTAAAACTTCTAGGGTTGGATTTATGGCTTCTTAGAAGGATTTTAATCCTATAAATAGAGGTGTTAGGGTATCTTGAAGATATCTTGAGTGTTCAAGAGGTCTTGAGTCTTAGAGATCAAGAGGTGATCAAGAGTGATCAAGGTTATGCAATTGGGTGTTAGTTGTGGTTTAGATGTGGTTTAGCATCTTTGGAATTCTGTTGTGAGTTCATAACTGAGAGAAGACTGTGAGAGTTCTTTTACTCTTGTTGATAATAAAATATGAGCATGTTCTTGGTGGATGTATCCCACATTGGGTGAACCACATTAAATCTTGTCTTATCTTCTTTTTGTGCATTATTCATTTATGTTGTTATATTTCTACAAGTATAATTCTACTATATAGTTTCCTACTACTGTGGTTTGAGGAATTATTTCCACATATTTTTCTCTAATTCCTAACAAGATCCTTGAGCTTGGTATGAGAAAATGGATGAGTTATTTTTGTCTCCTGGTTTTCATTGGTGTGAAACTGATCATATTGTATATGTTCTTAAACATGATGATGAATTGTTAATATTGTTTTTGTATGTTGATGATATCATCCTCACTTACAGCTCAAATTATATGATTTAGGAAATTCAAAACAAATTGAGTGCAAACTTTGACATGAAAAATTTGGGATTGTTGCACTATTTCCTTGGTCTTCAAGATTCTAAGTCTTCTAAAGGAATTTCTATTGGACAAAGGAAGTATGCTTTCGATTTGTTGCAAAATTTCCACATGGTTAATTGTAAGCCATATACCACTCCATTTCAGTCAGGTATTGAATTGATTGTTAATTGCAAGTCTAACCTTGTTGATGCCTCTTTATATAGACCATTGGTTGGGAGTCTTTTGTATCTAACACATACTCATCCTGATATCACCTTTTTTTGTTAACCTTGTGTCTCTTTTTTCACATGATCCTCATGAGAGTCACTAGAAATCCAAAAAGATAATTTTGAGATATATAAAAGGGACATTGAATTTTGGCATACTTTATTCACCATAGGGATCTTATGAAATTAAAGGCTATACAAAATCAGCCTCGGGAGGTTTTCGAGACACATGATAATCTACTTCTGGTTTCTTTTTTCACCTTGGCTGTAGTCCAGTAGCATGGGCATGTAAATAAAATGCAGTTGTTTTATTATCCACTGAAGCCGAGTATAGAGGTGTAGTCAAAGAAGGTCAGGAAGTTATCTAGATCTGCTAGATACTTGATGAATTTGGTTATTCACAAAGATCACCTTCTGTTATATGGTGTGATAATTAGAGTTTTATTCATATTACACACAATCCTATTGAATATCAACATACAAAACACATTGAAATTCATATGCACTTCATCAGGAAATTGATTCAGGATGATTTTATTGACTTGAAGTTTGTATCTATAGCTGATCAGACAATGGATATCTTCACTAAACCACTTGCTTCTCCTTGATATCTTCTTTTATGAGAAAATCTTGGAGTCAAGGAAGATGTACTTAGGGGGAATTTAGCATGAAATACCTTATTTCATTCTTATTTTCTCTTGTTTGTAGTGGGTACCTTATTTGACATAGTATCCAGGACCCTTTCTTATTTTTGTGCTCCCTTGCATTCACTTATGGGAGGGTTTTGGTGTAAATGCATTCACACTTGTCTTTGTGAACTAGATATTTTTCACCTTAAATAAGCTCATTTGAGAGCATAGGTTAAAATTATTTTTTAATTAGTTTATGGGATATTGTTTCTTCTTGTAGATTCTTGGAGTTTTGTGAGTTGTTGCCTCCACTCCTTGATTTATGGAGATGTGATTGTCTCCTTGTTTTAGTGTTTCCTCCCTATTTTTTGGTTTGAGGATTAGATTTGTAAACATTATATAATTGTGTGTTCACGAACATGAAATACATAAGTTTGAATGATATTTTCATTTGGATTTTTTGCTGTAAATTACATAATTATTTTAAAGTTGTGTACTTTATTTTCATGCTAAGATCCAGTTGTGCTCTCCTTTATTTTTGGCTGACCTAGGATTTCCCACCTTAACCAACGCCGGTTAGTCTAATCGTCATTGGTTACCTTATATACAATTTTGTAACCTTTTACCCAATTTAATCATTCCAAGGTTTGAGAGATCTCTTGCATTCAAGCACAAACCAAAGACTTATCAACATACAAATGATGGAATACACTCAATCACAGGTTGAAGCAAGCACCTGATACTCATCTAGAGGTATTATCATTAATGAGGGCACTCTAGGAAGTACTGTCAGGACACTGACCATAGAATTCTTCATGGATCAACCAATTCCATCCTTCACCAACCAGACCTACAAATATAAGTAAGTGTATTTGATTTGCATCATTTAATACTCACTTAAATTAATAGTTTATTTATCTTTTGTTATTATATATTTTTCTTTCTTGCATTCCTCCATCCCACCTTTTACTAATCTACCCAACCTACCACCCACAACTTTCTGGCTCCTCGTATTTTATCTTTAGGAATCCCTAAGTCTTCCTAGCTTTATTAAGAACCCAACCATCCTCCCTCCATTCTCTGTATAATCATAGAGAATTCCAAAAATTAGGTTTATTTAATTACCACCATGTCACCCCTACTAATGCTGGTTACCTTAACCATCGTTGAGTTCTCCTCTTCACTGGAACTGGTCCCCCTGACTGACATCGGTTGCTCTGTCTCCTATCAACTTTCACTAATCCTCCCGTAACAACCCCTAGAAATCAAAAAACCTCACCCAAACCTAATAACCCACCTACAACCTCACCAAAAACATTCCCAACTCTTTGTGTAGACACAGAGAGAGCCTAGACACCCAATTTTGACATTCTACTACTATCCATAGTAATTGATATCGATTATCCTAAACTGTCATCGATCACACAATGACCGACGTTGGTCTCTATGCTTGGTAAAATACCTTAAACCAATAAGCTTCCTAATAATCAAAAATCAACCTAAACTGCTCCATATGTTACCCAGACTCTGCCTATGACCCCCAGACCACCTACCCAACCTTCAACCTGACCTGAGACCTTCACTAGTTTAATTACGAAGCATTTAATTGGATTAAAACTAATAGTAATATGAGATACCTAATTTAGAACACTAGCATTAAATTCTTTTATTTGTATGTTCAGTTATTTTATATTGAGTTATATATTAGTGGATTGAAAAAATTTGAGGAAGTATCACACTTCCTAGATCTAGCTCACGCTAGGAAATCCACTAAACTTTTCTATTAACCATATCTTGTGGTCTTGTTTTGTATTATAGGTAGTTCCTCCTAGCCAAAAGGAAGCTCACATAATCAGTTTGGATCAAAAATTAGAAACGACCGCACTCAACCTTCAACCACATACCAATATGTATTCCTCTTTGACCTATTTATCTATATTTTTCATTATCTATAATAATTTGGTGAAACAATATCACTATGTCCTTCTTCATTAATTGAAGTTATCTATTGATTTTTAGGGTTTGCTATAGGCTGGGCTAGAATTTGAGTTTTTGCTTCTTTCCCGTGTTTTTCATAGTTTTGGGTTGGGGCCATTAAATTTTGCTTTGGTTGCTAGAACCTCCTCTGTTGATTAGAATTCTGTTGAGGTTCCCATTATTGGTTTTTCCATGGATTTACATTGGCTGGTGGTGCCCAACCTTGCTGATTGTAGGGAGTCATCCATGGTGGTGGATGTGGGTAAACCATCTAGTTTGGTGGTGTCCACTCATGTTTTCCCCAAGTATGATAAGGATCCTGACTATGCCATGACATTATCTAGGGGTTTTGAGCAGGTCTAAGGGCATTCATAACATGATTATTTGGCCTTTGAACAAAGTTTATCTCTACATTTTCTTAAGACACGACATTAAATATTTCTTTCAACTAAGATAAGAAAGCGCAATGGTTAGTATCGTGATCAGTGACATCATAGATCAAACACATGTTTGTGACATCCAAAGGAAACTCTCTCAAAGGATGTCTCTTCCTAAATTTATGGCATTTATGGCCATATATGTCTATAGGTTCTTTTGTAGCACTGGTCTTGGCTTTTAGCCCATCTATGGTTGGTTAATTGTGAAAAGATGTCTATTTTCATGTTAGCCATTTCCTCCAGAAGTTATGAGGTACCTAGGGTAGTATTGGATGTTTTTCTGTACCTTATACCTCCTCATGTTCTAGAGTAAATTCTACATAGCACAGTGATATATTCCATGTTGATTTTGTGCACATCACCTCCTCCCATAAGATGGAGGGAATACTTAATTTCCTCATCAATTCCTTCAAGGAAAAATGTCTTAGTGATATATGCATGTAACTCATAACCACTCCTTAAATGGAGAAAAATAAATATATCCAGCTAATCCTCTAGATTTTCATCTTTCTTTTGCTTTATCTAGAATAAATCTTCTTTCATATATATTCCCCTATAGTAGTCTTGATATTTTTCCAAAATGTTTGTCTCCATGTTCTCCCAAGAACAAATGGAGTTAGGGGAAAATCCCATGAACCACCTCATAGCAGATTATTTGAGGGTGGAAGGAAATATATTGAGTTTTTGATTATATATTTTTTAGTTATATGTTTGGCAAAGAACTTTGAATTCAAACAGGAACTAATCTGGGTCTTCTGTAGACATTCCTTAGAAGATAGGGAGGATGGATGGTGAGATAATTTTCCTAGGTGCATCCCCATCTTCATCTAAGAAAATGGGATAGGTAAAAGTTATAACCGAGGGTCGGTTCTCATTATTCCTGTTGTCTCCCATTTCTGAAGGTTGTTTTGGTTCTAAATAGGATGATGCAGAATGTTCAGAAGGGCTCCTAGGCATTGTATTAGATTCAGTGTCACTTTTAGTGCTCCCTACTTGTACTCTGTTTGGAGATATTCTTTGGATATTACGTGGTATAAATCTCCCTTGAATGTCTCGTGGCTTGTGCATCAAGGTTGGGTATGTAAACAAGGCCTAGGACTTATATTGGTTACATCAATTAACCTCATTAACACCCATATCATGAAAAGTGAATAAAATGGCATGTTGTGCTAATGGTGTCCCTAGTAATGGCACCAAAAATGATGGGTCATTATATTCTCCAATCATTTAACTAACAAACTCTTATTCTAGTGTCATAATAAAACTAGGGCTATGTGGCTAATGTTGTATGCAATGAATATTTATATAACTCAGTTGTTCAGTGGTTCCTTTTGGGGGTTTTGGTTGTTATGTTTCTCTTTGTCTCTTCTAATCTACAAAAATGTAATGCTAAACTATTGAAACAACATTACTGTAATGAAATGCATTTAATGGAAATACTTTGCTAGAATTAAAATACACACACCAAATCAATATAACATAATTCAAATAACACACACTCTGAATTGAAATTGTAGAATTGAAATGACACAATCAGAATTAAAATTGCATGAAAGGAAATAACACACACTTAATAGAAATTGTAGTAAAGGAAATAAGTAATTCAATTCAAACTGTAACTTATCAAAAAATAAAAGCATGCATATGTAGACACCAAATTTGTGTCTTACGACCCCTTGTGACCCGCATCGCATTTTGCAACCTAACCTCACCACCTAAACCTTACAAAATTATTTATTAATTACCTTATAATTAATAAATCCACATCACCATACCTGCCACCTCATGTCGCCACCTCATCATGACCTAGTCTTAACCCTAAACTAACCTAATTAAGACCTATAACTTGGTCCAATTCCACACCTATGACTAATTAATCCTCATCCGCACCTAAAACCAACTTCGTAATGACTTGACCAAGCCCGCTACCAATCCCTCGGAAGAAAAGGAGGGAAAGCTGGCTATTTTACCAAAAATAGCCCGCTTTGACCCAACCGATACCGGTTCCTACTCGACCGCCGTCGGTTGCATAATCGCCATCGGTTCCCTGTAAATGACCACTTCCAACCAAAAATAAAGGATCGGATTTTCATTTGATTGGGAGAAGGGGAAACCATCGAGGGAATCCAGATTTTGCTTGGCCGAGCAGAGACAAGTGAAGAAACAAGAAGAGATTGCAGAGAAGGACATCAAGCCCAAGACTGCAACTGAATAACCAGAGCCCCGTAGCACTCATACCATCCCCAACCCTTGCTATCACGTTTTCTTTCTCATATCTAACCACTTACACTTCTCTCATCCTATTCAGAAAACATGTAAACATCAAATTACAACCAAACCGTTTACCTCTTGGGTTGCAACAGCTTGAGGTGGCACTCGTCTTACCTCTCGTCCCTGCCTGCTGGATGCTTCTCCTTTTTCTACCATGATCACCACCCTTTTCAAATTTTCCTTTTTGCCTTCTGAATCTCAGATCACATTCACTTTCTCTGTCTCTTTTCTCCTTCTCACTCAAATCTCTCACGCAATTCCCTGTCTCAGTCATCAAAAAGCGTCGCATTCACGTATTTAACTTCTTGCATGGCTCTAAAAATAAGAACTTAAGTTGCCAACCCAGCAGTTCTATTTTTAGGAAAAAAATTCTTGCATAACCGATATCGGTTACTTAACCGATACCGGTTATATATCTACTGACATCGATTACATAACCGATATCGGTCAAGTTACCCCTTGTTGCTTAAAACTAAGTCGTCTCTTCATTTTTGGAAATTTTTGTGGCGCTCGTCCCTTTTTCCTACATGAACAACACCATTATCCATATTTTTCATTAAATCCACATCTCATTACAATTTCATTAACATCATTTCTCTATATTACAAAACAAACAAGCCATCAATAACCAATATCAAAAACCATTACTCTATACACCATTTGGATCCAAATCAACAGCTACAACCATTTAATATTCACACACCAGAGACCAAACATACAACATTTCATAATATAACATGTCAATTAAACTCATCATTTATATCTATATACATCCCATCAACAAAAGACATCAACATCATTCATATATAACACCATGTCAATCAAACTCATCATATATCACATATCACAAACCATCGACAAAACATTTAATGCTTTTTACGTACAACATGTGAGTCAAAACATCATATCTATATATATACAAAGTTTCAAAAATACAATGTGCCCTGCATCGGGGCCTCCGTAATCTCATAATATAACAAAGCCGGCACGCAGGCCGCAATAACCATCAATAAACTCAACTCGGCTTGCAGGCCAGTCTCTCATATCAAAAACATACTCGGCTCGCAGGTCGGTATCAACTGTACAACCCGTACTCGGCTCGCAGGCCAGTATAATAAATGAATGAATGAATAAATGAATAAATAGGCATGCAGGCCTCTATTAACACAACTGGTTCGCAGACCGGTGCCCATGTCCAATATACAAAATGTGCAGGGACCCCTCAGATCTCTCCACTTCCCTTTGCCTGTCTGCCTGCTGGTCCCTGTCCTACCTCTTGCCTCATGCCTGTGATGGACCCACCAGCTGTGGCTGCACCTCCCTGAGACCTCTGGCTCCGACAGGTCTCTGCTCTATGTGCCGTATAGGGCTGATAATCAGCCCCGGTACCATCAAAAATATCCTGATAGTATCGGGCCTCTACTCTAGCCTCCATGCAATGCTCTCGAACCACCGTAGGTGCTGGGGCTGGTCCCCTGACACCTACTACCAGTGCCCCCTGTACCTGTGCCTAGGGCTGTGGCTGTGCCACTGCTGGTGGTGGTACTTGTACCTGTGCCTGGGGTTATGGCTGTGCCATTACTGGTGGTGGTACCTGTATCTGTGCCTGGGGCTATGGCTGTGCCACTGCTGGTGGTGGTGCCTGTGCCTGTACCTGAGCCTGGGCTAGCTGCCCCTGTAAAACACCTATCTGTACCTGTGTAGCAGCAAGCTACCCCTGTAATAACTATACCTGGCCCCTGAGCTGATCTCGCTCTGCTGTCACCGCTGTCAAGTCTGGCTGTGCAGGCTGTGCTATCCTCGCTACTCTCTGACCAGCCCACCAAACCATATATGCTCCCGTATAACCAGCATCATCTACAGTGTCATCTGCTAGCCTCTTAGCAGCCCAATCTAGGTCCAAGGGCTGTGGTGCAGGCAGTGGGGCCTCTACATCATCCCTCCGGTACTGAGGGAAGGGAGGTGGCTTGTCCTGTCTTAGCCCCATCTGCCTACGTACCCTCTCTAGGGGTATCCTCTCATACTCTCCCGGCCTCCGTCCTGCTATCCAAAAAGTGTACTGGATCAAACGCAACTGTAATCGGGCTCCTCTGCGCGGGTGATGACCTCTGTAAGGTCTCCATATGATATCTGCCACTGTTAGGCCCTCTAATACATGCCTATAATAAGCGACATCCCGCCCTGCAAGCACTGCTCGTGGCTGGCCCACGACCCCCAACCACCTCTGAAAGCCGTATCTATATATGACCTGTGGCCCTGGCTGCTGGGGCAGCCCTACTGGTCTAAGGCATATGATGTGCTCATATGCCCAACAATGCAGCAAAAACGTCGAACAAATCCCGAATCACCTCATCTGGCGATAGCCCCACAGCTCTCGATACAACTATACTAGGTATACTGGTGCCCAAGCATAATAGGTGTGTTCCTCCACCATCTTGTGTAGAATCCCCATCAGTGCCCATGGAAAGCAGCCTCCCTCTGAGTCCGGGAGGGCAAAGCAGGTGATCCCGATCATCATCAACATGGTAAGCCGTGTCTCATGGCGATGCGCACGGTACATATCCCCATACCCGATGCTCGCGCTGTGATACGTCAATAGCACGGATGCATTCCCAAAAACCTGTAGGATGCTGTCCATGGTAGTCTCTGCGTCCACCTGAAAGACTACCTCTCCCTCAATCGGCAGTTAAAGGATACGATACACATCCTCCAATGTGATAGTCATCTCCCCAGTCGGGAGATGGAACACATTGGTCGCCGGATCCCATCTCTCGATGAGGGCAACCATCAAACTATGATCCCTATCGATCACTCTGTATCGCTGTAACTTCCCGGAGCTGAACCCCTCGCGGCCCCCCCTCACCTACATTTTTTTCATTTTTCTACCAATTTACCCACCCAAATACCCTAAAAACCTACCCACATAGCCGCCTTGGCTTATTTCACCTATCTACCGTCTCTCTTTTTCAAATCATTTCCATTTTCTATTTATTTCCTTAAAAAAATGTACATTCCTACCCAAACCCCAAATATAGCATAATGCAATAAAATACACACAATGAGGGGTTTCGAACCTACCCGTACGACGACACGTCGTCATGGAGGGATGGGTGGTGGTGGTTGTGCCATGGCTCCAAATGTCCTCTTCTAGGTCCTCCACCAATCAACTGCTGCCTCCTCTTCACTCAGGCCCACTAACAACTACCTCCTCCAGTCAAATAGCGTCACCTCACGCAACTAATGCTCCAATCTTAACTCTCCACGTCAGACAACTCAAATAGATTTCCAAATTGCAAAGTGACAATGACAGGCCGTATTTTTCTTTTTATAAGTTTTTCACCCATAACCGATATTGGCCTCATTATGCCCTAAGGAACCGGTATCGGTCCCCTCACTGATATCGGTCATATACAATCGACATCGGTTTTATTTCAAAATTTCCCCCAATTTCTGCCCTTATTTACTATTTGCCCTTTTTTTTTACCCACATCACCTATATCAACCTTTTCTACAAACATTCTAACCATTTGGCCCGACCCACGGCCGCAACCCAACAATTTGGCCCGATCCAAGGCCGCCACCGACCTATTTGGCCCGACCCAAGGCCGTGACCAACCTATTTGGCCCGACCCACGGCCGTGACCTACCCATCCGGCCCGACCCGAGGCTGTAACCTACCCTTCCGGCCTGACCCAAGGCCGTAACCTACCCATCCGGCCCAACCCAAGGCCTCACCCTAACCATCTGGCCCAACCCAAGGCCTCACCCTAACCATTTGGCCTGACCCAAGGCCACCACCAACCTATTTGGCCCGACCCAAGGCCGTGACCTACCCATACGGCCCGACCCAAGGCCATAACCTACCCATCTGGCCCAACCCAAGGCCTCACCCTACCCATCTGGCCCAACCCAAGGCCTCACCCTACCCATCTGGCCCAACCCAAGGCCTCACCCCAACCATTTGGCCCGCCCCAAGGCTGCAACCCAACAACTTGGCCCGACCCAAGGCCGTACCACTTCAATACCTTACCCAACATCAACAACATACACTTTAATCCACCCATCATATAATTTTTTTGTTCAATCGAGCTCACCCGTTCGTGTTTTAGCATGATTAGGGTCCTTGACTTGATCTGTCGACCAACTTTGCCTAGACCTAGACCGTGACGTTTATCTCAACCAAATCAACCATTTGGTACTGCCGAACATGCCTAAACGTTCCTGTACCTTACCTGTTATATACCCTGGAGCTACTTCCTATGCCTTGGATATCAGGATTATATCACCCTTATCTGTTTCTCGAAGGAATGATAGGATAGAAGCAAGTCTATTCTGCAGAGCTGAAACATTCCGTGCGAAACATTTTGGCACGCCCGGTGGGACCCATTTTGGGTTTCTGTTTCTCTTGCTTATTTTCATTTTAGGAAGCATACTTGGTGTTGTTATTTTTGTTATATATTTAGTAAAGAATTTGTCTTGCTTTCCTAGTTTCACATTAGTGAAAGTCATCTTAATTGCTTCATCGAATATCATTTTCGATTTGGGTTTAAAACAGGTGCATTACATTCCTGCTTGTTGTTTTCGATTCTAGTGAACATAGACTAAGTAACAGGTCGTACACATTTCAGGACTGTGATGAGCCCCTTATTGTCATGTAGTTTGTTTTGTAAAGCTTCACGGAAAATAATAAGAAGTGGTTACTCCTGTTAAGGGTATAGGTAATCCCCCTTAAATCTATCACAGATTGAGGTAGCGTGAAATCAGGTATAGGGTTGATAAAGGGTAAATGGTGTAGAGATGATGGTGAGAGGGTGGGGTAGGTCCAAGGAAGCAGACGCACGTTAAAATGCAATAGTGTAACTAGGGTACATGATTTGACGAGCAAACCAGCAATGCATAGGCAAAGGTCGATAGTTTATCCAAACAAGGGTGATATAATCCTGGTATCCAAGGCATAGGAAGTAGCTCCAGGGTATATTACAGGTAAGGTATAGGAATGTTTAGGCATGTTCGGCAGTACCAAATGGTTGGTTTGGTTGAGATAAATGTCACGATCTAGGTCTTAGGCAAAGTTGGTCGACAGATCAAGTCAAGGACCCTAATCATGCTAAAACATGAACAGGTGCGCTGGATTGAACAAAAGGCTACTCGGTGGATAAAAGTGTATGTTGTTGATGTTGAGTGAAGTAGTTAAGTGGTACGGCCTTGGGTCGGGCTAATTGATGAGTGAGGGCCGTGGGTCGGGCCAAGTTGTTGGGTTGCGGCCGTGGGTCGGGCCAAATGGTTGGGGCGAGGCCTTGGGTCGGGCCAAGTTGTTGGGTGGCGGCCTTGGGTCGGGCCGGATGGTTTGGTTACGGCCTTGGGTCGGGCCAAATGGTTGGGTTGCAGCCTTGGGTCGGGCCAAATTGTTGGGTTGCGGCCTTGGGTCGGGCCAAATGGTTGGGGTGAGGCCTTGGGTCAGGCCGGATGGTTTGGTTGCGGCCTTGGGTTGGGCCAAATGGTTGTGTTGTGGCCTTGGGTTGGGCCAAATAGGTTGGTTGCGGCCTTGGGTCGGGCCAAATGGTTGGGTTGCGGCCTTGGGTAGGGCCAAATTGTTGGGTTGCGGCCTTGGGTCGGGCCAAATGGTTGGGGTGAGGCCTTGGGTTGGACCGGATGGGTAGGTTATAGCCTTGGGTCGGGCCGGTTGGGTAGGTTATGGCCTTGGGTCGGACCGGATGGGTAGGTTACAGCCTTGGGTCGGGCCGGATGGGTAGGTTACGGCCTTGGGTCGGGCCGGATGGGTAGGTCATGGCCTTGGGTCGGGCTAAATAGGTTGGTTATGGCCTTGGGTCGGGTCGGATGGGTAGGTTACGGCCTTGGGTCGGGCCGGTTGGGTAGGTTACGGCCTTGGGTCGAGCCGGATGGCTAGGGTGAGGCCTTGGGTCGGGCCAAGTTGTTGGGTTGTGGCCGTGGGTCGGGCCAAATGGTTAGAATGTCTGCAGCAAAGGTTGATATAGGCGATGTGGGTAAAAAAGGGCAAATAGTAAATAAGGGTAGAAATTGGGGGAAATTTGGAATAAAACTGATGTCGATTGTATGTGACTGATATCGGTGAGGGGACCGATACCGGTTCCTTAGGGCATAATAAAACTGATATCGGTTATGGGTGAAAAACCTATAAAAAGAAAAATACAGCCTGTCATTGTCACTTTTGCAATTTGGAAATCTATTTGAGTTGTCTGACGTGGAGAGTTAAGATTGGAGCATTAGTTGCGTGAGGTGGAGCTATTTGACTAGAGGAGGTAGTTGTTAGTGGGCCTGAGTGAAGAGGAGGCAGCAGTTGATTGGTGGAGGACCCAGAAGAGGACATTTGGAGCCATGGCACAACCAGGAGGAGTAGGAGGGGCTGGACCAGCTGGACCACCACCACCCATCCCTCCATGACGATGTGTCGTCGTACGTGTCGTCGTACGGGTGTGTTGTGGTATTGTTTGGGTGTTTCAGTATAGGGGCGGTCCTAACTTAGGTTTATTTCAATTTGTTGGTGTGGGTTGTGATTTTGTTTTTGAGTTTGTGGATGTGGTTTGGGTATTTGGGCATGGTGTAGGGTGTTTGAGTATGGTCTGGGTTGTGTTGTTGTTTTAATTTTTTAGATGTGGTTAAGGTATTTGGGCATGGTTTGGGTCGTTTGAGTATGGTGTGGGTTATTTGTTTGGGTGTGAAGAGGGAGGGGGAATAGCATAGAAGTTTTTAGGGGAAGATAGATGGGAGTAGACGTGTGGTATGGAGTCGGGTTATGGTCGGGGGGATAAAAAAAAAGGGGTATAGAGGGTATAAGTAGATGTTTGTGATAAAGAGTAGGGCTAATACTATGGGTTGGTTTTGTAGGCACGTTAGTAGCTGACGATACGGGAAAGGATGCCCCCGCTGTTGGCACGGATGTGGCCACACGTGTCCGCAGCACACTGGGGTATCATGCAGGAGGTGGGACTCGGCGGAGTCCAGCGGTACAGAGTGATCGAAAGGGATCATAGTTTGATGGTCGCCCTCATCGAGAGATGGGATCCAATGACCAATGTGTTCCATCTCCCGACTGGGGAGATGACTATCACATTGGAGGATGCGTATCGTATCCTTCGACTGCCGATTGAGGGAGAGACCGTCTTTCAGGTGGACGCAGAGACTACCATGGACAACATCCTACAGGTTTTCAGGGATGCAGCTGTGCTATTGACGTATCACAGTGTGAGCATCAGGTATGGGGATATGTACCATGCGCATCGCCATGAGACACGGCTTGCTATCTTGATGATGATTGGGATCACCTGCTTTGCCCTCCCGGACTCAGAGGGAGGCCACTTTCCACGGGCGCTGATGGGGGTTCTACACGAGATGGTGGAGGAGCACACCTGTTATGCTTGGGCACCAGTATACCTGGTACAGTTGTATCGAGAGCTGTGGGGCTATCGCCGGATGAGGCGATTCGGGATTTTTTTGATGTTTTTGTTGCATTGTTGGGAATATGAGCACATCATATGCCTTAGACTAGTAGGGCTGTCCCAGCAGCCAGGGCCACAGGTCATATATAGATACGACTTTCAGAGGTGGTTGGGGGGTGTAGAGCGATTGAGGTGGATCACAGGGCATAGGCCGGGCGAGTACGAGAGGATTCCTCTAGATCACGTGCGGTGACAATTTGGGTTCGTTCAGGATATTCCTATGACATATAGACCATACATGAGGATCGACGCCGAGGCAACATTCTCACCTCCTCGGCCGACACCTCCAGAAGGGCCAGAAGAGATAACATCCGATCGTAGGGTTATGGATGCGGGAACGACGGAGGCCTATAGAGTATGGTGGGTAGCAGAGCTACGAGGTGCATGTGAGTGCCCTGACATAGCTGTGATTACAGCGGAGAGATATCATCTGCAGGATTTGGCTCGCCAGTTCAAACACAGGTGAATGAGACAATGGGAATGTTACAGGCTTCATAGCTACGAGTGGAGAGACTGGAGGCAAGATTCCTCCACGCGAGAGGATGTATTAGTATGTTACAGGAGATGTTGGCAGATCAATGGGAGGAACCAATGGCAGTGGCACCTTTGAGGATGGAGAGGCCAACTGAGAGGCATCGACGATCACGATCACCACCTGATTTGGGAGGAGGTGCAAGAGTCTAAGTGGATTTTATAGGAATATTAGCATAAATAAGGATGCCGACCTGCGAGTCGATGATAGAGAAGATGTATTTGGTTAACATCTAAAATAAAACTAAATATGTATGTTCTTTTGAGTGATGATAAGAATAAGAATGGTTGTGTTTTAAATGTTGTTTTTGTTTGTTTTGAAAAAGAATAAAGATGAACGTTAGCGAATAGAAATACACAAAAAATATTTATATTGACAACACATGATAAGGTATGGTATGGGATGGTCGAGCTAACCTTGGGAGAACCCATGTCTCCTAAGTGATGCCTACATAGCCCATTGCACAAAGCAAGGAAGGGCCTCAGACCGATGTAGTTCTCCCTTAGGAGCAGGGAGAGGTGAATTCAGGCAATTTGGTTGTGGTTAGGAAATTTTGTTGGTCAGTAAAAATTTGATGTTGGTAGGGTAATGTTGTTGGTGTTGGTAGGGTAATGTTGTTGGTGTAGGTATGGGTGAACCAAAAGTTAGCATACCCAAGTGGTAGGGAATCATGTCCTGATTAAGGGCAACACACAATCCTAGAGCCGAGAAAAGGAGGCAAGAGTGTCCCGTAATTGAGAAGAGCTAAATAAACCACATATTAATGTAGGATGAGCTTGAATCCCTAGGTACCTTGCATAGGCGAGAAGTTGATAGGTGAAAAGAGTGGTATAATCACAATATATCGGATATACGTCACGTCCCTTGAGTTTTGTTGTTTTGACAAATGGTGAGGTGAGGTGGTTGATGTGGGCGAGGGTGCAGAGAACTTATTATAAGATGATGATTCTGACAAAAGAAAACCAAACCTAAATAGACAAGTCCATGACTCAAAAGTGCTTTGAAGCTGATCAATGCGAGAAGCTTTTGATAAGGCTGACTATGTATAGCTATCCTTCAAGGGAGCAGTTTATATATAATAAGAGCAATAGTTTGGCATATAGCTATCCTTCAAGGGAGCAGTCTATTGTATAAGTTAAAGGTCTAGATGTCCGTTGGGCATGAAGCATCTAGTTTTTTGTAAGAAGTTTGACTCAAGAAAATCCCATAAGTATGTAATTAAGAATGTGTCATTTTGATACTTTGAAGTCATGGACTAGACTAAAAAGGGGAAGGCATCTTTTAACGGGAGGTGATAATCAAACCATGTGAGCTTGATTGGATTTTGAGATATAAGAAACAAAGTGTATGCGGTGGTAAATGAGCTCAAGGGACGAGCGTAAGGTAGATAAGCAGTGATATAACACTAATTTCAATAGTAGAATGGTCGAAGATGCAAGGCATTAAGGGGCTCAGGCTCAGGTTTACCATTAAGCGAATCTAAACGATAAGTGCCTGATCCGTAAGTGTGAGTGATAATATAAGGCCCAATCCAATTAGGAGCAAATTTTCCACGTTTACTCTTTTCTAGTTTGGTTACATGTTGATTCTCTTTGAGGACAAGATCGCCAACCTTAAAAGTATGCTCATGAAGCCATTTATCATAAGCATGCTTGATGTATTTTTGGTAGATTTGAAGGTGATCAAGATTCGTAAGACGATGCTCATCAAGAAGCTCTAATTGGGCTAACTGCTCTTGGCAGAAATCATCGTTGGTGAGAATATCCTGAAGAGATATTCTGAGGGAGGGTATTTGTACTTCAAGAGGCAAGACAGCCTCGGCACCATATACCAAAGAAAATGGTGTGGCATTAGTGGAGGTACGAATGCTAGTACGATAAGCCCAAAGGGCAAAGGGAATGTGATCATGCCAGTTTCTTTCGGACTCATTGACAACTTTCATGAGGATTTTGGTTAGGGTTTTATTAGAAGATTCAGCGTGACCATTGGCCTACGGATAGTAAGGCGATGAGAAACTAAGTTTGATACCAAAGTTGTCACAAAGGTCTTGTAACAACTTATTTTTAAAATATTTACCATTATCTGTTATTAGGCGATGAGGAATACCAAAACGACAGATAATGTGATGGTTAACGAATTCGACAATTTTTTCTTTTTTGATTGAAATGAGTGGAATGGCCTCCACCCATTTTGTGTAATATTCGGTTGTTGTGATTATCCAATGGTGACGTTGTGAAGAGGTCGGGTGAATCTCACCAATAAGGTCTAAACCCCATTGTGAGAAAGGCCAAAGATCTCGTGCGACCTGTAGCAGATGGCTAGGAGTATGTTGAAGGTTGGCATGTTGTTGACACATAACACAATGCTTAACATATTCGTAGCAGTCATTGTTAAGAGTAGACCAATAATAACCTAGGTGAAGGATTTGTTTAGCCACGGAAAAACCACTAAAATGTCCACCACAAATCCCATCATGGACTTGTTGGATGGTATAGGTGACCTCCGCACCGGTTAGACAGTGAAGGAAGATGCCATCAAAGCCACGTTTATAGAGGAGTCCCCCCATGAAAACATAATGAGAAACACTTTTAAGAAAAGCACGTTTTCCGTTACTAGAAAGGTCAGGTGGGAGAACAGAGGTTGTAAGGTAGTCGTGAAATTGGTGGTACCAGGTATCCTGCGAATTAGTAGACACAGTATTTATCATACAAACTACCGGGGCTGAGTAGGATGGGGCAAAAAGTTGTTGGACCAAGACAAATATGTCAGAGTCAGTTGGTGCGGCAGAAATTTTCGAGGCTAAGCAAGCCATAGTATCCGCAAATTTGTTAGTGGAGCGGGGAATGGTCTGGATAGAATAATGAGTGAATGAGGTCAAAAGTGAATCCACGTAATGTTTGTACTTTTGAAGTTCCTCATTCTTACATTGGTATATGCCCATAACTTGATTGACTACCAATTGAGAGTCGCCAAAAATGTTAATAGATTTGACACCTAAGTGTAACGCAACCTGGAGACCCAAAAAAAGGGCCTCGTATTCTACTGTATTATTAGTGTAGGGGAAATCAAGCCAGAATGAAAGAGGCATAGGTTCAGCATCAAGAGGGATGAGAACAACGCCAGCTCCTCTGCCGCGCTGGCATTTAGATCCATCGAAGAAGAGGGTCATTTGATACGACTCTTCCTTGAGTGAAAGAGTGGCGATGAGTTCGTCAGGGAAATTAAAATTGGTGAATTGTTCCCCAGGTAAAGGGGCCTCCGCCAGTTGGTCTGCAATAGTTTGTCCTTTGATTGAATTCTGTTGTACAAACTCAAGGTCAAGGTCGGCGAGGAGCATAAGCCATCGGATGATGCGTTGGTTTAGATGTGGTTTGGTATACATATAATGAATGGGGTCCGTGTTGGTGATGACAAAGGTTTTGTGATTCAGGAGGCAATGTCGGAGTTTGGTGGCTATGAATGATAGGGCTAGGCATAATTTTTCTACATGTGTATACCTAGTCTCGTAAACCATGAGAGTATGACTTATATAATAAACGGCTTGTTCTCGACGTGTCGAGTCCCAATGTGCAAGCATAGCTCCTATAGCATGGTCAGTGGCAGAAAGGTAAAGGTAGAAATGACGATCATCCTGAGGTGGAATAAGCACGGGTGGCTGCAAGAGATAGGATTTGAGAGCTTCAAAGGCTTGGTGACACTCTTCACTCCATTGAAAGGAAATGTCCATTTTAAGAAGGTGATGAAAAGGGTGACATCGATCCGAGAGTTGGGAGATGAAACGCCGGATGGATTGAATTTTACCCTGCAAACTATGTAATTGTTTAAGGTTTTTGGGTGGGGGAATTTCTAGGATAGCTTTGACTTTAGATGGATCAACCTCAATGCCACGCAAAGAGATGATAAAGCTAAGAAGTTTTCCCGAAAGAACACCAAAGACACATTTCTTTGGTTGAAGCCAGACTGAATATTGTAACAGGCGATCGAAAATAATGGTTAAAACATCGAGATGTTCACTGTGATGTTTAGATTTTCAAAGAAGATCATCGACATAATCCTCAAGGATAGTGTGCATAATGTCATGAAAAATGTAAGTCATAGCCCGATGATAGGTAGCACCAGCATTCTTAAGGCCAAATGGCATGACACGATAACAGAAGGTTCCCCAAGGAGTTATGAAAGCAATTTTATGTTGATCAGCCGGGGCTACCAAAATTTTATTGTATCCTGAAAAACCATCCATGAGAGAAAGCATTTCATGGCCCGCAGTGAGATCAACAAGTCGATCAATACTTGGGAGGGGGAAGTCATCCTTGGGGCAAGCGAGGTTAAGGTCTCAGAAATCCGTGCATATCCGAAGTCCCCCCGTCACTTTAGTGACAGGTATGATGTTAGAAATCCATTGAGGATAATCAATAGGAAAGATGAAGGAAACAGAAAGAAGTCATTGAAGCTCTTCTTTGACCAAGAGGGCGATGCGTGGATGCATCTTTCTCAGTTTTTGTTTGACTGGTTTGGAATCGGGGTTTAGGGTGATGTTATGGACAACAATGGTAGGATCAATTCCTAGCATGTCAGCGTAGGACCAAGCGAAAGCTTGGTTGCGGATACGGAGAAAGGTAGTAAAGGTGGCTTGTTCTGATGTGTTAAGGGATTGTGCGATCTTCACAATGTGAGGATCCTCCTCCGTGTGGATGTTGATTTCTATAGTCCACTCATTCAACATGGTTTGAGTTTCAGACGGTAAGGTGTGTTGAATATAGGAGTCGTCTGCCCCAAGGTAAGTGAGGATGGAGTCATCATCCTGGCACTCAACAACATTAATCGAAGGTGAATCCTCTTCGATCATGTCTGGATACAGAATGGGAAGAGAAGATGGATCCTCATTATCGCGTTGATAAGTGAGAGGACCTATGAAGATAGCATTTATGAAAAAAATAGTTGGGAGGGATAGATTCAGGGTCTATTGACTCTGTGGGTGATGATGGAAAAGTTGGTGATGATGGTTTGGTAGGGGTGACGTCGTCTTCTTCTAGGATACAGCTGACATGAGGTGTCTTCGGTGTAGGTGTTTCAGGAAAATTGAGACCACTGTGATCATTGTGTTTGCGTGTAGTCACGGGAATGAGTGTATGTCAACCTTGTTCGTAAAGACCAAAACCAAAGCCTTTCCAAGCACAACGATTCAAGAAGGTGAGGGCGAAACGACGATTTGTCAAGTATTGAAAATCGGATTGGAAAGGAACCACACCAAGAGGAGGTTCAGGGGTAATGGAGGATGCTTCAACACCCCCATACGTTTTGGTGTGGAAATGGGGTGGTCCGTAAGAGATTACCTCCCCCACGCGACAGTCATAGGTGGGATGTGCATGTAACTATCCGTACTCCTGTGGGGTATGGAAAGAACTAACGTTATATAGGCGGTACTCCCCCAGCGTAAGGTGTTGAAAAATATCTACTAAGGGGTCGGAGGTTGGGATGTTATCTATGGGAAAGGAAGTCATATTTGTAATGGCGGTTTCATTAGTTGAAGGTGTAGGTGCATCAGAAGTGGGTGGCTGGGTTGGATGAATGGGTGTCTTGACTGGTACAAGCACATCATTAGGGCGATACAACATATTACAAGTTTTGAAGGGGGAGGATCAGCTTTTACGGTGTAGGACTTCCCCTTGTACTCAAATTTTATGCATCTATGTAAGGTGGAGGGAACGCATCCCATAGCCCGGATCTAAGGGCGGCCTAACAACATGTTGTATTGGAACTCTCCCGCAAGGACATAGAAGAGTTCAGGTAAAGTACGTGGTCCTACATGAATGTTAAGGATCACGGTGCCTAAAGTAGAAGTAATAGCATCATTGAATGATCGCAACATGATGGGGTTGGCACACATGCAACTAGAAGGGATATTCATTTGTTGGAAGGCTTTTGAAGAGATGATGTTAAGGCTAGCGCCCCCGTCAATCATAACACGACATACCCGAATATCCTGAACGTATGCTGAGATGAAAAGAGCAGGGTCAGGATCTTCGGCACCAAAGTTGATAATTTCATCTTCGGAGAAACTAACAGCAGCGGCTTGTTGTATAGAGACAGAAGTGGTTGGGGAGATAGATTGTTTGGTGAGCAAAGAAACATGATTGGGTGTTAGAATAGAGGTAACAGGCAAGGTTTCATTAGGTAAAACCTCTATCCCTTGAAGGATCTCAATGAGAGCTTGTCAATGAGATTCAGAAGTCTGAATGAGATCATACAATGTCATTTTTACAGGCGATTGGTGAAGCTGTTTGATCATAGTTCGATGGGAAATGCCATTAGAGATGGGATAGGTGGGTCCACGAATAACCACTTTAGGTGGTGGTGCAATCGGGATGGTGGACGGAGAAAGAGATGCCGCAGGCATGTTTTCTTTCGCTTTCCCATTGTTTTTCGGCCCTCGAGTAGCAACACTAATCATATTGATCTCGTGAATATGAGAGAAGGAAGATGGTAGGGATAGGTCATGGTTTTCGAGAGGTGGGGCTGTAATAATGAAATATCTTGGTGAGGCGGGGATAGGTGGTATAGGAGAGGGAACTGAAGCTAAAGGTTTCTCTCTTTGTAAGTTTTCTTTCTTAACTTTTCTATCTGAGAGAGGTGACGGACAAAGTATGGTTTTTAACGCTTTGCATCCCTCTATGTCGTGTCATGGTGTGCGGTGGTAAGCGCAGATTTTAGACTCATCGTAACCTATAGGTCGAGGTTTAGATGGATCATAAGGTCTAAGTGGGGGTAGGGAAATGGTCGCATTCTCCACCAACATTGCAAGGATTTTGGTGTAAGACCCTTTGAGTGGGTCAAAGTCAGAGGAAAATGAGGCTATTGACTGGGTCGATTCTGGTGATGACGTGGTGTGGTTGGTTTGTATGGGGGGTGGTTTAGCCAAGGAGTTTTGGTAATGGGTTTTAACTAACCGTGGTTTCTTTGACATAGAGGCTATGTTTATCCAGTTGGATGATGAGGCCACAGATGATGTGGTATTAGAAAACAACCACGGAGAAATAGGAGTGATCGAAAACAAATCTTTTGATGATGGAATTTGTTTATGGTTGATAGGTGGACAGGATACGCGGGGTGATGGTGTTGCTATACCCTTGGATTTTTGTATGGGTGCAGAAGGCGTAGGTCACTTTAAAGAAAACACAGGAGGCATGATATATTGATGTAAGGTAGAGGGATGGGGTCCCAATATGGAAGGTAGGTGTGACGACGAGGGTTTTAGTTGTGTTAACGACATAGATTGAGGAGATTGAGTCTGTCTCCTAATGGGATGGACGGCTTTATTTTTAGATAAATCAAGCCGCTTAGGTGGGTGTATTAGACTAGGTATAGGTGAGGTCCCAAGCGTAGGGGAAGATTTGGCTAAGTTAATAGAAGTGGACAAGGTATTTGGTAGAGATGAGGGGGGTGAAGATGAGAACATGGGCATTTTAAGCTTCTGTAAACACTTCGGGTATATGGTGGAGGCATCAGGATCGGTCGTTTGCATTTGAGTAGAATATGGCGTACTCAAACGTTCCTGTAGGACATGTCTATCTTCTTTGGAATGCCAGTCCTCACATGTGAATAGGAACTTTTGTATGGAAGAAAGGTGGGTTGTGATTCCGGTCCACTGTGGGTGTGATACAAGGGGTATATGAGGCACTGTATCAATGGGCGTTAAGAGGTTAACCGGTTTCTGAAAAGATTTAGGTGATGAAGGACTAATAGTTAGGAGGGCATGTTTGAGAGGATCTGTCATGTTTAAATAATGTGGTGATGTCAGTTCAAGAGGTTTCTCGTCTAAGGATGACAAAAGAAGAGGCGAGCCTTCCTCTTGTACAGCAAGAATGGTAGAAGGAGCCATTTGGGAAATAGATAAATTAGATAACATCCACTCACAGTCTTGCAAGGATGTGGTATAAGAAGGCTCATTTGTGAGAAGGGAACTTTGGGCAGCTAATTCCTTGATGGGTAAAGGAATGGCAAGGATTTCAGTTTGTCTTGATGGCAAGGAAGGGGGTTCGGTTTCCTGCGTTAGTGAAGAGGCTTGATTGAGAATTTGTTCGATAGAGGTCTTTGGTTGGGAATCGAAGACTGCATGGATCTCATGAACACTCTCCTCGGCTAAGATATATTGGTTTAGATTACTGTTAGAAGAATGATTCGGGAATGGTTTGTTGAATATTTTCAAATTTTGGTTAGTAGGGGCGTTAGGATTATCGAGGGCTATATCCCCCGCATCAACCATTTCCTGCACTATGTTTTTCAACATCTTGCAGTTCTCATGACTATGTCCCTTCACGCGGTGGAAGTTACAGAAGTCATTTTCTTTGTACCAGGAAGGTATGGCACGAGTGGAATCAAACCTGGAATGAGGTTTAACAGGAGGTAAGGTAATGGCTCCTGCTTTGAGCAATTTTTCCAATATCACACCATATGTTTCTCCCAAGGGAGTGTAGTTAACTGACCATATGTTTCTCTGTTATACACTGTCTTCTGTGATCACCTTATAATAATTTGATAAATGTACTAAGCATTCTTATATTTTCTTATACCAGTCTTATTACACCGACATCGGTTAACTGACCAACGTCGGCTATATTCTAACTGACATCGGTTACTAGACTGACATCGGTTACTGTCTTTTCCAGTTCCTGACAAACCAACAACCTACCAATTTCACCAGTCTGAGTCTGTTTCTGTTCCTGACAGATTGAAACCCTACTGTGAACTCCTGTCCATGGTTATTAACACTCGAAAACAAGCCGCCACCATGGTTTCACATGCTTGCTCTATTCCTTTGCCTGAATCACCCCCTTCACATTCTATGGGGAATCCTACGGACACCAGCGAGGTTCCTAAAATTCCTATGGGGGATAAAAAATTTGCCAAATTTCTGGACGCTAATCCTAGTGCTGTACAATACTATTTGTCTCATGCCCTTGACCATACACCCGACGGTCAACTCCTTGTTGGCATGCCTATCAGTATAGCTGCTCATTTAGCCCCTTCTCTGCCTGATAACTCTGCTTTGCCTTCCGCATCCTTAGTCCCGTCATCTACCTCAGCAGCTTCAGGGGTCCATACGGCACAGATTGGCTTTCCTTTGGTTAATCTTGGGCCCAACATGTCATTACCACCGACTGCTCCTACCTCGTCTCTCTTGCAGACTGTTCCATTCATGACTTGCTCTCTGCCACCTATCCACATGAGCTTTCCTTCTCAAGCTTCGCCCACCTTTTCATTTCCACACACATATCCGGTAACCTCAACAGCTTACATAGGACATCCCTATTTAGTTGCCTCAACACAGTCGTCCTCCATACCTTATCAACATTTAACCCCACCATTGTCTAGCAGTGGCCCTTGGCCCAATTTGCCTCTGTTTACC
The DNA here is from genome assembly GCA_019776745.2 of Taxus chinensis. Classification (NCBI taxonomy): domain Eukaryota; kingdom Viridiplantae; phylum Streptophyta; class Pinopsida; order Cupressales; family Taxaceae; genus Taxus; species Taxus chinensis. The sequence goes on along the minus strand of CM034150.1, from coordinate 819,839,300 downwards.
ACAACCACACCATCATCTCATCCAACTACTGATTTAATTAAATAAATGATGGAAAAAATGCAAAACCTGAAGGCTTCTGTTTCAGGAAGTCGTAGCACCTTGACATACAAGCAAGTTTTTCGGGACCCTATCCACCCTTTAGTCCCCCTTCATTCATATCCTCCTCAATGGGAATTACCAAAATTTACCCGTTTTAATAGTAAGGAGGACCCTCAACAACACTTGCGATCATTTAGACATGCCTGCTACCTGATTGCTCACGACGACGCTTTACTACTCCGCACCTTTCCCATGTCCTTATCAGGACCCGCCTTGGAGTGGTACAATTTTTTAACCCAGCACTCAATCTTCTCTTTTAACTAGCTAGCCCAATCTTTCTTGGATCATTTCTCGATTAACATTGCCAAGAAAGTATCTATCACTGACCTCTATGCCATCCGACAATTTGAAGACGAATCTATCGCAGATTTTGTTGGACGATGGCGGGGCCTTATCAACCAACATACGTATGCCTTACCTCAGACTGAACTTATCGAACTGTTTACGCGGGCCTGCGCTAAGCACATCTCTCGTACCCTCCAAATTCAAACTTTCTGTACATTTGACGAGGCCTTTACTATGGCTCGAAAACTAGAGATTTGAGCCTTAGAGGAAGAGAAATTGTGGTTGTGTAACAAAAACCCCACTTTCCGAACCCAATATTCCACCAACAAACCTAACACCACCAATCCTCACCCATCGACTACTTCGAAATCAAAAGGGACCGTGCACGTGGTGATGGTCAAATCCCAACCACCGTCTAATACCCCGCCAAAAACCACGTATAAGTATAAAGCAGAACCCATCAACTACACTCCCTTGGGAGAAACATATGGTGTGATATTGGGAAAATTGCTCAAAGTAGGAGCCATTACCTTACCTCCTGTTAAACCTCATTCCGGGTTCGATTCCACTCGCGCCATACCTTCTTGGTACAAAGAAAATGACTTCTGTAACTTCCACCGCGTGAAGGGACACAGTCATGAGAACTGTAAGATGTTTAAAAACATAGTGCAGGAAATGGTTGATGCAGGGGATATAGCCCTCGATAATCCTAATGCCCCTGCTAACCGAAATTTGAAAATATTCAACAAACCATTCCCGAATCATTCTTCTAACAGTAAACTAAACCAAGATACCTTAGCCGAGGAGAGTGTTCATGAGATCCATGCAGTCTTCGATTCCCAGCTAAAGACCTCTATCGAACAAATTCTCACTCAAGCCTCTTCACTAACGCAGGAAACCGAACCCCCTTCCTCACCATCAAGACAAACTGAAATCCTTTCCGTTCCTTTACCCATCAAGGAATTAGCTGCCCAGAGTTCCCTTCTCACAAATGAGCCTTCTTATACCACATCCTTGCAAGACTGTGAGCGAATGTTATCTAATTTATCTATTTCCCAAATGTCTCCTTCTACTATTCTTGCTGTACAAGAGGAAGGCTCGCCACTCCTTTTGTCATCCTTAGACGAGAAACCTCTTGAACCGAAATCACCACACTCTTTAAACATGACGGATCCTCTCAAACACACCCTCCTACCTATTAGTCCTTCATCACCAAAATCTTTTCAGCAACCGGTTGATCTCTTAACGCCCATTGATACAGTGCCTCATATACCCCTTGTATCACACCCACAGTGGACCGGAATCACAACCCACCTTTCTTCCATACGAAAGTTCCTATTCACATGTGAGGACTATCATTCCACAGAAGATAGACAGGTTCTATGGGAACGTTTGAGTACACCATATTCTACTCAAATGCAAATGACCGATCCTGATGCCTCCACCATATACCCAAAGTGTTTACAGAAGCTTAAAATTCCCATGTTCTCATCTTCACCCCCCTCATCTCTACCAAATACCTTGTCCACTTCTATTAACTTAGCCAAATCTTCCCCTATGCTTGGGACCTCATCGATACCTAGTCTAACACACCCACCTAAGCAGCTTGATTTATCTAAAAATAAAGCCATCCATCCCATTAGGAGACAGACTCAATCTCCTCAATCTATGCCGTTAACACAACTAAAACCCTCGTCGTCACACCTACCTTCCATATTGGGACCCCATCCCTCTACCTTACATCAATATATCATGCCTCCTGCATTTTCTTTAAAGCGACCTACGCCTTCTGCACCCATACTGAAATCCAAGGGTATAACAACACCGTCACCCCACGTATCCTGTCCACCTATCAACCATAAACAAATTCCATCATCAAAAGATTTGTTTTCGGTCACTCCTATTTCTCTGTGGTTGTTTTCTGATACCACATCATCTGTGGCCTCATCATCCAACTGGCTAAACATAGCCTCTACGTCAAAGAAACCACGGTTAGTTAAAACCCATTACCAAAACTCCTTGGCTAAACCACCCCCCATACAAACCAACCACACCACATCATCACCAGAATTGACCTAGTCAATAGCCTCATTTTCCTTTGACTTTGACCCACTCAAAGGGTCTTACGCTAAAATCCTTGCTATGTTGGTGGAGAATGCGACCATTTCCCTACCCCCACTTAGACCTTATGATCCATCTAAACCTCGACTTATAGGTTACGATGAGTCTAAAATCTGCGCTTACCACCGCACACCAGGACCCGACGTAGAGGGATGCAAAGTGTTAAAAACCATACTTTGTCCGTCACCTCTCTCAGATAGAAAAGTTAAGAAAGAGAACTTACGAAGAGAGAGACCTTTAGCTTCAATTCCCTCTCTTACACCACCTGTCCCCGCCTCACCAAGATCTATCATTATTACAGCCCCACCTCTCGAAAACCATGACCTATCCCTACCATCTTCCTCCTCTCATATTCATGAGATCAATATGGTTAGTGTTGCTACTCGAGGGCAGAAAAATAATGGGAAAGCGAAAGAAAACACGCCTGCGGCATCTCTTTCTCCGTCCACCATCCCGATTGCACCACCACCTAAAGTGGTTATTCGCAGACTCGCCTATCCCGTCTCTAATGGCATTGCCCAATGAATTATGATCAAACAGCTTCACCAATCACATGTAAAAATGACATTGTATGATCTCATTCAGACTTCTGAATCTCATCGACAAGCTCTCGTTGAGATCCTTCAAGGGATAGAGGTTTTACCTAATGAAACCTTGCATGCTACCTCTATTCTAACACCCAATCATGTTGCTTCGCTCACCAAACAATCTATCTCCCCAACCACTTCTATCTCTGTACAGTAAGCCGCTACTGTTAGTTTCTCTAAAGATGAAATTATCAACTTTGGTGCTGAAGATCCTGACCCTGCTCTTTTCATCTCAGCATACGTTCGGGATATTCGGGTACATCGTGTTATGATTGCCGGGGGCGCTAGCCTAAACATCATCTCTTCAAAATCCTTCCAACAAATGAATATCCCTTCTAGTTGCATTTGTGCCAACCCCATCATGTTGCGATCATTCAATGATGCTATTACTTCTACTTTAGGCACCGTGATCCTTAAAATTCGTGTAGGACCACGTACTTTACCCGAACTCTTCTATGTCCTTGAGGGAGAGTTCCAATACAACATGTTGTTAGGCCGCCCTTGGATTCGGGCTATGGGATGTGTTCCCTCCACCTTACATAGATGCATAAAATTTGAGTACGAGGGGAAGTCCTACACCGTAAAAGCTGATCCTCCCCCTTCAAAACTTGCAATATGTTGTATCGCCCTAATGATGTGCTTGTACCAGTCAAGACACCCATTCATCCAACCTAGCCACCCACTTCCGATGCACCTACACCTTCAACTAATGAAACCGCCGTTACAAATATTACTTCCTTTCCCATAGATAACATCCCAACCTCTGACCCCTTAGTAGATGTTTTTCAACGCCTTACGCTGGGGGAGTACCGCCTATATAACATTAGTTCTTTCCATACCCCACAGGAGTATGGACAGTTACATGCACATCCCACCTATGACCGTCGCGTGGGGGAGGTAATCTCTTACGGACCACCCCATTTCCACACCAACCTAACGTATGGGGGTGTTGACGCATCCTCCATTACCCCTGAACCTCCTCTTGGTGTGGTTCCTTTCCAATCTGATTTTCAATACTTGACAAATCGTCGTTTCTCCCTCACCTTCTTGACTCGATGTGCTTGGAAAGGCTTTGGTTTTGGTCTTTACGAACAAGGCCGACATACACTCATTCCCGTGACTACATGCAAACATAATGATCGCAGTGGTCTCGGTTTTCCTGAAACACCTACACCGGAGACACCTCGTGTCAGCTGTATCCTGGAAGAAGACGACGTCACCCCTACCAAACCATAATCACCCACTTTGCCATCATCACCCACAGAGTCAATAGACCTTGAAACTATCCCTCCCAACTTTTTTTTTCATAAATTCTATCTTCATAGGTCCTCTCACTTATCAACGTGATAATGAGGATCCATCTTCTCTTCCCATTCTGTATCTAGACATGATCGAAGAGGATTCACCTTCGATTAATGTTGTTGAGTGCCAGGATGACGACTCCATCCTCACTTACCTTGGGGCAGACGACTCCTATATTCAACGTGCCTTACCGTCTAAAACTCAAACCATGTTGAATGAGTGGACTATAGAAATCAACATCCACACGGAGGAGGATCCTCACATTGTGAAGATCAGACAATCCCTTAACACATCAGAACAAGCCACCTTTACTACCTTTCTCCGTACCCGCAACCAAGCTTTCGCTTGGTCCTACGTTGACATGCCAGGAATTAATCCTACCATTGCTGTCCATAACATCACCCTAAACCCCGATTCCAAACCAGTCAAACAAAAACTGAGAAAGATGCATCCATGCATCACCCTCTTGGTCAAAGAAGAGCTTCAACGACTTCTTTCTGTTTCCTTCATCTTTCCTATTGATTATCCTCAATGGATTTCTAACATCGTACCTGTCACTAAAGTGACGGGGGGACTTCAGATATGCACGGATTTCTGATACCTTAACCTCGCTTGCCCTAAGGATGACTCCCCCCTCCCAAGTATTGATCAACTTGTTGATCTCACTGCGGGCCATGAAATGCTTTCTCTCATTGATGGTTTTTCGAGATATAATCAAATTTTGGTAGCCCCGACCGATCAACATAAAACTGCTTTCATAACTCCTTGGGGAACCTTCTGTTATTGTGTCATGCCATTTGGCCTTAAGAATGCTGGCGCTACCTATCAGCGGGCTATGACTTACATTTTTCATGACATTATGCACACTATCCTTGAGGATTATGTCGATGATCTTCTTGGCAAATCTAAACATTGCAGTGAACATCTCGATGTTTTAACCATTATTTTCGATCGCCTGTTGCAATATTCGGTCTGGCTTCAACTAAAGAAATGTGTCTTTGGTGTTATTTCAGGAAAACTTCTTGGCTTTATCGTCTCTTTGCATGGCATTGAGGTCAATCCATCTAAAGTCAAAGCTATCCTAGAAATGCCCCCACCCAAAAACCTCAAACAATTGCGTAGTTTGCAGGGTAAACTTCAATCCATCCGACGTTTCATCTCCCAACTCTCGGATCGATGTCACCCTTTTCATCACCTTCTTAAAAAGGACATTGCCTTTCAATGGAGTGAAGAGTGTCACCAAGCCTTTGAAGCTCTCAAATCCTATCTCTTGCAGCCACCTGTGCTTATTCCACCTCAGGATGATCGTCCTTTCTACCTTTACCTTTTTGCCACTGACCATGCTATAGGAGCTATGCTCGCACATCGGGACTCGGCATGTCAAGAACAAGCCATTTATTATATAAGTCGTACTCTCATGGATTATGAGACTAGGTATACACATGTAGAAAAATTGTGCCTAGCCCTATCATTCGTAGCCACCAAACTCCGACATTACCTCCTGAATCACAAAACCTTTGTCATCACTAACACGGACCCCATTCTTTATATGTATACCAAACCACATCTAAACCAACGCATCACCTGATGGCTTATGCTCCTCGCCAACCTCAACCTTGAGTTTGTACAAGAGAAGTCAATCAAAGGAAAAACTATTGCAGACCAACTGGCGGAGGCCCCTTTACCTGGGGAACAATTCACCAATTTTAATTTCCCTGACAAACTCATCGCCACTCTTTCACTCAGGGAAGAGTCATATCAAATGACCCTCTTCTTCGATGGATCTAAATGCCACCGCGGCGGAGGAGCCGGCGTTGTTCTCATCCCTCTTGACGCTAAACCTATGCCTCTTTCATTCCGGCTTGATTTCCCCTGCACTAATAATACAACAGAATACGAGGCCCTTGTTTTGGGTCTCCAGGTTGCGTTACACTTAGGTGTCAAATCTATTAACATTTTTGGCGACTCTCAATTGGTAGTCAATCAAGTTATGGGCATCTACCAATGTAAGAATGAGGAAATTAGAAAGTACAAACATTACGTGGATTCACTTTTGACCTCATTTACCTCGTTATTCTATCCAGACCATTCCCCGCTCCACTAACAAATTTGTGGATACTATGGCTTGCTTAGCCTCACACAATTCCTGCCGCACCAACTGACTCTGACATATTCATCTTGGCCCAAAATTTTTTTGCCCCATCCTACTCAGCCCCGGTAGTTTGTATGATAAATACTGTGTCTACTAATTTACAGGATACCTTGTACCACTAATTTCACAACTACCTTACAACCTCTGTTCTCCCACCTGACCTTCTAGTAACGGCAAACGTACTTTTCTTAAAAGTGTTTCTCGTTATGTTGTCATGGGGGACTCCTCTATAAACGTGGCTTTGATGGCATCCTCCTTCGCTGTCTCACCGGCGCGGAGGTCACCTATACCATCCAACAAGTCCACGATGGGATTTGTGGTGGACATTTTAGTGGCCTTTTCCATGGCTAAACGAATCCTTCACCTAGGTTATTATTGGCCTACTCTTAATAATGACTGCTACGAATATGTTAAGCGTTGTGTTATGTGTCAACAACAATGCCAACCTTCAACATACTCTCTAGCCATCCGCTACAGGTCACACGAGTATCTTTGGCCTTTCTCACAATGGGGTTTTAGACCTTATTGGTGAGATTCACCCGACCTCTTCACAATTGTCACCCGTTGGATAATCACAGCAACTGAATATTACACAAAATGGGTGGAGGCCATTTCCACCTCATTTCAATAAAAAAATAAAAAATTGTCGAATTCGTTAACCATCACATTATCTGTCGTTTTGGTATTCCTCATCACCTAATAACAGATAATGGTAAATCTTTTAAAAATAAGTTGTTACAAGACCTTTGTGACAACTTTGGGTATCAAACTTAGTTTCTCATCGCCTTACTATCCGCAGGCCAATGGTCAGGCTGAATCTTCTAATAAAACCCTAACCAAAATCCTCATGAAAGTTGTCAATGATTCCGAAAGAAACTGGCATGATCACATTCTCTTTGCCCTTTGGGATTATCGTACTAGCATTCGTACCTCCACTAATGCCCACACCATTTTCTTTGGTATATGGTACCAGAGGCTGTCTTGCCTCTCGAAGTACAAATACTCTCCCTCAGAATATCTCTTCAGGATATTCTCACCAATGATGATTTCCGCCAAGAGCGGTTAGCCCAATTAGAGCTTCTTGAATGAGCGTCATCTTACGGCTCTTGATCACCTTCAAATCTACCAAAAACGCATCAAGAGTGCTTATGATAAATGGCTGCATGAGCGTACTTTTAAGGTTGGCGATCTTGTCCCTCAAAGAGAATCAACATGTAACCAAACTATAAAAGAATAAACGTGGAAAATTTGCTCCTAATTGGATTGGGCCTTACATTATCACTCACACTTACGGATTAGGCACTTATTGTTTAGCTTCGCTTAATGGTAAAACCTGAGCCTGAGCCCCTTAATGCCTTGCATCTTCGACCATTCTACTGTTGAAATTAGTGTTATATCACTGCTTATCTACCTTACGCTCGTCCCCTTGAGCTCATTTAACCACCGCATACACTTTGTTTCTTATATCTCAAAATCCAATCAAGCTCACATGGTTTGATTATCACCTCCCTTTAAAAGATGCCTTCCCCTTTTTAGTCGAGTCCATGACTTCAAAGTATAAAAAATGACACATTCTTAATTACACACTTATGGGATTTTCTTGAGTCAAACTTCTTACAAAAAACTAGATGCTTCATGCCCAACAGACATCTAGACCTCTAACTTATACAATAGACTACTCCCTTGAAGGACAACTATATGCCAAACTATTTCTCTTATTATATATAGACTACTCCCCCGAAGGACAACTATACAATAAACCACTGCATCTGCTACTATAAATAGACTGCTCCCTTGAAGGACAGCTATACACAGTCAGCCTTATCAGAAGCTTCTCGCATTGATCAAATTTGTGAAGACCTCAAGAACAACAAAATACATATCCCATGTAGACTTCCCGCATCGATCAGTCTATATTCTAGAAAAATAAAAAATACAAGCAATACTTCAAAGAACTTTTGAGTCATGGACTTGTCTATTTAGGTTTGGTTTTCTTTTGTCAGAATCATCATCTTATAATAAGTTCTCTGCACCCTCTCCCACATCAACCACCTCACCCCCACCATTTTTCAAAGCACCAAAACTCAAGGGACGTGACGTATATCTTATATATTGTGATTATACCACTCTTTTCACCTGTCGACTTCTCACCTATGCAAGGTACCTAGGGATTCAAGCTCATCCTACATTAATATGTGGGTTTGTTTAGCTCTTCTCAATTATGGGACACTTCTTGCCTCTTTTTCTCGGCTCTAGGATTATGTGTTGACCTTAATTAGGACATGATTCCCCACTACTTGGGTATGCTAACTTTTGCTTCACACGTACCTACACCAACAACATTACCCTACCAACACCAACAACATTACCCTACCAACATCAAATTTTTACTAACCAACAAAATTGCCTAACCACAACCAAAATTTCCTGAATTCACCTCTCCCTGCTCCTAAGGGAGAACTACATCGGTCTGAGGCCCTTCCTTGCTTTGTGCAATGGGCTATGTAGGCAGCACTTAGGAGACATGGGGTCTCCCAAGGTTAGCTCGACCATCCCCTACCATACCCTCTCATGTGTTGTCAATATAAATATTTTTTGTGTATTTCTATTTGCCAACATTCATCTTTATCCTTTTTCAAAACAAACAAAAAACAACATTCAAAACAAAACCATTCTTATTATTATCATCACTCAAAGGAACATACATCTTTATTTTTATTTTAGATGTTAACCAAATACATCTTCTCTATCATCGACTCGCAGGTCGGCATCCTTATTTTATTCTAATATTCCTATAAAATCCACTTAGACTCTTGCACCTCCTCCCAAATCAGGTGGTGATCGTGATCATCGATGCCTCTCAGTTGGCCTCTCCATCCTCAAAGGTGCCACTGCCATTGGTTCCTCCCATTGATCCGCCAACATCTCCTATAACATACGAATACGTCCTCTCAGCGTGGAGGAATCTTGCCTCCAGTCTCTCCACTCGTAGCTGTGAAGCCTCTAACATTCCCATTGTCTCATTCACCCTGTGTTTGAAGCTTGGCGAGCCAAATCCTACAGACGATATCTCTCTGCTGTAATCACAGCTATGTCAGGGCACTCACGTGTACCTTGCATCTCTGCTTACCCACCATACTCTATAGGCCTTCCTTCGTTCCCACATCCATAACCCTACGATCAGCTGCTATCTCTTCTGGCCCCTTCTGGAGGTGTCGGCCGGGGAGGTGAGAATGCTGCCTCGGCGGTCGATCCTCATGTATGGTCTATATGTCATAGGAATATCCTGAACGAACCCAAATTGTCGCCACACGCGATCTAGAGGAATCCTCTCGTACTCGCTCAGCCTATGCCCTGCGATCCACCTCAATCACTCTACACCCCTCAACTCCTCAGCTATGTGCTCTGTCACCATATAGTTCCCGTACAACCTCCAACAAATATCCGCAACTGTCACCATCTCCCATACCTGTCTATAATACTCGATGTCATCTATCATGGCCTAGGATCTCTCTTCTCTTTCTATCTAGACCCATCGTCTGAATCCCAAACTTTGCACTCCTGTCTCTCTCGACTCAATGGGTCGGCCTATTAGACGCACACAACCAATATGCTCATAGGCCCAACAATGTAATAAGTACGAATAATCCAGTGTTGTCCTGTGTTTTCGCTTGCATGCCCATAAACCCCTATATAACTTTACCAGATATGCGGGTGCCCATGCGAATGTCACGCTCATTTCTATCATTTCCCAAATAACACTCATCAATGCTTTAGGAAATCTTCCACCTTCTGCCCTCGGCAATGCATAATACCCCACCGCTATCATTAATAGCACGGCCAACCTTGTTTCCTCAGGGTGTGTTGCATACATTGTACCATACGTAAATGATAAACCTCGCTGTGTCAAATCTCGTGCAGCTGACCCAAATACTGCTGTTATCGCTGCCCACCCCGCACTGGGAAACGCCTGATACACTGTTTTTCCTATCATTGGGAGTCTCAAAATACGGAACACATCTTCCAAAGTCACTGTCATCTCCCCTGTTGGTAGATAGAAGGTATTCTTTTCTGGATTCCATCTCTCAATCAACTCCTGCAACATAGCATGGTTACGCGCGATTCTTGAATAATAGCAGATTCCACTTAACCCCAACTGATTTATCAAAGCCCATTCAGCTGGTGTTACATCCGCTCAGATTCATGACTGTAAGCTAAGAAAAATACACTACTAACAAGGAAGTAAAATACTAATAATCATACCTCCTCCTTCGCGTTCCGCAGCAAACCTCAGAATGGGCTAGGAAACTTGGATTGAGCCCTGATTTTGTGATATGTAGGTGCTTTTCTTTAAGATGGAGCAAGACCTTCCTGCAACAACGATCCTCTTACTTTGCACTAGATGGGAAAAAGGAATATGAGACTATTTTGGCATTAGGACTAGGCAAAAGGATGTTCTTTTCTCAAAGGATGCAAGAACTTAGATATGGCATGAAAGCTTATTCTCCGTGTCCTTAGAGGGGAGGGGTAAGGTTGTATTTATAGCCTGAGGGAGTGATTAGCTTAAATTAATTTAAGTAATCATGGTTTGAAAATGTGGGCAAGATTAAGTGGGTGGTTTGAAAATGTGGGCAAGATTAGGTGGATGGTTTGAAAATGTGGGCAAGATTAGGTGGATGGTTTGAAAATGTGGGCAATATTAGGTGAGTGGGGGCCACGAAGAATGGGTGAGGATTTGAATTATATTTTTAATTCATAAGTGGAGGATTTTAGGTGAGTGGGGACCACGAATGGTGGGTGAGGATTTGAATTTGAATTTTTAATTCAATAGTGGAAAAACATGGAGAATAATGACATGTTGTGAGGATTAGATTATTTTTAGATTTGGAAATGGATAATTAATCAAATTATATTTGATTAATTCGAAGTGTATTTTTGTGGGAAATGAGGAAGGGAAATTAATTGATTTAGGATAGATGTGAAATTGGGGGTGTCTACATTTTCCCCTCTTTGGAAGGGTACTATGAAAGTAGTGTCCTTTCAAAGAAAGTAGACGGTATGGGGGAAGAATTCAATCTACTTTTTAAAAGGTAGAGTGAATGTTTGTTGGGGAGAATAGAAAGTGGTGAGTGACGGATGTCATGATATCCTCCAAGACAAAAATGTCATGAGAAGATGTGATTATGGATAGATGTGGTGATGCCCCCTTGAGAGGATGGACGAGAATGAAATATACGACAGAACTCTCGAAAATAAGGGAAATGGATTTGGTGGAGAAGAGGACGATAATGGAGTGGAAGAGACTGGAATGACCGCACGATGCAAATGGAGAAAGGATTCAATCGACCTTGAATGCTAGGTGTGAGGGGGTGTGGGAAAGAGAAAAGGGAATGGATAGGATTGGGGGTTGATTATGAGAAGAGTAAGGGAGATAGGGGAGGGGAAAAAAAGAATGAAAGAGGTAGAAATAAGAGAGAGGGATGATAGGGGAAGAAGGGAATGATGAAGGACAAACAAGGAAAAAAGAGGAAAATGACAGAGTAGAGGGTGAAGGGATGAAATAGAGAGATGCGCAAAATGAAGGAAGCAACAAAGATAGTAAAGAGGGATACGTGGTAGTGAAATAAACGAGAGAGTGAAGAAAAGTAGGAAATGGGAAAGGATAAATAAGAAGGAGAAAACGAGGTGGGAGTAGGGGGTGAAATGGAGGGAAATGGAAAGAGGACAAAAGAAGAAGTAGAACGGAGAAAAAAAAGAAACTATGAGGGGCGAGGAAAGTGTGAAAAAGAGGAGAGAAAGGAAGAGAAACATATACAGAATGAACAAAAAGGTAGGGGTGGTAGAGAAAAGGGGAAGTGGTCAGAAGAAACGTGAAAATTAGGGGAGAGGAAAGGAAGATAGAACGAATACAAGGAGAAGATTGAAGGAATCACGTCATTGCGAGGAAGACCAAGGCAAAGAATATGGAACAGACCGTATGGAGATGCATGTGGAGAGTGGGATGATAAAAAAGACAGGACAACGCTGAACAACCAGGTTATCGATGGGGATGTAAGGAGGAAACGTGATGGAAAAAGGGGAAGAAGATGATATAGGGGAAGTAAAATAAGACGAGGGGTGGGAGAGAGAAGAGGATAACAAAGAAAATGATGGAGAAGGAAGGGAATACAGACAGGGGGTAATAAGTGGAAAGGAAATGGTAGAAGGAATGTTGAAAGAAGAAAGAGGGGAAGAATGACATCGATTGGAAAAGATATGGAGATGCATGAAATGAGGATACTAGGATGATGGGAAAATAGAAAAAGGATGTATGATGAAGACAATAAAGATAGTGAAGAGGGCAAAGAGGAGATGGAGAGATGGGTAAGGAAGCGACAAGAAAGGGTGGGAGTGAGGGAAAAGAATAGGAGAGAAAAGAGAATGGGGGATAGAAGAGGCAATGCCAATGAAAGGATGTTAGGGAAATCCTCTTGACAATGAGTGGTGGGGAAGGGGTGAAAGAAAAAATGAAAAAAAGAGAAAGCGAACGAGGACTGGAAAGGGTAACGCCAACAAAGGGACGTTAGGGAAAACCCGTTGCCAATGAGTGGTGGGCTTAGATGAGGGAAGAAATGAAGGGAAACTCTAGAAGGTCCAAGGGAGTGAATGAGGTCGTGCGGAATGAGGATTTATAATTTTTAGGGAAAACCCGTTGACAATTATGAGCGCGGGAAGAAAAGATGATGATGAAAGAATGATATAGGAGTGTTAACAGTAATGGCGAATATGTGTGTGGGTAGAAATGTAGGGGGAATGTGAGAAGATGAAGGGGAAAGAGTGAAGAAGATGGGAGGGAGGAGTTGGGGACGAAGTGAAAGCGAGGAGAGGATGGGGGTGATGAGGATGAACGAGGTGAGGATGAAGAACCAAGACATGAAAAGAATGGGAAGAAATGGTATGAAGGATGATGGATCAAGGAGGGGAAAATGGGGGAAAAGAATGTGATTGTAGGTGGAAGAGATGAGTTGTATGTTGTAAGAAGATATGTGGAGAAAGGATAATAGTGGGAGGAAAAAGTGGGTAATAGGAGATACCAGGTGGAAGAAGCGATCAATAAAGGGAACTAAGAATGAGGCGGGGGAGAAGTTCATGATGACAAGTTAAGTGTAGGGAGGACCCTAACATAAGATTGTCATGTGACGGAAGTGGTTAAGTAAGATTGCCATGTGAGCAAAACTGGAGATGACAAATGGTCAAGCGAGAAGTGGTGTTTGCGAGAATCGAAAAGGAGGTGAAAGGATGTGATAATGGGGAATGCCGAGAAAAAATGAAGGGTGAAGGGTGGGTAGTGATGGGGAAAGGCAAGGAGACAGATCATCCTTAAGAGGGACTCTTAAGTGAGATCGCCATGCTGGGTGAGTGGTTAAGTAAGATTGCCAAGCAGAGGAGGGTGATAGTGGTGGTAAAAAGATGTGATGATGGGGAATGAAGAGGAAATATGGTGGTGAGATTGGAGAGTGATGGGCGAGTGTAAGATGACATGTCATGCTTAAGAGAATCTCTTAAGTAAGATCGTCATACTGCTGGAGAAGTTTCGTAGGGTCACCCAACCGACAGGGATGATATGCAAAGAGAAAGACAAAATGATATTGGGAATAGGGGTGGAATGGTAGGGTGAAGAAGATGATCGCGATGAGAGGTGGGAGAAATAAGATGGGCGAAATATGATGGGATGGGGGAAGGCCACAGGACAGATCAACCTTAAGTAGAAGTCTTAAGTAAGATTGCCATGCGGCTGGGATGGTTAAGTAAGATCGCCAAGCTGAGGAAGAAGAAGGATGATGTTAGAGTTGGTGGGAATAGGGTATGACAAAATGGACTGAAGGGGAACCCTCAAGTGAATTTTCCATACTACGAGAGCGTGTAAGTAGGATGACCTAGGCATAAGGTGGATTTGGGGAAGGATGAGAAAAGAGTCAGTGAGGTATGCCTAAGTGGTATATGATATGAGATGAGGTGATAATAAGAAAGAAAGGACACAAAGGAGTATAACATGAATGGATGAAGGAATATATGCAGTGGAGGGTGGAGAGTGTGAGGGGAATCCTTAATTGGGATGCCCACGTGGTGAGAGTAATGATGCGGGAATGGGAAGTAGAAGAGGTGGAGTTGGAAGATGTGTTTGGTGGTGATGGTTATTTGATGAGAGGGCATGTGGTGAAGAAGCTTCTACAGCGGGAAGATCTTAGGGAGAGGGTAAACCTCCACTGAGGATTCCATATAGAAGGGGTTATTAAGTAAGATTGTCAAGCGGGAAGAAAACGGGTGAAAGGAAAGAATACCAATGGGTGAGAGGGGATAGGAATGGTGAGAAGGGTAATATGGGTATAAGCGGCGGAGGAGTAAAAATGAGAAGTGAGAATGAATGGATCAAATACATGGTGATCATGGTGGGGGAGAAGGAGCTGCTGGATAGTGAATGCTACTTGAGAAAGATCGTCAAGTAGGATTCGCAAACTGCAACGGTGATCAAGTAGGATTCACAAACTGGAGAATGCATTAGTATGGGTGAATGGATGGGGTGCAAAGTAAGATGTTGATCATGCAGGAAGATACTCACGTGACGAAAAGCATCTTAATTTTAATATAGCACATAACAGGATGCATCGTGATATAAAAGATCAGGATGACTAGACTGTAATATGCGTGATAGCATAGACAGGGGCCATCAAAAAGGTTTGATGCCCCAGTACGATATGCAAATGGAAGAGAGCATAGACAGAGGCCATCAAGAAAGTATGATGCCCCAGTACGACATGCAATCAGATAACATAAGAATATTACAGAGAACACCAGGATATATAAAATCAAGATGCCCCCTGTAATATATCAAGATACAAGAAAGCAATTAATAATTTGCCACTAATAATGCAACACAAGAACCAGTAAACATGTCCCTAATGTGTTCCACAGTGATGATTGATTAGATGTGCCCCCAAGCAGAGGTACAAAGGATTGGGTCAGTCTCCTCAAACAAGGAAACAATGAGAGCCGGATTTTCCCCAAGCGAGGATTCACGCGAGGAGAAGTGGTTTGAAATTGGTAGTCATAAGGTGGTTGGACCATTCGTTTGGGATAATAGTTCAAAGGATGAACTGTGTTACTTATTGAGTTTTTATAATTTTGTGGATGTTTTTGGTCTTTTGAAAATTTTACAAATGTTTTTGTATTTTGGATATTTTCTAATGTTTTTGTTTTTGGATTTTTTGATTTTCTAATGTTTGTTTTTGAATTTTATAATTTTTTTGGATTTTCTAATGTTTTTGAATTTTTATGATGTTTACACTGTGTTTGGATTTTTGACGATTTTCAAATGTTTTTGGATTTTTACACTGTTTTTAGATTTTTGATGATTTTCAAATGTTTTTGGATTTTTGGATTTTTACATTGTTTTTGGATTTTTGATGATTTTCAAATGTTTTTTGGATTTTGAGATTTTTACACTGTTTTTTGGATTTTTGATGATTTTCAAATGTTTTCGGATTTTTGGATTTTTTACATTGTTTTTAGATTTTCAAATGTTTTTGGATTTTTGACGATTATCAAATGTTTTTGGATTTTTGGATTTTTACATTGTTTTTAGATTTTTTTACGATTTTCAAATGTTTTTTGATTTTTACATTGTGATTGACAATTTATGGACCAGAGTGCAGACTTATTTTTGAGAGACGATGTACTGTGTTCCGCATTGTAACTTATGCTCAAAATAACATAAATTCACTTTCCATTGGCATGATATGGTGGTGATGATATGATGA
This sequence comes from Taxus chinensis, assembly GCA_019776745.2. Taxonomy (NCBI): domain Eukaryota; kingdom Viridiplantae; phylum Streptophyta; class Pinopsida; order Cupressales; family Taxaceae; genus Taxus; species Taxus chinensis. Next base: position 819,822,957 of record CM034150.1, on the reverse strand, counting down.
AAAGAATTCCAACTCCATTCTTGACTCCACACAACTAGTAAGATGTGTGGGCTCATCACCAAGAATCAAGAAGGACGTAGGAGGTAGATAATGAATATAGAGACAAATGCTAACAACAATCCCTTTGGGAAATTGTGACTCCATTCTTCATAATGGTACTAAACCGGTTTCAAAAATAGCTTTCACTTTATGAGTCACATGCTAGACTTAGACAGTTATGTGGCCTGCTGATTGATAAGATATGAGGTTAAGGGATAGTTCTCTCTTCACTTAGGCATCTAAATTACGTGTTTGGGGATTCTATAATTTGTAAGCACTGTAAGATTTTGTATTTTTGAAATGACTCCCTATGCCTTGCCCCATGCTACTAGTGAGAAGCAAGGGCTCATCACCAAAGGCAAAATATAGGCGAGTGAATTTCCTTTTTGTTTGTTTTTCTTGTTTTTGTTTTTTTTTTTTTTATTTTGGAATATTTTGCAATGTTTTTATGCTTGTATGAGAATGACCCTCTACGCTTTGCCCCATGCCACTTGTAAGAGGCAAGGGTTTATCACCGAAGACAAGACGTAGACGAGTAAGGGCACCTTCCTCCATTCCCAGTCTCACACTACTAGTAAGAAGTGTGGGCTCAACACCAAAGACTATGAAGGACGAAAGATGTGACAATGAATTATTCATAAGTTATTGAATTGATGGATTTTTTTACAATAGTGCTTTGTATTTGGGAAGAAACATCTGCCCCCAATCTCAGCCCCACACGACTAGTAGGACGCGAGGGTTCAACACCGAAGACTGAGATGGACGACCAAACGAACTGGGTAACGAAGTTTAGAGCTTTGTTATGAAAGAGAGAATGTATTAGAAGGGAATATATTACCATCAGTAAGCTTCTAGGTATGACCATAGAGGAAAGCGACTGAAAGTGGAAGAAGTATGATGCTCACAAACTTAATAGGATTTATATTAGCACTTGTCTCATGATGATAAATATGAAGATGTGATTTTGATAAATAAAATATCTGCCAATGGAAATGAATAAATTTAAATTATTCGGAGATAAGAAAGACAAAAGGAACAATGTACACGTTGTATCCTGGAATAGTGAACATCTCAAGGATAAATTTCTTTAAATGAACTACATTCATTGGTTCATTAAGATCTTGACCATATGCAGTGGCCAATTTATAGGCTCCAGAGCCAAATTTATCTATGATTTCGTTGGGCTCAAATTTGTCTTGTTTGTCTCGTTCTTTGGGTGTGTTCTTTCGATTTTCTTTGAGAATGAAATGATTGACCTTAAATTTTCTAGGTTTGAATTTTTTATGGTAGCTATGTCGTAGCTGATTTTGATATACTTGAAGATGATCTAGGGCATTAAGTCGTTTTTCATCAAGAAGCTCGAGTTCATTAAGGCGTGAATGTTGATAATAATCTTTATTGATTACGTCTTTGAGGGATATTCTAAAGGATGGGAATTCAACCTTGACATGTAAAATATCTTCCCCACCATAAACAAGGGAGAAGGGAGTGGCCTCAGTTTGCATTGTTTGATTTTTTGCTTCTGTTTGTCCATGAATTAATTGATTTGACGATAGATTCAAAATTAAAGATGGAAAAGGTGGCATAAAGATATTCCTAGGTATACATACCTCGTAGAATATATGCACATAGAAGTCTTGATAGGTGAGAATCATTAGTGATGAGATGCCTGCAAGATCGATCGTTGAAAGTATGATGGTCATGACAGGTTGCATTGTTGCAAGTGTCCAAACTTGATGTGGTTGTGTTTTGACAACAAGGCTAGAGATGTTAGGCATAAGAGCCAATATTGGAAGAATAGAATCAAACTTAATGGTACCTGTTGATGGAACCTCGTCTGTAGTGTCTACAGTAATATCAAGGGTTTGAAAGGGAGTCTTGAAACGAGATCAAGGTCTCGTTAGATGTTGGAAGAATGTTGTCACCCAAAACAGGTTCAATATATGTTTGGGCTGAAAGAGAGTCTTGAAATAAGTTCAAGTGCTTAGTAGATGTGGGAAGAATGTTGTTGTCTAAAACAGGTTCAATGTATGTTTGGCTTGAAAGTTCAAGTGCTCAGTAGATGTTGGAAGAATAAGTTCAAGTGCTCAGTAGTAGATGTTGGAAGAATGTTGTTGTCCAAAACAGGTTCAATGTATGTTTGAACTAATGGAAGGAAATTTGAAGAAGATATGGATTGGTTTGGAATTAGAGAGTCTTGACTATTGTCGTCATGATCTCGTGGAATTTCAGTATATATAGGAGTTTCGACAGTAGTCAGCTCTTCATGGAAAGTTGTGGTATTGGATGTGTCGTTGGTTGCAAGAGCATTGTCATCAAGTTCTACAGAGATGACGTCGTCGTCAATTAAGTCTTGGACGTAATTCTTAAATCGTACACATTTATCTATGTGATGACCATCAATGCGATGAAAGTCACAGTATGTGTTAGGTTTGTACCAGCATGGCTTAGCTTCCCCTTTGACAAAGGGTTTTGTAATTGGATATCTTATCAGTTTAGCCTCTTTTAGTTGATGAAAAACACTAGAGAGACTTTCTCCAAGGGGGGTAAACTGACGTTGGACTTTACGTGAACTGATTTATTCATGAGGTTGTATGATCGGCTTTTTGGGTGATTGCTCACTGATTTGGGTAGCCATATGAGAGAGTTGTGTTGTCATCTTATTAATTTGTTCTAATAGCTCATTGTGTGATGTTTTTCGTGAATTCATCATGTTTGAAAGAGAGGGAGAACGAAGAAAGGTGCGATGAAGAAATCAACCTATTGATTATGATCTTTGTTTTGGCTCAATCAAGTTTTAACAAGTAAGGCTATAAGAAGTAAGCTCAAACAAGCTACTCGGGATACAAGTGGGATATAACTTAAACAAGCTATGACGAATATGTTGATTGGTTTGGATTAAACAAGCTTAGTAGATGAAAATGTAAGGAGTACACTCAAACAAGGTACTCGATACAAGTGGGATGTAGCTCAAACAAGCTATGATGAATATGTTGATTGGTTTGGCTTTAACAAGCTCTGGATTTTTGATAGGAAGAGTAACTCAAACAAGTGACTCAACACAGTTGTGAACTCAAAATGAGTTTTGAAGGGATTTGTGTCGGATGGGATTTTGTTAAACTCGACAGCTGATGAAATAATGAGTGAACTCAAACAAGTCACCCAATGTCATTTTGATATAGCTTGAAACAAGCTAGAAAGAATGTTCTGACAATTGATGAGATAAGGAGTGAACGCAAGTCACTCAATATCTATTGGATATAGCTGAAAACAAGCTATGACAAATGTATTATTGGCTAAAGTGAGCTAATGAAATTGGTGTGATGTTTTGGTCTGTGTTGTTGGATTGTTTGGATGTTTTCGCTTGGTATTGAATTGGTCGAGAACTGATTTTTTTGTGGAACACAACTAGGGTCTGAACTTTTACAATGAACACATTGATATCAGCCAAGTTTTATGATAAAATAATGCTAAACTATTGTGTTTTCAAATAGCAAGCAGTCATGTGGATTCAATTGTTTTGGCTTATGAGGTAACTTCTTCAGGAATGATCATTGTTTCATGCAATCATACAAGTATGCTGTGAAATGGTGGATGCAGGCTCTTATTACTCCAAGAAGATGCGTCCTCCGATATACCCTAGTCCTGATATACCTAATTCTGTACGGGGACAGAATTGGTACGGGGAACCCTTAGAGCACTGGAGGAGACTCACCAATTCTTACTTGCCTATTTCGGAGTGAATCACCACGTCCAGAACAGGTTTTGTGAAAAGGTGGAAGGTGATGGAGGGATGAATGTGTATGGTGTCCTTATAACTCCCCAAAGATTTACAGGGACGATGCCCAGGCTTCGTTGTTACAGCTATTTAGGCGTGACTCGCATGCGTTGCATGACAGCATTACCTGTAAGTGAAGAGCAGCGGCGAGGTAAATACCGAACGCTGTGATGAGACTAGGTCTCAAAGTGCAATGCAGATGCAAATGCTGTTGGTGCGTGGTAGTCAAGTCCACGTCACCGATGTAGCTTTGGTGGTGATGAAATCCACCTTGTCTACGTGCTAAAAAACAATATGATAAAGTGATTAAACGCAGGGTTCTTTCCAACTTGAAATAAATCACTAGCAAAAAATAATTGCGTACCTGAGCGTACTTTTTGTTTTTTTTTTGTTTCAGCAATTGTCTTTGAATGGTGGTATTTTTGCGGGATTTTTGTTGTTTTTGTTTTTGTTTTTGTTTTTGACAATATTCCAGCAATGCGGTTCTACAGAAAACAAATTAGTAGTTATCCTGCAAATGAAATGTTAGAAAAGTGATCGTGGTTGTTTTTGATTTGCCAGATCGCTCAAAGGCGCAGGAAAAGAGCATACACAACCAACGACCAAACAAATATTAAGAATATGACAAAGGAAAATAATTATTAAAATGACAGTTGAAAAACAAAGCTAGAGGATCCTGCAATGTTAGAACAAGAAACTAAAAAAAATGTGACCGTTTCTGATTTTCCAGATCGCTCGAAGGCGCAAGAAAAGAGCATACGCGGATACAATTGGAATAGTTTCTAATTTTCTGATTTTCGATTTTTTTTTTAAAATGTTAATAATTATTGCAATTTAATCATGATTGCGAAATAGCGATAATGATTATTTTCACAAAAAAGAAAAACGATGAAAGAAGAGGGTGAAAACGTTATCTAGAAGTGTTGTCGTGGAAAATTTAAATGTAAGGCAAAAAAATTAAAAATAAAAATTGTTTTCTAGAGCTCGAGTGGCCTCACGTTTCTGATTTCCAAGATCACTTTTGAAGTGCGAGGAAAGAGCATACGTGTGAGGATGTTTCGTGAAATAAAAATTAAAAAAAATAAATAAATAAAAAATAAATAAAACTATAATTTTGTTGTTTTTTTGTTAAAAAGACAGGTGTTAGAAGAAATGAAACCAAATTTTTTCTGTAAGTCTAAATCTAAAAATTATTTTTTCATTGCATATATCTTTTCAATACCTTTCCGTTAAAAAAAAATGAAGTCATTCCGAGTTCGGGAGCAAAAGTTATGGCTTCCGGAAGATGGGCTACGAGAACGCTCTGAATGAAAATTTTAAACGTGAGAAAAACGTCCCGGGAGCTGTTTTTTTTTATTTTCTGACTTCTATACTTCACCTAAGAAGCTAAAATTTTGACAGCAAGGTTAAAAAAGAAAAATAAACAGAAAGAAAGAGTTAGATCACAAAATGATTGACTAAAATAAAAGAAAGAAAAAAAATAAATAACTGATTAACTTCCTACAAAGCAGTTATTTTAGCAAAAGGAAATAAATAAATATATTTTCCGGATTGGTTGTCCCATGACACTAAGATGATAAACTAATGATTATTGCTTGTGTTTCTATAGATTACGAGTGAATAGCAAAATCAGAACTACTAAACACCAAGCACCGAGGAGATCAAAGACAGGATGAGCTGCATAGTTTCATTGTTGCTATAACCTGTAGATACACCACAAGACACCACACAACAAAAACACTACCCAAAGCGTGAAGGTTAACCAAAGAAGACCAAAAGGAACAGAAAAGGAAATAATAATAAACAATAATAAACAAAGAACAGATAAAACCACTAATTGAGAAAGTAATGGTAACAGATCGAAAGTAACCGGGCGTGCCAGAATGTAAGCTATGAAAAATACACTACTAACAAGGAAGTAAAATACCAATAATCATACCTCCTCCTTCGCGTTCCGTAGCAAACCTCAGAATGGGCTAGGAAACTTGGATTGAGCCCTGATTTTGTGATATGTAGGTGCTTTTCTTCAAGACGGAGCAAGACCTTCCTGCAACAACGATCCTCTTACTTTGCACTGGATGGGAAAAAGGATTATGAGGCTATTTTGGCATTAGGACAAGGCAAAAGGATGTTCTTTGCTCAAAGGATGCAAGAACTTAGATATGGCATGAAAGCTTATTCTCTGTGTGTTTAGAGGGGAGGGGTAAGGTTGTATTTATAGCCTGAGGGAGTGATTAGCTTAAATTAATTTAAGTAATCATGGTTTGAAAATGTGGGCAAGATTAAGTGGGTGGTTTGAAAATGTGGGCAAGATTAGGTGGATGGTTTGAAAATGTGGGAAATATTAGGTGAGTGGGGGCCACGAAGAATGGGTGAGGATTTGAATTATATTTTTAATTCATAAGTGGAGGATTTTAGGTGAGTGGGGACCACGAATGGTGGGTGAGGATTTGAATTTGAATTTTTAATTCAATAGTGGAAAAACATGGAGAATAATGACATGTTGTGAGGATTAGATTATTTTTAGATTTGGAAATAGATAATTAATCAAATTATATTTGATTAATTCGAAGTGTATTTTTGTGGGAAATGAGGAAGGGAAATTAATTGATTTAGGATAGATGTGAAATTGGGGTGTCTACAATGACAACAACGCTGGCACAGTATCATTCATCCTTAACCTTGCTTCTGCCTGCATACATCAAAACGACACATAATTATTCAAAAGAACAAATCTCTACGGGTTTTTTCTCAAAATATGGAAACCCTTACAGTAACCGATAGCGGTTATGCATAAGTGATACCGGTTGGCTAACCGATACCGGTAACTTATAAACGATACCGGTCACTGTCAAAATATACCTACCATGCTTCAAACATACACATTCGATATTTATGAAGCCCGTTTACTCCTATTTCTACGTAAAAACATACAGGCCCACCCTGTTTACTTGCCCCGTAACCTACCCATCCGGCCTGACCCAAGGCTGTAACCAACCTATTTGGCCAGACCCAAGGCCATGACCTACCCATCCGGCCCGACCCAAGGCCATAACCTACCCATCCGGCCCGAACCAAGGCCGTAACCTACCCATCCAGTCCGATCCAAGGCCGTAACCTACCCAACCGGCCCGACCCAAGGCCGTAACCTACCCAACCGGCCCGACCCAAGGCCGTAACCTACCTATTTGGCTCGACCCCAAGGCCGTGACCTACCCATCTGGCTCGACCCAAGGCCGTAACCTACCCATCCGGCCCGAACCAAGGCCGTAACCTACCCATCCGGTCCGACCCAAGGCCGTAACCTACCCAACCGGCCCGACCCAAGGCCGTAACCTACCCATCCGGTCCGACCCAAGGCCTCACCCTAACCATCTAGCCCAACCCAAGGCCTCACCCTAACCATCTGGCCCAACCCGAGGCCGCAACCCAACCATTTGGCCCAACCCAAGGCCGCAACTAAACCATCCGGCCCGACCTAAGGCCTCACCCCAACCATTTGGCCCGACCCAAAGCCGCAACCCAACAATTTGGCCTGACCCAAGGCCACAACCCAACCATTTTACCCGACCCAAGGCCGCAACCAAACCATCCGGCCCGACCCAAGGCCTCACCCCAACCATTTGGCCCGACCCAAGGCCGCCACCCAACAACTTGGCCCGACCCAAGGCCTCACCCCAACCACTTGGCCCGACCCACGGCCGCAACCCAACAACTTGGCCCGACCCACGACCCTCACTCATCAATTAGCCCAACCCAAGGCCGTATTACTTAACTACTTCACCCAACATCAACAACATACACTTTTATCCACCCAGTAGCCTTTTGTTCAATCCAGCGCACCTGTTCATGTTTTAGCATGATTAGGGTCCTTGACTTGATCTGTCGACCAACTTTTCCTAAGACCTAGACCGTGACGTTTATCTCAACCAAACAAACTATTTGGTACTGCCGAACATGCCTAAACGTTCCTGTACCTTACCTGTTATATACCTTGGAGCTACTTCCTATGCCTTGGATACCAGGATTATATCACCCTTGTTTGGATAAAATATCAACCTTTGCTTATGCATTGCTGGTTTTCTCGTCAAATCATGTACCCTAGTCGCACTATTGCATTTTAACGTGCGTCTGCTTCCTTGGACCTACCCCACCCTCTCACCATCATCTCTACACCATTTACCCTTTATCAACCCTATCCCTGATTTCACGCTACCTCAATCTGTGATAGATTTGAGGGGGATTACCTATACCCTTAACAGGAGTAACCACTTCTTATTATTGTCCGTGCAGCTTTACAAAACAAACTACACGACAATAAGGGGCTAATGTAGACACCAAATTTGTGTCTTACGACCCCTTGTGACCCGCATCGCATTTCGCAACCTAACCTCATCACCTAAACCTTACACAATTATTTATTAATTACCTTATAATTAATAAATCCACATCACCATACCTGCCACCTCATGTCGCCACCTCATCGTGACCTAGTCTTAACCCTAAAATAACCTAATTAAGACCTATAACTTGGTCCAATTCCACACCTATAACTAATTACTCCTCATCCACACCTAAAACCAACTTCATAATGACTTGACCAAGCCCGCTACCAATCCCTCGGAAGAAAAGGAGGGAAAGCTGGCTATTTTACCAAAAATAGCCCGCTTTGACCCAACCGATACTAGTTCCTACTCAACCGCCGTCGGTTGCGTAACCGCCATCGATTCCCTATAAATGACCACTTCCAACCAAAAACAAAGGATCGGATTTTCATTTGATCAGGAGAAGGGGAAACCATCGAGGGAATCCAGATTTTACTTGGCCGAGCAGAGACAAGTGAAGAAACAAGAAGAGATTGCAGAGAAAGACATCAAGCCCAAGATTGCAATTGAATAACCAGAGCCCAGTAACACTCATCCGAGCATCAGAAGAGGAAACTGCATCCAACTTGGGTCCTGTCTTCATCATCACAGTCCTGAAACTTGCATCTACATCAGGGGCAAGTAAGTAGTATGTTATATGTTTCTAAGCACCATTTTCTTGAGCCTGTTGATTAATAGTAATCATAATTTTATTCCTAGATCTACTACCAGCCACTACTACAGTTAACCTTCACCCACACACCCTGATATTGCCCAAAAGGCCATTTTACCACACTCTGAGTCTTCCCTATCCTCCCATCATTCCCCTCAGCCATCCCCCAATCTCAATAACGCCACAATCACCTTGCAACCAATCTCTACCTAGAAGCACCTAGATCATTGACCCTACCAGTGTCGATTATCCTATACCGGCAGCAGTTCTCTAACCGTGGTTGGTTACTCAGTGATCGCCATCGGTCACTGTGACTTATACCCCAAAACCCTTTTGTTCGACTATTTGCCACCTAACAACCCCAAATCTAGCATGGTTTATCCCTATAACTCAACCTGAACGTATCAACGACCAGTAATTGAACAAACAACGTGATGCTTTATTATTGATAGTTTAGTTTCTATTGCTTTGTAACGAGAAACCTAAATCATGATTTTGCAATAGCTTTCTATATTATCATTTGTGTTAAATCGTATTAAAAGGGGAACTGACCACCTTCGAAAGGAATTTTTTACATTTCCTGGGCCTAAGGCAGATCCCTCATTTGTTGTCTAATTAAAATCTTGTGGTCTTGTATTCTTACTTGCAGGTAGTCCTTCCAAGACAAAAAGGAGTTCTTCGCAGTCGATCTGATCTCTCTCTACGGTACGCACACACCATCTCAACATTCAACAGGTATTCCTCCTAGCCCTAACCCTTATCTGTTTCTCGAAGGAATGATAGGATAGAAGCAAGTCTATTCTGCAGAGCCGAAACATTCCATGCAAAATAGCATAAACGTAAAATAATCCAATATCCTTGGTCAAGTGGGCCCTTTCTCTTCCTTGGAACAGAGGTAGTTTCAACACCACAAGATAATAAAAGCAATATCTAATATATTTATTCAGAAAATTTCCATAACATACTCAGTACATAACAGGAAAATAGATACTAACTGTTATAAAATGTATTACAGATTACCAACATCAACTAACTACTAAATTATTCTTCAAGGAGATGTCTATATAGAAATATTTGGTTACACATCATGCCAAAATTGTAGGCACTAAGTTGTTCCACTGACAACCCTATTAAAGTTCATTAAATCCTACGGAATTGCTAAAAAAAGATCCATGTTTATAGGTTGTCAAGGGAAAAAGTCTTCCATGACTACACGACAACTCCAGAATAGGACTCCTTGATTACAATTCCTAGCATTGGGAGTAAATTTCCACTATTATGCTATACATGTCACCACATTTCAATCACAAAGGTGATTAGTGGGAGGTTATACAATTAACAAGTTACATGAAACAAATCAAGAGAAATGCATTGAACTTACTAGAATATAACAATATAAAGCATCCCTTGCACTAATTAATCATGTTTAATGACAAATAAATAATCACATAGATGATATAAATAATTAAAATAATGCACTCATCACCTTACAATCCTATAAGAAAAAAACATAGGACAAAATAAAAAGTACCAATTTGAAGAATTATGGACCCCTATCCTTTCAATTGAGAAACGCTACGTACACCCTTTCCTCCTCACTTTGAATTCCCTAAGATTGATAAATATAGGGGTATATGTGATCCACGTGATCACGTTAAATAATTATTCATGGATTTCCAAGAAGTTATGCAAAACAACAACTATCTCATTCACTTGTTTCCATGGGGTCTTGCAAGACAAGATCTTGAGTGGTTTCTTCACATTCCTAAAGGTACAATTTTGACGTTTGCCAAGTTAACTTAAGGGCCATATTAAAGAATTGTTTTTGATGTTGAAACACTTCATTCAGGACATCATAGATAGTGGGGAAGTTGAAATGGATTCACCTGGACCCAAAAAAACTTCTAACAAAAATTTAGGAATTTTAAAGAGTTATTTCCTAAACATAAATAGGGGGATAAAAAGTTAGGTCAAGGCCAATCATCCTATAATAAAAATTATGATCACGTTGTTGCACGAAAAAATCATCCTTTCGATTTCCTTATCAGATATGTTTACCCTATTAATGAGAAATTGAACACTATTAATTTAATTAAGACACAAGTGTGTACTGTGGCAACATGGCATGCTCATCTTATTATCCTAGAACCTCTTTTTCCTACTCCTTTAGATAGTCACTATTATCTTCTCGAGAATATTGAGAATACTACTACAAATATTTCCATCTTGGATCTTATTTAAGATATCCAACGTTCATAAGGAAATCCTTTACAAAACCCTTCTGAGGTCGGGAGTTTCTATGGATATTGATCTTACGTGCTTTCAAGCCTTGGTTACATAGCTTGCTCCATCTAAACACATTATTTGTAGCCATAATTATATTCTAATGGATGATCATACCCACTATATCCCTTTATATATAGAGGTTATTGTGACTCGTAAAAATATTTACAGATTTCTTGTGGAAAATGGATCTAGCTTTAATATATGTACCTTAAAACTAATTAGACAGCTGGGACACACCGATGTAGAATCTGAGCCTAATGTCATCACCATTAAGGCTTATGATAATGCAAAGTGATAGTCAATAAGTATGATAAATTTTCCTATGAAAGTTAGACCTAATAATAATGATACCTAGCTCCATGTCTTGGACTCGTAACTTACCTACAATATGCTCCTTAGTTGTCCATGGATTCATGCCATGTAGACGGTGCCTTAAAATTTCCATCAATGTATTAAATTGTACCATGAAGGAAAAAAAACTTACCATTCTTGGGGACCTATAACCATTTACACATTGTAGAGCATTATCTGGTTGTTTCCCTACTATATATGAGTGTCCATCTATAGAGATAGTTGTGGAAGCTCAATCTAAGGTCCTTGCCTCTTGCATTTATCCTGATACACTGTCCCCACGTAAATATGGTGCTTCCACATTTGTTTCCCCATTTTCTACATGGGACATGAAGGTCCTCCCTACTAGATACAAAAAATATAACCTCTAATAGGCCCTCCTTATCTCCAATCTACGCCTATCACCAAAAACACATGGTATGCCTAGCTATCAGCCTCAACCATCATGAGAACATTGCAACATTGACACTTTTATTTTAGGTGGAATTTTGGTGTACAAGAAAATGTTAGATACTTCTATATCCTAGTCTCCTACCAATGTGATGGATTCTTTCTATCAGGATCCAAAACATGCCATCCCTAATAAGATGATGTATGTCATGGGATATCAAGGATCTGAACATGGTATCGATGAATAGGGTGTGCTAGAACCTCTTCCAATACCACATACAAAGATGGAAAATTATGCCATTGGAATTCGACCATATGGGTCCCATTCTTCAGAAGTCAAAGATACTTCTTGTGAGCATGATGATAGTTCTTCCAATTATGACAACAAAATAGATTCCCACTATAGTCTCTATGAATACCTTACCTTTACCAACCTATTTCTTGACACCTCTACCTTCAACATATCTCCTACTACTCCAGAGTTAAGCCTCATTCACCCATCCCTTGTGAATTGGGACCAAAAACAACACGTACCAATTGAATTATTCCAGAATGATGAAGTAATTTGTGAATTTATGGGTCTACGAGATGATATTTGTATTAGTGATCACAAGAAGATGATTATCTATTGATCTTGACATATACACGTACTTTGGGGAGGAGGTTGAGTTCTGTGGTCAAAAAAATCACAAAGAGAATGAGGGAAAAATAAATTCCAAAAAATTCTTGTCAAAAGAATAAATCCAAGTCTCATAGTGAGGATGGATACAAATAGTGACCACTCTATGGGTGAAAATATCATCAAGATGCCCTTAGAACAAGATCTCAATCTCCCCCCTGTTCCTACATGTATGGAAGATGGATCTAAACTACTAGTGGAGGAGATTATTAATATAAATATTGACACCAAATATAAGCCCAAATTGGTTAAGTTGGGAGATTCCCTCTCAACACAATAAAAAAAGACTTTTTTCATGCTCCTTTGTGAATTCCTAGATGTCTTTTCTTGGTCATACACTGAAATGCCTGGATTGGATCCTTATTTAGTAGTAAATAACTTGGTTGTGCACAAATCTACTAAACCAATCAAGAAAAAAATTATGAAAAATGCAACCCCACGTGGTCATTTTGGTCAAGGATCTAGAAAAATTGTTATCATTAGAGTTCATTAGACCTATTGACTACTCAGAGTGGATATCCATCATAGTACCTGGGAAAAAGAAACCCATTGATATCAGAATTTGTATAGATTTTAGAGACACTAATAAAGCATGTCCAAAGGATGATTTTGGCTCAATGTTATTTGAATCAAAAAGAAAAATCAAAAATAAAAATCCACTCAATTTTCAATTTCTATGATTTTGGCTCAATATTATTTGAATCAAAAAGAAAAATCCATCTATTATATTAGGCGCACGTTGATTGCTTATGATCTCAACTATCCACAAATTGAAAAGGCTTTCTTGGCTATTTTTTTTTCATTCCAAAATCTTGATCACTATCTTTTTGAATAATAAGACCAAGATCATATCTAGAGTTGACCCACTTAAATATCTCTTATCAAAACCCACACTTACTAGGAGGATGGCTAATTGTATCATCTTACTAAGTGAATTTGATATAGAGTATGTTAGACATAAATCAGTCAAGGGAAATGTGATTCTAGATCAACTAGTTGAAGCCCCTTTACTTGGAACTGGACCATTGAGTCTGGATCTATCATACGCTTCTATGATGTATATTGAGGAATCTATCATATGGAAGATATATTTTTATGGGTCCTTTACTTTCAATGGCTCCGAAGTAGGTGTTATTATTATAACCCCTAGAGGTGATTTAATCCCTTAGGATTTCAGACTTGGTTTCCAATGTACTAATAATATAACTAAGTATGAATCCCTCATTATAGGATTAAAAGATGTTATCCACTAGAATATCAGACAATTCAAGGCCATAGGTGATTCTAAATTGATCATCAAGCAAGTCACTAATGAATATAAGGTCAAGGATGAGAAACTCATCCCTTACAAAAAACTGGTGGATATTTTGAAAGAATTCTTTGTGAACATTAACTTTCAACAGGTAACCAGAGGATAGAACCATTCATTGGATGTCATAGATACAATTGGATATTTTTTACGCATTCCACCAAGGAATAATTGTATGCCTTTCTTTGTGGATCATCTGACGGTACCTACATATGACATGTTGGAAACTTGCTTGGTATGTGAAGTTGTTGATGCCTTTTGCATGGTACCTTGACATATCTAAATACCTACAAGATGGAAACTTCCCTCTTGATATTACCAATTACAAAAAATGGAATCTCATCCAACACATAGCTCACTGCACCCTACTTGGGGGAACCCTCTATCAAATAGGATATGATGGGAATATGTTGCACTATTTAAACTCAAAAGAATCCATCCTCACAATCAAATAGGTACACAAAGGAATCTGTGGGGTGCATACTAGTGGAATGGACCTTGATAAGAAAATTTTGAGTCAGCTATTACTAGCCTACTATGGAAATTGATTGCTGTGAATATGTATAAAAATGTCTGTTGTGCCAAAAACATGGCAATCTAATACATGATCTAGCACAATCTTTGCAACCAACTACAACACCTTGGCCATTATCCAAATGGGGAATTGATCTCATACAAAAGATCACTCTAACTTCCTTAGATGTCCACAATCACATTATAACAACTACTGAATATTTCACTGAATGGGTAGAGGTTTTTCCTCTTACATATGTTACCAATGCACAAATTTCCAAGTTTATAATGAATTACATCATATACCACTACAAAATCCCTTCTATCATTTTTGTTACATAAAATTTTACCTTGGGTGTTTTATTAATGTGTCAAGGGGGTAAAAATTAGCTTAACCTCAATATGGCGGGGTTTGTAAGATACCCATGGATGTGGGTGGATGATGTTCTATGTTGCACTCTGTGAAGAATGGATTAAACTTCTTTTTATTGCAATTAAACCTGAAAATCAAAGACACTAGAAAAAATGAAATTATAAAAGTATATGACACATTTCCTGGCAAAGGCTAGTCCCTAAAAGTCAATGGAATTCCTCAAAAGGATTTCAACCAGTGTTTAATAAATTAATTTGTCGATGATAAAATAAATTGTAAATAAATGAATAAAAATAAATTATTTGAGCTAATAGATAATGAATGATTAAGGAAATGCTGTGAATAAATGGCACTTACCCTATTCCAAAAAACTTATAAGACTTAAAATATGATATCACTAGATATGAGAAGGTTGTGGTTGATGATTTTGTTGATGATGAAGCTTTGGATTTGACAAAAAACCAACCTTTGATGTTTTGACAATAACTTGAGAACCATAGATTTGTTTTACAAACCAAAAAATGTGTCAGAAAGATGAATTAAATATCTTTCCATTGATGTAGAGAATCATGGGATATTAGGGATGAATTGCTAGTGATTGAGCCAATATTTGGAAATTTTGGCAATCGCCCATGATTGCTGTAAAAATGTACAAGATGATAATGTACGAGTACAGGACTCAAAAGGAATGTTAGAAATGTCGATATAAAATTATAAATGATGCATAATAATGTAATAAATCAAGGGAAACCACTTACCTTGCACAATTTTGAGAAATAAGGAATAGAACGTGATATTATCCGAGAGAGGAATATTGTTGATGTAAGAAGACTGATGATGTGATTCTACACATTTGAATGACGTTCGAAGACGCTTTGAATTTTGTTTTAATGATCTCTAGCTTTGTGAGAGGTCTATGATGCAAGAAGAATACAATATGAAGTCCTCAAGTCATTTCCACAATCCCAAATGGAGGTCTGGAGCCCGTATTTATAGTGTTAATAGGATAGTATCATTGGATATTTGGGGAACCGCCGACGATTGTAGGAATTTCAAGTTTGGGAGGATAAAACTTCTATTTTGATACTAGGTGGTTAGGGATCTAGGGGAATCATATCTAGATAAGTTATAGAGGTTGAGTGGGAGGTTTAGAGGTGGATGGGGGTAGCTAGGATAGGGTAGGGATAAATTATAAGTTTTACCATATTAATTTAGTCCAAACTAGTGGAGAGTAGGAGGTGGTTAAAGGGATAAGTTAGAGGTGTTTAACATATTTTTAGAAGGTTTAGTTAAAACTAGTTGTAACTGGTGAGTTAGGATGAGTGAGGTGTAAAGATAGGTTAGATGTGATTAGGATAATACAGTTAGAGAGTTTAGTTAAACTAGTTGTAACTAGTGAGTTAAGATGAGTGAGGTGTAGGGATAAAATTAATTAATTAATTAATTATTGAGAGGGGTGATATGACCTAGGAAATGTGATGTCATTTAATTAATAAATGGATGGTTAGGTTTAATTAAGCATATAACCTAAGATGAAGACTATGTTAATGTGTTGATGGATGTGGATTTATGTGAGTATGGAAACAATGGTGATGTTGATGTTTTAATAAATACGAGGGGTGAGATATGATAATGAAGGGTACTAGTGGATGCCAACACTGGAATTAGCAGTGCTAATTTTAGGTGTCTACTTTTTACCCTTTTTGTTGAGTGGTTTTGAAACAAGCCACAAGAAAAAAATGAGATGTGATAGATAAATGTGAAAGGATTACATGATGAGCTTATCCCCTTCAAACTAGGGATTGATGGAAAAGAGAATCAATCACGAGATTGAAAGAGATAGATGGAAAGATGTAAGGATAAAGTGATTCCCCAGGGCAAGGTAAAAATAATATGGGTTTCATCATAAAACCAAGTGATAGGGGAACTAAAGGGTTCATGTCCTATAGACATATGAATTTTAATGATGGAAAAAATGTTTTGACAAGGTCAAATGAACAAGAATTGATGTTGTCACAAAGGTGGGTTTAGGAGGTCAAGAAGTCAAGTGATAGGAGAACCAAAGGGTTCATGTCCTATAGACATATGACTTAACGGAAAAAATATGATATGATGATTTGAAGAGGTCAAAGGACCAAAAATAAATTTTTCCACAACAATGGGTTTACAAGACTGGGAAGTTAAGTGATAGGGGAACCAAATGGTTCATGTCATATAACTTTTCATGAAGAAAAAAATGTTTTGACAAGGTTGAAGGACCAAGAATTGATGTTTCCACAAAGGTGGGCTTACGAGGACTAGATGGGGTGCCTGATAGTAATCGAGGGCATAATGCTGGAGGAGACGTTCTATGTGATGTTTTAGAAATAACAATATAATGTCGAGATATGCTTAATATTGTGTTGATGTATGATGTTTATGTGATTAATATATTTTGGGAGGTTTTTTGGTAAATGTTGATGTGCAAGTGTTGACAACTATTAAAGAGATTTAATGTTTTGTCATAAACATGGTCAAGGATGAAATGTGGATTGATTTATTTATATTAGTTTTGATACATATATGATGGAAAACAACATACTGAAATAAATTGCACTTTTGGCCTTTACAACAAATGTTAACAGATTATTATCAATGGGTAGTCACACTTAGGATTTTGGATATAGATGATAATGAGATGTATACCTACTTAGGACATGAGAAGGGTTGACATATGTAGGTCATGTGGTAAAATAGGGTTATCCTTTCAAAGTTTTCATAGGGAAATTCCCTAGTTTCACATTTCTAGTTTTTGATGCAAACTGATCAATACAGGTAGTTTGCTATGATGGGAAAGCTGATTGATGTGGGAAGATTTCCTATGATGCTTTGAATTTTGGATTTTTAAAGGATGATCGATGTAGGAAGTATTTTACATGGGTATCCATCCTTTGAGGGTATGGTCTACATTTTTTATTTTTGACTTTTGATTTTTATAGAGACGACCGTCCTTCGAGGGATCCGTCTATGATTTTGACTAGTATCTGTCCTTCAAGGGATCAATTTTTTTTTTTACAATATGACATTTGAATAGCTGTCCTTTGGGGCATTAGTCTATTGATTTTGAATTTTATAGGAAGCATCCATAGATATTTTTGATTTGATTTTTAGTTGAGGGAAAGACCCTAATAGGCCATTTCAAGGAGGGGAAAAAAGTGTGTACACAAACTACACATGCATGTCCCAAAAAATGTCTTTGGTTGGTAGACAAGGTGGATGGATGTAATGATTGTGGGGTTCCTGATAAAGAGGAACTAATCCATGTGAAAGATGTGATGAACAGATCTGTGGTGCTCATATTTAAAGTGTATTTAGGATGCTAACGGAAAACCACATGCTTTCAAATCATTATGATGATAAAATGTCTGGCTAATGATGGAATAAGACCTTTTATGTGACTACTGACATAATAATCGATGTGTTAATAGTAGAAAGGCCATAAGTGCAAGACATTTAAGCTTTCCCCATGCTATATGGATTGATCTAATTAATGGAAAACATTCCATGTTTACTCCCGAAGTAATGACATTTTGATTGTATTGACGTGATAGGTTGGTGATGATGTGTTAAAGGGAAGGTATGTAAGGTAAGAATTTTGAAGTCTCAGTAGATAGGATACTTCCCAACATAATACTGTGGATAGAAATGAAATGTGTTAAAATGAATGATGTCCTGAGGATGATATAATTTTTTGTCTTGATTAAGTGAGTGTATGGTAAATAAAGGACCCTTTGACAAAGGGGCTGTGGGAAATTTGGATGGGGCATAAGAGGAAAATTGATAAAGAGGGGTAGATGAAAAGGGTATTTTTTTTTTCATTTTATTTGTGTATGTTGATTTTGGGTTCACATATGCGGGTGAATTATACTAGTTTGAGATAAGGGACCTTCTCTAGAAGGTGATGGGAAAATGCATAAGGAAGGTTTGTCAAGATTTGGTTGAGGATGAACCCTTGGTTCTAAAATTTTTTATGAAGACGTTATCAGTGGCTTAGGCATATAAATTGATGAGGTTGATAGAAATTAAAGGGAAGGTGTGGATATTTATGAGGTCGAGATACCTTTAATAGAATATTATAATGAGATTGAGGGACCTTAATTGGAAGGTGTTAACAAGATTGAGGGAAATTTAAGGGAGGGTGTTAATGAGAATAATGATCCCTCAAAGGAAGGTACTGATGAGATTGATGGATCATCAAAGGAAGGTGCTAATGAGATTAATGGGCCTTCAAAGGAAGGTACTAATGAGGATAATGGTCCTCCAAAGGAAGGTGCTGACGAGATTGATGGACCTATAAAGGAAGGTTTTAACAAGATGTCTAACGAAGGCTTACTGATGATAGAATAAGGATGTCTTCCTAGTCCTATAGATGTTGGTGAGGAAATTGACGAGTGTGATTATGGCTTAGGATGGTCCTCTTTTCAAGTAAGATCATTGATAAGGAAGATTCTTTGGATTATAGCTTTAAGTGTTTTACAACTTTCTGTCTTATTCCCTGAGCATCTATGATAGGCACAAGTTTTGTCTTAATTATACCAGGAAGGTTTTTGAGTATGAAGATGGGCCATTTTGATTAGTGGTAATGTGATAAGAGAGGCTTGCATGGGTCTACCAAGTATATCAATGTAAGTCCCTTTTGGGGGATTTGGATTAATGTATTTTGACCTTGGCTTATGAGAGCACTTAAGAAGACATGTCTTATTTTGGATTGGGATAGATCAGTGGATGTTGTATAGTGTCGGAACATGATAGGGACATTGCGAGGTCGATAAGAGGGATAATATGACCCAAGAAAGGGATAAAATGTGTGATTGATAAGATTGGATGATGGATGAGGTCTTAAAATAAAGGAGGAGGGATGATTGATGGATGAGATAGGGTTTGATTGTGTGCCATGATATTTTTCTAAAGGATGGGGTCCCAAAATTGATGGTAAGGGTGGAACCGTAAACTTGATAGATTTAGATTGTGATAAAGGATCAGGTCCTAAAATGGATGGTAAAGGTGATACCTTAGATGGCATGTGCTTAAATTTTTTAGTATTGATTTTAGGTAAATGAGGGTGTTTTATGACGGATGATGAGGATGAGGTGGCGAATGTGATTGTTTTTTATTTCGTAACATTTACATTAGATAGAGAAGAGGGACTTGTGTCAAATGACAAGGAGGAGGCTATGAGTATGATGGTATTTGACTATGTAGTGTTTTATTTAGGGAAATTTTCCATGATGGAAGGTAGGTGAGTATCTGGGGATATGATTGGGTCTAATTTGGATGAGGGAGGTGTTATTTCTAGACATGATTGAGGTGGATTACGTGATTTTTCTAGTTTTTTGATTAATTAAATAAGTGATTGAATATCAATATCTTCAATTAGAAAGGATTCTTAAGTAATGACTTCAAAAGTGAAGTCAAAGGGTTGTGCCAAGGTTATTAATGACTGGACAATGGAAATGGGTGATATCAATGCGTGAGAATCATCGAAAAGAGGATCCATTGATTCTAAGTTTTTAGGAGAAAGCTTTGACGATGAACGATTCTTCTTATACAGAAGATCACATGTAATATTGTTGATGATGTAGCTCAAGGGATGTGTAGCATTTATAGGGACTGAATCTATCAAAGGTGTTGGGTTAGGAAGACAATTAATGTCATCATGTGTGGTAGTTTTATCTAAATAGTAGAAAGATCTTGGGGAATCAGATAAAACATGTGTAGTCTCATTATAATCATAGGAAGACATAGGGGAATCAAATGTAATGTGTGTAGTATTATCTAAATCATAGGAATACCTAAGGGAATCAGATGAGACATGTGGAGATTGAGGATCGAGATGGCCTTCTTTGAGGGCTTCGATTTATAACTTCATAGACATGGTGAAATCTTTGTCGAAGGTGCATAATGTATGGATTTGAAGGGTGGATGATATGTGATGGGAACATGATCGGGTAAAAAAATTGATTAATTCTGACTGTAGGAGTAAAAAAGACAATTGATTGATAGTTCTCTTCCATCTAGTGAAAAAGTCTTTAAGGGATTAATGTTTGGATTGTTTTATGGTAAAAGGTCATAAATGGAGATTTTGCAAGTGATATTTATAGCGAAGTGATTAAGAAACAACATAGCTGACTATTTGAAAGAGACCAAACAATTCTAAGGAAGGGAATTATACCAAACCAAGGAAAGTCCTGCTAGTGACATAGGAAAGGTTATATGAAGGAGATATTGATTGTGGAGGATGAGATGAATGTATAAAGGATAGTATGTGCTGCTGAGGATCCTCCTGGCCATGGAATATGGTAAATTGAGGAAGTTCCCAATGTGGAGGATAGGGATTATATGGTACTAACGGATAGATGGGTTCTTTACAAACCTCATCATAAGTGAGGAATTATTTAGATCCTTTAGTAGAGGTTTCTAAATTTTCTAATTTGTTTGACAAATCTTGTATGGAATCATTTGTAAGATTAAATTCCGAGGAATTGATGAGAGAGTGTGATTGATTTGATTGATGAAAATGTGAAGTAGGATGGTTTGTTAATATATGGGCTTGATGCAGAGATTTATGAGGGGTAAATTGAGAGGATATTGTTTGTGAAGTGGGTTATGATAAAGGGATGTTGGTAGATGTGGAAAAATGTTGAGTATGTTGTTGTTTTTGGATAAGAGGAGTTGATTGAACCTGAGTAGGGATATATGTATGGATTTGAGATGTCTAATGTATTAAAAATGGGATTGAAGTAGATATGGGTTGATTAAATGAAAGATGGGGGGTTTTGAGAACATGATGATATTGTGATGAAGAAGAGGATGTTAGAAAGACCACTTGATGAGATACATAGGAAATAGAATGAGAAACAATAGTTTGGTTTTGAAGAGTAGTCATAGGTTTGTTGGATGGGATTAATGTAGGATTTTTGAATTGGATACGAGGTAGAAGTTCCACAGGTAACATAAGATGGATTAGACGACTCTTGGAATATGTCAGAGCTAAATAAAGTTGAATGAGATGTGATAGGTTGATAAAATGGATTATAATGTTGTACTGGTGTAGATAATGATGCATACATATTTTTTGAGATTAAATCATGAAATTGCTAGAAAAAACACACAATTTTGTAATCAATAAAAAGAAACTAAATGGAAGGATTTATAAACAAAAAATAAACAAGTAGAATAAATTTTATATTTTCTTGATTTAATTAAGAAAAGCAAAATGTGAAAAAATAGATGATGGGTCCTAGGAAATGACAAGCTATGACTTGTTTCAGGTATGTTTATGGGTAGCATCCTCGATATACCTGAAGGTATGTAAGGCAAAACTCTGTACTAATGTAGGTACATGTGTGTATATTGGAGCCTACCCCTTCACTTCATGGTCTCGCTATAATAAGGGAGTTAGGTGCTGAGCCAATATATACCAAAAGACAAGATATTATACTTAGCCAGAACACCGAGTTGGTTTCCCTATTGGGTGAAGAAATCCCAATTGGTTTCACCTAGGTGGGAGTTGTTTGAATGTGTTTTTGATTTTTAAGTGATTTGGTTATGTGTGGGGAAGGATAAGTGAATGCAACAAATTTTCCTCCTAATTAAAACCATATGATCAAGAAGTATGAAATAGTTTGTTTTAAGATGCAAAATTAAATTTTTATTTAGATGAGAACAATAAAAAAAATGCAAAACCAAAACCAAAATAAAGGCTCTAAGACTTACTGTGAGAGAGATCCTATATTTTTATTTCAAATTTTAGCAATTTTATGAAACACACAATTTAGAAAATCTAGAAAACAAGCCTCTCAGCTAGAATACTCTGCAACTAGATTAGAATAAAAAAACACAAAAATAGAAAGTAAGAAACAACAAATAGATTGTGAGATTATAAGAAAACTACATGGAGAAATCACAGGCAATTTGGATAATCGTAGGTGATTGAGATAATCATAGGTGATTACTAGAAAATTAAAATAATGAACATTCTATTGATAAAATGAAGTAGAATAAGAAGGGACAAGGTCCTAATGAGCGTGCCAAAATGTTTAGGATAAATATTACAAGTTTGAACAAATGTTTGCAAGCAAGCTGATAAGACATTCCAAACCTTGATAGGGCCGGGTTTCTATGATACCCGTGGATGTGGATGGGTGATGTTAGATGTTGTGCTCCATGAAAGAATAAATCAAGCTCCTCTCATGTGAATGAATATGTAATCATAGAAACTACACAAGATGGGATTAAATATATTTATGGTGGATTTCTTGACAAAGGCCAGTCCCTGGAAGTCAATGGACTTCCTTGTAAGGGTGTCAATCTGCTTTTAAGAAATTAATTTGGTGATGATAAAATAAATGATAAAAAATGAATAAAAATAAATGATTTAAGCTATTAAATGATGAATTATTAAGGAAATGATGTGAATAAAAGGAACTGACTTGATTCCAAGTAACTAATAAGATTGAAAATATGATATTACCAGATATGAGAAGGCTATGGATGATAATTTTGTTGATGGTGAAGCTCTGGATCTAACAAAAAACCAACTTTTGATGTTTTGATGATAGCTTTTGAACCATAGCTCCATTTTACAAACTAAAAAATGCTCCCGAAATATGACTTCAAGATATTTCTAGTGATATAGATAATCACATGTGATTATGGATGAATCACTGTTGATTGAGAAAATATATGGTGATTTTGGAAATCACCAATGATTGCTGTAAAAATGTACAAACCGATAATGGATGAGTATGGGACTCAAAAGAAATGTTAGAAATGTTAGTTTAAGTTTAGAAATGATGCATAATAATGTAATGAAGAAAGGGAAACCACTTACCTTGCATAATTTTGAGAAATGAGGAACAGAAGGTGATATTACCTGAGAGAGGAAGATTGTTGATGTAAGAAGATTACTAATGTGATTCTGAACATATGAAAGATGTTCAAATATGGTTTAACTATTGTTGAATGATCTATAGCTCTGTGAGAGGTATATGATGCAAAAATAATACAAAATCAAGTACTTAGGTCACGCACACCTGACATTCAATTTGAAATGGAGGCCTGAAGCCCGTATTTATAATGTTAATAGGAGAGATTTTCTGGAGATTTGGGAAATCACCGGTGATTACAGGAAGTTTGAGTTTAGAGGATAAAACTTCTATTTTGATCTTAGGTGGTTAGATATTTAGGGGAATCATATCTAGATAAGTTAGAGAGGTTGAGTGGGATCTTTAGAGGTAGACTAGGGTAGCTAGGAGAGAGTAGGGATAAATTAGAAGGTTTCCTAGATTAATCTAGTCTTAACTAGTGAAGAGTAGGAGGTGTTTATAGGGATAAGTTAAAGGTGTTTAACATATATTCTGAAGGTTTAGTTAAACTAGTCGTAACTAGTGAGTTAGGATGTGTGAGGTGTAGAGATAAGTTAGAGGTCATTGGGATAATATATTTATAAGGTTTAGTTAAACTATTCATAACTAGTAAGTTAGGATGAGTGAGGTGTAGGGATGAAATTAAATTAAATAATTAATTAATTATTGAGAGGGGTGATATGACCTAGGAAATGTGATGTCATTTAATTAATAAATGGATGGTTAAATTTAATTAAGCATATAACCTAAGATGAAGAATATTTTAATGTGTTGATGGATGTGGATTTATGAGAGTATGGAGATGATGTTGATGTTGATGTTTTAATAAATATGAGGGGTGAGATATGATAATGAAGGGTACTAGTAGATGTCAACACTGGAATTAGCGGTGGTAATCTTTGGTGTCTAAAATTGTATCTAACAATGGTAAATATTTAAAGAATAATCAAGTGAAGACATTGTGCCAATGCTTCCAAAATGCACTCAAGGAAATGGAAAAGTAGAATCCTCAAACAAGAATCTTGTTTGTATCATGGAGAAAATGGTCAGAAAAACTAAACGTAACTGAAATATTTAGATCCATCCCACCCTTTGGGATTATAGGACATCTATCCACACACCAACAGGTACAACTCCATATTCCCTTATTTTTGGAACAAAATGCATATTTCCCCTTGAGATTGAGCTTCCTTCTTTGTGCATATCCTTGAGAGATTATGTGGAAAAAGAGGAAGACTATAAAGTGTTTAGGCTGGAAGAGTTGGAGCTATTGGATGGAAAACACCTCCATGTATTGGATCACCTAAAATTGTATCAGAATCGAGTATGCTAGAGCTATAAAAATGCATCATACCTTGTACATTTGAGGTAGGAGATATTTTAAAGGAAAATTAGTTCAACACCATGAAATATCATGAGAAGAAAGGAAAATTTGAACCTACCTAGTTAGGACCATATTTTGTGGTGACTAAGTTTGGTTTAGGTGCATATAAACTTGCCTATCCTAATGGTGATGAAATTTGGGAACCCACGAATTCCATGCATCTCAAATATTTTTTTTCTTAGGCATGTAGATGTATAAACAATCAAATAAGTATAAAAATTAAAAACAAAGCAACAAAAAAGTAAAGAGAAATAAATTCATCCAAGGGTGAAAACCACACAATGGTGGTACTTTGGACAAGTCCCTTTGTGAAAGCCAGTTTTTGATGCCATAGGAGGATTCGTTGTTCAAAATCATATCACACATAGGGGCATGATCGATTCTTCCTAATCTAGTACAATGAATTTATTTTATATCCTTATGAGCCTATCCTTTTTGGCTTTGATCTATCTGATCCTATTCCATACATCTTCTTTTTCTTGTCCATAGTTTTGGAGAAATTTTAGAAAAAATAAAAAAATTTAAAATAAGAATCACCAACACAAACCCTAAAAAATATAACACCGTCTCGAAGAAATACAAAAACAAAAAAAAAAATATTTTGAAAACATCCCACAAAAATAAAGTAGTAATTCCTTACTTTGTTGTTTGTTTGTACATAATTTTGCTTTCTTTTTTGTAATACATTGTATGTTATCTTACACATTTTTCTACATTATTTTGTTCTTTAATTTATCAGATTAAGTCTTGCTTTAATTTGTTGTGAAGTTCATTAGATTGATTCTTGTTGTTGAGAGATAGACAAATTGCCACTAATTTATTAGAATATTAGTTCATTTATAACTTTGGCGTGGGTTAATTAATTCTTGTACATATTGGGTATGTTGGTTTTTCTATTTATTTTTGTAAATAGCTATGTTATTGCGTTATTTAACATGTGTATATATTGGATTTGATTAACTGTCTCCTATGCTTGTGTTCTTTTATTGTACATTGTTTGTATATCATCACATCTAACATCATATCATCAATAAAAATACTAAGTTACATCATCATAAAAATGAAAACACACAATTATGCTAGGATAACATCATATCGTATGATCAATGGGGCAATAGGGACTATTTTTATACCCCCCTCACCATGACAAAAAATAAGAACATGGAATGAAAATGCTATCTCATAAATCAAAATGCAATATCATCGACTGTCCATTATCATAACATATCAAAAACTTATATGTCCATATATAAAAGTGTCACAATATACATCAGATATGAAAATAAACCATCACGGGAATGGATCAAACACATGTGCCTTCATCTCGAGGTATAAAAAAACATACATATACATCCGATAAAAAAATGTGCCTTCACCTCGAGGCATACAAAAAAAATGATACATGTATATAATCCATATACATAAAGGAGTCAACCTTGAATCTCACCTACACCAGGACTTCCTATCCTGTGACTGGAGCTACCCAATCTCTCTCTAACTAGGTGGGGGCATTTGACTCGGTTGGGGAAATCTACACTAATCTAGCTGATCTAGAGCATATATGTGACCTCGTCCATCCATTATATGTGAGATGAATATAGGAGACAACCCTTTGTGCTTCTGGAAATACATCATTATACAAATCCCTATAATATTCAACCTCACTTGAGGCAGCCGAAAAATCATATACTATATATCTAGGGATGACCCATACTAATCACTGAAATGCATCTTGCTCTATTATAATCTGAGCTATGTCCACCTGTAGCTGAGTCCTCTCAGTTGTCTACTGTTCCCTCTTTTCAGTGAGTTGATCTCACTTTACTCTAGCTTGTTGTAACTACTTCCTAAGGGAAACCTGCTTTATGGACCCTTGCTCAACCTACCTTTGTAGGGTCTATACTATAATAAACGTTATATCTCCTCATAACATAGCCATTTCCCTATGTATCTACAAAGTGACCATTGATGGCCCAACTAATCCTGGTATAAATCTATTTCTTGAGACTTGTATCTATAGCTTTGGTGGCCCTTGTGTGACCCCCACTCCATCCCACATCACCACCATGACCTATACCACCACTTAGAATATATACTATCAGGGTGATGATGGAACATGTAAACCCACATGATGATGTAATCCCTATAGTGGAACCTATTGTATCACTGGTACTTGTTGTGTTGACACTGGTAAACCTTGTACTGGTATCTGTTGTATCCATGGTATAGCCTGCACGATGATCCCTGATATATGGGAGGAGGATTTTGTGGTGGATCCTGCTATCCTGATGGACCCTGTGGTTGTAACTATAATTGTGGCTGGCCCTAGCCCTATGCATGTACTCATGCCTCGGTGGCCTTAGCCTCCTACTAGCCTAATCATGCCCTATCTTGCAATGTTAGGCCCCTAACTCCTACTATTTGCTGCCAATATACTAGCTGCTATAGCTTTCACTAGAATGGTGATGTACGGAGGCACCATTATCACATACTAATTTGGGTAGTATGTGGTGGTCCCTGGGTCCACTATTTATGCCTATCCATCCCATACCTATGAAATAACTCCATGAAAACTATGTAAAGCTATCCATGGTCATATACGGGGCCCAAAATCAAATGTCTTATGTACTAGGTGTGTATACCATTTCTCGTCCCCTAGGATACCCTGAATAGTATCAAGACGGTGTTGTACTTTGTCAATATGGTACCATTCTATGATATTTTTACAGTTGCCTATCAGGTAGTGCTCCACCTCTACGATCCTCATCTTTGCAGAATATTCATGCCATTGATATAAAAAATATGGTCTCTAGGTTATAATCCGTAACTAAAGGTCATCAAAGGCCTACTTGTAGTAGATAGTATATCCAAAGTGAGATTTAATATCATCACCCATTGGCTTGAAGACCATGCAGGATGGATCATTTGGAATTGTAACTCATAGAACACCAAGTGGGAATCCAGTCATGATATGATCATAGGTCCAAATCTGTAGAAGGATCATAGGACTAAGAATCCTCATCCCACATAGGCTATCAAATGTAAATCTCTGTATAAGTGGGCTAGTATGCACTAACCCCAGGTGAAGACCTCACCATCCATCAATCGGTGTGAAAATCCTATCAAACTAAGATGAAAGTATGTAGCAGTATTGTAAAGTTGTAAGTAGCTACTGAAAAGAGCCATAAGATACAGTGGAATCCATGCAAGCCCCTTAATCGTAAAACATATTTATAAGTAAACTGTCATACCTTGTTTGGGGCATATCCTCTCATAGGAATAGATTCTAGATATGTCATATAATTCACTCACGGTGTCCTCTGTAAATGACCACACTTACCTATATCAGCACTCAAATAATTCGATAAACATCCTCGAGGGTCACAACCATCTCTCCAATAGGTAGATGGAAAGTCTAGATCTCGTTGTGCCATCTCTCTGTTAAGGAAGTCAATAGGATATGATCTAACCTAATATGTGACAATTGTGTAATGTATAACATGCCTATCACCTCAAGTATGACAATAAAACTCCATTGCTCATGTCAGGTGAAGGTAATATCAAATTCCCATAGACATCTTTGGTGCTCCTACACATACAAATATTGTGGTATCTCTTGTAGATCACCCAAAATGGAAATAATTAACATCATTACCTCTAAATCATCTTCTAAAGTATTCTAATCACTCCTAAATTCATTTAATCACTTCTCAAAATCTTCTAAATTCCTATAAGGCCTTCTAAAAGGTCATAATCTGCACTAGGGCACTTCTTTCTACACTAGCACATATCCTTTCATGCTATTCCACCTCATTTTAATGCTCATTCCCTCATTAAAATGCTAGCACATCTCATGCAAGCATTCCTATTTTCATGCTCGTGCTCCTACTTTCACACTAGTATGTGAGATGACCTAAATGAAAAAATAGTATAACTCTTTTGTCGCTATTTTAATGCTATCACATGGCCTTTATGCTAGTGCACCCAAATATGTGCACTAGTGTTAAAAAATGAATTTCTAAAGCTAAAAACAAGTAATAAATGCACTCAAATTAAAAAAAAATTGTGTTACTTACTAGGGAACCATCTAGTGGAAACCTCTTGTAATCTCAAAATCATTCTGCACAATGTGTGCAGTCCTGAATTTTCACCATCTCTCTCAAAAATCAAAGAAAAAATCTCTCAAAAAGGTAATAAAGTATATTAGCACAAATGGGTTGCGATGGAATTTACTCCTTCCACCCTGCTATTTATACCCTCCCATCCCTAAGTCTTCATTTTTATTACCTGGTAGGGACCATGTTACTAACTTGTTCCTCTATTTTCTTCCCACCACGTACTAGCATTTCATTATGATTATTATTTTAATTAAATTGTCATTTTTACTCATATTTTTGCTTCCTAGAGACTTTTTCTTCTCCATGGGGCATATTTTTTCTTACCAGTGATTTTTTTCAGTGTACCATAGACATATTCATTCTTATATATCACATTCTTCCTAAAATTTAAAAAATCCAAAAAATGGTAATATTCACAAAAATCTAAAAAATTGGTAAAAAAACATTTCAAAATTGAATCTTTCACAAGACACAATGTCCTCAAACATAAAAAATTATCCTAAAAAACATATTTCTTTATTTCTTGCCTTTTTTGCTTTTGACAGGTAGATCGTTTTGATCTACCTCCATTAACAAAGATGGTTTGCTTGTTATGTCTATATTCCCTTTCACAAACAATTTCTTGGGGCAGTTTCATAAGGCCCGATTGTTTTCTCTTAGGACTTCTATGTCCTCTGTTTATTCACCTCACATATATCCTTTCTTGGGGTACCATTTTAAACCCTTGTCATATAACACAAACATTTGGGAACTAAAGCTAGATAAAAAAAATATTGGTACAACTATCTTGAATGTTTTTTGTTTGAGAATGTTTGTCTATGCCTGTTAGTTTGCTTATCTTCTTGTTTATTTTCTCATACGGCATTGGTTCTTATATTTTTCTTTGAGTCAATATTTTAGCATTAAAAAAAGGCAATATTATGGCTTTCATTTCATTTTACACTTTTTTTACATTTTTATATCAAATAAAAAGTTACTCATGGACCGATGGTTTATTGATCATGTAACAATATGATGATAAAGAGATGCTCCTAAGCTAGCTGCTATTTTTTTTAATTCCATGTGCCTATATAAACCTTCTACTAGTCATTTTCCACATTTTCTTTCATAACACCTGGGGTAATAGGGATTATATTTATCCCCCGTCCACACTTGTTTCTTCTATCTATTGAAACACATAATTTTATTTCCCAATCATTCCAATTTCACATAAGACTACTAGGTTCATTTTGCATCTTCGGTTTCCTTCTTCTTTTCAATCTTCGATCGGCCTCTTCTATCACCCCATTGACACTCGAGGGGGCATCCTTCATTCTACTAATTTTTCTTTCATTCCTTCAAAATTTAATTGTATGTACTAGTCTACTATCTTTGAAATGGTGTCATGTGTGTTACACCACACCAAAGAGGGGAAAATGTAGACACCTAAATCAAGCTATGCAGTTTTAATATTAAAATTACACTAATTGTCCTCTTTCCCACCATTATTCATTATAATTAGTGATTTCTCGTTGATGAGCTAATGTTACCCTTCATTTCGGTCAATTAAAAAAATCAACTAGCTTTCCCTTCATCTAGATTCCAAATAACGAAACTTTTTTATTATAATCCTTTATGAACTAACTATTATTAGTTACTTAAGCCTTTTAATCTCCTATTTAATCAATAAACCCTCATATTGGTTAAATCCCTCTTTTAAACTCTCCAAATTATAACTTTTCTCTCCTAAATCACCTCTAAATGGCTTTCTAAGCTTATCTTGGTCTATTAATTAATCCTAGGTGATTAATTAAATCATCTCCAACTCTCATGAGTGGCTAATTCTAATTAATTAGTTCTAAAGATGGTAATCCCTTTCTAATTCTAATTTATATTTGTTCCACATTCACTAGGTTTTTAGCTTCTCCCTAATTTGAAAGCTATATAAAGAACATAGTATCCCACTTCACACCTTACACCACACTTTTGTTAGTGATATTATATGCACATGATAAGGGAATTTCTACTTGGAATAGCTCATTGATTGTTACATCCCTTCTTCTCATAATAGAGTAGTAAAGGAAGACCCAAACATGGCAATTAAACTATTTTGGTGAGAAATTTTCCTCTTTATGGAGATAATAGTGAATTTATTGCTTATGATCAAGATAGGTTCATAATCGAGATAAATAATACATAAAAAACATATATAAAATATCAAGGAATGGCTGTGTTTTCAATTCTAATTTGGATCCATTAATTGGCTTTTGTCCTTTCATAACTTTATCATAATGTTTATGTTGAATTATCTTAGTTGTAGGAACTACTTGGTGTTAGTTTCTAGCTTCTAACTTAGCCTAGTTTTACATGCATACAAGAAGATTAATTTTTTTGGGGGGTTGTAGCCTCAAGTTGAGTGGATGCTCAATAGTGAAATCATTGTAAATTTAATAGGACAATTTTTCCAAGATAGTTATTTGGTTTCAATGGGGTTTTATCCCTTTAAGGGTTTCCCAAATTAAAATTCGTGATCATGTGTGTGTGCTTATTTCATTCTCATGTTTGAATGTGATTAGCATCTCATGGTTATTAATAAAATAGTTTGAATAACATACTAAGCTTGTGAAAAGTTATCAAAATTTTAATTTACAATTATTAACCCCTGCTCTTAGTGCCTGGAATTTATAACAATTGATATCAGAGTAAGGATCTCTTGAATAAATTTTAAAATATTGGAGTAGATCTTTGGAGAAAAATCATAGGTGCACTAGCTGAATAAGTTCTAAAAAGGAAGTACGAGATTGCTTAGTCTCTTATTGATGGAATGAAGATGGAAATCAATCTTATGGAAGATGACCATGGAAAAAAACTCAAATAAATGGAGTCATTTGTTGATAATGTTTCAAAATATCTAAAAGACAATGAAAATGATTACCTCAAACATGAAGAATAATTGAGAGTCTTGAAGGTTGAACTAGAAGAAGAAAATAACAAGTTGAAAATATATGAAAAGATGGAGAAGATTACTAAAGTTATTGATGAAACTCTAGAGAGCCAAAGATTAGCAGGAGACATAATAGGTATAGGATTCAAAGGATAACCTATGGAGAAGATAGAGGAGGACAAGTCTGGTCCAATCATATAAACAGGCATGAAGATGGACAAGGAGTCAAATGCAAGAAATCCCAAGTTAGTTACACAACCAAATACATCCAAGTATGAAAAAAAATTTAATGTCTATTGATTTTCTTATCACAAATTTGGACATAGAGATAAGGAGTGTAAGAAACATGTGATATATGATCACCCATAGAGAGATAGAAGAGATGAAATAGCTAAGAACATAATATGCTTCAACTGTCAAGAGAAGGGCCATATTGATAAATACTATCTCTATGAATCATTTAGTAAAAATTGGAGAAATAAGAGTCCCAGAGGAAAGAACTATGTCATGTGTTTCAATTGTCATAGAAGAGTACATTTTGTAAAACAATGTGTTGAACCTCCTATATATAGCATCATGCTTAATGCAATCAAGAAACAAGGTGAAAAGGTATACAAAGTGAAGAAATATTCTATAAGTGAGTCCAATACATAAGGGTTTGATACTATCAAAGGTAAAAAGGTGGTTGAACATAAATAAAGAGCCAAGGAATTTAATCCTATACCTGAAGAGATAAATAATTAAAAGAAAATAGTATGGGTAGATGATGGAGAGACAAGGTAATCAGTTACAATCAAAAGAAAGGAAATCTCAAGCAAGGTAGAAAAATATTATGATCAACTCCAAGAAGAGATCTTACCCCTAGCTATGGTAGAAAAAATATATGAGATCCATCACACATGATTTTTCAGGCATTCAATATGAAGAAGAAGATATAGGAAATGAGATTCTCACACCTAGAAGTTCATCCAAGTAGACTGATAAGGTCTCAGTGGAAATAAGAGAAAGGATAGAGTCATCATGTTTCTTTAATGACTATCTACTATTCTAAGATGATTTCACAAGGTGATGTGCCTTCTCTAGGCCTCTAGAAGACATGTATCAGCTAAAAGAGGAATGGTATGTGCTTGAAATGAATCCATCATCAGTAGAAGTTGATAAATATCTTCATAATTCTACCAACCTATGAAGATTTACAAGGTATGTCCACATAATTTCCCATGAAGTTCTCTTGCATAATTATTTTTTTATAAATTGTTATAAGGTCTTATTTGACTGACCATGTAAAATAAAAAGTGTATGTCCTATACCAAGGTATGTGTTTCCATCACTAGAGTGTATTTTCAAATATTCATCTTGTGTATCTTGCATAGAGGGTGTAAGAAGTCCTCAAGAGAGATTAAGGTTATATTTCAATCCCCAAGAAAAGTCTTCTTCATGTTTTAGTTTGAGTAAACAGAACTAGGTATGTATTGTTAAGTTCATTCATAAATTCATGTTGTACTTCAAATTCCAAGGTCTGTGGTGTGTGACATCATACATAATGTGAATATATTTTCTCAAGAAATTATGAAATGAATTCCAATAACTGTGTTTGTACAAAGATGTGAACAATGCGTGTAAACATCTGTCATATTTTTAGATTTTCAAAGTATGGACTAGTCATTTAATAGCAAGATGTTCCAAGTTTGTACATATGCTTCATAGAGTGTCATTGTAGTCTTCAAAATAAATAATCCATCAAGTGTGTCTAAGTAAGAAAGTATGTGTCAAGGTTTTTAGTATGTTCAAGATTGTCAAGTGAGTCAAGGATGTCAAGTATCCATAGTTTTATTGACTGTACAAGATGTGTGTAATAAGGATCAGGTGCTGTAATCTTATCAAATGATCCACAAAAGAAGAAGATTTAGTACATCAAGAAAGAGAACTATAAGCTCACATACAACAATTGGGTGGTCCTCAAGGTTCTGTGATGCAAGAAAAAATGAGAAGTAGTTTATGAATAAAATAAAGGTGTCTTAGAGTCATTGAGACCTATGAAAGAGTTTTCAAATAACCTTAAGAGTGTGCCAATTCTTAGGAAGTCTGTAGTAGGGGTTATAAGGTATAACTCAATCAAGAAAGAGAATGTGCATGTAACTTATTAAACTCTAGAAACATAAACAAGAAGTGAATCCCATCAAATGTTTTTCAAAGGTATGAAATAGCTCTCATTAATGATCAATCATCAAAAGTTTAAATCTTAATACTCTTCTGGTCAAATAGAGCATTGATGGATCATTGAACCTAAAATGGTATATGTTACAGAGATTTGAAATAAAATATATCAAAATAATTCAGTGTGTCTTGAATCATAAATTTAAAATCACTTCACATAACTAAGATGAGTTCCTCATTCTGATAAGTATTCAAGTTGAATGACGAAATAGAAAAGTTTAACAGTCATCATGAAGTATATTTTTTCCTAGTTGTGTTATGCATTAGGTCCTATTATTCTATAATTAATAGGTCATGCTTCAAGTATTAAGTATAATAATTTATGAGGGATCATCTAAAGGTCTTCTCAAACAAATTTTTTCTTTTCAATGTTCTAGGAAGAATCATTCATTCAATAAGATTGTTGTAGAGAGAGAAATCCATGTTTCTAGTAGCAAAATAGTGATTTTCTATGATCAAACCTAGAATATAGAATTTTCCTTGACCTACTGGTAAATTATTCATGTAAAAGATGTAATAACAGAACTCATGTACTAATTTCAGGGCTTGAAATGAATTCATGTTAATTTTATGATGTTTTATCTTCTCTTGGGTTCACTCAAAACCCCTCTAAGGGTTTAATGAGGGTTTGGTGTTTAATGGCCTTAATGATGGAATTAGAAGATAAAATTTGAGACATATGTTCTTAGAACATCCTTTTCAAAAAATTTGATGGAATTAAAACTTAAACCAAACTATATTTATCCTAGGTCATGACAGTTGAGTTTGAAGTGAAGACACAACTTTAGGAGATATAATTTGTCATGGAATAAATATTTTTTGGAGGAGATGTTATGAAGGAAGTCCTGAAGAATTTTTACACATTGAAAAATAGCTCAAATGAGTACCTAAAATAGTGACTTGGTTGTTGAATAAGACCTCTTAAATTTTTTTCTCAAGAAACTAGTTGGGGTAGGGTTAGAATGTATAGGAAGCTAAACAAGAATAAGAGTTGATTAGGAAATAAGATCAAGGATTTCAAACTTGAAAATCTTAATACATCATATTGAAGGTAAATGGTTTCAAGAAGTCCTCTCAGGTTACATGGAGCACCTACAAAAATCTCAAACCATGGATTCACCAAGCCCATGTTCTTAAGGGAAATAAAGGAAAATGTTGGAGCAACTAGACAAAGGATTGTGTTTCCTTTTAGATTGATTCATGTCAGGAGTTGGAAAAAAAATAAATGGGAGTAATGAAGAAAGAAACAATACTTTAAAGGACCAAAAGACCAAAGTTACTGAGTTAAAGGGTAACTTGAAGGTACAAAATGAGATGTAAGATCCTAGTTAGAGGTGAAATTAGAGTGCAGTAGTGGTTCCTTTGATCTCTAACTCCATAAAGATGATAATTCAAACAAGAATGAATGACAAGTTCTCCAAAAGGTATCCCATCCATCATTAATATGCTAAAACCATCATCATGGAAAATAAAATAAATGTTAAGTAATACCACTATGCAGACCTATCATGTGTAAGGTATGAAGTTTTTTATTCATCTATGATATAATATAGTAGTACAAGGGTACAAAAACTACTGTTACAACTATTTACATAAGGATTCATGAAAATATGAGGTTAAAAAAATCTTGAATGTTAAAAAATTTGTGAGAAGAAGATTTAATGGTTGTATACATTATGAGAAGGTTAGAGTCTGTGGAGACTCAAAAATGGTAACATTAAGGTCAGTAATGTATGTGTGGAGTAGGGTAAGTAAGGTAAAAAATCATGTGAGTCTTGTTATCACAAAAAATTAGCACTCTGGGATATGAAAATGAATGATCCCTACTTTTTGCGAACATTGGACCACCCCTCAAACTGTTGGACTTGCGAAATTTAGATGGCCGTCCATAGAAGGTTAGTTCCTCTTCCTAATCCTACTACTATAACTATTCCTAATACAAGAAAAAACCTAATTAATTCTATCCTAACACTTCCAAGTATACAGGGAGAGAGAGAGATAGTGCATGAAAGAAGGGAAATCCCACACTATAGAGGTGATATCACCAGAAAAAGGGGGTGTTGAACAATCCTTAATGCCTAAGAATGGAGAAAAGTGAGCATGGAGAGTATGAAAAATAATGAAAGACCAATATTAAAAAAATGCACCATTTCAAATAAGTACAACTAGATTCAAGCATGTAATTAGAACAAGAGAATGCAGAGTCACTTACAAACATGAAAAATGAAATAAAAATAACAAAAACTAGTGGAAGGTTAGAGAAATAATCACAACACATTAGTTTTATTAATCCAAGAGTATACATAATACATCATTATAGTAGGGAGAGGAAGGATTCATCATTACATACTCACACATGGATACTTGAATCTCTAGAAAAATCCTCACAAGGAATAAGAAGGGAGGGAAACACCAAAAAAAATGTCCAACTTTTTACAAAAATCCCCCCTTTACAATTTATAGAGAATGAGAGGAGAAGAGAGAGAATGTGGGAATCCAAAATGCATGCCTTAATTAACATCCCACATGAAATTAATGATGTGAAAGTAGGATGGGACACCTGTAAATCCCATACCCTTTATACTCTTTCTTGCTCAATAAGAAATTAGTCATCATGCTCCATTAATGGTGGTAGATGGATGTAACTGTGCATTGGAGTATAGAAGAAGTTTTTCCATTTTTCACAACCTTTCCCTCACCAACATTGAAAATTATATATATTTTTTGCATAAAAAGTGTTGATACCTTTCCATAAAGTCAAATTTTGTGCAAAACAAAGCTCCCATTCAAAAGTTATGGCCATTTATTTATCTCCAATTTTACAAGAAACTAGGGAGTCATTAATTGCTACTTCCCCTCTTTGTGGACCTCTAAGGGTGAATTAATTCACTTCATCTTTTTTAAAAAGTGAATTAATGAAGTAATGAAAAAACACCACATTAATAAACATGGATTTTTCCTCCTTTTTGGTTTTAAAGGGGATATTTACTTATTGGGGTGGCAAGCTAGCTCACCCCTTAGCTTGCTTTGTACAACTTGCTGAGCAGCTCGCTCGTGTTGCATGTGCATCAAGTTTTCATTTTTCTTTGACTGGGGATAAGCTCCCAACTTAATACTTTATTACTCCAATCACATCTTTATACTCCAACTCTAACTCACCCCATTAGGATTCTACCACTACTTCATCTCAGCGTTTAACATTACTTTTACTTATATCGAACAACTTTCCCACTACTTAGAAGTAACTGACTCCCACAAATGATGTAACTCCCAAGTTTCCAAATCACCTTGTTTTGCGGTGTTTTAATTTTCTTTTCCTTTCCTAACACCCCACTTAATCACCTTGTTTTTTGGGGTTTAGCTTTACTTCCACTCCCATTGAATGGGATACGGGTGTATTACTTATAAGTAATGAACCCTAATTTTACCATAACTCCTCATTTTTTGGATCAGCGGACATATCCCTCTTTGCGGTGGTTGAAATTACTTTTTCTTGCATTGTTTTAAAGCCCCTGTGACTCATTACTTTGTTTCAATAGACCAAGACACCTCCCTACTCGCTTATTATTTCCTCTCAAACTTCCCATCATGCCCAAGTTGCTTGTCCCAACCTTGTCTACAGTTTGACTTGCCAATCCTTTTGCCTCCAATCCAAGACCCCACATTCCATCCTCATCGCCTCTCATAGCCCAAGTTCACTCAACTGGCCTCACCCAATCCTCATGCCAAGCTCCAAGCTTCTAGAGCTCAACCCTCCAGCTCAAAAATTCACTTCTATGATCCATTTTGATCATAAGCTCAAAGATTTCCCCTACGAGATATTCATTCGGTGATCCCTCCATGATAACCCAGTCAGCTCCTCAACATCTGCAACCGAGCCCTCGATGAGATTCCAACTTCCACGCCACCCATATGGCATGACTCGGCTCACCGAGGTAACTCAGCCAATGTAGACCTCTATTTCCGTTTCCTACTCACGAGCCATTTCCCATGGATCACCCCCAACTCAAAATTTAGTGAGTTATCTTTCCTCAAACCCCTAATGCAACCTCCTCTATGCACAACATCTCGTTGAGTCTTCATGTAGAGCTTGGCCACCACCTGCATTGAACCAACTTGACCAAGCTATCCAACCAGCTCACCCAATAGCTTGGCGATGAGCTATTAGGGAGCATTTGAGTTGTTTTTTGACCCCCCAATCCCATTTCTTGAGCATTTTTGTATATTTTCCATGAATTTCTTGGGATGCTTACTAAGTTAGTAGGCCATTCAGGGTACACTAAAATACTTAAGGTACACTAAAGATGCCTTCGGGCAAATTTGTGTAACTTTTTCCCATTTTTTCTAAATCTAGTCCCCCCTGGGGCCCTCTCTTCTCTCTCCAATTGGACCTTAAGTAATTCTGAAATCCAAAATAGGAAAATACTCCCTCTTCTAATGGCTCCATACCTTCCATTAAAACAATGTGAATCCTCCCAACACTTATGAATTTCATTCCTACTAACTTCAAATTCACCCCTGAATTCCTTGTCTAAGTGCTTAGCTTCTAGGCTTTCCCAATTATCCATTTCACCCAAGGGGTTAAAATAGATAACAATTTGGTGACTCACAAGGACATCTACCTGTTTATTATATGGGGCTAACCAATGGCCTTTAAATATCCATTTGGTATGGATTCATCGTTGATACACCTCGAAAACTGACACGTGACCTCTGAAATTTTTACCCTTGAGAAATCTGCTTTAATTACTTCTTGAACCTAGAGATGACATGCTACCTCACATTTTCCAACTTCAATAAGAAAATATTGAGAATCTCAGATGGAGTGGAAAAAAAAATTGATCTTTAAATTTTTATTTCCTCTCTGCAAATATGATCTATTGAGACCGTAAAAATGAATAGACCTTAATGCTATCCCCAAACATCTGATTTTTTCTAATTCATGGGAGATTATACTAAATGATCGGTGGTTTCTTTTCTAATGTTGAACCTTGCAGAAATTGTGAGAATATGTTGACTCTAGGTAACACTCTAGGAGATGTTGTTAAAAATGACAATATTTATTTTCCATGTATGTTTCTCGAAACACTATTAAGAGCTGGAGCTGCCTCAAATGAATTTGGGAAGGATTCCTTTGACCGATTTTCTGATTTTTGCAAGGGGTCACTGAGAGGGCTCAACTGCAATTGTTCTTGAACAAAAAAGAGGACTGGAATATCATTAAAAATTGTTCCGAAACTTATTTTAGTTGCTCTGTACATTAGTAATGTCCTTGAGATGTTGCAATTTTTTCTTGCAACTTTGAGCTTCTTAGAACATTTTCTCCCTCCCGAAAACATACTGAAGTTGTGGAAAGAGAATACTATGACCAACAATGGAACAAAAACTATGTACAAAGAGAAATATCATACATGATTCTAAGTGAGAAGCATACAGAGTGTGCTCAAGCACTTCTTCTGTTGAAAGTAAACCTACTCCTACCCTACTGCTAACCAAAGGCATAGGAATACCTCAAACAAATCCTGAGCACTAGTACAGGGAGAAGTAACTTCCCTTTCTCATTAAAATTTTGGACCATGCACAACTAATTTTTCAATGTAGCATGGTCAAGTACAAGAGAGTGGAAAAATTGACAATAGAGCTTATCTTTCACCCAATTCATCAAGGTATCAACTAGGAAACAAAGACAAATACCTCTTTTAGTTTTTCCTTCATACTGGTTTTGAGAGGTATTACAACTGATCCTTGGCATTTTGAATATCATCCTCATGCTTAAAAGTAATCATGACCAGTTGTGGATCCAACTCTTGATCTCACTATAATGAAGCCATATTACTTGATGGGGTAAGGTCTGATCTTCTCAATTTTCCCACTACTCTGAGTCCCAAATTTAATAAGGAAGTCTTCTTACAGACATTCCTAGAAAAGTTGACTGTCCTGTGAGTTGATCTTACCCTTTTTTCTCATCTATAGATGACTGATATTCTTCCTTGATGACTGATATAGAGATAATGGCATCCTTATTTTACTGTTCTATATTCCTGGAACATTCATCAGTAATCCTTAGGACTCCTAAAATTAAAGCAACAAACCTTCAATGGGATTTCGTCTCTATTAAGGGCTTCTAAATGTGAACTAGTCTGAAGCATTACTCACTCAAGAGGTCTATTGTGAGTATCTAGTTCTTCTTAAACATTTACTTGAATGAAAAAATTGACCTGCATATTTAATGATAGGTCATCCAGAAACATGGAAGTTAATGAAAGGTCAAAATCTCCTTCCTCACCACTTCTACTCTTCTAGGTCTGATACGGAATCAACTTCCTCATAATCCAAATCTGTGAAGGATTCTTCTTATTCCATGGTGGATTCTAGATTTGCAACTTGTTCACTGTGGATATCATTCATCCTTAAACATGAAATACGGATGAAGAGGAAAATCATCCGAAAACTTAGATTCATTGGAAGGATGAAGGAGAATAAGGGACTAAGCTTTCTTCCATGATCTTTTCTTGCATAGTCAGTATCTCTAAACTAAAATGATTTCCTTCATAGCATGAAGCTCCCCATGCTGAGTTGCATCCTCATGATGATGGGTTTCTTGAGATGATTGCATTCTTACCAACTGAATTAGTAAGCACAAGACATGCATGAAAATAAGGATCAATACATTCTATTGAGGATACTGGTGCATTCCTGTGAACACTACACTCTGAGAAAATGATTTTGTAGGTAATGTTGATCACTATCTTCTTGTTTATGCTCTATTGTTACTATAACCTTGTTTTTCACCACCTATCCTCTAACCTTGACCTCTTCAGAAGGCTTAACTAGAATGGAGATTTTTTATATTCCAAACCTTAAGGCCTAACTCAATTTTTTATCATTTCTTCTCTATTGGGATCATTTTCTTGTTGTGCCTCTTGAATGGTTTTCTGAGTTTCTTCCCAACATGGATTTGGGAATGTAAGAGGAGGGGTGGTTTGGGATTCAAATGGTTTTTTGAATGTTTTTTGGTGGAAGGGAAGGTTTAGTTTCTTTTTCTTGAGGAGGGGATGGATTCTTGGAAGTGAAAAGGGAAGAAAATCCAAGATGAGGTTGAAATGTAGAAGGTGGAGAAATGGATTCCACAATGGGGGAAACATGCAAAAAGATAGAATCATGACACTCAAGTTGAAATGATGAAG
The DNA here is from genome assembly GCA_019776745.2 of Taxus chinensis. Classification (NCBI taxonomy): domain Eukaryota; kingdom Viridiplantae; phylum Streptophyta; class Pinopsida; order Cupressales; family Taxaceae; genus Taxus; species Taxus chinensis. The sequence goes on along the minus strand of CM034150.1, from coordinate 819,781,467 downwards.
AGTTGGAAAGAGAAAATAGAATTTAATATGAGGTAGTGGTATAGGACTTACCCATTGACAAGGTTTCATTGCATCAAGTTCATAAGCCTCTATCTCCTTAATCCACTTTGCAAGTTGTGGCATACATTTCTACCATGAAGTCAAGCTTCTTACTAAGGGATGTAATGTGTTGGCATAAGTCCAACCCATGGATCAAGGGACCTTGAAATCCATTCCTGAATTCTTTTAGTTGATATGTAATCGTAGAATGCACCATATTATCCTCCATTCTCTGAAGTTTCTCCTGCAAATCAATTGTTCTCCATAGGATTGCCATCATTACCATTTGCATACCCTTGTTATTGATAAGATCCATAGCCAAACTAATTTTTATATTGCTCGTAGGGATAAGCATAATAGTTCTAAATTTTATTATAAAACTTATCTAGAGTTGAATTGAAAAAAATTGGAGGTGGATTGTACAATGGTTTTGTCTGCTACAAGTGTCAATTCGATAATGGGAAAGAAGTCATTATTGCACAACTTCATGAATTAAAGAAAAATGTGAAGATATGGAAATAAAACTAGATGGAAATGGATAGTAGAAAGGAAGTTCTGCAACTCATAAAATGAGTTATTTGGATCAATAGTAGTCACCAGATGTGTTTTTCATAATGCCTGCAAAAGGATGGATTCCCCACAAGAATACACTAACTTGTTGGAATGAAGATGTAAAGTTCTTCAATCTTGTCCTATGTCTCATTTGTATCCTTCTCATAGACTAAGACAGTTACTTCTAAAACTAATAGATCTTTTTTTTTGGATTCGCCAGATGTGTTGCAGGTTATGGACCATAGATCACTTCAGTATTTCAATTGTGTATAAATTGAAGTAATAGCATAACTTGAATTAACATCACCTTGGTAGTACCAAAAAACTTTGTTTCTTCTTTGCATAGTTTTGGAGTTCAATTACTTAATTATGATTTTTAACTACTTACTTATCGATATTCTAACTTCTTATCACTCACTATTTTAACTGTTTATTACTCAATAGTAATTCCATGTCAGACTCCACACTAATTACTTCTTCTTCCTTTTGGAGTCCCGAGACTTTTTTACTTCAATTTTTTTTTCATGCAGAGCTTCATAAACTACTAAAATTTTTTCCAAGAAGATATTAACTCAAAAACACTTAAAATTATTGACTTCTGCTGGTCCCACCGGGCATGCCATAACTATTAGTGTCAATAGCATGCTGGCTAAGATATTTCAATGGAACATCTGTGAAATGAAGAGCTTCTAACTTCTTCTCCCACTGGGCATGTCAAAAATTGTTATCACAAAAAGTTAGCACCCTTGGGATATGGAAATGACAATATCCCTACGTTTTGCTAACATTGGACCATCTCTCAAGATGTGGGACTTGTGAAATTGAGATGGCCCTCCATTGAGAAGACTAGTTCCTCTTCCTGATCATACTACTATAACTAATCCTAATACAAGAAAACACCTAACTAAGCCTATCCTAACATTTCCAAGGATATAGGGGGAGAGAGAGTGCATGAAAGAAGGGAAATACTGCACTACAAATGTGATAACACCAAAAAGTTGGGTGTTGAACAATACTCAATGCCTGAGAATGGAGAAAGGTGAGCATGGAGAGGATGGAAAAGAATCACAAAATAATATTACACATAATGCACCTCAAATAAGAAAAACCAGATATGAGATTATAATGAGAACAACAGAATACATAGTCACTTTCAAGCATGAAAAAAAGGTAAGAAAAACAACAGAAACTAGTGGAAGGATAGAGAAATTATCACACCACATTAGTTTTATTACTCCCAGAGTATGCACGATACATCATTATAGTAAGGGAAGGAAATATTTATAATTAAATAGCTCACAAATGAAGACTTAAATATCCAAAAAAATCCTCATGGGAAAGAAGAAGGGAGGGAAACACCAAAAAAATGTCCAACTTTTTTACAAATGTTCCCCCTTTACAATTTATAGAGAATGAGAGGAGAAGAGAGAGAATGCGAGAATCCTAAATTCATTCCTTCATTAACACTCAAAATTCAATTAATGATGTGAAATTATCATGGTAAACTTACAAATTTCATACCCTTTGTACTTATAAATTAGTACCCATGCTCCAATAATGGTGTTAGTTGGCTGGAACTATGAATTGGATTACATAAGAAGTTTTTCCATTTTCACCACCTCTCCCTTACAAAAATTTAAAATTATATTTTGTTCTACATATAGGGCATCGAGAAATTTCCATAAAGTTTAATTTTGTGCAAAATGGATCTCCCAGTCAAAAGCTATGGCCATTTCTTCATCTTGAGTTCTGCGGGAAACTAGGGGGTCATTACTTGCTAGTTCCCCTCTTTGCAGAAATAAAAGGGTGAATTACTTCAATTATTGTTTTTTAAAATTCAAGTAATTCCAAAACACTGCATTACTTCACTTGGATTTTTTCATCCTTTATTGTGTTCAAGGGGTTCTTTACTTGTCTAGGGTGGCGAGCCAACTTGCCTCTTAGTCCACTTTGCATAACTCGGTGAACAACTCGCTCACGTTGCATATGCATTGAGTTTTCATTTTTCTTTTACTAAGGAAAATAACCCAACTTAAGACTTTGTTACCTAACCACCACTTTATACTCTAACTCCAGCTTGCCCCATCAAGATTCTACACTACTTCTACTTGGCATTTAACATTTCTTTTACTTGTGTTGAATAACTCACCCACTACTATGATGTAACTACTCCCACAAATGCCACAACTCCCAAGTCATCGACTCACCTTATTTTTTGGTATTTGAATTTATTTTCCTCACCTAACTCCCCACAAGATCACCTCATTTTTTGGGCTTTATATTTACTTTTGATTACGTTTAATGAGGGGTACATTACTTATAAGTAATGTAACCCATTTTTACCATAAATCCTCATGTTTTAGCTTGCCTGACTTGGTCCTCTTTTCAATGGTTGAAATTTCTTTTTCCTATGTCATTTTCAACCCTAGTGAATCCTTAATCCATTTCTCCAAGACCAAAAATCCTTCACACTCACTCCTTATTTCATCGTGAACTCGTCCACTTTCTCAAGACACTCATCCTGACCTTGTCAGCAGCTTGGCTTGCAATGCATTTTTCCTCCAACCCTAGATGAATTCTATCCTTGGCTCACCAAGTTGACTCAAGGAGCCTCTTTGTTTCCTCTGCCTTGCTGAGCTTAGGGAGCTTAGCCCTTCACTCCATTTCTCCACAATTTTTTTCACCCTGGTTCACCGAGATAACTCGGATAACCCTCTATTGAGATTGAATCCCAACATTCACTGATCCCTCACGATATTAGCTCGACCTTGATCTTGAATCACCATATCTCATCAAATTTGAAATCTATTTCTTCTACCTTGTGCTAAATCTCCTGAGCCACCCAGCCTCTGTGATAACCATTCATTCTTGGCGACCCCTCTATGATGACTCACTACAAGTCTTCACCCAACCAAGCCACCCTTGCATCCAACCATCTTGCTCGAGCTATCCAACTAGCTCACCCAAAAACTGGGTGAGCTCTTGGGGATTGTTGAGCCAAATTTTACCCCCCAATCCAATTTTTGTGCACTTTTTATTTCTCCATGAATTTATCATGAACCAGAGGACCAATGGAGATTAGTAGTGCACCCAAAGATGTTAGTTACAAATGTTTCCCATTTTTGCTGAATGTGGGCCCACCAAAGCCTTTCTGCTTTCTCAAGTTCAAACCTATAATTCTGAAACCTAGAAGTGGAAAAAATACCTCTTATGGCTCCAAACCTCCCAAAAAACATTTCCAATGCTCTCGAAACTTATAATTTCACCTATAAAGTTAAACTTCTCTATTGACTACCCTTTCCAGTGCTTGGGTTCAATTTTTTCCATTGTTTCCATTTTTTCCTAGGGGAAAAAATGGATAACAAGTGTCTAAGGCATTAAGGAAGATTCAATATCAAGTTATCCATTTCATAACAAAATTGAAAAGAATTCTAGTGATGACTAATGTCTCTTGAGATCAATTCTACTACAATATAAATATTCATTTATAATATGAATGAAAGTTTGTAATGATGTTGATAGATTTGAAGGATGACACATGGAGTATTGGAACTAAAAAAATCATGCCAAAGTTTGCATAAGAAATCAAATGACATCTTGAGAGTATAATCCATATTCCACAAGTGATGATGGTGATGGAACTCAAAAATTGCATCCTATAGGCCTAGAAAGGTCACCTACAAGTATGATTAGAGTGTTTGAAGAAAGAAAATTTCCTTGAATATCAAGTAAGTGCATATAAGGTGTTATAGGCATCTATAAATCCTATAAAACAAAAAATGAGTGTGAGAAATTACACTTCAAGGGGGAACATGTATATAACTCAATCAGTGGAATTGAAATAAGGAACACTGAAAAAGCATTTTAGGACCATGGTGATACTATTGGCTCATCAAAAAGAGTTGACATCAAGGTATGAGGTTTAGTTTCTTGCATAATAAGGTAGGGTATAGATGATATAACCTTAGAGGGAGGTAGAAAACATAGTTTTATGAAGCATATGATGTTCTAGATTATGACAACAATTACCTAAAAAGCTATGAAATTTTAGTTTGGTGACCTAAGCTCAAAATCTTGTCTACAAGTAACATATGGAGGAGTCAAGACTAGATTTGAATTTTATTAGCTAGGATAGGTCCTTTTATGATCCAAAAAATATTTTTTCACTCTAATTTCAATTATTGGCATGTGAATGTGCCATGGAGGCATCTTCTCAAGGGGAGTGCAAGTGATTTTAATGCTCAAACAAGGAAAAAATAGAGATTAAGGAGAGACAAGAGGGAGAGTCTATGTGATGAGTTTTTTCATTATTTTAAAGATATATAGAGGTCAAACAAGATGATTCAAGAGAAAACCATGAACTAAAACCTGGTACTTTGTCATTAATGCGAAGGGGGGGGGGAAATCAGGAGGTTTTGTCTTTAATGAAAAAGAGGGAGATTGTTGGCATGTGGATGATAAGTTTTCATTGAATTAAAAGGAATATAAATGAAAAAGTAGGATGCAGGAGAGCTAGAGAGAGCTTAAAATGAGAATTGATAAGGTAGGATAGGTCAAAGGCTTGAGAATGCCTAAGTAAGAAATGTTATTTTGAGCATCTAGTGACATGCAAAGGAAGAGTGATGATGATAGAGTATAACAAGATTATGTGTTACATTATATAATATGTATATGATGTGAAAGTAAGGTTAGAAGGATGAATACAAGGGCACATGAGTGGAATCAATCAGACTAGCTTAGTTCAGGATGCTTAATCCCTAGGCCTACATAACTAGGTGACTTGGAAAGGTGGAGTGAAGGAATGAGGCATCTGTAAAAGCATGGTGAAGATATTAAATGCATGATAGGACATGTTCAAGGGGAAACATGGTGAAGATTAATTCATAGGTGGTGAGTTACGTTGTAAACTAGCTCAAATTGGCCTATTTCAAGCACCTAACATGAGGATATGAATCAAGTATAGATATATCAGGGAAAAAACATGGGAAGTATGTAGGGACATTGTAAATAGTCATAATATAAAGCTATAGGTAAAAAATAAATAGTTAGAGGAATATTCAAGGTCATTGGTATGACTGCCCTTTAGGATAAACAAGTTTAACATACACAAATGAGATTGGAAAAGAATTTTTTGGTGAATTTATTACAAATTAGCCATTAGATATTATGGAAGAGGTAGTCATGAATGTTTGGAGAAAATTTGAGGATGCAAGTGTTACGAAATTAGTGTTCATAATGTGAAAATATGGTTTGAATATTAATATTATTTAATATTTAAATAATATGTGAGTGTCCACAATTAGTTGTCATGCACAACTCATAGAGATAGGAATGTGTGAGAATATCTTGGGATTAGGAGTAAGACTAGGGAATAAAGGAGACATATGGGGATAAAATGATAAGACTTGACTCCATGGTTTTAGGAGAAAGCAATTGTATAAAATTCCCTCTCATATTCAATAGAAATTGCTCCATTCTACTTTCATTTTGTCTATATTTTCTGTACTTTCCATTTCATGAGTTAATTTGATTTATTTTTGTTGAATTTACTTATGCAAATCTAGAGATTTAGCATCATCTGATATCAGAGAGGTTAGGAATATTTATGAGAGTGATTGTAGGACAAAACTGCAACCTCAATGATGTAGATTTGAGAGTTTTAAAGCTTCCGTTGCCATTTTCTGGATTCTGATCTTCCAAAAAAATGATTGCTAATTAATGTTTTTTAAAAAACCCAGATTTGGAATTTTCTAAAATTTATTGGGTTTGTTTATTTGTATTATGGGAAACTTCTGTCAAAAAATTAAAGAAACTCATTTCGTATTTTAAGAGAAATCATGGAAACAATTCTGACATTTCTAATTATTCTGTAAAAGAAATAGTCAATAATTTCCAGCAATTAAAATCTGATAAGATTTATTATTTTGGTTAAATATAAAGCTAATTTTTATTGTAAGGGTGCATTTTCGACTGTGTTTGACACCCATCATGGGAATACCTCTAGATAAATTTAATGGATTAAATTTTCACACATGGAAGGTGAAAATACAAATGCAACTGATGAACAAACATCTATGGGGAATTGTAAATGGAAAAGAAACTGAACCAAATGATGTAATAAAACTATTAGAGTGGAAAACCAGGAATGATAAAGCAAAATCCATTATTGGGCTTGCTTTATCTGAAACTGAGTTACATTATGTAAACTTAGAAAAAATGTCTAAAGACATATGGGATTTGCTTAGTCAGACATTTGGTGCAAAAGTTGTGAATGGTAAATTTACACTTAAGTTGCAGTTATTCAAGTTGAAAATGAATGAGGGTGTAACTATGTCAAGTCATATTAATGATCTTATATCTCTTCTAAGACAACTGACAGAAGCAAGTGCTCAGGTAGATGATGAAGATGTAAAAGCTATTTTGTTAAATAGCTTACCTCAAAACTACAGTAATGTAGTTTTTACTCTTGGTCAAATGCCTTCTCATTCACTTGAAGGTATGATTTCTGCATTACTAGCTGAAGATAAAAGAACAAAAGAAGATATTAAGGAAGAAACTGCCCTTTATACAAAGAAAAATTATCCTAGTTCTTCAAGAAACAAAAAACAATTAGAATGTTTTTATTGCAAGAAAAAGGGACACAAGTCTTCTTTTTGTAATGTTTGTGCCAAATATATTTTATCCGGTAAGCTAAAGATGGATGAGGCCTATGCAGTTGATGATGAAAGCACTGCAGAAGAAGATGAACCTAAACAAAAGGAGGATTAAGAAGACTACTTATACTAAGTAGTGACTCATGGAGGTTGGAGGAAAATGAGGATGGAGGAAAAATAAGCATCTCTTGTTAGTCACCAACAAAGAGATTGCTTCATTATATTGGTGATCATTTATGTTTTGCTTTTGTGTGTTTGCTTTCAGCATGTGTGAGAGTAAATAAGAACAAATGGATAATTCCTGTTCATAGTTAGGAACACATTTTCCTATATTTTGTTCTCTTTTTTAAAATGTGGATGGGGAAACATGTATGCTGTTATGAAAGTGGTTGGTGGTCCACTAGAAAACCAATTTGAGCTCTTAGAAAATCACATACAGAGTGGTTAATGGTTCCATTAGAAAACCTGTTGGAGTTGATGGTACTCTTTGAAAACCATCATATTGTAGAACATGAGCAGGTACTAGACATAACTCACCCATGTTCACACTAAGGGGGTGAATGTTAGGAAATTAGTGTTCATAGTATAAACATATGGTTTGAATATTAGTATTATTTAATATTTAAATAATATGTGAGTGTGCACAATTAGTTTTCATGCACAACTCATAGAGATAGGATTGTGTGATAATATATTGGGATTGGGAATAAGACTAGGGAATAAAGGAGAGATATGGGGATAAAATGATAAGACTTGACTCCATGATTTTAGGAGCAAGCAATTGTATAAAATGCCCTCTCATATTCAATAGAAATTGCTCCATTCTACTTTCATTTTGTTTATATTTTCTATACTTTCCATTTCATGAGTTAATTTGATTTATTTTTTTTGAATTTATTTATGCAAATCTAGAGATTTAACATCAGCAAGGAGGAGTTTTGTGCAAGATATTACATTTTTTACTAAAGTCAGGTTAAGTACGGTATGATAAACTAGTATTTTGACTTCTTAGCATTCAAGATAAATTGTAAAGCCTCCTTCAGATAAGTATTAAGTGACATGTTTGAAGATCACATGGATAAAATGATGTTGTAAAAAGTTATAGGCCAAATGGATAAGAAATAAGAAAGTTCTATTCATTTTTGAGGCACATTTTGAAACCCTCCTAAATCCAATTGAAATCGGTATGGAGAAAAATTCTTGGTTATGCCTAAAAATGGACTTTTATTTGAAAATTTATTTGAGTGTGTATATAATTCATCAGATAATCTTTCCATTGTGGCTTGAGCTCATGAATCATGGTGGACCCCATAAGAAAACATGATTTTGTGAGAAATGCAGTGTATAGAAATTTTTTATAAAGGAACCCATGCTAAATGTTTTGTGAAGGATGTTGGGTATGTGCTCTTAATTTTCATGAAGTTATATAGGTCATTACTTTAGAAAAATTTGATGTTTAAGGTTCATTTTTCAGTCTTAGTGTTGAGAAGGCTAAGCATGAAAAAATCAATCATGAAGAATGAGGAGGTAGTGATGAAAATTCATGGTTTTAAGGTGAAGTATGACCATGTAGAGGTGGTACAAGTCCTAAATGAAATGTTCAATCCCTTGAGTTGATGCGATGAAGTTATTGGTGCCATTTTTGAGCTTGCATAGTGTGCCCTAATTTTTCATGTTCAATTTTGCTTAGAAATGTTTTATTTCTCAAATTGGTGACCTGTAATTTCTTCCCTGGTTGAGACACTTCAGAAATGCTTGTAAACCTGTTGTTTTGCCTTGATTTAAGAGGAAAACCCATGTGTTCGGTTATTTGTGCCCTAAATTTTCCAAATCTGCAGGCTCTGCCATTTTCCTTTCTTGCCCGATCTTGATACATCAAATTTGACCAATTCATACTCATTTGTATTTGAAAATCCAGTCCCAAGGTTGAAAATAATGTCAAATCATGCTTCAGTTGAGTTAAAATCAAGAAATTTGCAATCCTTGTTGAAAAATTTGATTTCTAGGGCATCCTTTAAATTTTCCACATTTTGACGGTTAGACGGGCGTCGTTTTCCCGTCAAACTCATCCTCTACATGCAAGGGAAACGTGGTAGGTTTCTATTGGCCGAGGAGTGGTGGAAAATTTCTCTAACTTATCATATTTGAAATTTTGGCAAAAAGGAAAATTTTAATCCATGGCTCCACCTTCTGCAATGAGGTGCCTACATGGCACAATTTGATTGGCTATGGGATTGGCGGGGTGGCAAGGTTTCCTTAGGAAATTTTGTTTTCATTATGCAAAATTTTCAAGATCACATTTTGGCCCGAAGGCCCGTAGTGAATAGGGAGAAGACGCATGGCACGGATGGCGTATGGATGGCGAGGGGACTTGGAGAATTTTGAAGTTTTATGGCTCAAAATGATAAAGTGAAATTTTGGCCTGAGGACCCTCGGCCAATCCCTGGTGGACACGTGTCTATAAAAGGATAGAATGGGGTAGCCGGGGTTTTATATGACTTTGAAGTTTTTAAACTTTAAATGGTAAAAATCAAATTTTGGCCTGATACCATGCATCCAATGGGAAGAGGACATGTGTCCAAAATTTGCAAAAATGGAGTGGGCCGAGGGAAGACTTGGTGATTTTTGCTTTGTTTTCTAAAGGTGACAATCAGATTATAGCCCCACTCCAATAAGATTGAGACACATGTCCAAAAATTCAAAAGTCAATATTTGTGCGTGGCCCCGAAAAGGTGTAAATGTGAGGCTTATGCGGAATCGCGGGCCTTCGTAGGTAAAAGTAAACTTTTTCCTTTTTGGAAAAGGGAGCTAAAGTGCAAATGATAGGCATACCTCCACAGCCAACCCAAGATGGAAACATGGCACATTTTAAAGTGTCAAAGGGTGGCACGGGGGTGAACGTTGAAATTTGTGAATTTTCAAAAAAATTGTAAAAAGGGTTTAAAAGAAGAAAGGGAAAGGTTGGACCCACAGTGAATAGGAGATGGACATATGGCAAAGGAGAGAAAATTGGGGTGCCAACCCATGGGGACCTATGTGAAATTTTTCCTAAAATCCAAAAATGGAAAAATTGATAGAATCAGTCTGCGGTTTTCAATGGGACCCACCTATGGACATGTGGTGAGCCCAGGAGTAGGCGGGGAAAAGTGGAATTTTTTTCCAAAACTTTAAATGGGTCGTAAAAGAATTTTTTAAAGGCATGGGCCTGATCCAATCACATTTTGACATGTGTCTCTCCTTGTCCAAAGGTTAAAAGGGTAATTTTGAGCTTATTTCTAGATCTCATTTTCCATGTGGAGGGTGGACATTTAAAGTTTATGCAAGATCAACAGTTACTATGCATCCATTCATTTTAGCCGCCATGGGAGCTCCAAGAAGCTTGGAAATCAATTTTTTGCATCAAATTTCATCAAACCTTATATGATTTTGGGTCGTCTTGGAATTCTGAGAACATTGGAAACATTTTTATGACCTAATTCATTGATCTATGGTGTTTTTGATGTAATTTTGCTTAAGCCCATCAAAAAATGTAAAAGTCAGATCTAGAAGTTACAGAGGTAAAATTGAAAAGGGGAAAAGGTAAAAATGATGAATGAAAGATGCTTACATTCCTGAATGATAAAAATGTGCCCCTGGGGTGGATAATGATCCAAATTTGTGTAATGATTTAACTATTTGTGCATACCTGACAACCTGCGAGTTTTTTTTTTCCATTTGGTATCATTGTCTTTAAATCATGAGGGTTTTTGTAACAAGTTTGATCCCATAGCATATTATTTTCTTGGGAAGGAAGACTCTAATGTGGCATGAGGTATATTATGTATTTTGGAGAAATTGGAAAATGGTCGGGAGTTGAAAACCATGAGAAAATTTTGAGAAAAAGCTCATTTTATGAGAAAATCCACCAAAGAACCAGGTTAATGTCTCATGTGTTGGAAAATTCATGTATGTGGGTTGGTTACAAGTTTATAGCCACCAAAAATCTCTAAGATTGTTCATGTAACTCTCCCCTGCTGTTGAATCTAACAATTTTTGAATTAAAACTGAGTTTTTATTTGGGTAATATGATGTCTGTTATCAATTTTAAATGCCTGCAAATAAATTTTATTGTTCTTGTTGCAATCTTGCATTGAAAACCTTTAGGAATCACACAAGGTCTCCATTTCTGGTTGATATTTTAGTGGCATTTGCAATCTCATACTCAGAATAGCCTTCATCTGAAAAGGAGATACACAAATTTAAAATATTTTACCTTCCTTGACTATAGAGATTTCTTGTAAGCCTTTGGGGGTACCTTAGGCATGGTTTGATCATGGGTTTTTGTGTTTAATTGAGTTCTTTACTTCAATATTTTGTGGTCAGTTCTCAAAGATTGTATGAAGAGTGTAGCCTAGGCTTCCATTTGTGCCTCTTCTAGTTGAAAGAATATCCTGATTATTTTAGGCATTTCATCTAATAGTTGTTCAAATATTGCATAGATTGTCAAATATATAATCAATCCTAGTTTGTCTTATCAATCCCCCACCAAAATCATCTAAATAATAAATATCATACCATGTACTATCCCTGATTTGCATGTGTATACCCACAGAAGATAAAAATCTATTTGCAAAAGTATGCACATCAGATTAGGATTTCCAATGTCTCTAGTAACCTTAGCCTTGTTTTGAGAACATACCCATGTTTTGAGAAGTGACAACTTGTGAGAGTTTATATTTGGGGTGTTGATCATGTTTTCATCAAGGTCTCCATCATAGAATTTCAGGAGAATGACATCTTCATCTACTTCACCATCACAAGGTTACAAAATAGGTCCTCTTACCTTGGTTGCAAGGCACAACCTAAAACAACTAGGACAAGATCAAGTCCTATTAGAGTGCTATCCATTTATCCACAAACTTGATGCCAGCCAAACCATATCCCTGGCTACTAATGACATACAACATGGTATGATCTGTCCTTAAGTTCCATGACATATCTATGGTGCTAATCAGACTGAAAAGGAGAACAAATTTGGATACCAACAGAAGTGATTTATTGATCTATTTGAAATGGTCCAAAACTTTCTTTTTAGAATAGTCAACAAGGCTTTGAGAAGGTTCTTACAAACTTGTATTTCTCCATTAACTCCATGCATAAGTTTTTTTTTACAAAAATTATAGGTTCCTCTTGAAGTGAATGAGTAGTGGTTTACCCTTAAAGTGAAGTTTAGCATGTTATATACAAGCATATGTAAAACTAGTTTTTGGAGCTTATGAACCGGTTTGTGTTGTCCTCAATACTCAAGCATTTTTGATCTCTAGGACTTGAGATGGAGTAATATTTGGACCTGATGATTTTCCCAACTTCAATATCTCTTTGGAAATATATCTATAAAGTCTTGAATATCTTTATAGGTGGATGATCTTGCTTAACTTTTAAACCCTATCTTTCTGTGCATGAAAATCAGTTTATAACCTGATCCAATTTGTTCTTCATAAAGAGAATAAGGATTTTTATCACTTATTGTAATTTAAAGGTGATATATAGGTTTTAAAATATCATCTACAAGCATTATAATTTTTTTAATGTTCCTACCATTATTGAATGAAACATCTCTCTTGACTGCAATTTTTTAGTACTCCATGTCCAAGTTTTGACATTGCAAAGAAGAATGAAGGAAAAATGGCGAGAAATGAAGGTATAAAATATTTATAAACCTAAAATATGGAGTATGTAATTTTTTCAAATTCATGAGCAACTTATTATATGAACAAAATATGATAGAAGACAAAAGAGATCTCTCTTTGATAGAAGGTAAAAATAATTTGGCAGTTACAAATTAGTTGGTGTAGAGGGTTGTCTTAAAATATTTGCATTTGTAACTGAATGTCAAAAGGTTGAGACATGTATCCTTGTTCTCCATATGTGCATGAAGGGTCATAACATCTCATGAAACTTAGGAGTTTGCATATGACATCTTGAAAGCATAATCATTTGCTAAGTTGACAGTTTGTGATGATAGTTAGTCTTCTTTGTATGAGCTGAAAAGTCACATATGTTGTATGGGTAAAAATTGGAAGTGTGAAATTAATTTTAGAATCTCATTCTTCATATATAGGTAAAGTAGCTATACATGTTTAAGTTGTTGAAAAATCAAGGAATGGTCTAATTTTGAAGAGTGAGAGAGAACAATACATGAAGACTAGCTCACGAGGTAAAGATGAAAAGTACAAGAATGAATGGTTGAATACCATGCTTTGAAGGAGTAAAAAAAGCATGAAAAATCAAAGGCGTATGTAATCTCTTCATGACTTTAATCCTACAACTGTTTGAACACATTAAAGGTGGTGCTTGAGAGGGTGACTCAAGGAGTGACGTATGATAAGAAGGTGTGTGTAGGAGAATCCTTGTATGAAACATTATTATTTTTGATTAGGTGATGAGAATAAGGGTGAAAAGAGAAGAATAATGAGCTGCTTTAGTGATCAAAACCTATTGTGTGATACAACTAGTTTAGAATGATCAAACCATTCCAGAAGACTAAGTAGTGGCTTAGAAATCAAGGAGTTGAAGCTTCCTTGTAAGTGGTAGCTTACAAAAGATCAAGATGAAGCTTGGTTGAAGTTTTGGGTGTTGTAGTTTCCCAGCAATTAGATTCTTGTAAAAGGTTAAGTGGTAGCTTGGAGTTTTTTTGGGGGGTTATGGCCTCAAGTTGAGTAGATGCTCAACAATGAAATCATTATAACTTTAATAGGATAATTTTTCCAATCTCGTTCTTTAGTTTCAGTGGGGATTTTATCCCTTTAAGTATTTCACAAATAAAAATTTATGTTCATGTGTGTGTTATTTTTTCATGATTATGTTTGAATGTGATTAGTATCTCATGGTTGTTGATGATCTAGTTTGAATAGCCTACTAATATTATGAAGAGTTATTAATTTTGGATTCTTATTGTCTTATGTGAGCTAGAAGATCTTCCTGTAACTTGTGAATTAATAATGAGAAAAACATCATTAGAAGGAAAATTTAATTTTTCACCTTTATTTACTATCATCAATTAAAAAATAGACTTGTATACTTAATACTCTTCTATTTCAAAAAAATTCAGATATAGGGTATTATAAACTACATTTAAATCATTTTACAAGTATTGCAAATATATTTTAAAATGGAAGGAAAGAATTCCAATGTACATTTAAAAAACAATATTTCTTATATACCTTAAACATTGATGTGGATAATCTCTTTACCCACCTTGTTATTGCTATAAGCAAGGTATGAAAATATGCTAATTTAAACATGTATATGAGAAGGTATATAAAAAGACCCAAATTATAGCTACTTGCTCAGACTATTTATTCCTAACTGAATTCCTCCTCTAATTTCTACCTCCACATTTAATTATAACAATGAGTTAGTTTCATTCATCAAAATGTGAATAGGAGGTGATAAATTTAAACTTTCCAAATAAATTTCAGCTATGTAAATGTGTTATCCATAAAGGTTATAAATATCTCATCGACCCATTTTCAAGGATGATTCTCTATGGGATGTCATTGGATAGAATTGTTTTCTATAGAATATTGGCTTATTTATTTTTGTTCCACTTTCTTCCTACATAGCTTAGGGTGGAGTTTCCAACATTTCCCAATCCATTGACCACTCATCTTGCAATGAGTACATAAATTTTTATTATTCCCTGTATCTTGTAAGGAGAGTATTATTTATTAATCCTTATTTATAATGTTTTCATCTTCTAACACATGTCCACACAATAGTTACTTTTAAAGTTCAAAATTGCACCCTACCTTGAGGTATAGAAAACCTAGGATTTTGAGGCAACATGGAATTGTCTCCAAGTTGTGGAAATTATAATTTAAGACATAACTCTAGAGAAGGATAGTTTCCTATACATAATACTAATGTTAAAATACTCCTGGGAATTGAAATGCAACCATCTAACTCTACTCTATAATTCAAAGGGATGAGGGTGAGAAAGAGATGCATAAAACAAAAATCTTAAACTAAAGAGGCGAAGACACTCTCAAATGAGTGTAAATGAAAGAAAATGATGAAGGAGAGGGAAGAATTGAGTTCTATAGTCTAAAAAAAACATTAAAACCAGGATGTATATGGATAAAAACACATATAAGACCCCACAATGAGAAAACAATATGCACAAAACACATGCAGATGCAATGAAAGGAAATGAAATGCAATAAAACACAGAAAGGGAAAAAAATAGCCACAAAACATAAATTTTATTACTTCAAGTATGCATAATACATTACATTAAAGGAGAAGAGGCAAGGATCACCATGCAAGATGTCCAAATCTGAGGCCTGAAACTCACCACTTCTTTGAAACAATTTTGAAAGAGTTCCATTACATTCCAGAATATACCCCTTCTCAAATGAGAGGTCTTTACAATATATAGAAGAATAAGAAAAGAGAGGGAAAGGGGAACTCTAATTTATATTACCACTACATACAATATGCATTAATTCATTGGAAAAGATTATGCGTGACCTTCCAAATCCATTCCCCAATGTCCTTTTCCTTGTGAAAGAAGAAATAGGACCATATCTCATTAAAGTGATCTTTCAACTACCTAGGATTGTATGTTTTAATGTTGAAAGTGTTTTTTCCTTTTCCCCCCACCTAATATCACCTATAGACATCCCAAAATTACACTTTTGTTTCCACTTGTTCCCAGTGTTATCCTAACATGCCATGTTATTCACCCATTTGTAATTAATTGATTAAATTAATAAATTAATACATATTGTACCTATTTGGATTAATTCAATTAATCCCATGTATCCTTAATACCCATTTGGCTAAATTAATTTTTATTTATTAATTAAATAATTAATTAATTAAGTGTGTGCACATCCTAGTCATCTGCCACTTGATAAAATTCCACATAGACTCCACTTAGACTCCACTTGGACTCCCTATACTTACCCTAGTTAACTACCCTTATAGAATCCTAGAAATGTGAGGGAAATTAAAATGCACATACCACTACCTTTCTGGATGCATCTTTTTGTAATTAATCTATTTACTGCCCCTGACACTATTACAACTACCCACAATGCTATTTTTAGCATACTCATTTATCCATGTGTAATTGATTTCAACTACCTTCTACTTCTATAAACTACAAGCTTACTTTCCTTTCAAACCATCTCTTAAATCTGACATACAAAAAAATTGTTGAATTCACTGTGTCTATAGAATTTTCATTAAAATCTTGGACAGTACTCAAGAGCACCCACAAATCATCTTTGACATCCATCTTGAAAGGTTTCACAAGAGACCCTTATTTGAGGTTTGCATTGTTTTTTAATCTTTCCATTACAATGATTTTCTTGCAAGGTTTTACAAGAGAACCTTATTTGAGATTTGGAAGCAAGCACTTTTGCAGGTTTGACAACACCAACATAACTATACCAACTCACATACAAAAAAATAATATCTTTATTGTTGTTAGTTTTCTATGTTCTTTTCACAAATTTTTAGGTCAAATTTTGTTTGCATCTTTGCAGGATTTTGTTCTCTGGTTTGCAATTTTTTTTTTCTTTCCATTTTATCTTCCTATTGGACTACCTGCATAGACAACAAACACAATATACTTAAATTTTATTTTAAAAAAAATCATATATTACAAATATCTATATCTATTTTCTATTTTTTTATTCTAAAAACAAATCTAAGAAAATAAAACAAAAATTAAAACAAAAATTTTAAAAACAAAACAACAAATTTTAAAACAAAAACAAAATTTCAAACCACTAAAACCCCTACCCCATCCCCACACTCTATCCCCATTCCCACCTCCCTTTGGTACAGCCAGGTCGGTCGAGCCCCTTCCCCTTCCCTTCCCTTTCCCCTTCCCCATCCCTTTCCTAACTATCCCACTCACGCAGACCGAACCTTAAACCCTACCCACCCCGTTCACTCATATCGTCCTTGCCTCACTAGACCCTATCCCATTCCCACCCTAATCCCTACTCCTTATCTCCTACCCACCCCATCCTGAGCTTGTCGATCCCTATTCCCACCCCCATTCCACTCACCTTGACTCTTGCAGACCCCTCACTACCCTAAGCCCCATATTGCCTCACCCCGTCCCATTACTACCCCACTCGAGCCCTTGTCTAACTCTCAGATCCCTCCTTGTTTCCCACATGCCAAACCCAAAGCCTCAAGCCATATTCCACCATCTCAACCCCATTGTTGAGTCATCCCCACTCTACCAAGCTCCCTCCCATGTAGGCCCCTACACCCACTGCCTCTCCCGCTAACCATAAATCCCTCCATCCCAAGCTCGCCCTACCTTGCAATCTAACTTGCTGATCCATTCACCCATATCCCTACAATTTTTCCCTCCCGACCAAGTTCCCTCCCACACAGACTACTTTTCTCAACCTAAGACCCAATCTCACTCGCCTTCTTGAGTTCCTAACCCACACACACACACACAGACACCCAACTTCCAATACATTAGGTCTTTAATGATTATCTTATATATGTTTACCTTATCAAAACTTAGGGTTTCAATTCTTAAGTTAGGTTTTTATCTTTTCCTTTATTTCTTTTTAGGTGTTCTTTTTATTTTTTTATTATGTTTTATTTTTATATTATATATTTAGTCCAACTTTTTATTTATCATATTAATTGTTTCGTTTTGTTTCATTTAATTAGTTTAGTTAATTATTTCAATCTTGTTAATTATTTGGTTCAATAAAATAATTGTGCATTTTGGTTTTACAGGAATATCTGGTGCTTCCATTTCACTTGATTCTTCACTTTTAGGACGTTATCTAACTATTTTTCATTCTTATTTTTGTCCTTTTTGCCAACGGGCTAACTGTCAAGGTTACAAATTTAGCGTTACTGGACGTTTCGATTCAATTTTTGTCACCTTTTCATTCCTTTTGCATATGATTTATCACTTTTCAAACTTGACTAATGTTTTCAAATGTGTTTTTTCATGCTTTGTCTTGTCATTTTCTTTTGTTTTTTGAAACTAATCACGAATTTCTCACACGTATGCTCTTCCCTCACACTTTTTAAAGCAATCTTGGGAATCAGAAATGTGGTCATTTTTTTCTTTTTTGTTTTTAGGGGAATTAATGTTTCATTTAACCATAGACAACCCATATGTATGATCTTTCCTGATGTTGGTTAATTGATCTTGGAAATCAGAAATGTGGGTTCACTTCTGTTGTCTTGTTTATTTGTTTTTTTATTTTTACCTCATTCCAAAAAAAATTCTAATCTTTTTTTATAGGATCTACTCTCACACAAGGTGGATAAAAAATTAAAAAACTACTAACTGCGGGTTGCCAAAGGAGTTCAACCAAACCACACCTAAATCAAAAGATAAAAAAACACCACATTTAAAACACTTGATTTGCAGGTTCGGTTAAGAGCTACAACTCAACCACTTAACTATAAAATAAGACCCTTGGCATAATCCTCAAGCTAAAAAAAATGGGGTGGTTCTAGGAACCCAAAATTAGTCCACACCTTAATGGAAATTGTGGACAAAATGGGAACCTTTTATCTTACCTAACTAGTAAAGCCTTTGTCAGTTAGAGTCATAGATATCCTTAGTGGTGACCCTAATGCGATTCATTCTGAGAAAGATCTTTTCTCAGGGTTTCAAAGGGGGTAAAGTAAAGCCATCATCTAACAATAGCATCATGCTCACTCAGATATTTTACGGAAACCTAGTTAAGAGAACCACCCAAGAAGTTAAACATTTTCCAAGACAATCTAAGGTAGAGGCCACACACAAACATTCAAACAAAAACTTGTTTTTAAATTTTCTTCTTTATTTTGTTTCTTTTTGTAGTAGTGTTCCACACTCACTTTTCCCCAAATACTCCTTTTTTGGGATCCATATTTCACTTTTATCATCATTTAATATTTTTTCCAAACTATCCTTGTTTGGATTCTAATTTCATCCTTGTTTCATCTATTCTCATATTCTTTTCTTCTTGTCATCAGCCATTCAATAACCTTCATTTTACTCTCAATTTTCCCCTTTTCAAAAATTTCATCTCTTTTTCATTATTTCAATTTTATCTTATTTTCATCCTCATTTTTTTCTCCATTTGATCTTCATTCACTCATTTGGAGTTTTTATTCACTTATTTGATTCTTCCCCTTTTACTATTATCAAATCCTTCTATCTTTCATATTCACCTCCTTGAGTTCATATCCCATTTCATTCAAAACTTAAACATTTATATTAAATTTCCTAAAGTTTAAGTTATCATCTTCTTTTTGAAATCAAGCCTTAAGTTGTGGATATCCACATCCTCACTCAAGCACTTTCATCTTATGACTCACATCTTAACAGTGTTGTGTTCCAATTTTTCCACAACTCAATTTCATCACATTTTCTCTTCATTCTCATCTTACATCCTTTAGTTTGACAAAAATAACTATTAAACTATATACATTTTCTTTCTTCATGTCTCTAAGTTGATAACATATCTGTTACGTTCTAGACACTTCATCATATCCTCTTTTTCAATGCTTACACTATCAGTATTTGAGTCTTATCTCTTCATTCTCCTCTTCCTTATTAACTAATTTTTGTTAAGGGTTTATCAAATCACATACAATTTGAATCCTTTTATTTTTATACCCTCTTCCCATTTAGCATTTACTTTTTCTAGGTGGTAGAGTGCATTTGTAATCAATCTATCCTTGCTTCTTCACTCTAGCATTCACATTGTTATATGTTGAACACATTCAAATTTCACTATAACCCTCATCCATTATAGAATTCACTTCTTTAGAGGAAAATAACCTTCATCACATCGCACCACTCTTCCATCTTGGCATTCACTTTGTTAAGGCAAGTTTATCAAACACTTTCACACACTTTCATCTTGACATTCACTTTTTCAATGGTTGTATCACTCATATCTTCCAAACCTATGTCCCATCTTAACATTCACTTTGTTAAGGGAAAATTTATTTTCAAACTAAATCTCACACCTCTCTTCCATCATCGCATTCACTTTGCTATGGGTTGAGTTATCTTTCAAATTTCTCTTTTGCTCCCTCCCTCTTTTAAAAATGGTGGGAACATGACACAAAGATTATAGTCCTTTTGGAAGGGGAGAATAAAATACTTTTGGAAATTTTGATAGTGATAATGACCAAAAATATGAGGATGATTAGAAATACACCCACTCAAAGAACAATCCCATGTTGAAAATATTTTACATATGAATAAAGACCAATTTTTCTTCGTCTCCTTGAGATGGGAGAAAAATTACCCTATGATTTTGACGAAGCTAGTTTACAAACATTACTCAGCAAACCACCACCTAACAAGGGTGGAAATTTCATTTTAATAAAAAATGATGATGAGGAAGGACCTAGCCACAAAAATAATGATGATCAAAACAAGTCCACCTTGAACAACACCAAAATCAATGAGTCAAACAAAGAAAACTATGAAAAAAGGAAAAAAGGAAAATCAAATGATTTAGAAAATGATCATACTCAATCCCTCATGAATCAAATTAATGACATGGCTAAACAAATTTCTATTTTAAATTCAAAATTCACCAATGAATCCCATGACAAGGAGACACCAAATAAATCTAGGGATGCTTCATTTAAGAGTCATATCACGTACACCAAAGATAAAAAAAACTCTACAAGAGATGGTTCCTTATCTTTATTATAGAAAAAATCACCATTCACCCAGGAATGGAAAATGATGAAGGACACCATATCTAGTATGAAACATCAATGCAAACAATTTGGATTTGAAGAATTGTGTCCTTACCCCTTCGATAAGGACATTTTGCATTTTCTTTTTCAAAAATATTTTGAGATGCCCAACTTTGACAAATACAAGGGTGAGAGTGATCCTAGAGAACATATCAGGGAGTTTTATATGGATTTCCAAGAGGTGGTATAGAGTGATGTCTTCTAAATATATCTCTTTCTATGAAGCTTAGGAAGACAAACCTTGGACTGGTTCCTACTCCTCCCCAAGGGATCTATAAATTTTTTTTTGGACCTCTCAAAGAAGTTCATCAAACATTTCTCATTCAACCTAGAGTGTGAAATTATAATGAACGACTTGTGTAATTCCAAACAACGAAAAAATGAAACCTTCACACAATTTCTACAAAGATGGCATGGGATTGATAGCTGTTTCCCATTCTTCATGCCTGAGAACCATCTCGTGATAATATTTATACCTAATCTAAACAATGAGATATTATTTCACAAGAAAATGCATTTCCTTAATACTTTTGAAGAAGTTATTGAGAAAGGATCACAGACTGAAAAATCCCTTATTGCAAAAGGTTGTATTAAAACCTCATTCAAAAGACAATGGGAAACATAGTAATCATCCTAATATCTCTCACTAAGAAAAATATAAACATGTTAACCATAATCATAATATGGTCAATGATGGAATTACAGACAACCGCAATGTCCACAATATCTGAAACACTTAGACTATACCAAACAAAGGTAAATGACCTCTTGTTGTTCCTAGCAAAGAGGTTTCCTCTTCTCCTGATTCTAAATGAAGTCATTTCACTCATTTGGGAGAACCTCTATCAAATATCCTTCAACAACTCATTAATATAAACATTTTTACTTATCCCATCACTAGATATTGGGTTGAGGGAGAACCCAAGCCTACTTGGTATAAGGATGATACTTATTGTGATTTTCATCTCATTGATGGTCACCCCATTGATCGATGCTTTCACTTATGTCACTTTTTCCAAGACCTCATTGATGGTGGAGATATCACTATTGTATAACCATCACCAAATAGAACACCTAAAGACAATAGTAAGGTCTTATCAAACCCATTTCCCAAACATGGCGGTGATAATAAAAATGCTACAAAGGTCCCTCTACCAATACCGCTGATTTTAGCTCAATTGTATCATTTATTAAGGAAGTACCATCTACAATGGTGATAATTTTATTCATACCTTTGAGTAATGATGTGATCACATGCCAATGGAAGATATGGGTTTTTGCTGCAAACCAACCTTCTATGTCTTCTGCAAAACCTCAAATGTCTAAACCAACTACTCTTTAAATCAAAAGTCAAATTCTAATGTCAAATCTTTAAATCCAGATCATTATGACTTCATCAAAAAATTATCAACCACGCCAGCACATATCTCTCCTTTGGAACTACTGAAAGAGTTAGTATTATCCAAAATATGCCCCTTGCTTATTTTGACTAACTTTCTTTAGTATTATCCAAAATATGCCCCTTGCTTATTTTGACTTACTTTCTTTCATTCCTTCCTTGTGCCTCAGTCAAATTTTTTCACTTTTCACGAACTCAAAATTATCTGGAGATGACTTCATCAGATAGAGAATTTTCTCACCTTTCTAGAAAGGTAAATTTTTCCTTCTAACTCCTTGTATTTTGCAATTTATGGCTCGATGGAGTTTTTAAGGGAAATTTTTGCTAGGAAGGTCAGCAACCAATAGGAATGTGCCACGTGGTAGTGGAATGGTGGGTTAGTGGAGGTAATTCGAAAAAAATTGCCAAGGAGTGGGCGGGGTGTAAAAGAAATTATTTATCGTGGGCCCACAAAGGAAAGAAATGGATTCAGGCCCACATGAATGAGGATGTGCCACGTGGTAGTGGAGGTTGGACTGGCGGGGGTAAGTTGGGAAAATTTCCAAAAAATGACGCAATGAAAATTTTTTCCCAGAAGCTCCATAGCGAATAGGGATGACACGTGTCTAGTAGGAGGCAGAAGTCGAAGGCACGAAAGGAATTGGAAAATTTTTCCAAAATGTTTAAAAGGGAAGAAAGGAAAGGTTTTTCCCATGGGCACATAGAGGAAAGAAAGCTGATTAAAGCCAATGCCAAATTAGAGTGTGCCACGTGGCAGCAGAGCGGTGGGGCGTGGAGAAATTTTGGAATTTTTTCCAAAATTCAAAAAAGTGTAAAATGGCCATTTGAGTCCGTGGACCAATGGGGAAGCACCATGTATCAGTGGGGTGGTGGAGGGAAGAGATTTTTGGGGAAACTTTCCCAAATTCAAAAAAGGGGAAAATTTTTAGGTTTCAACCTGCCGACCCAATTTTTACCCCAGTTTTGCCCTAAATCTTCAGAGGGGTATATCTTTCAATCTAAAGCTCATTTTTTATAGATTTTGGTGTCATTGGAAAGATATTGAAGTCCTCTACATGATTGAATCTTAAATTTTGCTTTTTGGTGGAGTTTAGTGAGAGAAAAATGAGAAAAACACCTTTGGCATGGGGAAAAGAGAAGAACCGACATTTAACCACCATTTTTAATGTAGTATGGAATCCATTCTTCTCTAGGATGGTCAAAAATCTTGGGGAATGAAATGTTTAGGCTACGCATGCTATTTTAATGGATCTAGTCAGTGGTTGAATGATTCCTTTCATTTTTCCCATGTTTCTCCTTCTTGAGCTCGGGTTTTCATTGTTAAAAGCCAGATTTAGCTCATTTTGTAGGGGTTGGATGTTTTTATGTTCTGCAAGATCCCTCCTTCACCATGGCAAGTGAATTTTTGAAATATCAGAGCTTTTTAGGACTGTAACACTTTCTTTTACCTCCTTGCTATTGTAATGCACTATATTTAAAATGGAAATGACAATGCAAGATTTTTGAATGAATTTTCAATCCTTTCTTGTGTTGTCTGCTCTATCCTGATCCTTCATTACAATTTTAGCAATTTGTGCATGATTTGTGTTTCATTTTTATAATTTGTGTCAATCTAGAGAAATATATGTTCATCACTCCTTTAGTGTATCACCTTGTTAGTTTAGTTTTATCTTCTTTTCTCTCTTCTATCCTTGTCTCCTTGGCAGAATTAGAGTAGTATTTTGAGTTAAAACTCTACAAATTTCATGCATGCATATGATCAGAGGAGTAGTGGAACTGGCCTTTAATCTGGATATTTTTTTCCCATTTTTGCAAGTCCCACACTTGGGGAAAATATTCCATGTTGTGCAATCACACTGGATGCCCATTATCAAACTAGAAATATAAGAAAACATCTAGGGGTGTTGTGAATTTGCACTAACTATTTTGGCACACCCGGTGGGACCTTAGAGGTCTTCATCTTCATTACAACAAATTTTATGTGCATTTTTTGGAATTTTCTTGCTTAAAAGGAGCCTTGATTTACACATCTGACGACTCCAAAGAGATAAAATCAACCGGTTTCAGCAGTCCAAGTCCAAAGATTCATGAGAAGGATCCAAACAAGGTCAAGGGCTAGAGAGGAGGGATTATTTGAGTATCTGTTATTATCCCTAGGAAGAAGAGAGAGGGGAAGAAGAATTTAAAGGTCACCATCTCCACCAAACAGAACTCTATCAACTCCTCCACCTGGTAGACCTTTCACCTAATCAACAAGGGTTCTTAGGTCAATCAGAATGGAAAAACACAACCCTTATGTCAACTTAAATTATAGCATCCCACTTGCTCTCAATGTACAAAACCTAGTTCTAGTTGCAGCATTGAAGAACATCCCATACTTTACTGGGGAAAATCAGACCACTCCTGGTGATCATGTTAAAGACATTGCTAATGTTTGTGTAATCCATGAGATTTTTGAGATGAAAATTGATGTCAAATTGTTGGAATCTTCATTCAAAGGGAAATCCTTACAATGGTTCAGGAGCCTTAGGGCAAGCTCTATCAAAAATTGGAACCAGTTGTGTATAGCTCTCCATGAGAAGTTTGGAGAAAAGGGAGATAATTTGTCTCTATTAGAACAACTGAAAACTATCAAGAGAGCTCCCAATGAGCAACTAATAGACTTCCATTTCAGATTTCAAAGGACCTTGGATAGAATTCCAATGACAGTAAGGCCAATAGTTGAAGGTGCTTTCTTATACTATCTTAAAGCTTTAAATTCTGATATTTCCATTTTAATCCAATCCATGAGAGGTGAAAATATACCTGTAGCTTATATCATTGCCATTAGGGCTTAGAATTGTTTGATCCAAGCTGGTAAAATGGCACCTAGGCATCCCATGCCCTTATATCTAAACTTGGAAAATCCAAACACTAGTCAAGCACCTACTTTAGCTCCTATTCCCACTCCTAGAAATTAGAGTTCAAATGAAACTTCTACTTCATCCTCTAGTTCCTCAAATGAACTTTAAGAAGTCATGAAACAATTACAGAATTTAGGCAATGATTTGGTTACACTCAAGAGGTAGCAAGCCCAAAGCTTTAGACCTTCTTATCAGTCTCAAACTCAGCCTAATAGGCAACCATATCAACCTAATAGGCCACCTAATGCAGTTGAAAATCAAAATCAAGTAATACCTCCTACCAATAGACCATTTCAGCCCTATAACCCCAATGTTGCATCTACCTCTAAAGCCTTAGTGCCAGTGTAAAATAATATAGCTCAAGAGTATGATTGGTCTTTCCCATTTAATGAACCTCACAACTAGTTTATGTGCTTCAATGGTGCCTTGAACCAATATTTGATGGTGATAACAAATGGCGTAGAGAGTGATGTGAGTCAAGAAACAAACCAAAAACAAGGAACATCTCAACAAAATACAACTCCAAATGAGACTACACTTGTGAAATGGTAGGCTGAAGATTTTTGTGGTATGAATCAAACAATTTATTAGAATATAGCAGCTAACACATAGTTAAAAAAGAGGAATATTGGTGAAGGGAATTCATTAGCTCCAGGTGATCCACAACCTTCCATCATTCCACAAAGTGTTGGTAAGCAAAATGCAGTTCCAAATGTGCAAGGAAAACCCAAGCCACCTTCTAGACCAGCTCAAATGCCAGCTGTTGCAACCCATGTACAAGAAAAGAATGTGTAGGCTAAGGGGTAGCAAAGAGATGTTTCATCCCCATTTAACATCATTGAACAAATGAATAAGACAAATATGAATATATCTATGTGGGAATCACTATCCATCCCAGGCCAAATGGATCTACTACAATCTGCCATGAAGAATTGGTCAACTACAAATTAGCAAGCTCATATGCTAGAGAAGGTACTCACAAATGTTTCTCAACCTAAGGGGAATCTTGGAGGACAAAAAGGTAAAATTTTGAACCCCCCTCCATTCTATGTTTCATTGATCATTGGGGATAAACTAGTACATAATTATATGATTGATTCTGGGGAAAGTAATTCTGTGATGCCCAAGCAAATAATTGATCAGTTGGGCCTCCAATATGAAGTCATATCCAAAGGGGTGGTGCAAATGGATGGGACAATAGTAAAAATATTAGAGGTAATTAAATATTTGATCCTCACTTTACATGCATGCCCCAATGTCACTATTTTGCAAGATATGTCAGTGATATATTTACCACCACTTTTTTCCATATGTTTTTCAATGGATTTCACGGGTAGAATTAGAGGCTATTTATCTACTGATTGGTCACACATGTTTTTTTAGACCAGATATGGAACTAAGGCCACAATCAGGTCTAAAAATATTGCAAACTTTCACATTGAGCCTAATACTCCAAGCCCAATCAATGCCAACTATTAAGCATTTGATCAAGAGGATTATCTAGGCATAGATGAAGCTGACACCAAAGTTGGAGGCATCCCAGATTTGAATCTTGATGAATGGAAAATAAAAGTACATACTTTTTATCCCTACAAGGAAGTAGAGGAATCTGAATTAGGATTTTATTACATACATGAAGACAATCAGCCTATTCCTAGCATCACCAAGCTAGACCATAAAGATGACAATGAGGTATGGAAACTATTCTTTTATGGATCAAGAAGTAGACAAGGTGCATGGGGGAGCTATGATTTTTTCACCTCAAGGCATTAAGTATTATTCAGCTTCTAGATTTCAGTTTGCATGTTCTAATAACACTGGTGGATATGAAGCATTGATACAAGGATTGCATTGGTCAAGAAAGAGAGGTATCAAAAACTTACAAGTCTTTGGTGATAGTGATTTGATTGTTAATCAAGTTAAAAGAAAACATGCTACCAAAAATGACCTGCTCAAGAGTTATAAGAATAGGGTGTGGGATCTCATTGAGGATTTTGAAGGCATTGGCATCAACTCCATCCCTAGGAAAGAAAACCAAGCTACTGATAGGCTTGCAGTAGTTGGAGCAACCTTTGATGTTGTGGAGAGTATCAAGGAAGATAAAGTGTAGCCAAACATTCATGTGATTGTAATGCCATCAGTGCCAAACAATAATGTAAGTTGGAAAGTGTTTGAAAGTGACCAACAAATCATCAATTTCTTGCAAGACGAAGCTTAGTTCTCAGCAAAAATCAGGAAAAGTTAGAACAACAATATGGTGATCAAGTGGTACAGCTGAGAACCAATAAACTACCAAAAGGAATTGTCACTTTGGAGTCCATCTTTAATCCTAATGATCAATTTAGGAAGGAGAAACCAAACATCAAAGTCAAGGGAGAAGATTCAGTGCCCATCTCAGTGGGAGAAGGAAAAACACTTCAAATTGGTAAAGTGGCAACCAAGCAAGAAAGGTATGAGTTCATACAACTTTGCCAAGTGTTCCTAGATATATTTTCTTTGAGCTATAAAGACTTGAGGGGTTTCAATCCCAGGCTAGCTCAACACACAATTAAATTAGATCCAAGTGCTAAACCCATCAGGTAAAAAAAAAGACCGGTCAATCCACACATGGAGCCTCTCATGAAGAAGGAATTGAATAAGTTAATAGAGGAAAGTATCATATTTCCCATCAAGCATTCAAGTTGGGTTGCAAACTTGTTTCCAGTTAGAAATAAGAGTGGAGAAATTAGATTATGTGTAGACTTTAGAGATTTGAATAGAGCATCCCTCAAGGATCATTACCCACTTCCTTCTATGGAGAAAATTTTGCAAGTTATTGTTGGATCTGATAGGTTTTTATTTCTAGATGGTTATTCAGGGTATAATCAAATCATGGTAAAGGAGGATGATCAGTTCAAAATAGCCTTCACGACCAAATGGGGAACCTATGCATATAGGAAAATGCCATTTGGGATGTCTAACGCTAGAGATACCTTCCAGAGGGAAATGAATATGACATTCAAGGGATTGATCAAAAAATAGTGATGATATACGTAGATGATATTACTGTATTTTCTAAAAGGGCAGCAGATCACCTCTTTCATTTGAGACAAGTGTTCCAAAGATGTAGAAGATTTGGGGTATCCTTGAATCCCAAAAAATGTATTTTCCTAGCTCATAAAGGAAAGCTCCTAGGCCACATTTTTTCCAAAGAGGGATTAGAAATTGATCCAGAGAGGGTTGAAGCAATAAAATCACTGCCATTACTAAGTCACAAGAAGGCCCTTCAAAGTTTCTTGGGAAGAATCAATTTTATTCGAAGGTTTGTTCTAGACTTTGTAGCCCTTGTCAAGCCAACAAATATGATGTTGAAGAAAAGTATGGATTTCAAATGGACATAAGAAGCTAAGGAAAGTTTTGAGGCAATCAAAGAGGATATCTCACAAGCTCCAACTCTCATTAACCTAGATTTCTCTAAGGATTTTATCCTTTATGCATTTGGAGGTGATGATACAATTTCTGCAATTTTAGTACATCAGAACAAAGAAAATGGAGAGCAGCCAATTTCCTTCTTTATCCAAAGCTTGGAGGACTATGAGGTGAGGTATTTATTCATTCAAAACCATGTTCTTGTAGTGATTAGGAGCTTGAAGAAATTTAAGCATCTAGTTTCAAACTACAAGGTTCAACTGTTGGTTTCTCATGTGGGAGTTAAGGACTTCATCCTCAACAAAGACCTAAATGAAAAATGTGCAGGGTGGATTACTCATGTCATGGAGTATGAAATTGAGATCAAATTCACCAAGAGGGTCTAAGGAAAGGGATTGTGTGAGCAGCTGGTCTTGAGAAAATCAATGGAAGCAAGCAATGGGAAGGATGTTGTTTTGGCGTTACAAGACAACTAAGAACAAAGAGGTTTTCAAAAAGAGAACGGTGGTATGCTCACTCCTTGCTGAACCCAAGACATAATGCACTTCTTACAAACATGCCTTTTCCCTCTAGAGATGAAAAAAACCAAGAGAAGACACTTCAGATTGCAGGCTATTCCATATGCACTTGTTGATGGTGTCTTATTCAAAAACGATATAAATGGAGTGCTGCTGAGATGCATTGGGACAAATCAAATTAAGAGAATGTTAGAAGAGTTCCATGGTGGATCAGCTAGGGGTAATTTTGCTCCAAGAGTGAAAGCCCTCAAGATTATGAAGGCTGGTTATTATTGGCCCAAGGTGTTTTGTGATTGTTATGCATGTATCAAGAGGTGCAAAAAATGTGAATTCTTCATAGGCAAGGAGAGATTATCAGCCCTTCCATTGCACCCAATTTTAGTTGACCAACCATTCATGCAATGGGGTTTGGAATTCATTGGAGTCATTAACCCAAACTTAAGTCAAGGACACAAGTGGATTCTAATAGCAAAAAACTACTTCACCAAATGGACTGAGGAAGTGGCACTCAAAGAGGCAAATGAATCTAGCATTCTAGACTTCTATGAGGGGATAGTAACTAGGTTTGGTATACCTACCACTATAATATCAGATACTGCATTGGCATTGATAGGATCAAAGGTAACTGAATGGGCTATTAAGAATGAGATCTATCTGAGCACTTCATCAAATTATTACCCTCAAGGTAATGGCCAAGTTGATTCTACCAACAAGAACCTATTAACGATCATAAAGAGGACTCTTGATAAAAATCAAAGGACTTGGCACACTAAACTTAAATTATCCTTATGGGCTGATAGGATAACTCCCAAGAGATCCACCGGTAACTCTCCATTCAGACTTGTTTATGGAAGAGAGGCAATATTGCCTATGTCACTTGAGTTGCCAACATTGGAACTCATGAAGCAATTGAAATTGTTGGAGTTTGAACCCATGGAGGTTAGATATGTAGAATTGATGGAAATCTAAGAAATCAGAGAGTGTGTAGCCCAAACAATGGAGAAGGATCAAACCTTGATCAAGAGAACTTTTGATAGGAAAGCTAAGGCTAGAACCTTCTAAGTTGGAGATTTAGTGTTGAAATGGGATGCAAAACAAGAAAAGATAGGAAGGCATTCAAATTTTGATGCCATTTGGAGTGGCCCCTACATGGTCACAAAATGTAAGAACAACAATGCCTTCCAATTGTCTACATTGGATGGTGAAGAACTGCAGATTCTAGTTAATGGAATCCATCTAAAGCATTTCTACTAGAAGGGAAACTCCTCACCTTGTACATATTAGCTTATATTTTCTTTCCTCCAAGTGCTTGTGCACATTGTTTTATTGTAACTTAGTTTTACATTTTCCTAAGTGCTTTTGCACAGGATTTGTTATCCCAAAGATGCATCTTTGGAGGCCATGTTCCAGATCAAGTGATATTCTACTCTCATAATCTTCTTACTAGAAATTTTTTAATGAGTTGAGAGTACCAAGCAATTAAGTTGATGACTCCATTGCCTAATGGATTGCTCTAGGCTAGTGATCAGTCATCCAGCAGGAAGATGACCCCTCTGTGTCACCAAATTCTTATCCAAAATAAGCCCCTTGCTTATTTTGACTAACTTTCTTTCATTCCTTCCTTGTGCCTTAGTCAAATTTTTTCAATTTTCAAGAACTCAAAATTATCTAGAGACGAATTTATCAGATAGATAATTTTCTTACTTTTCCAGAAAGGTAAAATTTTCCTTCTAACTCCTTATATTTTGCAAATTATGGCTTAGTGGAGTTTTTGAGGGAAATTTTCCCTAGGAAGGTCTGCAACCAATAGGAATGTGCCATGTGGTGGTGGAATGGTGGGTCAGTGGAGGTAATTTGAAAAAAATCACCAAGGAGTGGGCGGGGTGCAAAAGAATTTTTTTTCCCACTGGCCCACAAAGGAAAGAAATGAATTTAGGCCCACACGAATGAGGATGTGTAATGTGGCAGTGAAGGTTAGACCGGTGGGGGTAAGTTTGGAAAATTTCCAAAAAATGGCACAATGAAAATTTTGGCCCAGAAGCTCACACGGAACAAATAGGGATGACCACGTGTCCAGTCATGTTCAGGTGGAATTCGGAGGCGCGAAAGGAATTGTCAAAATTTGAAAAAATGTTTAAAAGGGTGCAAAGGAAAGATTTTTCCCATGAGCACGTAGAGGAAAGAAAGCTGATTAAAGCCCACACCAAATCAGAGTGTACCAAATGGTGGTGGAGCTGCAAGGCGCAGAGAAATTTTGGAATTTTTTCCAAAATTCAAAAAAGCATAAAATGGCCCTTTTAGCCCGTGGACCAATGGGGAGTGCCACGTGTTAGCGGGGTGGTGGAGGGTGGAGCTTTTTGGGGAAATTTTCCCAAATTGAAAAAAGGGGAAAAATTTTAGGTTTCAGCTTGCCGACCCAATTTTTGCCTCAATTTTGCCGTAAATCTTTAGAGGGGCATATATTTCTATCTAGAGCTCAGGTTTTTCTCGATTTTGGTGTCATTGGAAAGCTATTTAAGTCCTCTACATGATGTAATATTCAATTTTGTTTTTATGGGAGTTTAGTGAGAGAAAAATGAGAAAAATGCCTTTGGCATGGGGAAAACAACAGAACCAACATTCAACCACCATTTTTAATGCAGTATGGCTTCCATTCTTCTCCAGCATGGTCAAAAATATTGGGGAATGAAATTTTAAGGGTACCCATGCTATTTTGATGGATTTGGTTGGTGGTTGAATGATTCCTTTCTTTTTACCCATGTTTCTCCTTCTTGAGCTCGGGTTTTCACTGTTAAAAGCCAGATTTGGCTCATTTTGTAGGGGTTGGACATTTTTATGTTCTGCAGGCTCCCTCCTTCACCCTGACAAGTGAATTTGTGGAATATCAGACCTTTTTAGGACTGCAACATGTTTTTTTTACCTCCTTTCTATTGTAATGCACTCTATTTAAAATGGAAATGACAAGGCAAGATTTGTGAATGAATTTTCAATCCTTTCTTGTGTTGTCTGCTCTATCCTGATCCTTCATTACAATTTTAGCAATTTGTGCATGATTTGTGTTGCATTTTTATAATTTGTGTCAATCTACAGAAATAGATGTTCACCACTCTAGTTTATCACCTTGTTAGTTTAGTTTTATCTTCTTTTCTCTCTTCTATCCTTATCTCCTTGGTAGAATTAGAGTAGGATTTTGAGTTAAACCTCTACAAATTTCATGCATACATCTGATCAGAGGAGTAGAGGAACCAACCTTTAATCTGGAGATTTTTTTCCCATTTTTGTAACTCCCACACTTGGGGAAAAGATTCCATGTTGTGCAATCACATTGGATGCCCATTATCAAACTAGAAATATGAGAAAACATCTAGGGGTGCTGTGAATTTGCACTAATAGTTACCTAGCTTTTACGATATTCTGTTCTCATGCTCTATAGGAATTGTGTGTTCCTCATATTCTCAATGTTCAACAATTTCAAGCTATGATCACAAACCTTATACTTGAAAATCCTATCCTTTCTTTTGGCCCTCAGGATATGTTGAACCCGAATTTGATTAACAACAACTCCTTGTACATCAAAGCCTATGTTACTGATCACAAAGTCAAGAGAGTTCTTATAAAAAATAGATCAGATCTTAACATCTATTATATAAAAAATCTCTACTACCTTGATCATACAATAGATGAATTAGATACTAATCTCATTACCATTCATGGTTATGATAACACTGAGCACACAGTCCTATGGTACCACCACTCTTCCCATACAAGTAGGCCTTGCAACTCCTTGATACTATGTGTCATGTAGTTGATGTAGACACGTCATATAACCTTCTTTTGGGTAGACCTTGGATACATGTGATGCACACAATACCTTCCACTTTTCATCAATGTAAAAAGTTTCCACATAACGGCAGAGAGATGTTCACCTTACGTGGAGATACTGACCCCTTTTAATAATATAATTTTTCCCAAAGAAAGGTTCAAAAAGGAAAACTATTCTCCATTTTCTGATAGCACAATTGTATCTAGCATAACTTCTATTGTTACCAACTATATTAATCCTGATGTAATATTGTGCCCTAATGCTTCCACGTCTTCTTCTGAAGAATTTATGTCTAAAGTGTCACTTGAAGATTTTACTCATGCCTCTGTGTCTTCCTCTAGAGCATGGATAAATATAAGGTGTCACCTGAAGTTACATTCTCTCATAAAGGCTTTAGCAAGTACACACTTGACAATGCATTTCTTGTTGGAAAACTCCCATTATCACCTCCCAGCTATGGGCATCCTAACGCTCCTCATTTTACAAGAACACTCCAACTTGCTATTTCAGAAAAAATCTTTGGAGATGATATGGATATCTAGAAGATGAACATATTCCAATCTCCAATTACTCTCGGATATACAATAACAAGATGGTAGAATGCTAAGAATCCACTGATTACACTAAGGGCCATAAAATGATGAAAAACATGAACTAGAAAGGAAGAGTCCTTGGCCCACAAGGGCATGGTGTTCTTGAACCTATGAATATCAAGTAACTAACCTTTACACATATAGTCTAGGATATGAGACATATGAGAAGATTCCTATCATCTTTGATGTATTATCTAACGATGCAGACTCAGATTCTGAAATTGAGACCGGTTCCACACATAGCCTCTTCGAAGACCTAACTAAAACTACACTTTTCCTATACTACTTATCTGTTCAAACCCTTGAGGTTTATTATCCTTCCCTCATCAATCAAGACCAAAACTTGTCATATTTCCATGGATCTCTTTTGAAATGATGAGGCAATCTAGGAATTTCTCAAGGCTTGGGACCCTTTTCCCTTGTAGGATCACAAGAAGGGTTTTGATATAAACCTTGATGCTATAGCTTACTTCAATGAAGAATGTAAAATTTCTAGTCCTAAAGAAAAATAAATTAAAAATACCTAAAAATAAAACATTATATATCTCATAGTGAAAATCTTTATGAGGCATTATACGAGAAGCAAAAAATGAAAAAGAAAAAGAAATAAATAGGATGGGCCAACACACTACCAAACTCATGTGATAGGCACTAGTATCCCCCTCCTCTATCCACTCACATATGTCATGTATCTTATATAATATGTACTATATATCCTCTCTCCACATCATATACATGATGTAATCACAACTATTATGATACTTCATATAAGTGATAGATACACCATATCACATTGGAACTAAAGACCATTTAGGATAATTATGGGCCTACGACTAGGTACTCAAGTCCCCATTAGAAACTGATTTCAAATCTTGTGGCTCAACACTTCTACCACTCCATAGCTGTCACTGGATGTAACTCATACTCTCTCCCCCATAACTGGAAATCACATTATGTGATATACATCCTCCAACTTGTCACATTCATCTCCCCCATAGGTGCACCCATAATGTTTATGTATCTGTCAAGCACCATGTCTCGCATAGAGTGCATCAACATGGTTGCATATTATGGGGCACATCCCCAATCCGTGCTAAAATGTCACAGGATGGTATGGCTCCATCACAGTCCAAATGACTACTTCTAGAAGTGGATACCTAATCCAAGAAACGGTACTCAGTATGCCTCCCACCATGGAGACTCCCTCAAAATGGATATCCCTCTACACATTTCACAAAATGACATTAACAACGTAGTGTCCTAGAAAATGATTTCCCTTTGACCAAATATTGACTTGAGTTAACGATACTACTGCAGGCCATGAGATGTTAACCCTTATGGATGGATTATATGGGCATCACCTACATTCACATTATTGAAGACTAGGGCATCATAGATGCAAGATTTAGGGCAACACCATGGAGAAGAACACTTTGTTACCTAGTTCATGAGCACTTCTGTACTTAAAAATGACGGTGTCACTTAGCACCTTGCCACTGACTCTTGTCTGGGTCTCACGACAATCTTGATGACATAATGGAAGATTATTTACAATTTGAAAAAATTACTAAATCAATATGACTAGGGTACACCATCCACTAATATGAAAAATGTATGCACTTAAAAACTCTACGGAGTCATACACAATTGTCTACAACAGTCACCACCATCTCAAACTGACTAGGATACATTGCTCTCACTTCAGTGGAATTTTCACCCACTTCATAGGATTCACTTGTCTCACAATCGCATACAAAAAAAATGAATTGACTCAACACTCTTTCAAGGTCACTACTTATAGTTACTTTTTTTCACCTCACTTACTGTACTATAGTCATTTTTTCAACATCTAAGGGATCCACAACTAATACGAACTACAGTCTTTTTTTCATTTCATATCTCAAGTGGAAATTATTTGCCACTCCAATTTACACCCCGCTACTTGAAAAGGATGTCCATTTTAGGAATGGACACTTACCACTGATATTGAATGACATTTCTCACAATTGAAAGAATACCTCTTATCTCAACCGTTGTACTTCCATGCCACTTTATATACATTTTGGATAATTTTTAGGCATTCTATCAATTTTGTGCTATACTTTTAGATTAGAATTCATTCTTTTGGGATCACTTCCCTTGGTGTCACATGATGATAAGGGGGCATATCATTGGGGTCAACCTATGTATTCCCCTTGAGCATTACATGCATTTATTCAAGCATGAGACCAACTCATCACATGTTTCAAACATTTACTAATGTATTACACAACAATTCACCACTAAGTCCCCCTAATGGACCTAAGTCTAGGGGCAAAAAACATAAAAAAAATTCTAATGCGACATTTCATCATTCTCCCCTAATGACCCAAATTGGGGGAAAGAAGAAAGTAAAAGTATCCTCTTCACAGTGACATTTCACCATTGAGCTATCGACATGTTTTTTCACCAATAAGTTGCGTACGTATGAGAAAAACAAATAAGGTAAAAGTGAGGAGGAATACCTGTGAAATGAAGGTGGGAGGTAGAGTGCACGCATGTTCTAATTCCCTGATACTAGTGCTGATTGTGAGAACTTCCTTTTTCTAGGAAGGAAATACCTATGAATGCAAAACAAGACCATAAGAAGAATATTAAACAATATATGTCAGTGGAATTGCC
Source organism: Taxus chinensis (assembly GCA_019776745.2). Lineage (NCBI taxonomy): Eukaryota > Viridiplantae > Streptophyta > Pinopsida > Cupressales > Taxaceae > Taxus > Taxus chinensis. The sequence continues at coordinate 819,745,166 of CM034150.1, read as the reverse complement.
TAGTGTGTGTTAGATCCTAGGAAGTGTGATACTTCCTAGATGGTTGTCAATCCAACTACTTAATACAATTTAATGCAACAAGTAATGTAAAAAAATAACATCCTATTGTAGTTGATATTATTTAGGTATCTCATTCAAATACAATAAGAAAATCTAATCTAACAGGCAAGGTTATGATCAGATTTGGAGGTTGGGCAGGTAGCCAAGGTGACTAGAATAGGTTAGGTTCAGATTTGGTTCATTTTGGGTTATTTTGGGTGAAGGTTATTGGGTTGTTGTTATAGATAGGATTATCAGTTATAGAAACCGATGTCAATCTGGTATAAACTATGTTGGTTGAGAGGAAAACCAATGATGGTTTAGGTTAACCGGCGTCCATATAGGCTGAATTGTAGAAACTCAATAAAATTTGGTTTTTGGAGGTTCTCTGTGATTACACAGAGAATGGAAGAAGGATGGCTAGGTTGGTAAATGTGTTGAGAATTCTCAGAGATGTCTGGGGGTTGAATATGTAGAGATCTAAAGGTTATGGATGGTCAGATGGGTGGAATGAGATGGAAGGTGAGGAATGATAGGATGAAAAATAGAAAAGGATTTAAAAGAGAAAGCTAAATAAATGATGATCTAAGTAAGCATGGAATGATGCAAATCTAAATGCACTTACTTATATTTACACACCTGGTGGTTGGATGAAGGTTGATGGTTTATATGTGAAACTGGTGGTCAGTGACACAATAGTGCTTCCCAGAATGCTACCGATGAATGCCAATGTCTTCAGGTACCAGCCTTGATGCTAACTAGGGATGTGTCTGGAATGTGCGAGAGGGCTCTAGTTCATGCTTGCATGTAGATATATAGTCTATCTCTCTCTCCAAACTCAAATAATTCTTCCAACCTATAGAAAAAGGTTACCAAAGTGAATATATGGTAACTGATGATGGTTTAGGTTAACCTACATCGGTTGAGGGTTGACTGGCATCAGTTATGGTGTGAAAAACCTAGGTTTTCTAAAATAACAAATCTTGGCCATACCTTTTCGACCGTTTCTTACCTATTGGTTCATGGTCTAAAATGGTATTTTCCACGTAAGCAAGTGAGTCATGTTGTTAGATAAATAATAGACATCTAGTGTTAGGTTTATACTAAGTTTCAGTTAGTTATGGTAAGTAGACATTGAGTCCTAGTTAGAATGAAACATGCTAAGAATAGGGTCCATTGATGAGGTGTCTAGGTGATGTGGCTACGTGAGGCGGTCAAGTGAAGACATTAATCAAATAAATTAAAGTAATTGATTTAATTAATCTTGTGTGCACTATGGGATATGAATATGTAATGTATGGTTTAATTTAATTAATGGGGCTATAAGGGTGGTATGACCTAATTTTGGTGTCTATATTTTTTCCCCTTTTTATTACATAGCTTAAATTGGTAAGCGATGCGTTGACAAAACTAGGAAGTGATTTTCCCATGTGTGGGTGAGAGAAAGGTTTATCTAAGGTGTGGGTAAAGGAGATCCCCCTCAAACCAGGAACTGATGAGGTGTTATATGAAATCGGTGAGTGGTTTCATATATGTGTAAATGGTGTAAATGAAGTTAGGTGGGGAAGGGTATGAGTACTATGGGAAAGGATGATGGTAGAACTTGGGTAATAAGTAATAGGCCGTTGTCAAATTGGGTAATAGTGTAATGGCAAGCAAATGCACGCACACATATATACTACAACATGGTACCAAGTTGAAGAGCTTACAAACTCTACATCGTCCAATGTTGATAGGTTTATCAAAACAAGGGTGAAGTGATTTAGGTATCCAAGGCATAGGATATGGCCCACAAACACAATGTAGGTCAAGTGTCAGGAATGTTTAGGTATGTTCTAGCACACCAAAGGGTTAGATCGAGATAAAAAACACGACAATAGGTAAGGTATGGTTTCATTAAGCTAAAACAACATGGGGAACGATCATCGCAAGGTATAACAAGTACACAAGGTCAATGGTCACACCAAGTAGGTCAATTCTAGCTAAATAGGTAATGGCACAGGTAAGGAAAAGGTATAGGTAAAATAATAAATCCTTAGGCATGCAACTAAGGAAACGTAGGGGTTAGTATAGGGATTTTAGGTAGGTTGTAATAATTGTGGGTGAGGTCAAAGGGTATCGGGTAATGATAAGGATTTGAGGTCAAAATGGGAAAAATTGGGATAAAACGGTAATGGACATGCAATTGATGTTGGTTATAAAGTAATCTGACATCAATTTGGTATGACTCGACTTTGGTCATGTTGTGTTAGGGTTAATAAAAATAAAAATCCATATTTTACAGACTCATTTTAATGTGTTGTCATTTAGGAAAATGATAGAGCAGTATAGTAAGAGTGGAAAATGATGGTACAAGGTCTTTCAGCTGAGTTGTTGAGTGACTTAGTGTGAGATTAGAATTCAGTAGGTGAGTCCATGAGATCAATTAGAGCTATTTTATTGGTGGTGAGGTGAGAAGTTGATTTGTGGCATGACAGAGGTGGGATTGGGTTCATGTGGGCCACCGATGCAGAGGCCAGATGTACCACCATGCATATGACACCATGATGAGGTAGGATTTAATCCTCTTCTATCTTTGGTTTGAAAATAACCTGTTAAATCAGTTTGGGTTAAAAGGGGTTTGGGTGGGAATTTTTTTTTGAATTTGTGGGTAAAATGAAGTAAATGAGGGAGGGGGAAGGTCCAATGTAGCTTGAATAGGGTCTGTAATGAAGTTAGGTTAGGTTTAGGATGGGTACAGTAGTTGTTTAGGTCATTTTTAGGGATTTTTGGTAGATGAGGGAGGGGGGTTCAATTTAGGTGCCAAGATAGAGACTGTCGTCAGTCTAAGGGTGGCTAACATTGGTTTGAATTAGATGGCATCAGTGTAGTTTTAGGTGACCAATATCAGTTTAAGTGAGCTGATGTCGGTTAAGGATAACTAGTGATGGTTAGGGAGACCACCGCTGGTGAGGGTGGATGGAAAATAGGGGTAAGAAAGGTTAAATGTGTAAGAAAAACATGCGAGAGGGGGGAAGGGAGGATACATGTAGAGTGATGGGGGTAGAAGGTTTGCATTGGAGTAAAGGTTAGGTAAGTAGTGAAATGTTGTTTTTAGGATGGTGAGTCATGATTGCAACAGGGAAAGAGGCTAGTAGGTGAATTAGGTAAAATCAGGTAAGTAAGATTGGTATGGTTGAGTATGGTTTGGGGGGTTAATACATAAGTGAAGGTTGTCAAGTTTGTAATAATTTTGTGGTTTTTTTGGATGTAGGTGAGAGAACAGCTATGGATGCGGGACAAAGTACCACCTTTGTTACTAGTGATATGACCAAGTGTGACCATAGAGGAGTGGAGGCACGTGAATGATGCTGGCCTAAGTGGGATCCGATGCTATAGGTGTGTAGCTTGAGATCCAAGTTTGATGGTCGCACTCATAAAAAAATGGGACTCAACAACAAACACATTCCACTTACTGATGGGTTAGATCAATGTCACCCTAGAGCATGTATACACGATCCTGTGACTACTGATAGTTGGGATGCATGTATATTGTATTACATAAAAGGTGTCAGAGGAGCCGATAGTGGCTATTTTTGGAACAGAGATGGCGGAGATGAGGTACCATAGTACAAGTCTTAGATGTGGAGAAATGTACGCAGCTCAGAATCATGAGGTGTCATTAGTGGTTTTTTCATGGAGGCAATATGTTATTTTTCCTTTCTAGATGTGGAGGGTGGGAGATTCCCATGAGCACTGATGGGGGTTCTATAGGACATGATGGAGGAGTGGGTTTGTTTTGTCTAGGAACTGACATTCTTGGTGCAGTTGTATAGAGAGTTGTGGGCCTATGGGAGGTTGTGGAGATTCAATTTATGTTGTACCTTCCTTCTACACTGTTGGGCATACAAGCACATTGTATGTGTATGTCTAGTTGGCTTTCCCTGATAAGATAGGTTTGGGGGTGGTCTAGTTAGGGTTGGCTATAAGTGATGGATACCACTTGGTGGAGGGCATAGGGTGATGAGGGCTACCCATGATATAGCATATTAAAGTCAAGTACTTGAGGGTTTATCTTGATTTGATATTATTTGGAGGCCACATGTTGTCTTTCCTTTATATAGGTGCATGGCTGAGGAGTTAGAGGAGCTAACACTAGTCAAGGGGATAGAGGGGAAAAATGTTAGTGAGCATGAGATGATACCAGTGGAAAGGGTTAGGAGGCTTGTTGATGGATTTTAAAACCTCCATAAGGGCTTATCGATGAGATTCAAAGGTTTGGATGAGATCATACAAAGACATTTTGAGGGGGGATTAGTGTAATTATTTTATCATTATATGATGGATGACCTCTTTAGAAATAGGTTACATGGGTCCTCGAATGGTGATTTTGGGTGCGGGTACAGATGGTATATTGGGCACAGGATTCAACAATGGTCTAGTCACTTTTCATTTTCCCTTTTCCTTTTGAGTGCAAGTGGCAACTTGGATCATGTTAATCTTGGGGAAAGACGTATATGGAGAAGGTATGACATGATGGAAAAAACCTAATGCGGGGTAAGAACCTTGTGAAATGAGTAGGGAGCACTGGAATTTAGGTGGTGGTTTGGCCAAGTCTCTGATATGGACCACATTGATCTCAAATTTTGGAGGTGGATAAAATTGTTGTAGAGGTGGTGATGTAGTGTTGGGTTTTTAAAATGGTACTTTAACAAACCACAGTCAGGGGACATCAATTCCCCCCTCTTTAATGGGAGAGGTTCCCTTATTGAAAGAAAGCAACAAAACTTATATACAAATGTACAACTTTCAAAGTGTGTATTTGTGATACTTTGAAATGTTTTATGCCCAAATATCATCAATACAAAAGAATGGAATAATTAAGGAGATGAGAGAGGAAGAACATAACAATACCTTTAGGAAATATAGATAGTAGAGTATAACCTTACACGTATTGAACCAATGTGATGTAGAGTAGGATCATTCAGTTTCATAACCAATATAATTCCACAGACACAAAGTTCTAGAAGTCATTTAAAAAATAACACAAAGATTCTTATCATAAAAGATGGATGATTCCCAAATTTTAGACAAGGAAAGAAGGAACCGCAGAGAAAGATAGAGAAAGACTTTTGCATTGATTACTTCAAATCTATTACCTCTAAGAAGTATTAGGATCCAACCCTAACAACGACGTGGAGAATCCATTAAATAACTTCCAAGAATAGTTACATTTGGCTATAAAAATGATGAAACTGATTCAAGAAACCGATGTCTGAACCTCTCTAATACCTTGGCCATTTCCAAACCTAGTGGAAAAATAAGACACATTAAATCTTAGCCATTCATCCTCCCTTTGCAAACTTTGAATTTGAGCCATCCACGTGGAAGAGATTTAAAATGAAGTGGGCCTAAGGATGCCTTTTTTAGTTTGTGCCTTTTAGAGAATGACACTTCAAAACATTTTGGCCTGCCCACCCACTTTTGATATGGGCTTGACACGTGGCTTTACTTGAGTGGTGACAAAGCCACAGGTCACTTTTATAATTTTACCTCTTTTTAACGTGGGCTCAAAAACCCAAATGGCTTTGCCAACCTGCCTCCCCACTTTGACTTTTGATGCGGGCTCAACATTTGACTCTATACCTTGGCATGATCGGGGACGCGGGTCACTTTATAACTTTTAGCTCTTTATGGAAACAAAGACCAAATTCCCATATCACTCAGACAGCCCACTTTCCTGCTTTGAATTTTCAAATCATCAAACAAAAAAAGGGCCTTTCTTTCTGCCTTCGCTTGAAATGTGACCACGTGTCTGTTTGCGGGATAGTTCAGTATTTTTTTGTTTTTTACTAAGTCCCTTTTGTTTAGCAAGGACATATTTTTGACCCTGGACACATGGAGGCTCATTGCACATTTGAGACTTGCCTCCATATTTTACCTTTAAAGTTTCACTAAGCTGACACATGGATGCTTCCCTAAACCCTTATATATTTAGCCGATTCAATAGCCGGCTCTGCCCTTCTTTGAAAATGAACACGTGGTGATCCCACGCAAAGTTGGGGATCCACTCTTGATTTTTCTTTTAAAGTTTCTCTAAAGAGACATGTGGAAACTTCCACCAGTTCTTTCATACTTAGCCAATTCAGGATTTCTATCCACTTGACTTGTGTGGTACCCTAGACACGTGGAGAGATGGCACTAATCTGAGTTTCTACTTTGGATTTTCACCCTAAAAGGGCACCAAGCTAATGTGTGGATCCTTTTGTTGGTCTTGGAATCTCCTTTGAATCTGACCACATGGCGAGATGATTCTCATTTAGAGACTAGCCCTTTGGTCTCACTTCTGAAGTTGCACTATTGAGGCATGTGGAGGCTTCTGCCGACCCTCTCATAATTAGTCAATTAAATGGCCAACTCTATCCCCTTTTTGGACCTGGGACACATGGAGAGCTGACACAACTTTGGGGAACTTCCTTTGGCCTCGATCCTTGAAGTTACAATGATGAGACATGTGGCACCGTTTGCTGAACCTTCCATACTTAGTCGATTTAGGCTTGTTCTATCTTCATTTTAGACCTGGGACACGTGGAAATCTTGTGCTTATTTGAGGACCATCCCTTGGGCCCTTCCCTTGGAGTTACATTGTTTGGACACTTGGAGGCTTTCGCTACCACTTGAAATATGGCCACGTCGGATCCTACGGGCCACGAGGCAAATTTCACACTATTGCAACAAATAACAAAAGTGGTAAGTTTGAAAGATAAACCTACCACGCCACATCCAATCAGAGATTTCCAAGTACTACCCATGGATGGTGGGGAAAAAATTAACAGGGAAGATACATTTTTCACTCACAACTATGGAAACAAAATAAAAATGAAAGGGAAAACCCCACCTTTACACCCAAATTTCAAATTGTTCTCCATGGAATGGAAAACTACAAACAATATCAGGCTTGATGTGATCCATAGCCAAAGAGAAGGTTTGAAAACAACATCTGAACGAAGGAAAAGTGTTTCAAGAAGAAGCATGGATTACTCTAAGGTACCGACTCAAAATTTTCAAAACTTGACTTCAAAAAGAGGGGAATTTTGAGTGCGACAATAGCTGTCTCTTTCTTGGGATGAATTAACGGAGAAAATAGGCAAGATAAAGAACCATAGAAAAAATCTGGGAAAGTAGACCGGTGCCTTATCCATTGGGAAAAAATATTCAAAGGAAAAACCAATACAAAAAACAAAACACATGAAAGGGAAAAAAACCAAAAAGGAAAGATAGAAACAAAACACAAAGGAATGAACAAAAACCAAAACATTGTACACAATATACAGAAGGATTGCCTAGTCACCTAGGAATTGAATAACTTTAAATATTTCCCACTATAAGGAAGTGGGAGAGGATATCCATCTATATAATCCAAATAGAATGAATTTTCTCTAGTAAAGTTCCTGATCTTGAAAGGGCCAATCCAAAGAGAATCAAACTTACCATGGCTTCCTCAATGTTCATATCTTTTGTCCCACAACAGTTTAATGTCTCCCTCTTGAAAATCTCTGGGTCTATATTTATTTTCAAAAAAATATTTCACCTTTAGTTGATGAGATGAGATTTTATTAAAAACTTGCAACTTTTCTTCATCCATCTTCTGGAAATACATGATCCTCTTATCCAAGGAATAGGTAAAACTTGAATCTTCAATTGCCTTCATTAAGTGTAAGGCTGGTAATTCCACTGTTACTGCCAACTGGGCTTCAACACCATACACCACTTGAAATGGATACATCCTAATTACTCTTTGGGTGTAATCCCATTTGCCCAGAGAGAATCATAGAGATTATTGTTCCAATTCCTTTGAGAGTCATTGAAAATCTTCTGAATGATGGTTACCAAATTCTTATTTGTTTATTCTACTTGTCCATTCCCTTGGGGGTAGTAGTATGAAGAATTAGTAAGGGAAATTCCATAACCATAGCATAAATCCATCATCTCAAAAGAATAAAAACTTGAAGCATTATCGGTCACACTATTTCTTGGTACCCCAAACCTTATCAAGATGTTATCTTTAATGAAATTACACACCACCTCAGAAGTAGTGCTTTTGACTGGAATGACATCTACTCACTTTGTGAAGTATTATGTAGCAGTTAGCACATGAGTATGCCTAACACTAGAAGGTGGGTTAATAGTTCCAATGAAATCCAATCCCCATTGTTGAAAAGGCTCATCAATCACTATTGGATTTAGTGGCAAATCAGCCAACTTAGGTCTCTTAACAAAAGTTTGATAGACTTCACACTTACCTACCCATTTTGATGCATCTCTAAACAATGTAGGCCAATAGTACCCAACACAAAGGATTTTATGGGTAGTGATAGTAGAAGAGAAATGGCCTCCACAATCCTGATCATGAAAAGCTGAGAATAACTTCTTCTATTTCTATTTGTCCACACACGTCAAGAATATTCCATCTATGCCTTGTTTGAACAAAGCATTCTCACATAATACATATTGTGAAAACCTTAGCTTAATAGCCCTATTTTCCTTGGCACTCAAGTGATATAAAAACTCTCCATAAGTAAGAAAATGTGTAATATCAGCATACCATTCATCTGTTGAACTGAGGAAGAGGAAAATAGGAACATTAATTGCTTCTTTAGACAATTATGCATCAGCTCCTTTAGCAATAAGATCACACAAGCCTTTACCCTGGACTAGCTTAGTTAACTTGATATCAAGGTCATATTCTTGGAAAATTTCTACCCAATTTCCTCTCTTAGTTCCAAATTCTTGTTGTGTAAGAATCGACTTAATGGTTGTATCAGGTACAAGCATAACAAAGTGAGAATTAAGAATATAAAAATGAAACTACTTGACAACTTTGACCACTGCAAAATCATGTTTCTCCATAATAGTATATTTACATTCATGATATTTTAGAACATAGCTCATGAAGGCAATTGGAAGTTCACGATCCTCAGAATTCTTTTGAGTTAGCACAACAACCAATGTATTCTCTGTAGTATAGCAGTAGATGATAAAATCCTTGCTGAAATCAGGACATTCTAAGATGAGAGTTTTAGCAATGGTTTTCTTGATACCTTCAAATTATTCCTTACCCTCAAAATTTCAACCATTTTTTTTCTTTTTTGTCATCATGTGAGAAATGCTCATGGTCATTTCTGTAAAATCAGGAATGTCTGTCCTCAGGAAGTTTATCTTACCAAAGAAAGAGTGAACCCCCTTTTTTATTGTAAGAAGAGAAATCTATGGGATTGCTTGAAATATTTCTAGATCTATCTTGATTCCTTATTTTGAGATAATATGCCCTAACAACTTTCCTTTAGTGACACAAAAGACATACTTATTTTGATTGAGATAAAATCCATGTTCTCAACATTTCTTGAGGACTACTTCAAGATGTTGAAAGTGATATGCCCTTATTTTGGAGAAAACCATCAAATCATCAAGGTACACTAAAACACACTTTCCCTTTAGAGTGCCAAAATCTAAGTCCATTTCCCTTTGAAAGGTGGCACCAGCATTGATAAGACCAAAAGGCATTCTCTTGTAGGAAAAGGTGCCTCAAGGAGTAGTGAAAGTAGTTTTGTGTTGAATCCATCAAGCACATACAACATCTTAGAGATTCTAAAATCTTGCAAAACTTGATCCATCATGGGAAGAGGATAGCTATCCTTTATAGAGGCCTGATTCAAATTCTTGAAATCCACACAGATGCGAATCTCACCATTCTTCTTCCTGACATGCACAATGTTGGCAATCCATGTTAAATGATGTATATGGAAGATGATCATCACCTTTAACAACTTCTATATCTCTTGAAAAATCATACCAGTAACCTTGGGAGTGTATTTCCTTTGTTTCTACATGAAAGGTTTGATCCCAAGTTTTATAGGGATAAAATGTTGCAATTCCTTTGGCTAGAAATCCTTGAGATCAGCATATGAATAGGCAAGAACATCATCATACCTTTTTAGTAGATTTACTACCTTATTTTTTTCCTCTTGAGTGCAACATTTTCCAATGTACACCATCTCTGGTTCATCAAGAATCCCAGTATTAATCTTTTCACATTCAACAGACTGCTGAGCTCCTTGGGAAGCTTTAGACTTAATGTACCTATCATGCTTATCAAACAGATCTTCCAATCTCACCAACACTTTAGGGATCTTTTTACCTTTAATTAGATGCAACCATCTTGATCCATATCTTCCTTTATATCTCCTTCATTTGAGGATACACACTCCCTAGGAAAAGTCTCACTTCCTTCAAAATACAACTGATCAAAATTATTCTTAAGCTCCAAGAATGAGAGCAAGTATTGATCATCATTAAAAACCTGCCAATTGTTTGCATTATCTAGTACACTAGGCCTATGAATCATTTCAATGGTAAATTTCTCCTAAGATAAATCTGGGTGAGGAATCAAGAGAGATCCTGAGACTGATAGAGAATCAGCTCTAGTGTTCCTTTCTCTTGGCACAAATTCAATGGAGAAAACATCAAGAAAATTAATGGAATCCTAGACAAGATTTCTATAATGCTTCAATCTCATATTCTTCACTTGAAAAAGATCTCTGACTTGTTTCACAATCATCTATGCATCACCACAAGCATAAAGATTATTTACTCCCATTTATTTTACCATGTTTAATCCAAGTATGCATGCCTCATATTCAACTTTATTTTTTGTATTTTCAAAATAAAGCTTGAAAGAAAAAGGATGAATGTTACCTTCTGGAGAGGTCAACACACTCCAACTCTAGAACTAGTTGAAGAGAAGATTCCATCAAAATCCAGAGTCTAAATGCCATTGGGATCATGAATAAATCCCTTAGGAATTTTTTCCTCATCTTGTGACATGATCATTTAGTTACCATGCCCTACATCTTCATAGAGTATTTGTGTTTTTGGATCATCCGTCTTTTACACAATGTATTTAGTTTGTTTCCAAGGTATCATATTCTTCATTTTTCCATTGACCAGAATCAAAGCATGTAACCAATACATCTGAATTTCACCTCCTACCTCCTTATAGAAATTTCTACTTAGAAACATCCCATATGAGGGAGGAATATCATCTACCAAAATGGTGGCTACGACCCTTTTCTCTAGAAAATCAGTAAAAACTACTTGTGCGTCTTTAATTCTTCCCACCAAAGGCACTTTCCTACTCTCTATGGAATAGCAGGAAGAAAAGGAATGTGTTAGAGTTAGGCCCAAAGCATGAGTTAATTTTGTAGGCATTACATTATCTGATGCTCCTGAGTCTATAACACAATTACGGAGTTTCTAGCCAGCTATGAGAAGATTCACATAGAATGGTTCAATTTTTTCATTAGGGGAAGTGAATGTAACCACAAGGCTTGATTGAGGTGAGGAAAAGTGAGTGGGAAAAATACATTTACAAGTACTAGATGAGGATTTGGATTTAGAATTGAAAATTTTTACCATTTAAAAAAAAAAATTGGGTGGCTTTGGAAAAACTCTACCTTTGAAATTTAGATTTTAGAATTTTTAAGGTGATCAATGATATCAAAAGATCTAGAGGTAGATGGGGCATTATTACTAGGATCTTGAGAGACTTTTGATCTATCAGTTTTAGGATTTTAAGGAAAAGAAGTTTTGGAAATAGAAGAAGAAGGAGGAGGATTAGCATTACTCACCTTTTGTGTGGGGGCAGTGGGAATAGGAGCTCCTCTTCTTATAACCACTAGGATAGTTATGGGAAACTCCTTAGATTTCTTAGTAGGCTAATCCATTTTTTCTTTTTTTTCATTTTCTCTTGAGTCATAATAGCATATGACTCACTATTCATATTTGCCACTCCTTCATCATATTCATCTTCATCATCTATACCTTAAGTGGTGAGGAAATGAACTTGAGATCCACCAAGCTCCTCTAGTTCTTCATCAACCTCTTCTTCTAGTTCTTCATAGAGTTCATTAAACTCCTCATCATCAGGTTCTTCAACTTCACAAGTTGCATTGACCAAAATCTTGATGGGAGGGCCTTCAATAGCTAATCTTGTCTGAGAAGAAGGAAAATGGTTCCTGGGCTGAAAATTCTTCCTTGGAGCATCTTGGTAAGGAGTATGTTGAGCCAATTATTTCTGGATAGCAATGAGGTAATTTGCAAGCTTCTCTACTAAGTGACTAGAATTGGCTCTAGGGGAAGAAGAAGAAGAATAAGCTTTATATTTGGAGGATTCTCTTTTTAGTTTACCAGACATGATTAGATCATCCTAAACACTGATATCCAAACACTGATAAACATCCAGAGTTGCAAGGTTAACTCTCCTTAGTGCATAACTCACTTCAGGTAATTGGGCATTGAGGAAGAAAAACTTTTGGATTTGATCCATTGGACAAGTGTTCTGTGGAATTTTATGAATTAGCTTGTTGAATTTAGCCAGAAAATACCTCATGGGATAAAATGGTTCCTTCTTAATGTGATAAATTTGAGCTAATAGAGTATGCACATATTCAGCAGGTTTGAAATGCTGCTCAAAATTAGTTATCATGGTATTATAATTAGTGATCGTCCCAATAGGAAGATGATAAAACCAATCAGCAACATTTTCCTACAATGTATCCACACAAATCCTGATAAATACATCTTCATGTTTAACCCCAAGAATACCACATGCAATAATGAATACTGCAATGTGTCTATCTGGATGAACCTTCCCATCACCTCAGAATTTGAGAAAACTTTTTGTGTTACCCCTAGGTAACTCATGTAATGGCTGAGGAAGAGCAAGAATCCCAACTTGTTGTCTCCAAGGAAAAGGGGCTTCCATATTTGGAAAAATTTACTCAAGGGGAATTGAAACACTAGCAAGTATCAAATCACGGAGATTAGGACTGAGATGTTCCTAAGGAACACTATCCTTGGAATTTCTATCTTTAATAGGAGGTGTGCTTGTAGAATGAGTTCTTCTATTCCTTCTTGCTGGAAGAGAGAAGTTTTATTGCTATAGAAATAAAAAACAAAAATCCTCAACCATGAGAGCTTTCTTCCCACGTGTATACCGTAGAGTCGCTAGACCAAAAATGATCTTTAAGTTGTTCTTTTAGAAAGGGATCTATTTGGAATGAAATCTCTAGTAGAGTTGCCAAAAACTATTGGGTTTTTAAAATGGTACTTTAACAAACCAAAGTAAGGGGACAGTACATCCCTCCTCTTTAATAGAAGAGGTCCCCTTATTGAAAGAAATTAACAAAACTTATATCCAAATATACAACTTTCAAAGTGTGGATTCCTGATGCTTTGAAATGTTTTATGCCCAAATATCATCAATAAAAAAGAATGGAAGAATTAAGGAGATGAGAGAGGAAGAACATAACAATACCTTTAGGAAATATAGATAGTAGAGTATAACCTTATACGTATTGAACTAGTGAGATCCATAGTAGAATCATTCACTTTCATAACTAATATAATTCCATAGACACAAAGTTTTATAAATCATATACACAATAAAACAAATATTCTTATCATAAAAGATGGATGATTCCCAAATTTTTAGACAAGGAAAGAAGGAACCACATAGGAAGATAGAGAAAGACTTATGTATTGACTACTTCAAATCTATTACCTCTACATAGTATTAGGATCCAACCCTAACAATGACATGGAGAAGCCATTAAATAGATTCCAAGAATGGTTACATTTGGTTATAAAAATGATAAAACTGATTCAAGCAACTGATGTCTGAACCTCTCTAATTCCTCAACCATTTCCATGCCTGGAGGAAAAACTAGATGCATTCAATCATAGTTGTTCATCTTTCCTTTATAAAAATTGAATTTGAGCCGTCCACGTGGGAGAGATTTAAAATGAAGCGAGCCTAAGGATGACTTTTGTATTTTATGACTTTTAGAGAAATGGCACTTCTGAATGTTTTGGCCCACCCACCCACTTTTGATATGGGCTTGAAATGTGGCTTTACTTGAGTGGTGATGGAGCTGCGGGTCACTTTTATAATTTTACCTCTTTTCAATGCGGGATCAAAAACTCAAATTTCTTCGCCGACCCACCTCCCTACTTTGATTTTTGATGCGGGCTCAACATTTGAGTCTATCCCTTGGCATGAGCAGGGCTGTGGGTCACTTTATAAATTTGAGTTCTTTATGGAAACAAATCCCAAATTCCCAAATCACTCCGACGGCCTGCTTTCCCACCTTGACTTTTCAAAGAATCAAACACAAAAAGGTCTCTTCTTTCCACCTTCGCTTGAAACATGACCACGTGTCTATTTGTGGGATAGTTTAATATTTTTTTATTTTTGACTAAGTCCCTTTTGTTTGGTAGGGCCATATTTTTGACCCTGGACACATGGAGGCTTAACAAACATTTGGGACTTGCCTTTGGATTTTTCCTTTGAAGTTTCACCGAGATGACACGTGGATGCTTCTGTAAACCCTTCTATACTTAGTCAATTCAATAGTTAACTCTACCTCTTCTTTGAATATGACCATGTGGCAAGCCCACACACACTTGGGGACCCACTCTTATTTTTCCTTTGAGTTGTGCCAAAGAGACATGTGGAAAAGCTTCTTCCGGTCTTTCATACTTAGCCAATGGGCTTACTACCCACTTGACTTGGTGTGCGAACCTAGACTTGTAGAGAGATGGAACTCATTTAGTTTCTACTTTAGATTCAACCCCCTGAAAGGGTGCCTAGCTGATGTGTGGATCCTTCACTAGTCTTGGACTCTCCTTTGACTCTGACCTCGTGGTGAGATGATGCTCATGTGGAGACTAGGTCCTTTGGTCTCACTTCTAAAGTTACACCATTGAGGCACGTGGAGGCTTCCGCCCACCCTCTCATACTTAGTCATGAAATTGCCGACTCTGTCCCCTTTCAAACATGGGACACAGTGATAGCTGGTTTAAGTTGGGGGAACTTCCTTTGGGCATTGAACCTTGAAGGTTACACCAATTGAGGACATGTGGCACCATCCGCTGAAACTTCCTACGTTAGCCGATTTAGTTTGTTCTATCTTCATTTCAAGACCTAGGACATGATGGAAAGCTTACACTTATTTGAGGACTATTCCTTGGGGGCCCTAACCTTGGAGTTGTGCCGTTTGGATGTGTAGAGGCTTCCGCTACCACTTGAAATATGGCCACGTAGGATCCTTTGCGCCATAGGGCCAATTTGACACTTTTGCAACAAATAAAAAAAGTGACAAGTTTGAAAGATATACCTGCCACGCCCCATCTAATTAGATATGTCCATGTAATACCCATGGATGGTGGAGAAAAAATTGATAGGGAAGATATTCCCGTCACTCATGACTGTGAAAAAAAAAATGAAAGGGAAAACCCCACCTTTATGCTTGAATTTCAAATTGTTCTCCATGGAATGGAAAAATACAAACAATATCAAGATCAACATGATCCAAAACCAAAGAGAAGGATTGACAATGACATATGAATGGAGGAAAATAGTTTCAAGTAGAAGCATGGATTACTCCAAGGTACTGAATCAAAATTTTCAAACCTTGACTTCAAAAAGAGGGGAATTTTGAGGTCGACAACGTGCTGGTCACTTAAGAAGTAAGGGACAAGGGGCATGTGGTGGTAGGTGAAGGTGGAACATGGTCCTCATTAAGGAATCATCATCATTGAAATGTTCTTCAGAGGACATAATTGGAGGAGAAAGTTTATGAAATCCTACAACCTTCTACGTCAATGTCCTGACCACGAAGTAGAACACAAATTCTAGTTTCATCCATCTTTGGTTTAGGTTTGAGGTGGTTTAAGTATAAGCAGTGGCATAGTGATGACTAAGGTTCTCTATAGGTTTGAAATAAAATGTTGTGAGGATCTTTCCTACGATCACTTGAAACATGACCACGTGTCTATTTGTGGGATAGTGTAATATTTTTTTATTTTGACTAAGGTCCCTTGTTGGTGTATAGGAATTATTTTTGCCCTTGGACACTGGAGGCTAACAAACATTTGGGGACTTGCCTTCTTTGGATTTTTCTTTGAAGGTCAACAGATGACCACGTGGATGCTTCTGTAAAACCCTTCTATACTTAGTCAAATTCATAGTTAACTCTACCTCTTCTTTGAATATGACCATGTGGCAAGCCCAACACACACTTGGGGACCCCACTCTTGATTTTTCCTTTGAAGTTGTGCCAAAGAGACATGTGGAAACTTCTTCCGGTTCTTTCATACTTAGCCAATGGGCTTACTACCCACTTGACTTGTGTGCGAACCTAGACTTGTAGAGAGATGGAACTCATTTGAGTTTCTACTTTAGATTCACCCCCTGAAAGGGTGCCTAGCTGATGTGTGGATCCTTCCACTAGTCTTGGACTCTCCTTTGACTCTGACCTCGTGGTGAGATGATGCTCATTTGGAGACTAGTCCTTTGGTCTCACTTCTAAAGTTACACCATTGAGGCACGTGGAGGCTTCCGCCCACCCTCTCATACTTAGTCAATTAAATGGCCGACTCTGTCCCCTTTTCAAACATGGGACACATGGATAGCTGGTTTAAGTTTGGGGAACTTCCTTTGGCATTGAACCTTGAAGTTACACCAATGAGACATGTGGCACCATCCGCTGAAACTTCCATACTTAGCCGATTTAGTTTTGTTCTATCTTCATTTCAGACCTAGGACATGTGGAAAGCTTACACTTATTTGAGGACTATTCCTTGGGCCCTAACCTTGGAGTTGTGCCGTTTGGATGTGTAGAGGCTTCCGCTACCACTTGAAATATGGCCACGTAGGATCCTTTGCGCCATAGGGCCAATTTGACACTTTTGCCAACAAATAAAAAAAAGTGACAAGTTTGAAAGATATACCTGCCACGCCCCATCTAATTAGATATGTCCATGTAATACCCATGGATGGTGGAGAAAAAATTGATAGGGAAGATATTCCCGTCACTCATGACTGTGAAAAAAAAATGAAAGGGAAAAACCCCACCTTTATGCTTGAATTTCAAATTGTTCTCCATGGAATGGAAAAATACAAACAATATCAAGATCAACATGATCCAAACCCAAGAGAAGGATTGACAATGACATATGAATGGAGGAAGGAAAATAGTTTCAAGTAGAAGCATGGATTACTCCAAGGTACTGAATCAAAATTTTCAAACCTTGACTTCAAAAAGAGGGGAATTTTGAGGTCGACAACGTGCTGGTCACTTAAGAAGTAAGGGACAAGGGCATGTGGTGGTAGGTGAAGGTGGAACATGGTCCTCATTAAGGAGATCATCATCATTGAAATTTTCTTCAAGAGGACATAATTGGAGGAGAAAAGTTTTGAAATCCTTACAACCTTCTACGTCATGTCCTGACACACGATGGTAGACACAAATTCTAGTTTCATCAAACTCTTTTGGTTTAGGTTTGAGGGGGTTGTAAGGTATAAGCAGTGGTAATGTGATGACTAAGGTCTCTAATAGGTTTGATAAAATGTTAGTGTAGGATCTTGCCTATCGATCACAGTGGGAAGTGAGTCTGGCTCTAGATAAAGGTGTAGGTGATTGTGGTGAAAGAGGCGTTATAGAAGGGGGAATAGGTTCTACCATACCAAATTATTGTGTAACATTATAAAATAAATTGTAATATTATTAATAATGATTTTATATAACTCATATTAATAATACAGTTGTAATATTTTAATTATTTGAGTTAGTTGTGAGAACAATTCACGTAGCTATTTTTAGTGTGAGAGATATCCTAGATATTAGCTAGAGATATCTTAGGGATAAGTTAGAGAGATATGTAGGTTATTGAGGATTGATGTTGACTAGTTGTATTAAGGATAACATCCTCCTATATAATATAAAATCCATCTATGTAAATGTATTTTGGATGAATTCAAATTTGGTGTTTATTTCTCATATTATATTACAGCTTCTAACATTGGTATGAGAGCAGGAATATCTAAAACAATATAGAGATTTAAGTTTTATATGGGGCAACTACATTTTGATCCCTATTCATACCAACTCATGAGATTTTTTTGATCAATTTATCTAGTTTGAGATTTAGTTATATTTGATTTGGTAGTTGCAGTTTATGTGAAAAATGATTTATTTTTGGAGGAATTTGGATATAGTTTTACTTTTCTCAGCTTACTTCTTAGCATGCAGAGTCTAGCTTGGTTATCATATTGAATGCACATGTATTGTGTGTACCTAATACAACTTCAACGTGTCTATTCACATGTTTTTGAAACAAATATCCCATCTAAAGAATTGCTCTCATTAGTGCATTTTGAAGATTTACATACTGATTGCATCAAACAATTGAATACTCTCACAAATTCTCACACATACATTTTACATCAGAAATATCAACGAGATGTGTAACGTGGTGTTTTTATTATTCATTTTGCATTATATTTTCATTGAAAATGTCTTACGAATTCAACCCTTGTATTAAAATCCATGTCATTTCATTCTCCTACACATGATCGATCTGCGCATTGATCTACAATAATAAAGCTTTCTAAGTTGCAGTGAAGACCACTTGCACACTCCACATGTTTATGCTCCACTCAGCTTGTTTGTGTTATTTCTAGAAATGTTTTTTTAGTTTGGTTTGTAACAGGTATTTATGTCCTATCGTTAATAAAACCATGCATGAGTGTTGTTTTTAAGGTTTATTTGTGATTTTTGTCAAGTCAAATCATACAGTGTATTTATGGTCTATATACTTTTGTCTTATAAATATGTTTAAAGTTTCTTTGCATTTTTATAAAAAGTAATTATTAGTGAAAAATCACATCACCCCCAAATGAGTTGTCAAATCTTATTTTCTAAGACAGAGTCATTTGGTTTGATTCACATAACATTGAGTTTTCTCCAAAATGTGGGACTTTAAAAATGGCAAAACTCTCCAGATTAAAGGTTGGTTCCTATTCCTCTGTTTAGGTACATGCACGGAAAATTACAGAGGACCTATTCCTAAACCTAATATAATTTTTACTAAGGAGACATGGATAAAAGGAATACAAGAAATCAAAACTAAGCTAAAAGGTGATGCACCGAAGGAATGATGAACATTATATTTGCTGATAGACACAAACTCACAAAATGCGTAAAATAATCAAGCATAGATAACTAGATTTATAATGAAAGACCAGATGAGAGAAAAGGAGACAAGAAAGTATCTAAAATCAATCACAAACATGTTTTATTTCTCTGCATACTGATACAATGCATTACAAATGGCTAGAAAGTAAGAAATGTATTGCAATTTAAATGGAAGGTATGAACTCGATGAATTCCTTTGCCAGAAGAAAAGGGGAGCCTGTAAAAACAAAAGAATATGTAACCCTTTACAATGAGTTTCAACCCTTCTTTTATAGATTCAACACAAAGGGGAGAAAGAGAGAGAAGTGGGAAATTTTTTTTGAAACTCAACCACCACTATTAATTCCTCCTACAAAATATGCCCCCAAATTTGTCTTGACTGCATCAACCACTGGTTCAGGACCTCGAAGGAGGAGGAAATAGCGGATCAGATCAAATTTGATCTAGTTGTTGGGGCAAAATAGATCCTGCATTAATATCCCTGAAGACATTTCTCCATTTTTCTTCCACCTAACCTCCCCAAACTTAAAGTTTTAGATCTTCATGGGATAGACAAGGCAAATATCTTTCCAATGGTGTCAGATTTTCTAGATTTTGAGGCTTGAGTCGAAAGATATGCCCCTTCAAAATTTTTATTAGGTCCATACAAAAGGGTGGGAAAACTGGTCTGAAAATGGGCCCCCTTTTAAAATGGGACACGTGGAGGGTTGGTGCTTGCTCAAGGGTGGCCTCTATATTTTTCTCTTAGAGTGGCACGCAGTTGACACATGGCTCCTTCTGTGACCTACTCAATTTTATTATGTATTTGGCTAAGTCCTTTGCTCTACAAGGTCATATTTCTGACCGAGAACACATGACGGCCTGGTGCATTCTTGGAAACCTCCCTTCAATTCTGCTCTAGAACTAACACCATTTGAACACTTAGCAGTCTCTGCCAGATTTTCATAATGTATTGAATATTCAACCCGACTATGTACCCTTTTTGAGATTGGACGCGTGAAGGCTCCGTGCTCGCTTAAAATCCCAATCAAGATTTTCCTTTGAAGGAGCATCGAGTTGATGCTTGGAATCCTTTGTAGGTTTTTAGAATTTTCAATGAAATCCTTCTTACCTTTTCAGACCTTGGACTACGTGGTGAACTGGCACTTGTTTGAGCCTCTGCTTTTGGATTTACACTTGGAGATGCACCACTTGGACACATGGTAGTCTCTGCCAACACTTCTATACTTCACCTTTTTTGAGGCCCACCCTGTCTTCCTTTTGACCTCTGTTGACCATTTGCTACGTTGATGGCTGGCACAAGTTTGAGTCTCCTCCTTGGGCTCCTATTTTTGGAATTACGCTAAGCTGACACTTGGCCCCTTCTGCCAAGTCAGAGACTTTTTCAACAACCGTGTAATTTTTTAGGGCTTTGTACGCATGAAATCCTAGCACTCATTTGAGATTCCATTTTTAGATTCAACTTTAGAGAAGCATCATACTGACACATGGCTCTCTCCATTGTCTCCTCCATACTTAGTCAATTTTTGGACTCGTTCTGAACTGTTTTGAGCCCAAAGACTTCAGATCTTCATTTTTTCTTCTCTTTCTTGCTCTTGGATTCTTTGTGACATTTCTCCTCCTTCTCACCTTTTCTATTCTATTTCTGAGCCCACATGTAACCTATTACATATATTTAAGACACAGATTCAAAAGACAGATCCGTTTCTTCTCTTTCTTCTTTCATAGACTCGTTTAGTCTTTCACAGGCCCCACCATTCCATTGTTGAGTCCTTTCGTGACTTGTTTGTAATATTTAAATGTGTTTTCTCTAGCTATTTCTATGCAGGGTCATGGCTGATCTAATACTTTTCCCAAGGGTGAAATATGGATAACAATTTGGTGACTCACAGGGGTATGTGATTGGTAGATGAAAATACCTAATTACCTTGTCATATCCGTTGGGCATGGAGTCGTGAATGACGATCTGATACTGATCTTTCCTATGATTCACGATCCCAACTGTTTACACTCTCAATTTTCATAAGAAATCTCTAAACGATGGTTTCTGAGAGTAGAAAATTACTTTGATTTGGGGCTTCTTCTGCCTTTGAATGGGCTATACAAGAACAACATAACAACACCAAAATTATACACAAAATTTGAAATCATACTTGCTCCAAGTAGAACATGCAGAGTGTGAAAAGCACTTAGGAGAAAAGAAACCTAAATTACAACAAGAAAATGTGTAAAAGCACTTAGAGGAATGAGAAACTAAACTAGTATGTACCAAGTGAGAACTTTCCTTCTAGTAGAAGTGTTTAAGATAGATTCCATTAACTAGAATTTGCAACTCTTCACCATCCAATGTAGACAATTGGAAAGCATTGCTACTTTTACATTTTGTGAACATGTAAGGGCCACTCCAAATGGCATGAAACTTGGAGTTCCTTCCTGGCTTTTCCTGATATACATCCCATTTCATGGAAGGTCCTTGTTCTTGTCTTCTTGTCAAATCATCTCTTGATTGAGACCTAATCCTTCTCCATTGTTTGAAGTGCACGCTCTTTGATTTCTTCCAATTCCATCAGTTCTACATACATGGCCTCCATTGGTTCAAACTCAAACATCTCTAGCTACTTCATGAGTTCCAATGTTGGCAACTCAAATGATATAGGCAACACTACCTCTTTCCCATAGATAATTTTGAATGGATATCTTCCTGTAGACCTCTTAGGTGTTGTCTTATTAGCCCATAAGGATGATTTGAGTTTTATGTGCCAAGTTATCTAATTTTCATCTAGATTTCTTTTGAAAATCTTTAGTAGGTTCTTGTTTGAGGAATCATCTTGGCCATTACCTTGAGGGTTATATTTTAATGAATTTCTAAAGTAAATCCCATTCCTAATGGCCCATTCTATGATTTTGGAACCTATGAATGCCAATGCATTTTTTGATATAATGGTGCCTGGCACTCTAAACATGGTCATTATCCCTTCATAGAAATATCATATGCTAGACTCATTAGCTTCTTTGAGTGCCACTGCCTTGGTCCAATTGGTGAAATAGTCTGTTGCTATCGAAATCCATTTGTGGCCTTAGCTCGAATTTGGATTGATGACCTCGATGAAATCCTATCCCCATTGCATGAATATCTGGTCAAATGAAATTGGGTGCAATAGTAGTGATGCTAGCCTTTCTTTTCCTTTGAAGAATGCATTATTTTTACACTTTTTGATCTTTGCATAACAGTCACTAAACACCTTTGGCCAATAATAACCCACCTTCATGATCTTGAGTGTTGTCACCCATGGAGAAAAATGGCCTCCAACTTCTCCAACATGGAACTCTTGTAACACTCTCTCAACCTGATTTGTCCTAATGCACCTTAACAGAATGCCACTGATGTCCCTTTTGAATAAGACACCATTAATAAGCACATATGGGATGGCTTGTAGTCTGAAGTGTCTCCTTTTTTTTTTACTCATTTATAAAGGACACAGGCTTGTTTCTAGGAAGTGCATGATACTTTGAGTCCAATAAGGAGTGGGTAAATCATCATTTTCTTCCTCTTGACTATTTTTTAGAACAAACAAAACTTCCTTTTCATTATTTTCCTCATCTTGTTGACTCAAGGATAGTTTTTCACATAATCCCTTCCCATAGACTAGATTAGTAACCTTGATCTCAATGTCATACTCCATGACATGAGTGATCCATCATGTATGTTTTTCATTCAAATACTTGCTAAGAAGGAAGTCTTTAACTCCTACATGGGAGACTAACAATTGGATTTTATTGTTTGAAACCAGATGCTTAAACTTCTTTAACCCTCTGATCACTATCAGGATTTTCTTTTCTATAAAGGAGTATATCACTTCATAATATTCCAAACCCTAGCGGAATAAGGTAATTAGATGCTCAATACCTTCTTTGTTCTGTTGTACTAAGATTGCAGAAATTGTGTCACTGCCACCAAAGGCATATAATATGAAGTTCTTAGAGAAGTCTGGATTCACAAGGGTTGGGGCTTGTGATATAGCTTCCTTAATGGCCTCAAAACTTTCCCTTCCTTTAGATGTCCACCTAAATTCCAAGATATTATTCAACATCAATGTTATTGGTTTGAAAAGGGAAACAAAGTTTGGTACAAACATGCAAACAAATTGATTTTTCTTAAAAATATTTGAAGAGATTTCTTATGGCTTGGCAATGGAAAATATCTTATTGCTTCAAATATCTCTAGGTCAATTTCCAAACATTCCTTTGACATAATATGGCCTAGAATCCTACCATCATGGGCCAAGAATATCCATTTTTTAGGGTTCAATGATATTTCAAATCTTGTACATATTTGAAACACATGTCTTAGGTGAAAAAGGTGATCTGCTGCATTTTTGGAGAACACAACAATGTCATTAAGATAGATCAGTACTATTTTGTTCATCATACCTTCTAATGCCATATCAATTTCCCTTTAGAAAATGGCTCCAGCATTAGACAATCCAAATGGTATTTTCCTATAGGAATAGGTGCCTGATTTAGTGGTGAAAGCCATTTTGAATTGATCATATTCTTTTATCATTATCTGGTTGTACCCTGAATAGCCATCTAAGAGAGAGAATCTCTCTAATCTAGACACCACTTGTAAAATTTTCTCCATTCAGGGGAGTGGGTAGTGGTCTTTGAGAGATGCTCTGTTCAAGTCACAAAAGTCAACACACAATCTAATCTCTCCATTCTTCTTCCTGACTAGGACCAAGTTTGTAACCCAGCTTGAGTGTTTCATTTGAAATATGATACTTGCCTCTATTATCTTGTTTAGATCTTTCTTAATAAGAGGTTCAATGTGTGGATTCACTAGTCTCTACTTTTGTCTGATGGGCTTAGTAGCTTGATCTAGTTCGATTATGTGTTGTGATAACTTCAGATTGAACCCTCTTAGGTCTTCATATCTCTAAGAAAATACATCTGGAAACTCTTGGAAAAGTTGCATGAACTTGTACCTTTCTTGCTTGGTGGCCACTTTGTCAATTTAAAGCATTTTTCCTTCTCCAACTAGAATTGACTTTGAATCTTCTCCTTTGATTTGTATGTTATCCTTCTCTTTTTGAAACTAATCATTAGGATTGAAGATAGATTCTAATGTCACCAAACCTTTGGGAATATTTTTTGTATGCAACTACACTACTTGATCTCCATATTGCTGCTCTAATCTATTTTTATTCCTAGCTGAGAATTCAGCTTCCTCTTGTAAAAATTGATGATCTGCTAATCATTCTCAAACACCTGCTAGCATGTGTTGTTATCTGGTACTACTAGCCTCATAATCACATGGATATGTGGTTGTTCTTTTTCCCTCTTGATGTTGTCAACCACATCAAATGTTTCTCTAACTACTGCAAGCCTATCAGAAGCTTTGTTCTCCTTCATGGGTATGGACATAATGTTGAAGGCTTCGAAATCCTCAATGAGATCCCATACCCTATTCTTGTAGCTCTTGAGAATGTCATTTTTTTCAGCATTTTTTCCTTTGAATTGATTGGAAACCAGTTTAATGTCACCAAACACTTACAATTTCTTGATTCCTTGTCTTTTATCCCAATGCAATCCATGAACCAAAGCCTCATATTATGTTATTTGAGTAGGAAAACTGAAAATGGAAAGCTGAGTAATATTTCATACCTTAGGGTGACAAAATCATAGCCGCTCATCTACCTCCTTTCCTACTTATTGATCCATCAAAGAATAATTTCCATACTTCATTTTCATCTTTGTGTTCTAGTTTAATGATGTTAAGAAGAGGATGATTCTCCTCATGCAAGCAGTAGACTCCTAGCTCAGATTATTCCATCTCCTTATAGTGGTCAAAATAATGTCTTTTGTTTTCCCATTTGTCAAGAGTTAAGTCTAGGATACACCCCACCTTAGTATCTACTTCACAAGTGTGTAGGAGCTCCTCCTGATCAAAAGCCAAACAATTTGCATTGATTGGGCTAGGCACATAAGACTCAATGTGATAATCCGTTATGGGCTAGGATCTGATTGTGGCATTTTCTCCATACCTTGTTCTAAAGAGTATATGTGACTAGTTAGTAGACAAATAACCTCCAACTTTGGTAGTGAAGTCCCTGGACAAACACAATACAAAATGTGGTGGCAAGTCTATGACTGATACATTCTGCAATATGGTCACATTAGGGCAGGCATGCAGAGTGAGGCTCAGATCCTTAATTATTCCAACAGTTGTCATTGATGTCCCATTCAATTATACTACCCCTCTAGAGATGAATTCATACTGGAGACCCAGTTGATCCACTATTTTTTTGGATATTACATAACTACTTGTCCCTAAATCAATCATGTAATTATGTACTAATTTTTCCCCAATGATTAATGAAACATAGAATGGAGGAGGTATTAGGTTATTACCTTGTTTATCTTGATGGTTTCTTCCAGGTTGAGCTATATTGGTAAGCACTTTCTCTTACTAGTTAAGGGGTTGATTTGAGCTTGACCAATTTTCCATAGCAGTTTGCAATAGATCCCTCTTCCCTGGAATGGCTAATGAATCCCATAGTGAAATGTTCATACTTGTCTTCTTCATTTCCTCAATGATATTAAATGAGTTATCCTTCTACTGCCCCTTCCCTGACACA
Source organism: Taxus chinensis (assembly GCA_019776745.2). Taxonomy (NCBI): domain Eukaryota; kingdom Viridiplantae; phylum Streptophyta; class Pinopsida; order Cupressales; family Taxaceae; genus Taxus; species Taxus chinensis. Next base: position 819,719,413 of record CM034150.1, on the reverse strand, counting down.
TTTTTTTCTTGCACATGGGTTGTTGCAACCAATGCTTGAGTGGATTCGGAAGGTGGCTTGGATTGGCTCTGCATATTGGGAGTTGTATTTTGAATGTCAATAACTTGTGGAGCAATGGAGGATTGAGGATCACCTAAGTTTGGTGAATTTCCTTCTGTAATATTTCTCTTCTTGGACCATGCATTGGTAGCCATAATTTGAGAAGGAGCCTGATTCATTTCACAAAAGTCTTCAACTTTCCAATTGGAAAGCATAGTTTCACTTGGAGGTCCCTCTTACTGAGCTTCATGCTACTGGTTTTCTTCTTATCTAGGTTCTTGTGACACACCAACGGTTTTCACCATCAAATCTTGATTTAGTGCACCATTGAAGCACATCGATTGATTATGTGGCTGATTACATGGGAAACACCAATCATATTCTTGTGCCATGTTATTTTGTGCTGGAACCAATGCCCTTAATGTTGAAGTTGTGTTATCATATGACCTAAAGGTTCTAGATACTTTAGGTTGTCCTTGATGTTGACTCTGATTTATAGTCTGAGATGGTGGTTTATTTTACTGATACGGGGGTCTAGCCTGATACTGAGCTTAAGGATGATATGGCCTAGAACTCTGAGCCTGCTATGTTTTTATGGTTACTAACTCATTCCCTAGGTTTTGAAGTTGTTTCATAACTTCCTGAAGCTCCTTTGAGGTGTTAGATGATGAGGTAGAGGATTCAACTGGACTTTGACTCCTAGGAGTAGGTATAAGAGGTAATGTGGGTGTTTGGTTGGTACTTGGGTTTCCTAATTAGGGGTATAGAGGAATGGATGGCATAGGAGCAAGTTTAATTACCTGAATTAAATGATTCTCAGCTTCTATGGAAAGGCTATAGGCTACAGGTAAGGTTGTGCCCCCCATTGATTGAATCATTGAAGTAATTTCAGAATTTAAAGCTCTAAGAAAGTATAAGAGGGCACCTTATTCAGTGGGCTTTACTGCCACTCAAATCCTATCCCAGCTCCATTGAAATATGAGGTTGAAATCCATCAACTACTCATTTGGAGCTCTCTTGATTATTTTCAGCTAATCCAACAAGCATAGGTTATTTCCCTTTTTTCCAAACTAGTCGTGAAGAGCTCTGCAAAGATGGTCCCAAGTTTCAATAGAGCCTGCTGCTAGGCTCCTGAACCATTATGAAACTTTACCCTTGAGTGAAGAAGCTAGCAACTTGAATGCAATGTCCATCTCAGTGATCTCATGGATCGTATAGAAATTTGTAATGTCTTGAACATGGTCACTAGGAAAAGTCTTGTTTTCTCCAGTGAAAAATGGGATGCTCTTTAATGCTACCACCAGGATTGGATTTTGTGCATTAAGAGCGAGTGGGATGCTACCAGTGAAATTGACATAAGGATTTGGCTATGCCATCCTGATCGGCCTGAGCACCCTTTTTGATTGAAAGAATGACCTACTAGGAGGAGGTGTTGATAAGGCTCTGTTTGGTGGAGATAGAGACATCTAGGCTATTCTTCCTCTTCTCCTTCTGTCTAGAGACAAATTTAGGTGTACAAACTATCCTTCTTCTCTTGTTATTGACCCTGTTTGTATCCTTCTCATGAACTTGGGAAACTTGGACTGTTGAAACCAGTGGATTCTATCCCTTTTGGATTCACTAGATGTGTGATTTTTAACAACTTCTTAAAAGCTATACTCACAAGAAGTGCACATCAATCTTACTGTGATAAAGATGGAGACTGCTTAGTCCCACTAGGTATGCCAAAAATATTAGTGCAAAATCACAACACCTGTTAATCAAAAAATATTTTTTGAAGATCACACAAGGAATTTGCATGGGATAGAAGGCCAAGATCAAAGGTGCGGTGGGATAGGAAGGACCCGCGTGTGGAAGGAAAGTTCAGATTTCAGGACTTATCTGATTTTGAGAATAAAGATCTATTTTTAGAAGATGGCATGTAGGACACATCAACAATGTAGAGATGTGCACACCATGCATTTTCTATATTTGGAGAATCGGTTCAAAGTCTCTATGCATGAATACCAACTAAGAATAGAATTGACACTTTAGTTATCTGTAAGAGGACTATAGATAGTGCACTTACATGTGTGGCTATAAATGTAAATGGCATGTGGCTATCAATAGCATGTGACCTATTTCTGGAATAGATAAGTGGTGAAGGATGAGTCCCCACCCTATATATATATGATGTTAGGTGCATAGTAAAGAGAGATTACAGGGAGTAGTGTATGTATGATTCTGGATGTATGAATGGGTGTAACAGATCCATACGCACCTTGATATAGATTGACAGTACTATAAGGAGATTCTATATTCATAGATGGAAGATATTGACTTAATATAAGTGTCAGTTTGTGTAATTGAGTAGTTCATGTTATTAATTTAATGATGATTACTATTTAATCCTATTCTTTCATAGATCTGTGGGTAGCATGCAATGTAGAATGATGGACTAGTTATGAATGTATATGTTTCTTCCTTCATCATGTTAACATCCTATTAAAACAACCCTAAAGAAGGACCTAGTACCTTTTCACTCTTCGGGTGAGCGCTCAATCTAGGCTGAGTGATGTGCCAATGCGACTAGGCTGTTATCTTCTAAATTCTAGGCTGCATCATTGGTTCCGTTACGAGGACCTCTTTTTCAGTTTTTTTCAGGATGTTTCACGATGAAGATGTACCAATTAACTATAACAAGTATTGAGGAATGGATACTTGATATGGAGGAAGAATATACATGATGGTTCAGTTGTGGATCTGAGTTCAACACACACACTTGGGTAGAACAGAACCTATATGATAGATTATTTGAGATATTTTTTGCTATTTTTCCAGTAGACCTATATGAGTGGCTTACTGCTTATGCATCTCAACTAAACTGGAGGTATCACACATGTCTAGAAACAAGAAGAATTTTAGGCCCTTTATGATGCTGATCTGATTTGGACTTGCACAATGGATACATGGTTTCATGGTGTTCTAAACAATTATATTATGGAATATTCAATTTTGACATACTCATGCCCAGAGGTAGCTGAATTCCAATTTTTACGGTATCCAAGAGGAACATACTTGCACGGTATTCCACTAGTGATCAAGATCTTAATGGTAACATTGAACCTAGAGAGTAAACTGATGGCTAACTAAAATTTCAACATGGGTGAAGGTAGGAACAAGTTTGGTATTAAGATGGAAAACCTAGTGGCAAAAAAGAAGAGAGAGGAAAGGTGACTTAAGTATAATGAGGCATGCGAGAGGGAAATATAGAAACAACATTCCATTGTAGAAATTATGGTGTTGATGAGAGAGCTAGCTCGTGAAGGATTTATGGCTCACATAGAAGACATGGAGCCAGAGCATTAGGAACTCCCCCATCTTGTAAAGAATTATAGAGATCCCTTCTTATTCTCATACAGAAGTGCGCCAATAGAGACTACTTAGGCCATAGGCATGCATCTTAATCCACTTGGTGGTGACCTAGCCTTTACGCTTGGTTTTTCAATATCTAGTATAACAAGTAACCAACAAACTAACTTGGGAAGTAGGAAAGTGAGAGTAAGTCAGGGATCAAGTATATAAATGGAAAGACTGACAACTTTAATGTCATTTGGAGGATAATTCTTAGGTGCATCATCCACACAAAATGTTAGCCCACAGAATGTTGGATTCACCTATAGAAGTGAAACTAATTCACAGACTATAGGGGTTCTATAGAGTACTACAGTAGGAGAATAGGGGAGTACATCTACAGGCCCTATTCCAATTACAGGTGGTGGTGTAGACACCAAATTTGTGTCTTACGACACACTGTACCCCGTATCTTGTCCCACAACCTAACCCTACCTCACCACCTAAACCTTACACACTTAATTATTTATTAATTACCTTATAATTAATAAATCTACATCTCCAACCCTTCCACCTCACCTCGTCACCTCATCATGACCTATCCCTAACCCTAAACCAACCTAATTAAGCCCTATGACTTGGTCCAGACCCACACCGATGACTCATCACCCCTCACCCGCACCAAAACGAGCCTAATAATGACTTGACCAAGCCCACAACTGATCCCTTAGGAGAAAAGGAGGGAAAGATGGCTATTTTACTAAAAATAGCCACTTTGACCTAACCAACATCGGTTCCTACTCGACCGCCATTGGTTACGTAACCGTCATCGGTTCCCTGTAAATGACCTCCCCCAACCAAAAAGAAAGGATCCAGAATTCATTTAGCAGGAGAGAGAGAAGTGAAACAAGTAGAAGAGGTTGCAAAGAAGAGGATCGAGCCCAAGACTGTAACTGAGCAACTAGATTGCTGTCACACTCATCCAACCATTGGGAAAGACTGAGGATAGCTTCATCAGCTCGCTTTCCAATACCGGATCAACCCAACTAAGCCTTACTATCACCACCACATTCCTTGGACCTGTATCTTCATCAGGAACTAGTAAGTAGTATCTTGTATGTTTCTAAACACCATTTCTTGAACTTTTAATTCATAATAATTATAAGCTCACTCCTAGATCTACCACTCGGCAGCACTCTGCACCTAACTTTTATTCATCAACCCCAATATTGCCCCAAAGATAGTTTTCTCACTCTCTGAGTTTTCTCCATCACCCTACTACCCCCCCAATCATATTTTAACCCTATAAACACCATAACCACCTTACAAATGACTTCCATTTGAAACCCCTAAATCACTGCCCCTACCGATATCGGTTATCTTCTACCGGTATCGGTGTTATAACCGCAGTTGGTTATCCAGTGACCAACATTGGTCACTGTGACTTATACCAAAACTAACCTTTCCCTTATTTACCCCCAAACAATCTCATATCCAGCTGGGTCTATCCTTGTAACTTGATCTGAATGCATCAATAACCGATGACCAAACAAACATCATGACATTTTATTATTTTTAGTCTCTATTGCTTTTTAACAAGGTACCTAAATCATGATTTCGCAATAGCTTCTTTTTTATCATTTTCATTAATTCGTATTAAAAGGGGAACTGACCACCTTCGAAAGGAAGTCTAATATTTCCTGGGCCCAAGGCAATTCCCTCACTTATTATCTAACTAAGATCTGGTGGTCTTGTATTCTTACTTACAGGTAGTCCTTCCCAGACAAAAAGGAGTTCTTCACAATTGATCTGATCTCTCTACGGTATGCGCATACCTTCCCAACACTCAACAGGTATTCCTCCTAGCCCTAACCCTTATCTGTTTCTCAAGAGAATGAAAGGATAGAAGAAACTCTATTCCAGAATGAAATTTTGTGCGAAACAGGTGGATCAGGACGTATAGGTGGTTGTGGAAAAAGAGGGAACCCTGGAGGTTCTGGATCAGGTGGTCAAGGTCTGCAACAACCACAAAATATATATATGGATATGTCTCTTCATCTCCTGGAGTATAGAGTAATAGAGGATGCTACCAAACATGTTCATATGTGTGAAATCTTGTGGTGCGCTAAAGGGATTATAGCTACTGAGAAAAAGGAAAGTCAATTCGCTACTACATTACAGGGGTGCACACAGAGGTGGTATAGGAAGTTTGACCCTAATCAAACTTGTGTGGATTATGAAGTACTGAGGGATGATTTCTTGAAAGAGTTCTATATCCCTGAGTTTGAGTAGAAGAGTATACATGCGCTCAAAGATATCAAACAAGGCACTACTGAGATTTTACATGAGTATGATGCTCATTTTAAGACACTTCTATCTAAGTTGTCTTATGATATCCATGCTAACCAACATGCAAAATGGTTCATTAGAGGATTGATCACACATTTTAGGAGGGTGATGTCACATAAGACATACATCTTTGCATTAGTGAAAGTCATCTTCTTTGCTTCATCGAATATCATTTTTGATTTGGGTTTAAAACACGTGCATCACATTATTGCTTGCTATTTTTAATTCTAGTGAACGTAGATTAAGTAATAGGTCATACACTTGGGGGTGATATCCATGGTATTGACGAGAAATTAATCTTACTCTCACTACACAACACATACCAAATCACATCATAATCAACACAACAGATCAAACATCCCCCCTTCCCGCAGTATTCCTCCACCTGATTGAGGTAGCCTTATGAGCCAAAACAAACTTAACATCTCCCTTAGGTATTTTGTTTAGGATTGACATCATCTGGCATATAAGGCATAAGCCCAAAGTGATTAAAACTAATCCTAGGGTTAGTCTCTTGATTTGTTTGTGCATCTTGCTTGTTTTTTAGTTCTGTTTCTCTGTCATACACTGTTTCAGTGATCACTTGTAGACAGTTTGGTAGGTATATTAAGTATTGTTATCCCCAAACCAGTAGCTTCTTACATCCTCTCTTTGATTTCACAGTGATTGACACCAATCCTATACTACTGTTATCCAAAATTTACCCCTCAAGGTAATTTTGATAACATGCATCAAATTATTCAGTCCCGAGCAAGTAGATTGATTCGAGGCCCAAAAATCATGTTTTTTGGGGTCCCTCGGCTTCTCTCTAACTCTCCCATCTAAGAAGAAATCCCAACGGGTTGGAATTATGGAAAAAATGCAAAAAAAAAAGGTTGCAGGATTGTTTTAAGGCATTTCAGGTCTGAAGGGTTCGGGGTAGTACTAGTTCGGGTCGTACTGAGGTTCGTCGTACCAAGCTTGGGGCTGAAAAAGCAAGAAAATCGGCTAAGTCAGACATTTTTGTCCCAGGCAGTCCGCGGGACAGTTGGGACGTCGGGACGCGAAGGACGTGAAAATTTGAAATGGCCGAAAGCAAGGAAAATCACCTAAGTCTCTTGTTTCATGTGGTTTGGGACAACTGGGACAAAAGTACGTGCGGGACACAAATCGGCTGATTTGCCGATAGACAGTCCATTTTGGGCGGTTCGGAGATATTTTTCCCAGGCAGTCCGTGGGATAGTTGGGACAAAATTACGTGAGGAACGCGAGGGACGTGAAAAGGTGAAAAGGGCATAAGCAGGGACAAGGAAGCCTGAATCGGCTGAAGCAGGATATTTTCGTCTGGGATAGTTGGGACAAAAGTATGCGAGGGACGTGATGGGCGCGAAAAGGTGAAAAAGGTGTAAGCAGGGACAAGGAAGCCCAAATTGGCCGAAGCAGGAGATTTTCATCCAAGACAGCTGGGAAAAAAGTACGTGAGGGACGCAAAAAGGTGAAAAGGCCACAAAATAGACAAGGAGGCCCGCGGACGAATCAGAACGTGCCACGTGTCAGAAGGGGAAAAAAGTTGGAAATTTGGCTAAGTGTTTCACCAAAAATCCAAAAGGAGTTTTTTAGTCTGCCCCCCTTATTGCGAGCCAATAGAATCTTGTCACGTGTCCAGGTGGCGCCAGAAATTGGAAAAGCTCGCAAGGAAATTTGGGAGGGTCAAACCCGCATCCAATGGGGTTTTGACACGTGTCCAAGTCAAAATATCAAAGCGACCCACATAAAAATTTCAAAGGATGATCCCATAGCCAATCAGAGCCTGACACATGTCATCTAAGTGGTGGAGTGTGGGGATTTTTGAAAAATTTTCCAAAAATACCAAAAGAGGTAAAATTCAAAAAAATTTCCCGCCTATCCGTTTTGGGCCTATTTTTGCCCTAAATCTTCAAATGGCCATAACTTTCGATCCAGAGCTTGGATTTTCACGTTCTTTTTATCAATGGAAAGCTGGTGAAATTCTCTACATGATTTTAGGGTCATTTTTGCATTTTGTTTTAGTTTGGAGAAAGAAAATCAAGAAACGTCTCTGGTACGTGGTGATGGCAAAAAATGACGTTTCAACAACCTGTTTTAATGTAGAATGGGTCGCATTCTCCTTCAGCATGGCCAAAATGTTAGGGCATGGGTCTGTAAGGATGCCCATGCTTTTTTAATGCATCTTCATTCAGTGAGGAATGGCTCACACGTTTTTACACATTTTCTCTCTCCTGGGCTCGACCCATGCATTGTAAAAGCTAGATTTGGCTCATTTTTCAGAGGGTTGTTCATCTTTTCTACTCTTCTCTCCTTTCTTTTCTTCCCCATGGTTGAAAATGGAGTTTTAACCTCCTCCTCTACTCTGTAATGGTATTTTTTGCCTTTTAACATTAAAATGATGTTCTGTGCAAACTTCTGGAGCAACAAAAAACGTGTTTTGTGATGCATCTGTCCATCCTTGCTCGTTTTTTCTTGCTTTCTTCTTACCTCTCTTCATTGTAGGTATTTGTCCATGTTTAAATGTTCATTGCAAGGTTTGAGCTGTGTTCATAGAAGTTTTGATAGATGTTCAACATTTTCCTTCTCTGGTGTATCACCGCTTTAGTGTAGGCTTTCATTTTATGCATTCTCTCTTCCTGGTCCCTTGGAAATTTAGATTAGCATAGTTAGTTTCCCCTACTTTAGAGTAGATTGTGGCAGGTAGTTTAGGAGCAAGAACCAACTTTCTCTAGAGATTCCTCTCTCATTTTACAAGTCCCACACCTGGAGAGAGGTTTCAATGTTGTGCAATCACACTGGATGATTAGAATGATCAAACTAGAAATCTGATCAACATCCAGGGGGTGCTGCTGATTTGCACTAACAGTTTTGGCATGCCTGGTGGGACCTTAGAGGTCTTCCACTTTATCTTTGACAGGTTAGTGTGTTCCTGTTAAAGATTTAGCCTTTTGGAGGTACTTTCAAAAGCACATCTGGCAGCTCCATCTGGTAAATAACTCATTCTCTGAGTTGCAGACCTATTTTCCATCCATTTCCATCCATCCTTCTTTCCATCTCTTTCATTCTTTTCCATTCCATGAAGTTGTGCAATCAGGACTTCATTTCCACCATGGAATTCAAGTTTTCAACAACAGCAGTATATCACACCTCCAACATGTTTTACAAATCCTCCAAATCAGCATTTTGGTCAAATTCAAAATCAGCATGTCTACCCATATGAGCAGCAGTGCCAAAGTCAGTTTGGATATGAAGCATGTCAAGCACAAGGGCATGCTGGTTATGAGGGCAGTCTAGAAGAAAATGTAGATTTTGTGGAAAAAATCCAAAAGATGGATGCAAAGATGGTGCAATCAAGAGCAACAACTCAAATGAAAGCTTTCATAATTGTTTGCAGGACTCCTTGTCCATGGGGAGGCCCTTTTTCAAGACACTTCAGCCCTTAGGAGAAGCTGGACTTCATGATGAAGATGCTGCCCCAACTTGCGCAATGGACAGCAGAAATAGAGGCCTATACACCTGGTGTTAAACAACCTTGTCAATGGGTAAGTTCTACACCATCATCTGGTTTTTCTCTTCCCATTACTGAAGTAGTATCAGCTCATTTGGAATTTCAAATTCTAAATCCAATCAATGTTGCCCCAGGAGTTAATTCCATTTCTCCATTCCCTAGTCTCCCACCACACCTAAATTCTTCTTTCCCCTTTCCTTCCAAACAGTCATCCCCTCCACAAGAGCTAACAAAAATACCCCCTCCTCCAAAGAAACAAGAGTTTCTACCTCCTCGGCCACCACAAAAAATTGCCAATTCATTTGAGTTACAAACCACTTCTCCTCTTGCATTCCCAAATCCATGTTGGGAGGATAAAAATCAGAATGCCAGTCAAGGAAAACAACAGCAAAAAGAAAAGCCAAACAAGGATGAAGAAATTCGAAGTATGAAGAGTTGGGCTCTTAAATTTGGGATGAAAAAGATCCCCTTTATGGTTAAGCCTTCAGAAGAGGTTGGAGTTGGAGAAAAAGTTATGTTTAGGACTTATTTTGTGGCAGCAGAAGAAGAGCAAAAAGAAGAAGTGGATCAACAGTCAGTTTGCTCAGAATGTAGTGTCCGTGTTGGCACTCTATTTGAAGGGAATGCTGATTTAATTCAAGTTACACAATCAGCCATGGAGGAAGAAAGCTCTGAAGAAGATCTTGCAGTTCCAACTTGTCCTCTAGAGCAGCAGATTGAAGAGTTTGACTTAACAAACTTTGTGCTAGAGGAAGAGTTCTATCAAGAGCAAGATTGCCTTCAAGTAGTAGAGGAGAAAGAATCTGCTCCAAATCCAAAAGAAGAGGAGCACATTCTAGTTGTGGAGGAGAAAAGTGGAGATCCAAGGGCTTTGAACACAAGGCAAGCTACAGGATAACCTTCAGTTCTTCTTTCTACTTCATCCCTCTCATGTTCTAGTGCTGAAGAAGAGTTTGATCTCTCAAACTCAATGTTGAAGGATGAAAGAAACCATGATGATTAAGTTACAGATCAAGAGGACACCATGGAGGAAGTTGAGCATTTGCAGCAGGACAACCATGAGGTAGTGTATCTGTCAAATTTGGAGGACTGCTTTGATAAAGAAGAACCAATTGAGTTTCCACCATTCTCTTCTTTCATCTTCCACATCCCAAATACTTGAGCCTATTATCATGAAGGAGAGCATTCATTTACAGTAGCCTGCATCGTATAGCAGCTCTTTGGAACCAAGATTGGAAGATTTTAATCTTTCATGTTCTTCATTGGAGGAAGAGACAGGGCAGAAAAGGTCCTACCATTGCTTCCACATCACCCACCCAGGAAGGTCTACAAGAAGGCTCCATTTTTGGAGTTGAAAATCAGAGCTATGGGCATATCAAATGGATCGTACCTTGCCCAATAAGGTATTTGACTTCATTGGAGTCAAAGGAGAAGTCACAACCAATCATGCTTGCTTCTAAGCATGAGGGTGAGCTACAAATTACCAAGGATCAGCTGTCATACCTCTTCAATCCAAATGCAGAACAACTAAAAGAGGTATTGAATTTTCCTTCACCTGATACCTTGATGATTTGGGTGGAAGACCAACTTCTTGTTGATTTTCCATTCATCCAATCAGCCATGTTCAGTGCTAAATCAGTTGCATGGTTGCCAATTTTGAAGAAAGGAAGTTATTTCTGCACGAACCAGTTACAGGGTTTGTTTAGCCCACTTTTGCTTCTAGTTAGAGTAGAGATAGGTAGATTTTGCTTTCAGTAAAAGAAGTGCTTGTGCACACTCTACATGTTCCATTTTGGAGCATGTATGAATTTTCAGTTTTGTACATAGTTTTTGTGGTGTTGGTTTTGCTCTTGCGCAGTCCATTTTAGTGGGTTTCCAAGTGGCTCAGAGAAGAGGTTTTCAAAGTTTAGATCAGTTTGAAGACTACAACTCCTGACTCCATGCCCAATGGATGCTTCAGGAAAGCTTGCCATTCTTCATCTAGCAGGAAAATGACCCCGCTGAGTCGCCAAAATTGTCATCCAAAATTCAACCCTCAAAGTAATTTTGATAACATGCATCAGATTATTTAGTCCCGAGCAAGTAACATTGATTCGAGGCCCAAAAATCATGTTTCTTGGGGTCCCTTCGGCCTTCTTTCTAACTCTCCCATCCAAGAAGAAATCCCAACGGGTTAGAAATTATGGAAAAAATGCAAAAAATAAAGTTGCAACTGTTTTAAGGTATTTCAGGTCTGAAGGGTTTGGGTAGTACCAGCTCGGGTCGTACTGAGGTTTGTCGTACCAAGCTTAGGGCCGAAAAAGTAAGAAAATTGGCTAAGTCAGACATTTTTGTCCCAGGCGGTCCACGGGACAGTTGGGACGTCGGGACGCGAGGGACGCGAAAAGCCACAACGGCCGAAAGCAAGGAAAATCACCTAAGTCTCTTATTTCACGCGGTTTGGGACAGCCGGGACAAAAGTACACACGGGACACAAATCAGCCGATTTTCCAATAGAAATTCCATTTCAGGTGGTTTGGAGATATTTGTCCCAGGCAGTCCGCGGGACAGTTGGGACAAAAGTATGCAAGGGACGCGAGGGACGTGAAAAGGTGAAAAAGGCGTAAGCACAGGAACAAGGAAGCCCGAATCGGCCGAAGCAGGAGATTTTCATCTAGGACAGTTGGGACAAAATTACGTGAGGGACGTGAGGGACACGAAAAGGTGAAATGGCCGCAAAAGAGACAAGGAGGCCCGCGGATGAATCAGAACGTGCCACGTGTCAGAAGGGGGAAAAAGTTGGAAATTTGGCTAAGTGTTTCATCAAAAATCCAAAAGGAGTGTTTCAGCCCACCCCCCTTATTGCGAGCCAATAGAATCTCACCACATGTCCAGGTCGTGCCAGAAATTGGAAAAGCCCGCAAGGAAATTTGGGAGGGTCAAATCCGCATCCAATGGGGTTTTTACACGTGTCCAAGTCAAAATATCAAAGTGACCCGCATAAAAAATGGAATGAGCTCCCACGGCCAATCGTAGCCTGACAAGTGTCATCTAAGTGGCGGAGCCAATGGGGACACGTGTCATCCAAGTGGTGGAGTGCGGGGAAAATTTCCAAAATTTTTCAAACCAAAACGAGGTAAAAATTCAAAATTTTTTTCCCGCTGATCCGTTTTGGGCCTGTTTTTGCCCTAAATCTTCAAATGGCCATAACTTTCGATCCAGAGCTCAGATTTTCACGTAATTTATATAAATGGAAACCTGGTGAAATTATATACATGATTCCAGGGTCTTTTTGTATTTTGTTTCATTTTGGAGAGAGAAAATCAAGAAACGTCTCTGGTACGTGGTGATGGCAAAAAATGACGTTTCAACAACCAATTTTAATGCAAAATGGGTCGCATTCTCCTTCAGCATGGCCAAAATGTCAGGGCATGGGTTTGTAAGGACACCCATGCTATTCTTAATGCATCTTCATTCAATGAGGAATGGCTCCCACGTTTTTACACATGTTTTCTCTCTCCTGGGCTCGACCCATGCATTGTAAAAGCCAGATTTGGCTCATTTTTAAGAGGGTTGTTCATTTTTTTTACTTTGCTCTCCTTTCATTTATTCCCCAGGGTTGAAAATGGAGTTTAAACCTCCTCCCCTGCTCTGTAATGACGTTTTTTTCCTTTTACCATTAAAATGATGCTCTGTGCAAACTTCTGGAGCAACAAAAAATGTGTTTTTTGATGCATCTGTCCATCCTTGCTCGTTTTTTGCTTGTTTTCTTCTTGCCTCTCTTCATTGCAGGTATTTTTGCACGTTTAAATGTTCATTGCAAGGTTGGAGCTGTGTTCATAGCAGTTTTGATAGATGTTCAGCATTTTCCTTCTCTAGTGTATCACCACTTTAGTGTAGGCTTTCATTTTATGCATTCTCTCTCCCTGGTCCCTTGGAAATTTAGATTAGCATAGTTAGTTTCCCCTGCATTAGAGTAGATTGTGGCAGATAGTTTAGGAGCAAGAACCAGCTTTCTCTGGAGATTCCTCTCTCATTTTGCAAGTCCCACACTTGGAGAGAGGTTTCAATGTTGTACAATCACACTGGATGTTTAGAATGATCAAACTAGAAATCTGATCAACATCCAGGGGGTGCTTCTGATTTGCACTAACAACTACCAACATCGGTTATCTGACCGATGCCAGCTACATTTTGACCGACATCATTTATCTGACTGATATCAGTTACTATGTTTAACAGTTCTTGACAAACCAACAACCTATCAATTCCAACATTTTGTTGTTGTTTCTGTTCCAGATTGATTAAATTCCTATTGTGTCCTCTTGTCCATGGTTGTTATCACCAAGAAACAAGCTGCAGCCATGGTTTCACATGCCTGTTCCATGCCTTTTCCTGAGTCACCCCCTTCACATCCTATGGAGAATCCTACAGATACCAGTAATTTTCCCAGGATCCCTGTAGGAGATAAGGAATTTACCAAATTTTTGGATGCTAATCCTAGCGCCATCCAATATTATTTGTCTCATACCCCTGACCGTACACCTAATGGTCAGCTCCTCGTTGGTATGCCTATTAGTATCACCACTCACTTAACCCCTTCCCCACCTAATAACTCCACCTCATCATCTTCATCCTTAGCCCCGTCTCCTAGTTCAGTGGCTTTGGTGGTTCATACTGTACCAATTGGCTTTCCTTTCGTTAATCTGGGGCCCCACATATCACTACCATCGATTGACCCTACCTCATCTCTCTCATAGACTATCTCTTTTATAACTTGCTCTTTACCACCTATACACACGAGCTTTCCCTCACAAGCTCCGCCCACCTTTTCATTTCCACAAACTCATCCGATGGCCTCAACCTCTTATATAGGACACCCTTATTCGGCTGCCCCAACACATTCATCACCATTATCTTATCAACATTCAATCCCACCATTGTCTAGTAGTGGCTCTTGGACCAATCCTCCTCTATTTACAACGAAAGGACCATCATCTAACCCAACCAATGATTTAATCAAATAGATGATGGACAAGATGCAAAATCTTGATGCTTCTGTTTCAGGAAGTCGTAACACCCCGACATACGAGCAAGTTTGTCGGGAGCCTAGTCATCCTTCTGTCCCCCTTCATACATATCCTCCTCAATGGGAATTACTAAAATTTACTCACTTTAATAGTAAGGAGGACCCTCAACAACACTTGCAATCGTTCAGACATGCCTGCTATCTAATTGCTCATGACTCTGCCTTACTACTCCGTACCTTTCCCATGTCCTTATCAGGACCTGCCTTAGAGTGGTACAGTTCTTTAGCCCAGCACTCAATCTTCTCCTTTAACCAGTTAGCCCAATCTTTCTTGGATCACTTCTCCATCAATATTTCTAAGAAAGTATCCATTACCGACCTCTATGCCATCCGAAAATTTGAAGACGAATCTATCACAAATTTTGTTGGGTGATGGCGAGGCCTCATCAACCAACTTACTTATGCCTTACCTCAGGCCGAGCTCATCAAACTCTTTACACGGGCCTACGCTAAACACATTTCTCCCACCCTCCAAATTCAAACTTTCTGCACCTTTGATGAGGCCTTTACTATGGCTCAGAAACTAGAGATTCGAGCCTTAGAGGAGGAGAAATTGAGGTTACGCAACAAAAGATCAAATTTCCAGACCCAAGAATCTACCACCAAACCCAACACCACCAACTCTCATGCATCGGCTGCTTCAAAATCAAAGGGTCCCATACATGCAGTGATAGTCAAATCTCAAGCACTGTCTAATACCCAGCCGAAAGCCACCTATAAGTATAAAGCTGAGCCCATCAATTACACTCCCTTGGGAGAAAATTATGGTGTGATCTTAGACAAATTGCTTAAAGTAGGAGCTATCACCTTGACTCCTGTTAAACCTCACTCTGGATTTGATTCCACCCGTGCTATACCTTCTTGGTATAAAGAAAATGACTTTTGTAACTTCCATTACGTGAAGGGACACAGTCACGAAAACTACAAGATGTTGAAAAACATAGTGCAAGAAATGGTTGATGCAAGGGATATAACTCTCGATAATCCTAATGCCCCCGCTAATTGAAATTTAAAAATATTCAACAAACCATTTCCAAATCATGCATCTAACAGTAACACAAACTAAGACACCTCAGCCAAGGAGAAGAGTGTGTATGAGATCCATGTGATTTTTAACTCCAAACCCAGGGCTTCCATTGAGGAAATTCTGAATCAAGTTTCTTCACCAACGCAGGGATTCTTGCCCCCTTCTCCTTCATCAGGACAAGAGGATAGTCCTGCTATTACTTTACCCATAAAGGAATTAACCGCCCAGAGTTCTCTTCTCACAAATGAACCTTCTTACACCACATCCCTGCAAGATTGTGAGAGGATGTTATCTAACTTATCTATTTCCCAAACATCTCCTTCCATCACTCTTCCTGTAAAAGAAGAAGGCTTGCCACTTTTTCTGTCATCCTTAGAGGAGAAACCCCTTGAGCCTACATCACCAAACTCCTTAATCATGATGGATCCCCTTGAACATGCCCTCCTACCTATTAGTTCTTCATTACCTAAATATTTCCAGTGACCGTTTGACCTCTTAACACCCATTGATACAGTGCCTCATTTACCCCCTGTATCACACCCATAGTGGACCGGAATCACAACCCACCTCTCTTCCATACCAAAGTTCCTGTTCACACATGAAGATTGTCATCCCCCAAGAAGATAGACGAGTCTTATGGGAGCGTTTGAGTACACCATGCTCTACTCAAATGCAGATGACTAATCCAAACACCTCTACCATATACTCGAGGTGTTTACAAAATCTCAAAATGCCTATGTCCTCACCTTCACCTCCCTCATCTCTATCGAATCCCTCAGCCACCTCTATCAACCTAACCAAACCTTCCCCTATGCTTGGGACTTCACCAATACCCAGCCTGACACACCCACCTAAATGGTTAGATTTATCCAAAAATAATGCCGTCAATCCACCTAGGAGACAGACCCAATCTCCTCGAGTCCAATCTATGCCTCTGCCATAACTAAAACCCTCGCCCCCGATCACACCGATACAGCAGGCATGGCTTCAACCTTGACCATCACACCTACCTTCTATATTAGGGCCTCACCCCTCCACCTTTCCTCAATACACCATGCCTCCCACATCTTCTTTAACACGACCTATACCTTTTGCACCCCTACAGACACCCACGGGCATCTCAACACCATCACCCCAAGTATCTCTCCTACCTACCAACCCTAAGAAAACTCGATCATCGAAGGACTTGTTTGCTATCGCTCCTCTCTCCCCATGGTTGTTTCCTACCACCACGTCAGCTGGGGCCTCATCATCTAACCAGTTAAACATAAATTCTGTGCAGAAGAAACCACGCCTAGTTAAAACCAATCATCAAAATCTTTTGCCTAAATCACCACCCGTACGAACCACTCATACCCAACCATTACCAAAACAATCAAAAATCTCACCCACTCAATCAACAACCTCATCTTCATCTGAATTTGACCCACTCAAAGGATCTTACTCCAAGATCCTTGATATGTTGGTAGGGGATGCGACCATTTTCCTACCCCTGCTCAGACTCTATGATCCATCTAAACCTTGACCTATAGGTTATGATGAATCTAAAACCTGTGCTTACCATCACACACCAAGACATGATGTAGAAGGATGCAAATATTTGAAATCCATCCTTCACCAGTCACCTATCTCAGATAGATAGCCTAAGAAAGACAATTTACAGAGAGAGAATCCCTTAGCTTCGATCCCTTCTCCTATACCACCTATCCCCACCTCACCAAAATCTATCATCATTACAACCCTACCTCTCGAGAACAATGACTTATCCCTGCCATCTTCCTCCTCTCGTATTCACGAGATCAACATTATTAACATTGCTACTCGAGGTCAGAAAAATAATGGAAAAGCTAAAGAAAGCACACCTGCGGCCTCTCTTTCTCCTTCTGCCATCCCGATCGCACCACCACCTAAAGTGGTCATTCATGGACCTTCCTATCCTGTCTCTGATGGAGTTTCCCATTACACCATGATCAAACAACTTCACCAATCTCCTATAAAAATGACACTCTATGATCTCATTCAAACATCTGAATCACATCGACAAGCTCTAATTGATATCCTTCAAGGGATAGAGGTCCTACCTAACGAAACCTTGCCCGTCACCTCCATTTTAACACCCAACCATGTCGCTTCTCTCACCAAACAACCTACCTCCACAAAGACTTCTGTCCCTGTATAGCAAGCCGCTGCTATCAGTTTTTCCGAAGAAGAAATTGTCATCTTTGGTACAGAAGATCATGATCCCACTCTTTTCATCTTGGCTTATGTCCGGGACATCCGGGTATGTCATGTTATGATCAATGGGGGCACTAGCCTAAACATTGTCTCTTCCAAAGCCTTCTAATAGATGAATATCCCTCCTAACTGCATGTGTGCCAACCCCACCATGTTGCGTTCATTCAACGATGCTATTACTTCTATCTTAGGCACTGTGATCCTTAACATTAATGTAGGGCCATGTACCTTACCTGCACTCTTATATGTCCTTGAGGGAGAATTCCAATACAACATGTTGTTAGGCCAACCTTGGATCTGGGCTATGGGATGCGTTCCCTCCACCTTACATAGATGCATTAAATTCGAGTATGAGGGGAAGTCATACATCGTTAAAGCTGATGCTTCCCCCTTCAAAACCTACAATATGTTATATCACCCTAATGATGTGCTTGTACCAGTCAAGGCACCC
Organism: Taxus chinensis; assembly: GCA_019776745.2. NCBI lineage: Eukaryota > Viridiplantae > Streptophyta > Pinopsida > Cupressales > Taxaceae > Taxus > Taxus chinensis. Next base: position 819,701,397 of record CM034150.1, on the reverse strand, counting down.
ATTGATCCAACCCAACCATCTACTTCAACCATGCCTCAACCATCCACCTTAACCACACTCACACCTTCGACCAATGAACCCACCGCCGCAAATACCACTTCCTTCCCCGCAGACAACATCCCAACTTTAGATCCCTTGGTAGATGTTTTTCAATGCCTTACGCTGGGGAATACCACCTATACAATGTTATCACCTTTCATACCCCACAGGAGTATGGACAGTTACATGCACATCCTACCTACGACCGTCGTGTGGGGGAGGTGATCTCTTACGGACCACCTAATTACCACACCAACCTAACATATGGGGGTGTCGACACATCCTCTGTCACCCCTGAACCTCCCCTTGGTGTGGTTCCCTTCCAATCTGATTTTTGATATCTAACCAACCGTCATTTCGCCCTCACCTTCCTGACACGTTGTGCTTGGAAGGGTTTTGGTTTCGGTCTTTATGAACAAGGCCGACATACGATCATTCCTGTAACTACCTACAAACACAAAGATCGTCGTGGTCTTGGATTTTTTGAACCACCTACACCGAAGAAACCTCATGTCAATTGTATCCAGGAAAACAACGAAGTCACCCCTTCCGAACCATCATCACCCATTTTTCCATCTTCACCCACAGAGTCGATAGACCCGAAATCTATCCCTCCTAATTTTATTTTTTTTCGTGAATGCTATCTTCCTGGGTCCTCTCACTTATCAACGTGATAGTGAACACCCATCTTCTCTCCCCCTTTTGTATCCAGACATGATCGAAGAATATTCACCTTCAATTAATGTTGTGGAGTGCCAGGATGATGACTCCATCCTCACCTACCTTGGTGCGGATGACTCTTATATTCAACGTGCCTTACCATCTGACACCCAAACTATGTTGAATGAATCGACTATAGAAATAAACATCCACACGGAGGACGATCCTCACATTTTAAAGATCAGACAATCTCTCGATGCATTAGAACAAGCCGCCTTCACTACCTTCCTCCGTGCCCGCAATCAAGCTTTTGCTTGGTCCTACGCCGACATGCCAGGAATCGATCCTGACATTGTTGTCCATAACATCACTCTGAAACCAGACTCTAAACCAGTTAAATAGAAAATGAGAAAAATACATCCACGCATTTCCCTCTTGGTGAAAGAAGAGCTTCAACGCCTCCTTTCTGTTTCTTTCATCTTACCTATTAACTATCCACAATGGATTTCTAATGTCATACCTATCATTAAAGCGATGGGGGGACTTCAGATATGTATAGATTTTCAGGAACTTAACCTCACTTGCCCAAAGGATGACTTCCCCCTACCTAGCATTGATCAACTTGTTGATCTCACTGCCAGTCATGAGATGCTTTCTCTCATGGATGGCTTCTCGGGATACAATCAAATTTTGGTAGCCCCGACCGATCAACATAAAACCACCTTCATTACCCCCTGGGGGACCTTCTGCTATCGTGTCATGCCATTCGGCCTTAAGAATGCTCGTGCGACCTATCAGCGGGCTATGACTTATATTTTTCATGACATTATGCACACTATCCTCGAGGATTATGTCGATGATCTTCTTGGAAAATCCAAACATCGCAGTGAACATCTCGATGTTTTAACCATTATTTTCGATCACCTGTTACAATACTGTGTTTGTCTTCAACCAAAGAAATGTGTCTTTGGCATCCTTTCGGGAAAACTCCTTGGCTTTATCATCTCTTTGCGTGGCATTGAGGTCAACCCAGCTAAAGTCAAATCTATCTTAGAAATGCCCCCACCCACTAACCTAAAATAATTGTGTAGTTTGCAGGGAAAACTCCAATCTATCTGGCATTTCATCTCACAACTCTTGGATCGATGTCAACCTTTCCATCATCTCATTAAAAAGGACATTGTCTTTCAATGGAGTGAGAAGTGCCACCAAGCCTTTGAGGCTCTTAAAGCTTATCTCTTGCAGCCACCCGTGCTTGTCCCACCTCAGGACGATCACCCTTTCTACCTTTACCTTTCTGCCACCGACCATGCTGTAGGAGCCATGCTCATACATCGTGACTCTGAGCATCAAGAACAAGTAGTTTATTACATAAGCCGTACTCTTGTGGATTACGAGACTAGGTATACACACGTAGAAAGGTTGTGCCTAGCCCTATCATTTGTGGCCACCAAACTCCGACATTACCTCCTGAATCACAAAACTTTTGTCATCACCAACGCTGACCCCATACATTATATGTACGCCAAACCTCATCTAAACCAATGCATCGCCTGATGGACTTATGCTCCTCGCTGACCTCAACCTTGAGTTTGTACACTAGAAATCAGTCAAAGGACAAACTATCGCAGACCAACTCGCGGAAGCCCCTTTACCTGGGGAACAATTTACCAATTTTACTTTCCCTGATGAACTCATCGCAACTCTTTCACTCAGTGATGTGTCGTATCCAATGACCCTCTTCTTCGATGGATCTAAATGCCAGCGCGGTGGAGGGGCAGGTGTTGTTCTCATTCCTCTTGAAGGTGAACCTATGCCTCTTTCATTCAGGCTCAATTTCCCCTGCACTAACAATACAACGGAATACGAGGCCCTTGTTTTGGGTCTCCACGTTGCGTTACACTTAGGTGTGAAGTCTATTAATATTTTCGGTGACTCTCAATTGGTAGTAAATCAAGTTACTGGCATCTACCAATGTAAAAATGAGGAACTTCAAAAGTACAAACATTACATGGATTCACTTTTGACCTTATTTTCTCATTATTCTATCCAAACCATTCCCCGCTCAACTAATAAATTTACAGATACTATGGCTTGCTTGGCCTCGCAAATTCTGGCCTCACCAACTGACTCGGACATATTTGTCTTGGTCCAACAACTCTTTGCCCCATCTTACTTAGTTCCAGGATGTTTGTATGGTAAATAATGTATCTGCTGATTCGCAGGATACCTGGTATCACCAATTTCACGACTACCTTACAACCTCTGTTCTACCACCTGACCTTACTAGTAATGGAAAATGTGCTTTTCTTAAAAGTGTTTCTTCGTTATGTCATCATGGGGGGACTCCTCTATAAACGTGGCTTCGATGGTATCCTCCTTCGCTGTCTAACCAACGCTGAAGTCACTCATACCACCCAACAAATCCATGACGGACTTTGTGGCGGGCACTTTAGTGGCCTCACCATGGCCAAGCGGATCCTTCACCTAGGATATTATTGGCCTACTCTCAATAAAGACTGCTGTGAATATGTTAAGCGTTGTGTTATGTGTCAAAAACATGCCAACCTTCAACATACTCCTAGCCACCCGTTACAGGTCGCACGAGATCTTTGGCCTTTCTCACAATGGGGTTTAGACCTTATTGGTGAGATTCACCCACCTTCTTCACAGCATCACCGTTGGATCATCACGGAAACCGAATATTACACTAAATGGGTGGAGGTCGTTCCACTCATTTCAACCAAAAAAGAGAAAATCGTTGAGTTCATCAATCATCACATTATCTGTCGTTTTGGTGTTCCTCATCACCTGATAACAGATAATGGAAAATCTTTCAAAAATAAGTTGTTACAAGACCTTTGTGACAACTTTGGTATCAAACTTAGCTTCTCGTCACCCTACTATCCACAAGAAAATGGACAAGCCGAATCTTCTAACAAAACCTTAACCAAAATTCTCATGAAATTCATTAACAATTCTGGGAAAAAATGGCATGATCACATCCCCTTTGCCCTTTGGGATTATCGTACCAGCATTCGTACTTCCACTAATGCCACACCATTCTCTCTGGTGTATGGTACCAAGGCTGTCTTGCCTCTCAAAATACAAATCCCTTCTCTCAGAATATCTCTTCAAGATATTCTCACCAATGATGACTTCCGCCAAGAGCGGTTAGCCCAATTAGAGCTTCTTGACGAGCGTCGTCTTACAGCTCTTGACCACCTTCAAATTTATCAAAAGCGCATTAAGCGTGCTTATGATAAGTGAATTCATGAGCGTACCTTTAAGATTAGTGATCTTGTCCTCAAAGAGAATCAACATGTAACCAAACTAGAAAAGAGCAAACGTGGAAAATTTTCTCCTAATTGGATTGGGCCTTACATTATCACTCACACCTACAGATCAGGTACTTATCATTTAGCTTTGCTTAATGGTAAACCCGAGCCTGAAACCCTTAATGCCTTGCATCTCTGACCATTCTACTGTTGAATTTAGTGTTACATCACTTCTTATCTACCTTGCACTCGTCCCTTGAGCTCATTTACCACCTCATACACCTTGTTTCGTGCATCTAAAAATAGAATCAAGCTCACATGGTTTGATCATCACCTCCTCTTAAAGATGCCTTCCCCTTTTTAGTCTGGTCCATGACTTAAAAGTATCAAAATAACAAGTTCTCAATTATACGATTCTGGGATATTATTGAGTCAAACTTCCTGCAAAACTAGATACTTCATGCCAAATGGACATCTAGACCTCTAAGCTCTAAACTAGACTGCTCCCTCGAAGGACAAGCTATGTGCAAAGTCGTATCATGCTACTATAAGTAGACTACTTCGAAGCACAAGCTATGAAGGACAGCTATACAAAGTCAGCCTCTATCAGAAGCTTCTCACCTTGATCAGCTTCGTGAAGACCTCAAGAAACAAAAAAATGCATATCCCATATAGACTTTGCATCGATCAGTCTATATCCAGAAAAATAAAAGCAATATTCAAAAGCACTTTTGAGTCATGGACTCGTCTATTTAGGTTTGGATCTATTTCGTCAGAATAATCACCTTATAACAAGTCCTCTACGCCCCAGCTATACCATCCACCTCACCTCACCATTTTTCAAAACAACAAAACTCAAGGGATGTGACGTATAACCGATATATTGTGATTATACAAATCTTTCCACCTATTGACTTCTCGCATATGCAAGGTACCTAGAGATTCAAGCTCATCCTATGATAATACGTGGTTTGTTTAGCTCTTTCCAACTATGGGACATTTTTGCCTCTTTTACCCGAATCCAGGATTATGTGTTGACCTTAATCAGGACACGGTTCCCTAATGCTTGGGTAAGCTAACCCTCGCTTCACCTATACCTTACCAACTCCAACAACCTTACCCTACCAATATCAAAATTTTTACCAACCAACAAATTTCCTAACCACAACCAAATTTCCTGAATTCACCTCTCCTTGGTCCTAAGGGAGAACTACATCGGTTTGAGGCCCCTCCTTGCTTTGTGCAATGGGCTATGTAGGCAGCACTTAGGAGACATGGGGTCTCCCAAGGTTAGCTCGACCATCCCCTACCATAACCTATCATGTGTTGTGTTTTTCTTAAAAATATAAATGTTTTCACATATTTATATTGATAACACTCACCTTTGTCCTTTATCAATCCAAACATTCAAAACACAAACATTTCTTATTATTATCATAAACTCAAAATCAACATACATATTCAATTTTATTTAGATGTTAAACAAACACATCTTCTCTATCATTGACACGTAGGTCGGCATCCTTATTTATTATTCTACCCCTATGAAATTCACGTAGGCCCCCGTGCCTCATCGACGCCGCTCACCTGAACCAAGCTATTGGTAGTGATGGTGATCGTCGACACCGCTCACCTGACTACGCCTCTCCATCCTGTGTTTGAAAGGGGCCACTGCTATTGGTTCCTCCCATGTACCTGATCCTACCAATATCTCCTATAATAGTACGAATACACGGGGCCGGATCGAAAACGGCCCTCAACTATTTCTCCCATCTACATGGAGGAATCTTGCCTCTAGTCTCTCCACTCGTGACTGCAGAAACCTCCACCAATCAAACTCTACCTCCTGATCTCTGGGGCCTACCAATAACTCACCTACCCTGGGGCACTCAACTAGTGCCACCTCAGCCCAATCAATTCAAAACTCAGACAAGACAAAGGTTGGCACTCAAATTCACAATGTGACAATGACATGCCATATTTTTTCTTTTTATAGGTTTTGACCTCTAACCGATACCGGTTAGGGCACGCCCTAGAAGACCGCTATCGGTCTCCTAGCTGATATCAGTCACATATAACCGATATCGGTTATCTGTTTAGTTTAACCTAACTCCTGCCCTTATCCAGCACTCTCCATTTTTTTACCATATCACCTACCTCTGGCCTTGCTACATAACCTTATTTTACATTCATCGGCTCGACCCAAGGCCGCAACTAACCAATCGGCCCGACCCAAGGCCGCAACCAACCAATCAAACCTAACCAACCAAGGCCGTAACCAACCAATCAGGCCTGACCCAAGGCTCGCAACCAACCAATCAGGCCCGACCCAAGGCCGCAACCAACCAATCAGGCCCGACCCAAGGCCACAACCAACCACTCAGGCCCGACCCATGGCCGCAACCAACTAATCAGATCCGACCCAAGGCCGTAACCAACCAATCAGGCCCGACCAACCAATCAGGCCTGACCCAAGGCCAAACCAACCAATCAGGCCTGACCCAAGGCCACAACCATTCAATCGGCCCGACCCAAGGCCAAACCACCAATCAGGCCCGACCCAAGGCCGTAACCAACCAATCAGACCCGACCCAAGGCCACAACCATTCAATTGGCCGACCCAAGGCCACAACCACCAATCAGCCCGACCCAAGGCCGCACCAACTCAGTACCTTGACCAAGAACTGCACATTACGATTCTATCCACCCATCATGTAGTTGTTTGTTCAATTGAGCTCACCTGTTCATGTTTTTTAGCATGCCTAGGATACTTGAATTGATCAGCCGACTAGCTTTGCCTAGACCGAGACCGTGACATTTATCTCAACCAAATGAACCATTTGGTACTGCCGAACATGCCTAAATGTTCCGGTACCTTACCCATTATATCCCCTGGAGCTACTTCCTATGCCTTGGATACCAGGATTATATCAACCTTGTTTGGATAAACTATCGACCTTTGCCTATGAATTGCTTTTTTGCTCTTCAACTCGTGTACCCTGGTCGCACTACTACATTTCAACGTGTGTCTTCTTCCTTGAACTTACCCCACCATCTTACCATCATCTCATCATCATTCACCCTTTATCAACCCTATCCCTGATTTCACGCCGCCTCAATCTGTGATAGATTTGAGGGGGATTACCTATACCCTTAACTGGGGCAACCACTTCTTATTATTGTCAGTGCAGCTTTACAAGACAAACTACATGACAACAAGGGGCAAATGTAGACACCAAATTTGTGTCTTACGACACCCTGTACCCCGTATCTTGTCCCACAACCTAACCCTACCTCACCACCTAAACCTTACACACTTAATTATTTATTAATTACCTTATAATTAATAAATCTACATCTCCAACCCTGCCACCTCACCTCGCCACCTCATCATGACCTAGCCCTAACCCTAAACCAACCTAATTAAGACCTATGACTTGGTCCAGACCCACACCCATGACTCATCACCCCTCACCCACACCAAAACGAGCCTAATAATGACTTGACCAAGCCCACAACTGATCCCTTGGGAGAAAAGGAGGGAAAGATGGCTATTTTACTAAAAATAGCCACTTTGACCTAACCGACATCGGTTCCTACTCGACCACCATCGGTTACATAACCGCCATCGGTTCCCTGTAAATGACCTCCCCCAACCAAAAAGAAAGGATCCGGAATTCATTTGGCAGGAGAGAGAGAGAAGTGAAACAAGTAGAAGAGGTTGCAGAGAAGAGGATCGAGCCCAAGACTGTAACTGAGCAACTAGATCACTGTCACACTCATCCATAAGCATTGGGAAAGACTAAGGATAGCTTCATCAGCTCACTTTCCAATACCGGATCATCCCAACTAAGCCTTACTGTCGCCACCACATTCCTTGGACCTGTATCTTCATCAGGAACTAGTAAGTAGTATCTTGTATGTTTCTAAACACCATTTCTTGAACTTTTAATTCATAATAATTATAAGCTCACTCCTAGATCTACCACCCGGCAGCACTCTGCACCTAACTTTCATTCATCAACCCCGATATTTCCCCAAAGACAATTTTTCTCACTCTCTGAGTTTTCTCCATCACCCTACTATCCCCCCGAATCATTTATTAACCCTATAAACACCATAACCACCTTACAAATGACTTCCATTCAAAACCCCTAAATCACTACCCCTACCGATATCGGTTATCTTCTACCGGTATCGGTGTTATAACCACAGTCGGTTATCCAGTGACTGGCATCGGTCACTGTGACTTATACCAAAACCAACCTTTCCCTTATTTACCCCCAAACAATCTCATATCCAGCTGGGTCTATCCTTGTAACTTGATTTGAATGCATCAATAACTGGTGACCAAACAAACATCATGACATTTTATTATTGGTAGTTTAGTCTCTATTGCTTTTTAACAAGGTACCTAAATCGTGATTTCACAATAGCTTCTTTGTTATCATTTACATTAATTCGTATTAAAAGGGGAACTGACCACCTTCGAAAGGAAGTCTAATATTTCCTGGGCCCAAGGCAGTTCCCTCACTTATTGTCTAACTAAGATCTGGTGGTCTTGTATTCTTACTTATAGGTAGTCCTTCCCAGACAAAAAGGAGTTCTTCACAATCGATCTGATCTCTCTACGGTACGCGCACACCTTCCCAACCATCAACAGGTATTCCTCCTAGCCCTAACCCTTATCTGTTTCTCAAGAGAATGAAATGATAGAAGTAACTCTATTCCGGAATGAAATTCTGTGTGAAACAGGTGGATCAGGACGTATAGGTGGTTGTGGAAAAAGAGGGAAACCTTGGAGGTTCTAGATCAGGTGGTCAAGGTCTACAACAACCATAAAATATCTATATGGATATGTCTCTTCATCTCCTCGAGTATAGAGTTATAGAGGATGCTGCTAAACATGTGCATATGTGTGAAATCTTGTGGTGCACTAAAGGGATTATAGCTACTGAGCAAAAGGCAAGTCAATTCGCTACTACATTACAGGGGTGCACACAGAGTCGGTATAGGAAGTTTGACCCTAATCAAACTTGTGTGGATTATGAAGTACTGAGGGATGCTTTCTTGAAATAGTTCCATATCCCTGAGTTTGAGTAGAAGAGTATACATGCGCTCAAAGATATCAAACAAGGCACTACTGAGAGTTTATATGAGTATGATGCTCATTTTAAGACACTTCTATCTAAGTTGTCTTATGATATCCATGCTAGCCAACATGCACTATGGTTCATTAGAGGATTGATCACACCTTTTAGGAGGGTGATGTCACATAAGACATACACATATGCATGTGAAGCATCTTTACATTCTGAGGTAGTTGGGAGCATCGACACTGGCGTTAGTCCATTTCTAGAGGCTTAGTTCGTAGCTATGGCTAAGTAGTTAGAGAAGCTATTAGCAAATTCAGCCCATGAAACATGATTAGGAATTTGGTGTACATATTGTGAAGTGGAGGGTCACACCAAGGATAGTTGTCCTCACATATCTGTACACTTGTTACTATTGGAATGTGAAATTTTCCATTTGAATCATGATGTAATTCATTGTCCTTTGTTACAATGTGTGATAAGGAAGAATGTATCTTACTGTTGCAAGATTTATAGGTTGGCCAACCCATGATACTAAGGATTGTAAGTTGATTGGTCAGATCTAGGATGCCATAGATATTGGAGTATGAAAAACTAGTATAACATATAATTATAAGGGTAGGAATGAGCACCAAGATCGGGATCATAATCAAATGTGCTATGATAGGAATGAGGGGTGTTTTGAAGGAGGTCATGGAAGAGGACATGGATATCATGGTAGATATGGAGGATGAGGCCAAGGTGGAGGAAGAGAAGAGTTTCCTCGTGGGACATGTTATATGTGTGGATCTCTTGACCACTACAGGTGTGAATGTCATTAGAATAATGCATGTTATTTCTGTGGGAAGAAACCATAGCTATGAAGAGTTCCTGGACTTATATGAGTATCTAAGAAAACAACATAAGAAAGAAAATAAAGGCACCTGAATGGTTAGAATCTAGCATGTGGTAGAAGAACCAATCGATGCCCAAGATAATGAAAGGACCCAAGTTATTAACAGTAAAAATTACTACATGTACTGAAGTTACACGCACGTGAGAGGCATTACACCAGAATCCTAAGATTACAAAGGAGGAGGTTTTACATGCAAGGTACCTAGATCCCTTTTCATCATAAAGGAGGTTTATTAGGATACCATGGAAGTGCTAAGGAATCTTCAAGGTGATATACAATACCTAAAGGAGCAGAAGAAAGCATCGAAGATATTTCAAACTGATATCGATGATCTGCGAGAGGTGTGTAAGATGTTGCACACCAGGAGAAAATTATCCCACTATTAGGAAGTTGGTTAAAAGGGAACACTCCATGTCCAAGTCTTGAGATTGGACATGACAAATTTTACTTGAAAATCTTCCCCCTGATAGCATTTACCATGACAAAGAGATTACTCTAAATGTTGTTATGGATGGGTGGTTGTTAAGCAACATATTGATCAATACAGGCACGAAAGTAAATGTGATGACATTAGATGCATGGATAAAAATGGGGAGACCTCCATTGCATCCATCATCTAATGTGTTATTCATGAAAAACTAGACTAAGGCCACTCCCATAGGAGTATTGAAGGATGCATCTATAACTATACAAGGGGCCAAGTTTTACTGGTAATTTTGAGGTATTAGCACTTGTAGAAGTAGACAATTTTCCAGCCTTTCTCAGACGCCCTTGGTGTTATGAAAATAATGTTTAATTGAGATTCAATAAGGGATATATCAGATTTGAAAACAAGGAGGAAAGGGTTGTGATACCCTTAACAGATGGGAAGTATACGCCATATGTTGAGCTTCTAAGTGATGAGTACTTAAATAGAGTTTATGTACACATTATTTAGGACCCAAAGGTCAATGAACCATCAAAGGAAGGCATCCTATAGTGGGATGAATCTCACTCTATTAGTGATACTATGAGCATTGCTTGTGACAATTGGGATCATGGTACATATGAATTGGTAGGGTGCGAGGTGAAAAGTTTGGTTGCGCATAAGAATAGATTTCATTCAATTTGACGGATAGGTAGCACTATACCTTGGTATATAGGGATAAAAGATCTTTATACTTTTCTAAAGGCCATGGAAATGCAGTGGGAAGATCCAATTACAAGGAGAGATATGTTAGTAAATAAAATATGTAGGACAACAACGCACTAGTGGGTGGTACAAAGAGATAATCTTATAGAATGGGAAGATATTTGAATAGCTTTGTCTAACCAGGTTTATAAGAAACAATGCACCAACACAAATCTGCACTTATCATGGTAATCAACCTATTCAACATCACATTCAGTAGTGTGAGAGAAATTAGATAGTAGGACAGGAAGCATTACCACATTTCACTCTAGGTGCATAGATTATATTCTATGCTCCAAGGATGCGCACGCACTTGGTATGTATATGAAGAACTACATAGAGAAACTAGGAACTGGCAAGAGTTGGCTACAGGTATGATCCAGACATTTGAATATTTCTCAACTCAACCTCCTATAATAGAGGCATTAAAAATTTTCAAGCACTTAACTATGGGAGATAGTGCAATATTAAAAGAGCATATTAATGAATTATTCAGTGTGATAGAGTTCAGATCATAGTTTGAAAAGGAAGAGGAAATAGACTCCAAACTACTTGAGTGTGCTTGCCTTGAGAAAGAGAAAGGAAAGACAATCTACATTATGGATGAAATGGAAGTTGAGAACCTGGATATTGAAAATTCACATGGGGTGCGCAAGATCTTAGATAGTGCAGACAAATATGCTTGCGCCTACTATGAACCCATGAAGACAATAAAGGTGAATATAGGTTTGGACGCTGAGCCTAAGGAGGCCATAATTGGAGATTACAGGTAATACTTGGAGGTAGTAAAGATCATCGAGTTACTCAGGGATTATTAGGACTTATTCCCTTGAGGATATCATGAACTTAAAGGTGTGCATGAATTGCTTAGGGAAATGAAGATCAAACTTAAGGATGGTGCATGACCAATTAGAAAGAGGCCTTACAGAATGAATCCTAATTTGTGTGAAAAGGTAAAAGAAGAAATTGATAAAATGTTGAGATCTAACATTATCAAGCCCCTTGATGATTCAGAATGGGTTAGCCCAATGGTGATCAGTATCAAGAAGGACATATGGATTAGGATATGTGTGGACTACAGGGAGCTAAATGTTGTATGCGTCACATATCCTTTCCCTACACCATTTACATGAGGAAATACTAGAAGGTGTTGCAGGGCACGAAATATATTCTTTCACAGATGGATTTTCTAGGTATTATCAGGTTCAGATCACTCAGGTGGATCAAGAAAAGAAAACAATTACTACTGAATAGGGAAACTTTTCCTATACTGTGATGCCCTTTGGATTGAAAAATATACCTACTATATTCTCGTGCATAGTTGTTTAGGAGTTCAAAGACTTGTGAAAGATCATTGTGACAATCTGTGCTTGATGTTTAAATAATGCAGAAAATTGAGTATCTCTTTGAACATCAAGAAATGCATATTTTCTATGCCATTTGGGATACTGTTAGGACATATAATATATAAGGAAGGTTTTCTAGTTGATCGAGCCAAGGTTGTAGTCATTTTAGGCTTGGAAGCGCCTACCAGTCAAAGTGAGGTACGCGGATTTTTAGGTCATACATGATATTATAGAAAATTCATAAAAGGGTATGCCAAAATTATTTGCACCCTTAGAAGAATTGCTAAAGGGAAAAGGTACATTTTAGTGGGGAGAACCGCAACAGCATGCGTTTGAGGTATTAAAAGAGAAACTTACTACCGTACCCATTTTGTGCTTTCCCTCATAGGATAGACCATTTCACATGCATGTGGATGCTTCTAGTATGGCCATTGGTGTTGTGTTAGCTCAACCTGGTGAAGGTGTTATAGATCAATCCAATCTATTTTTCTAGTAGGAAGCTGACTCCTGCTGAAAGGAATTATACAACTACTGAGCACGAAGCTTTGTCAATGATCTACACATTGTACAAGTTTTGAAAGTACTTGTTAGCAACACCCTTTTTTTTATACAGATCACATGGCATTGAAGTACTTCGTAAACAATCCTATCTTAGAGGGGTGCATGTGGAGATAGGTGTTATTATTTCAAGATTTTAATTTCACAGTTGTGGTAAAGCCAAGGAAAAGTAATTTTGGACTAGACCATTTATCTAGAATCAATTCAGGAGAGGATGCACAAAAAATTAAAGAAATAATGCCAAATGCACAATTATACTGGTTATAATGTGCACCCACAGAATTAGAAGAAATTTTTGGCTTTCTACAGAAAGGTATGGCACCAGAAGGAATGAAATCATTAGAAAACAAGTAGCTTGCTATATGCGTGACACCATTCATGTTAATCAGTGGTGACCTTTACAAGCTAGGCAGAGATGAATTATTATGCCATTGTGTATTAGAGCATGAGTTCAAGGATATCATGGAAGATGCTCATGGTGGTATTGTAGGAGGCCATTATGCAGGTGATGCAACTTCCTAGAAGATCCATAATTGTTGGATTATGGTGGGAGACATTGTATAAAGAATGTAAAGATTGTTGTAAGGCTTGTCATCATTATCAGTGCCTAGGAAAACCAGGGCAAAGAGATGATATTTATTTGAGACCGATTACTAGTGCCGAACCATTTGAGAAAAGGGCCATTGACTTTATAGGGCCTATTTCGCTAGCCGCATGTAGGACCACATAGATTATCTTACACGGTGGGAAGAAGCAACACCTGCAAAAGACTATACGTCAGCTATAATATCTAGATTTCTACGGGAGGAAAGTTATTACATGATATGGATGTTCTTTAAGCTTGACAAGTGATAGGGGTACACACTTTTTGAATGAGACAATCAGGATCCTATTAGATGAGTTTATGGTTACACACCATAAAACTACACCTTACCATAATTATTCAAATGGACCTGCTGAGGCCTTCAACAAAATTTTGGGCTAGACTTTGACAAAAAATGTGATGTTGGTGGAAAATATTGGGATGACAAAGTGTCACCTGTTCTTTGGGCATATAGAACAACTTACAATAGATTGAACATAGCCACACCATTTTAGTTAATGTTTGGCATGAAAGCTATTCTTCCTATAGAATTTATGTTACCTTATTTGTGCATTGCATGCACTAGAGGTCTAGCTGATGAAAAATATTTAGAAGAATGTATTGAAAATATGATTCAACTAGATGAGTGCCAACCCATAACACAATGGAGTGAAAAGCAGGAAAAGGCCAGGAAGAAAGCATGGCATCACAGAAACATAAGGGATAAGAAGGTTGAGATTGGACAAATGGTACTTCTTTATGAATAAAATTTCTTGTGCCATCTAGACAAGCTCAAAGTGCATTGGTTGGCGTTGTATGTTATCACTTCTATACTTGAATCAAGTTCTTGCCAGTTAGAAGCACTTAATCGAACACGGGCTACCCAGTTACTTTAACGAGAGTAGGCTGAAGCCCTACTATAAATAAGTCTTCTTGGTTTTTGTAATAAGGTAGTATTGCCATTTAGTTTAGGTTTTCAATTTTGTATTTCCTTAATGTATTTCTTTCATTGTCGCTATGATTTGTCAATTTAGTTGTTGTTTGTGTAATAAGCACGCTTACGTGCATAAAGCTAATTACTGTATGAAGAATTTTTATGCACAGAGGACTACACATACTTTTAGTGTGGGGTGGTTGTAGTGATCCAAAATAAAGATAGAAAAAGATTGTGGGAATTTAAAGATGAAAGAAATAAACTGCCTTCAGGTGTTCTTTAAGTCAAAAGAAGATTGTTTCTCAAAGATGACCAAGGATGGAGATGAGTGAAAGAACAATATAACATGAAAGTAAGAGGATCCCATGTTAGCTACCAAGAGAAGGTGTAGTGATGAGGGTAACTCGGCACAAGAGCACGCGCTGAAGAGAAGTATGTAACCATAGGGTAAGAAGGAATGCTAGAAGGTTTATAGCTGGGTGTAAAGATTGTACTATGTGGAATGACTGTATTTGGTCATAAATGAAGGGACATTTGGTAGGTGAGGAGAAATAAATGCATCAAATTTGAAAATTTATATAAGGAAGGGATTGCAGATTCATTTTTACTATTTTGTAAGTAAGAAGTATTCGTGAGACAGAACAAATTGTTAAGAGCCAGTGATTGAGGTTAAGAGGGAAGGGTGTGAAAACAAAGAGTGATAACCAGTCATATGACTATAAGAGCTTACATCCTCAGTGTGAAGGGTTTCAGTGAAGCAGGAGATAGATAAGAGTTAGGTTATGAAGTTTCCACCTAGGGCATAATTGATCAAGCTATTAGGGTTTGATTTCACGAGTTGCGGAGTTGAAGAGCAGACATGTAGAAGGGCCAATCTAAACATTGTAGGCTATCTAATTAAGAGAAAATATTTGAAAGAAGCACAAAACAGGAGGGAAGACAACTTGGGGTTGTGTTCTACTATCACTGGTATTTCATGGAGATTGGAGTACTAGATGGACCCAAGGAGAAAATATGGGAATAACTCATGGAGAACACGTCCCCAACTGAAAGTTCAAACAAATACCTATGCTAAGGGGACTATTGAAAGATGAAGTTAAAGCAAAGGACCAGAGACAGTGGTTATGACAAGCTCCGTGTTGGAATTTGTTTTGTGAAGAATGGACATTCCAAAGGACTTTACAACATTGGTAGGAAGCAAGTCTAGTGTTTATGACCTAGAATTTCTGCAATACGTGTTTTCCAATGAAGGAGGAGTCGAGCCCTTAGTTAAAGTTACCTTAGGGCATTCACGGTGATGGTATTTTCAAGAATATGTTCATATATTGTACCGACAGTTGCAGACTTGATCTTTATGGAACATAAGGTAGGACTGTGATGACCATACATTGAGGAAGACATATATATATATATATCATAATATATATATATATCATGGCAGAAGTGCATTACAAGAGAGAATCTTTTAGAGGTGTTGAATATCAAACCAATATGTTTAGTGGTAACAGATGTGGGGGAAGCTTTGATATATCTCTAGTTAAAGAAAAAATGGAGGATAAAATATGTGGGGAAGGTGAGTCACACTATAGAAACACCAAACGGGAAGTGTACAATGGAAAATTATCCCAGAGCATAAGCCCATAGAGAAATCAAATTGCTGCGGGAGGAGGAGGAGGAGTGCGCGATAGTGGTGGTTTGGAGAATAGGGTAGGAAGACCTCCTACAGTTTGAGTGAGTTAGTGGAGCAGTTGTTATACCACCCAGCACAAAGGAGGATGAAGAGGAATTTAATGTGGTCTAAGGGGAGAGATCATAGGTTTTTAAGAGGTATTCAGGGAGAGAAACAAGGAACAAGGTGTACCCAAAACCACTGTTGTGGCCAAATCACCTTGACTCTCCCCACAAAACGAAAGTGGACCGCATGAGAGAAGGAGGAAGCTGATGAAGTGAACAAGGACGGTGGAAGAGGTCAAGAGAGAGCATGCCTACATCTCCTACACTTCCAGAGAACAGAGAAGAAAAGGAATGATACATCAAAGGAGAATGAATAAGAAGAGAAAGGACAAGAGGAAAAATCTATAAAAGATATTTAGAACCTGGGACACACAAGTCCAAAATTTGGGGCTAGGTGTGCCTAAGCAAAAAAGGTTAGGAGGAAAAGGTGGGGAAATGTGGAATAAATACACCAAACCATGGAGTATGCAGAGGACACAGGAAAGACTATCCACACCCACTTCTCGATTCACAAAAGTTGTAGCAGGATCTTTTAGCGGGAGTTGATGGACGAGGATATAGGGCGAAAACCCCCCAGACAAACTAGAAAGCAGGAAAACTCTCAGGTTGATTGAAAAACCCACAGGATAGCCTTAAATTGTTGTTTATGAAAAGAAGGCACCTAATGATGACACATGAGTAGTAAAGCCTATGTCATGTTGGAGGAGCAGGTCAGTATGCACTGGTGAGAATTAATTGTGAGGTGGGCGTAGAAGAGAAACATGGACAAATCTACTACAATCAAAGCACTACTCAAAGATTTGAAGACAAAGGATGATGAGATAACGCATGTAACACAGTAAAAGGAATTTGTATAGAAGAATAATGAAGTTTTCAAAGCATTGCCCAACGGAGATTGGGGAAAAGGTAATTTAAGCACCACACACTTAGAACATAAGGTCCAAAGACATTCCTTCAGCAATACACTAGTAAGGACAGCTGGTCGGAATTGGTGCTTGAAGATGAAAACTACGTAGGCAAGCACTAGAAAGATCAGAATAGGGATGCGATGGGAGAAAGTATATGTGATGAGGAAAATTACATCTTCTATGAATGGTTTGTGTAGGGAATTACAAGCCATCTTGAAGAAAAGTGGATCAAGCTTAAATATTATGCACAGCTCCAGAGGCACTTATAACATTAATAAACTTGGAACGAGAACTAATTGGAGGTCTAGAAAGCCATGAAAGCTACGAGAATTAGGCCGTGAAGAAATGTTTTCAATGGTTTTAACAGAAGCGCGAGGCCTGACAGCCACAAACAAAAAAATCCACACAAGACTCAGCTGGAAGAGCTTGGAAAAATATGCGTAGAAGCTGGAACTTTGTGGAAGAAGAATGAATCCATGTCTAGTGTGTTGTTGGTTTCTACAAAATTGAGGAAAGGAGAAATTGTGGGGGATGAGTTAGAATCCATTGTTGTGGACATCCCCAAAGAAAGAGAACATGCACTCATAAATGGTAGGTTTTGGAGGCTGTAAAACAGAGGAGTATCTACAACTGATTACTACAAACTAATATAGAGGAGGTTACTAAAGAACCTCATATAAATTCTTTACGTATCCACATTGATTTCATGTTCTTCTTATGGTTATTATTCCTTCATATTCTAGACATACCCATTGTTAGGATGACAATGAGATTAGTGGGGGGTAGGTGTAATGTTGATCAAAAAATATTGTTGACGATCAACAAGGAAATTTGCGTAGGATTTTAGAAGGCCAAGATCAAGGCGCCAGAGGGCTACAGATTTTAGGACTGGTGCAGAGAAGGCAAGTTCATATTTTAAGGACTAGCGGATTTTGAGCATAGCAGACCTATTTTAGGAAAATGGTGTGCGGGACACATCAACAATGTAGAGTATGTGTGCTTTAATGCATTGTATAGATTTGGAGAATTGGTTCAAATTCATCTATGCATGAAGACCAGCTAAGTAAAATTGAAACTTCAGTTATTTGTAAGAGGACTATAGATATACAAACTTGGAAGGTGTGGCTATAATTGTAAACAAAATGTGGTACTCAATAGCATTGTGACCTATTTCTAGAATAGATAGTGCGTGAAGGGCGAGTTCCCCACCTTATTATGATGGTAGGTGCATAATAGAGAGATATTGCAGGGAGTATGTATGTATGATTCTAGAATATGAATGGGTGTTGTATCGAGCATACATTCCGATGATATAGATTGAAAAAGTACTGTAAGGAGCTTCTATATCAAGATGAAGGATATTTGGTAAATCTAAGTTCATTCTATGTATTGAGTAGCAGAGGCATGTATTAATTAATGATGATTCCAGTTTAAGCTTGTTCTTTAATAGATATTGTGGGTAGCATGTAATGTAGACTGATGGATAGTTATGAATGTATATGTTTCTCCTTCATCATGTTAAAAATCAGGTTATAACAAACCCTAAAGAGGGGACCGTACCTTGTGTGATTTGGGTGAGCACTCTGATCTAGGATGAGTGATGTGCTTAGATGACTTGGGGGTGTATGTTGTAAATTCTAGGCTGCATCAACACCACCAAATGAGTTGGTCAGACAGTACTTTTCTAAGGAACAGTCTATTTGGTGTGATTCACATAACTTGAGGTTTCGCGAAGTGTGGACTGTTAAATGGGAAAAAGCTCCAGATTAAAGGTTGGTTTCTATTCCTCTATTAGGTGCATACCACTGAAACTGTAGATGACCTATTCCTAAAACTACTCTAGGTTTTACAAGGAGACAGGGATAAAGGAATACTATAACAACCAAAACTAAGATACAAGGTGAGTCCACAAAGGGAATGATGAACAGTATTTTGTTGATGCTAATTAAAACCCAAAAAAAATTTCAAATAATCAGCACAGCAGGATAACCATATATGAGAAAGACTTAGATAGAGCAAAGGAGACAAGGAAAGGATCCAAAATCAATCACAAACATCTTTTTATTGCTCGTAGACTGATACAAAGCAATGACAAATGGCCAGGAAAGCAAGAAATGTATTGCAATTTTATGGAAGGTATGAAATCCATGAAATTCCTTACTAGAAGAAAAGAGGGGCCTTGCACAAAACAAAAGGAATTCAAAACCATTTACCATGAGTTTGACCCTACTTTATAGATTCAACAAAGAGGGGATAAAGAAAGAGAGCCGGGAAAATAATTCAAAAAATCAACCACCACTATTAATGCCTCCTACAATATCTACCCCCCAATTTTTTCTTGCACTACTAAACCCAAATGATTGTGTTGAGGTATATATGGATGATTCACTGTACATGGAGATACATTTGAAGATGCTTTGAAAAATCTGGACAGAGTGTTAACAAGATGTGAACAACACAACCTGTCTCTTAGTGATGAAAAATGTTTGATGATGGTGGATGAGGGGATTGTTTAGGACACCATATTTCAAAAAAAGGAATTCAGGTGGATCAAAAAAAAATTAGGATCATTTCAGATTTACCTATTCCTCAGACCCCCACAGATATCAAATCATTTCTAGGGCATGCTGGGTACTATAGGTGCTTTATAAAATATTTCAGTAAAATTGTTGCCCCCATGTTTAATTTGCTAACCAAGGACTGTGAATTTCTTTGGGATGAAAAAGTCAGCATGCTTTTTGAAGAAATTAAAGAAAAAATTAATCAGTGCCCCAATATTGAGAGGACCTAATTGGGAAAATCCATTTCATATCCAAACAGATGCCTCAAATTATTCCATTGGTGCAGTATTGGGACAGAAAGATGAAAGGAAAGATGTATGCCATTTATTATCTTAGCAAGAATCTTACTCCCCACTGAAAAATAATTACACCACCACTGAAAAAAAATTTCTTGTTGTGATTTATGCAATCAATAAATTCAGACATTACATTACAGGGTACAGATATTTGTACACACAGATCATTCAACAATTAAGTATTTAATGAACAAACAGTGGTTGGAGGAAGAATAATTAGATGGTTATTACTTTTGCAAGAATTTGATATTACCATTGGACAATCCAGGTAAATCTAATGTGGTAATGTGGTAGCTTATTTTTTGTCAAGACTAACCACCACAGGGGAGCAAGATCCAGTCAAGGATAACTTTCCAGATGAACAACTATTTGCAATCTCAGCAAGTACACCATGGTTTGCTGATATGGAAAATTATCTTGCAACAGGGAAGTTTCCTCCTTCTTTCACTAAGAAACAAAAAAAAAAGTTAATTAAAAAACTAGTGCACAATTCAAATGGTTAAATGGAATGCTATTTAAATGTGGTCCTGATTTTGTCTTGCATGTGTGTGTGTAAGAGAGGATGAAATCTTTGACATCCTCAGAGCATGTCATGATGAACCAAGTGGAGGACACTATTCAGTGAAAAAACAACTCATAAGATACTTGGCACTGGTTATTATTGGCCATCTCTGTACAAAGGATGTGAAGAGATATATCAAGAGGTGTGATCCTTGTCAAAGGATGGGACAACCAACTTTCACCAATGAAATGCCTCTTCAAAAAGTTGTAGTTGAACCATTTGAGAGATGGGGATTAGATTTTGTTGGTCCCTTTAATCCTCCTTCACAAGGGAAGGAATATATTCTTGTGTGTATTGACTATGTGAAAAAATGGGAAGAAGTGCAGGCATTGACAAATGCCACTGAGGAAGCAGTTGCTGATTTCCTTTGGAAAAAAATTATGATAAAGTTTGGAGCACCAAGGAGCATAGTTTCAGATCAGGGACCACAATTTATGTCTAATATGATCCAAGCTTTCAAAATGTATTACCAAATCAATCATAGGAATTCATATCCTTACCACCCAAAGTCAAACGGACAAGCTGAAGTAACAAACAGAGAATTGGAGAACATTCTTACCAAATAGTTGAAGCTGGGAGAAAGGATTGGGTAAAGAGACTACCTGAAGTTGTCTAGGCTTATAATACGAACTTGGAAAACTACAACAAGGTTTTCACCATATAGAGTTAGTCTATGGTAAAAAGCCCTTGTTGCCTATTAGAGTTTAAACCTAAGACATTAGAGGACAAATAGTGAAGGCGGGTATTGAGTTGGAAGTACAGCTCAGAAAGGAGATAATCGTTCAACTCAATGAGTTGGATGAATTAAGGATTGGAAGCACTTCAGTAGACAAAGATAATTAAAGAGCAAAGGAAGTAATGACATAACACACATATCAAGAAAATTCAATTCAAAGTAGGAGACTAGGCATTGTTATTCGATGCTATGTATCAAAAATTCAAGGTAAAATTGAGAACCATATGGTTGGGACCCTATCAGATTAAGCAGACATTTGGACAATGGTTCTATTCAGTTACTTCCCATTGATGGTAGCAATAGAACACTCTTGGTAAATGGACATAGGCTGAAACTCTATAGGAAGCCTCCCATTAAGGATGAATTCTTGAGGAATATTGAACCAGAAAAATAATTTGATCATATGGAAGAACCCAGTTCTTCCAAAATGATTAAACAACCAGATGACAGACCTAGAATAAAGGGAAGAATAAGATGAAAACCAACAAATGGCATTTTCTTCCCCCAAAAAAAAATCTATCATATATATATATATATATATAATTCTCTCAAAGGTAAATTGAAAAACTAACAAATGATGGTTGACCTCCTCTTTTAGCTAAGTTTAAATAAAAGGGAATTCTTTTGAATTATAGTTGTCTTATCTAATCATGTTTTGTTCCACTTGTAGGAATGACGAGTCATCATAGCAAAATGATTACATCATCAAGGACGGTAGTTATATCTTTTAACTTATTTAGGATTGATTAAATGTTTGCATGTGTGATTCGACTTAATTTAAAAGTAGGTATGATGAGTCATCTATTTATAAATTATGATTACAAGTGTGTAATAATGAAGTTGATTTTGATGGAATAAGTGGTGGCACGGTTATTATTAGTAATAATTATTACAAAAATCAAATGAAATAAGTTGCAGATATATTTTGATGAAAGGAGCATCAGAATTAAGTTTGTGTTCCGTAAGCAAAGAATAGAGAATTCAGAAGTTCCGTAGCTAAGAAAAGAGGTTCCAAAGCTAAGAATAGAGGTTCCCCATCCAAAGTTTGTCATTTCTGTAGCTAAGCAAGAGGGCTTGCATAGTCAATTCACACAAAATCAAAAGAGACAGAACTCAAGCCGATATGGGGATTAAGTAGAAATTAAAACTAGAGGACGATTCCCAGCTACTTGAAGATGAAGAAGTGACATCCATCTTTGAGCATCCAGGATGGATAGAGTTTCTAAAGAAATGTTTAAGACATAACGACGAATTGGTAAAAGAATTCGTTCATAAATCTAGAGCAATCTAGAACAAAGGTGAGAAATATCTTTATTCATTTTTCTATAAATACTGTAAATAATGTGTCTAGAGTGTCAATTTTGCATGTCCCATAACTTGCCAAGGGGAATTTGAAAGAACTGGTTAAAGTCTTACTGCAAGAAGGAGAAACAGAATCCAAGTACATCTACAATACAAAGAAAATCATAAAAGGGGTCAGAAGGGCCATTTTTCCCAAACCATTCGATAGGGTAGCATTTTGGATAGTGAAATATTTAACCTATGATGGTAAATTTGGGTATGTGGGAAAAGAAGTCCTTAAAAATGCTCATATATCTGAAGTATGGAGCCACAAAATCTGAAGTACATAATAAACCGTTCAAGGTTTCTTTTTGATTATATCCAAACCATGGCTCAAAGGTATTCTTGGGGTTTTGGGACAATCAGGCATCACAGATCTAATTCATTTAATATGCTAGTATCATTTTCCGTCAAAGAAGAATGGAGAAGAAATTTGGGACAAGTTTCTTTGCAAGTTCAAGAAAAACCTTAATATTATTAAAAGGACAATTCTATCCCCATTCTCTCCTTCAACTAATCTAGAAATTGATGCCCCCATAGAAGGACAAAGGGAAATAGAAAGAGTGAATAGACCAAAGAGAAGAAGGTCTGTGAGAAAGATAAAAATAGCAAAACCTTCTATACCTTTAAAGGAAATTTCTTCTTCTACAGTAGCTTTAAAGGATCCAATATCTATCTCTGATGGTGATAGCTCATCCATGTAAGAACAAGAAATAATAGTAAGAATAATATCTAGAAATAAATCCACCACTGCTGGGCATGTTGAAATTCCCCAGAGAAGAAAAAATTTAGAAGAGTTTAAGGGAAACTCCAGAAGGAAAGAGTGAACAGGAACAGAATGGAAAAATAAGCTACTAACATTTTGGGCAGGGTGGCCATGAATCCTCCTGAGCCAAGTCAAGTTGAAATGGACATAGGAGAGGATATATTTGAAGAGTAGGATTTTCCAAGAATTTTCTAAACCATCAACATTACCACATGTTGAAGAATATTTGGCATCCTAGGAGAGGAAAAGGAAAATTTCCTTTGATAGAGGAAGAATTCCCAACTCCTCAAGTAATTTCAGAGGAAGAAGAAATACAAAAAGTTAAACATGCTATGTTCTTGTCTAGAGCAGAGATCATTATTAGAGAAAAGGATGATGAATTTGATTTCCTCAAACTCAAATTGGAACAAAGGGAAGTGCTCATTGGAGAGCTAACGACTCAGCTTGTAGCCAAGAATGAGGAATTATTAGCAACCAAGAAACAACTGATAAAAAAAGAGGAAGAATTCCAGGCTTCTAGAAAACAGAGTGCTATGTCCACAGTATTTGCATAGACTCAGTTAACCTATTTTCCACTCAAACAACTATGGGATGAAACTTGCAGGGAACTTAGAGAAACCAAAACATCAAATGAAGAATTAAATACCAAGATGGAAGAATAGAAAGAAGGCAAGAAAAGAATGGGAAGACAAGTTTTTATAAGGAGGAAGGAAATACATATAAATGTCTTACAAAAATTCATATGGTGTGTATTATGAGTGAGAAGTTTACTTACCTACAGAAGGCCCTCTCTTACATATCGTGTGTATTTTTAGAAGAGTAGTTCATTCATTGGTATTTGTTAAGAATTACATGTGGAATTCCACATGAACTTGAAGGTGAATCTGAATTCATGACAGCATACTCTCTATCCAATCCTAAGAAGAAAAGTATCCTATGTTAATTTTATCTTTGTAATTTTTTGCTAGAGAAAAACATAGGATTTATGATCAATTTGTATGTAGGGGAGAGCCAGCTCAATGTATTTGTCTCTATTTTGCAAAACCAAATCGCATGGAAGGAAACGAAATCTGATTTTTTATTGAAAGCTAGCTCAATAGGTCTCTGTATGAGAGCTCATTATGGTAAAACTTCTTC
This sequence comes from Taxus chinensis, assembly GCA_019776745.2. Classification (NCBI taxonomy): domain Eukaryota; kingdom Viridiplantae; phylum Streptophyta; class Pinopsida; order Cupressales; family Taxaceae; genus Taxus; species Taxus chinensis. Next base: position 819,676,799 of record CM034150.1, on the reverse strand, counting down.
CTTCCTCACACATTTTAGAACTCATGCCTTTGATGAGAGATTTAAGACACACTATCTTGCCATTCTAAGAGTATTGATGCCTTCACCTCCTATGATGAGGAATTTTTTAAAGATATTTATGAAGGATGCTCAAAGAGGTGGGAACTCCTTACTGTTTCTTGAGAAGAAGGGAAGTAATTTCCCCTACAAATCTGATCTGGAGTTTAAGGGGCAAAAAAAATTATGCACAATAATTCCCCAAATCAATGAAACCTACGGGAAAATATGGATGGGAATGGAATGAACAAGGCCCCCTCTACTTCTCACCCCCATGTCTCCTTGGAAAAAAAGAGAACCTCAAGATCCTACTGAATTTGAAAAGTAGAGGAAAATAGAAGCAGGAGCTGGGTACAGTACATCTAAGTTTAAGCATTGGAAAATCCAGTTTTTCAGCCATTTGATCTGAGCAATCAAATGGAATGCAGAACATATAACCCCACTTTTGAAGAATGAAGTTTGTAAAGGGACTTACAAACAAGTAAGTTTGGGGGAAATGATGAGGCCAGAATATGTCTGATTAATGTATAATATATGATCTCATCTCTACTCTCCTTTTTTATTAAGTTTGATTGCATTTTGTGACTTTTAGTTTGATCTGATATGAGTTAGGATGTAATTGTCTGTCTTTTTGATTGATTGTTGATTCTAATGTTTAAAAGCTCTGAAATTCCTGAAAAGTGTGTGTTTGAAATTCAGTTTTGTAATAAAGGGTCTAATCAGTCGAGGAAATGAAGCAAGTAGCATTCAGTATGTTTTTTTAGCATTTTTTCCCACACACAACACTTAGTTTCGGAAACTTCCAAGCTAGTTCTAGAACTTCCAGAACTCCATCACACAGTCATCATTTAGTTCTAGAACTTTTGGACTTAGTTCTGGAAACTCCAGTATTTAGTTCTGAAATTTTTTTCAGACTTAGTTAGTTCGGAACTCCTGGGGTATATAGCTCCAAACTCTCACGGTTTTGATCCTTAACAATTTCCTATGGTTCTGGAACTTCTCTGAAGTTCTGGAACCGATGGGAGTTATCTATTTAACCACATCCAGAGATTTTTTTGCATCTACGACCCTTTCAATCAGGAAAGGATGAGAAGATTTCTGAACGCAGATCCAGGGAGAGTTATCTACAGCTATCTGATCTGATCAACCACAATCTGACTCAACATCATCTTTGGGCATGATTTCGATTTCATCAGAATCATTGAGACAACTGTGATTGTAAAATGTATATAAAAGACCTGTAGTAGATAGATAGATATATATATATATAGATATATATATAGATAGATAGATAGAGAAGAAGAAGAAAATAGAGACTAAGTACTCAGATCCAGTACGTTTTGTAATACCGAATGTTTTATCAATAAAATAGCCATTCTATTTGAGAGAATTCTGAGTTGTTAAATCCTGATTCGAGGAGGAGCAAGGGCCCACTCCCCCAAGGACCAGGATATTCATTTATTTGGTATTTATATTTCTTCAGCAAATAGCTTAGATCTGTTAATTCTGTATTGTTTTAATTCTTTCAGTTAAACTCTGTTGTATACTTGTTCCTGCAGGTGTTTAGAGATTTTATTTGTTTGGCACGAAATCTATTCTTCCTATAGAATTTATGTTACCTTATTTGTGCATTGCACGCGCTAGAGGTCTAGCTGATGAAAAATATTTAGAAGAATGTATTGAAAATATGATTCAACTAGATGAGTGCCAAGCCATAACACAATGGAGTCAAAATCAGGAAAAGGCCAGGAAGAAAGCATGGCATCACAGAAACATAAGGGATAAGAAGGTTGAGATTGGACAAATGGTACTTCTTTATGAATCAAATTTCTTGTGCCATCCAGGCAAGCTCAAAGTGCATTGGTTGGTGCTGTATGTTATCACTTCTATACTTGAATCAAGTTCTTGCTAGTTAGAAGCACTTAATCGAACATGGCTACCCGGTTACTTTAACGAGAGTAGGCTGAAGCCCTACTATAAATAAGTCTTCTTGGTTTTAGTAATAAGGCAGTATTGCCATTTAGTTTAGGTTTTCAATTTTGTATTTCCTTAATGTATTTCTTTCATTGTCGCTATGATTTGTCAATTTAGTTGTTGTTTGTGTAATAAGCACGCTTGCGCGCATAAAGCTAATTACTGTATGAAGAATTTTTATGCACAGAGGACTACACATACTTTTAGTGTGGGGTGGTTGTAGTGATCCAAAATAAAGATAGAAAAAGATTGTGGGAATTTAAAGATGAAAGAAATAAACTGCTTCAGGTGTTCTTTAAGTCAAAAGAAGATTGTTTCTCAAAGATGACCAAGGATGGAGATGAGTGAAAGAACAATATAACATGAAGTAAGAGGATCCCATGTTAGCTACCAAGAGAAGGTGTAGTGATGAGGTACTCGGGCACAAGAGCACGCGCTGAAGAGAAGTATGTAACCATAGGGTAAGAAGGAATGCTAGAAGGTTATAGCTGGGTGTAAAGATGTACTATGTGGAATGAATGTATTTGGTCAATAAATGAAGGGACATTTGGTAGGTGAGGAGAAATAAATGCATCAAAATTTGAAAAATTTATATAAGGAAGGGATGCAGATTCATTTTTACTATTGTAATTAAGAGTATTCGTGAGAAGAACCAATTGTTAAGAGCCGAGTGATTGAGTTAAGGTGCGAAGGGTGTGAAACCAAGAGTGATAACCAGTCTATGCTATAAGAAGCTTACATCCTCAGTGGTGAAGGGTTTCAGTGAAGCAGGGAGATAGATAAGATTTAGGTTATGAAGTTTCCACCTAGGGCATAATTGAATCAAGCTAGGGTTTGATTCACAGAGTTGCGGAGTTGAAGAAGAGACATGTTAGAAGGGACAATCTACAACATTGTAGGCTATATTACAGAGAAAATATTTGAAGAAGCACACACAGGAGGGAAGATCAACTTTGGGGTTGTTCTACTATCACTGGTATTCATGGAGATTGGAGTACTAGATGGACCCAAGGAGAAAATATGGGAATACCTCATGGAGAACAAGTCCCCAACTGAAAGGTTCAACAAATACCTATGTAAGGGGACTATGAAAGATGAAGTAAAGCAAAGGACAGAGAAGTGGTATGACAAGCTCCGTGTGGAATTTGGTGAAGAATGGCACATTCCAAAGGACTTACCAACATTGGTAGGAAGACAAGTCTAGTTTTTTATGACCTAGCATTTCTGCATTACGTGTTTTCCAATGAAGGATGGAGTCTGGAGCCCTTAGTTAAAGTTACCTTATGCATTCACTGTGAGGTATTTTCAAGAATATGTTCATATATGTACCGACACGTGCAGACTGATCTTTAATGAAAATAAGGTAGACTGTGATTACCATACATTGAGGAAGACATATATATATATATATATATATATATATATATATATCCTGGCAGAAGTGCATATACAGAGAGAATTATTTTAGAGGTGTTGAATATCAAACCAATATGTTTAGTGGTAACAGATGTGGGGGAAGCTTTGATATATCTCTAGTTAAAGAAAAAATGGAGGATAATAAATATGTGGAAGGTGAGTTCACACTTATAGAAACACCAAAAGGGAAGTGTACAATGGAAAATATCCCAGAGCCTAAGCCCATAGAGAAAATCAAAGTGCAGGATGAGGAGGAGGAGTGCGAAGATAGTGGTGGTTTGGAGCATAGGGGTAGGAGACATCCTACAAGTTAGAGTGAAGTTGAGCACGTTGTTATACCACCTCAGCCACAAGAGGAGGATGAAGAGGAATTTAATGTGGTCTAAGGGGAGCATAGGTTTAAAAGAGTATTCAGGAGAACAAGGAACCAAGGTGTACCCAACCACTGTGTGCAAATCACCTTGACTCTCCCCACAAAACGAAGTGACCGCATAGAGAAGGAGGAAGCTGAAGTTGAACAAGGAGGTGGAAGAGTCAAAGGAGAGCATGCCTACATCTCCTACACTTCCAGAGAACATAGAAGAAAAGGATGATACATCAAAGGAGAATGAATAAGAAGAGAAAGGACCAGAGGAAAAATCTATAAAAGATATTTAGAACATGGACACACAAGTCCAAAATTTGGAGGCTAGGGTTCCTAAGCAAAAAAGGTCTAGGAGGAAAAGTGTGGAATAAATTCCACCAACCATGGAGTATGCAGAGGACACAGGAAAGACTATCCCCACCCACTTCTAGATCACAAAGTGTAGAAGGATCTATTTAGCTGGGAGTTGATGGACGAGGATATGGCGACCATACAAACTAGAAAGAAACTATCATGGTTGATGAAAACCCACATGGATGAGCCTAAATTTGATGTTTATGAAGAAGGCACCTCATGATAGACACATGATAGTAAAGCCTACTGTCATGTTGGATGAGCAGGTCAGTAATGCACTGGTGAAATTTAATGTAGAGGTGGCTAGAAGAAACATGGACAAATCTACTACAATCAAAGCACTACTCAAAGATTTGAAGACAAAGGATGATGAGATAACGCATGTAACACAGTAAAAGGAATTTGTATAGAAGAATAATGAAGTTTTCATAAGCATTGCAAAGGAGATTGGGGACAATGTAATTAAAGCACCACCACACTTAGAACCTAAGGTACCAAAGACATTTCCTTCAGCAATACACTATGTAGGAAAGCTGGTGGAATTGGTGCTTGAAGATGAAAATCTACGTATGCAAGCACTAGAAAGATCAGAATAGGATGCTGAATGGGAGAAAGTATATGTGATGAGGAAAATTACATCTTATGAATGGTTGTTGTAGGAATTACAAGAAGTCTTGAAGAAAGTGGATCAAGCTTTAAATATATGCACAGCTCCAGAGGCACTCATCAACATTAAGAACTTGGAAGAGAACAATGAGGTCTAGAAAGCCATGAAAGATGAGAGATTAGGCCGTGAAGAAATGTTTTCAATGGTTAAACAGAAGCGCGAGGCCCTGACAGCAACAAAAAATCCACACAAGACTCAGCTGGAAGAGCTTGGAAAAATTATTGCGTAGAAGATGGAACTTTTGGAAGGAAGAATGACATCCATGTCTAGTGTTGTGTTGGTTCTACAAAATGAGAAAGGAGAAATTGTGTGGGATGAGTTAGAATCCATTGTTGTGGACATCCCAAAGAAAGTAGAACATGCACTCACTAAATGGTAGGTTTTGGAGGCTGTAATAACAGAGGAGTATCTACAACTGATACTACAAACTAATATAGAGGAGGTTACTTAAATAACCTCATATAAATTCTTTATTTATCCACATTCTTCATTTTTCTTCTTTCATTGTTATTCTTTCCTTCATATTTCTAGACATACCCATTGTTAGGATGACAATGAGATTAGTGTGGGGTAATGTTGATCAAAAAATACTTGTTGAAGATCACACAAGGAATTTGCGTAGGATAGAAGGCCAAGATCAAAGGCGCAGAGGGACAGGAAGGACCTGTGTGCAGAAGGCAAGTTCATATTTTAGGACTTAGCCGATTTTGAGCATAGAGACCTATTTTTAGAAAATGGTGTGCGGGACACATCAACAATGTAGAGATGTGTGTGAAATGCATTGTATATATTTGGAGAATTGGTTCAAATCATCTATGCATGAAGACCAGCTAAGTATACAATTGAAACTTCAGTTATTTGTAAGAGGACTATAGATATCAAACTTGCATGTGTGGCTATAATTGTAAACAACATGTGGCTATCAATAGCATGTGACCTATTTCTAGAATAGATAAGTGGTGAAGGGCGAGTCCCCACCATATATATATGATGTTAGGTGCATAATAGAGAGATATTGCAGGGAGTAGTGTATGTATGATTCTAGATATATGAATGGGTGTATCAGATCCATACATTCCATGATATAGATTGAAAGTACTGTAAGGAGCTTCTATATTTATAGATGAAGGATATTTGGTAAATCTAAGTTTCATTCTATGTAATTGAGTAGTGCATGTTATTAATTTAATGATGATTACTATTTAAGCTTGTTCTTTCATAGATATGTGGGTAGCATGTAATGTAGAATGATGGATTAGTTATGAATGTATATGTTTCTTCCTTCATCATGTTAAAATCATGTTATAACAACCCTAAAGAGGGACCTGGTACCTTTGTGTGATTTGGGTGAGCACTCTGTCTAGGATGAGTGATGTGCTAGCATGACTAGGGTGTTATGTTGTAAATTCTAGGCTGCATCAACACCACCAAATGAGTTGTCAGACATACTTTTCTAAGGAAAAGTCATTTGGTGTGATTCACATAACATTGAGTTTTCTCGAAAGTGTGGGACTCTGTAAATGGGAAAAATCTCCAGATTAAAGGTTGGTTCCTATTCCTCTATTTAGGTGCATACACTGAAACTTGTAGAGGACCTATTCCTAAACCTAATCTATGTTTTACCAAGGAGACAGGGATAAAAGGAATACTATAAACCAAAACTAAGATACAAGGTGATGCACCAAAGGAATGATGAACATTATTTTTGTTGATAGACATAAACCAAAAAAATTCATACAATAATCAAGCACAGATAACCATATTTATGATGAAAGACTAGATGAGAGCAAAGGAGACAAGAAAGGATCCAAAATCAATCACAAACATCTTTTATTGCTCTGTAGACTGATACAAAGCATTACAAATGGCCAGAAAGCAAGAAATGTATTGCAATTTTAATGGAAGGTATGAAATCCATGAATTCCTTTACTAGAAGAAAAGGGGAGCCTGCAAAAACAAAAGAATGTCAAACCATTTACAATGAGTTTTGACCCTACTTTTATAGATTCAACAAAGAGGGGATAAAGAAAGAGAAGCGGGAAAAATAATTCAAAACTCAACCACCACTATTAATGCCTCCTACAATATCTACCCCCAAATTTTTCTTGACTACATCAACCACCGGTTTGGCACCTCGAAGGATGAGGAAACAACGGATCAAATCAAATCCGATCTGGTTGTTGGGGAAAAATAGATCCTGCATTAATATCCCTGAAGATGTTTCTCCATTTTTCTCCCACCTAACCTCCCCAAACTTAACGTTTTAGATCTTCATGGCATAGATGAGGCTGAGATCTTTCCAACGGTGTTAGATTTTCTAGATTTTGAGTCCCAAGTCGAAAGATATGCCCCATTGAAATTTGTATGAAGTCTATACAAATGGCAGGAAAACCAGTTTGAAAATGGGCCCCCTTTTAAAATGAGACATGTGGAGGGATTGTGCTTGCTTGAGGGTGGCCTCTTTATTTTTATCTTAGAGTGGTGCAGGGATGAGACATGGCTCCTTCTGTGACCTGATAAATTTTCTTATGTTTTTGGCTAAGTCCTTTTCTCGGCAGGGTCATATTTTTGACTAGGGACACGCAGTGGCCTGACACTTTCTTGGAAACCTCCCTTCAATTCTAATTTAGAACTAGTACCATTTGGACACTTGGCACTCTCTTTCGGCTTGTCATAATGCATTGACTATTCAACTTGACTTTGTACCCTTTTTGAGACTGAATGTGTGGAGGCTCTGTGCTCGCTTAAAATCTTGATCAAGATTTTCCTTTGAAGGAGCGTTGGGTTGACACTTGGAAGCCTCCATAGGTCTTTGGAATTTTTAGTGACCTCCTTATTACCTTTTTAGACCTTGGACTATGTGGTAAACTAACACTTGTTTGTGCCTCCGCTTTTGGATTTACCCTTGGAGTTACGACGCTTGGACACATAGCAATCTCTCCCAACACTTATATACTTAGGCTTTTTTGAGGCCTGCCCTGTTCACCTTTTGACCTTTGCTGACCATTTTCTACATGGTGGGATAGCAAAAGTTTGAGTCTTTGCCTTGGGCTCCCATTTTGGAATTATGCTGAGCAGATACTTGGCCCCTTCTACCAATTTAAAGACTTTTTCAATGGGCGTGCAACATTTTAGGGCTTTGGATGCATGGAATCCTAGCACTTGTTTGAGCTTCCCTTTTTGGATTCAAATTTGGAGAAGTGTTGTACTAACACGTGCCTCTCTTTATTGTCTCCTCAATACTTATTAAATTTTTGGACTCGTTCTGAACTATTTTGAGCCCGTAGAATTTGGATCTTCACCATTTCTTCTCTTTCTTGCTCCTGGCTTCTCTGTGACACTACTTATCCTTCTCACCTTTTCTATTCTATTTCTGAGCCCACCTAGAAGCTGTTAAATATATTTAAGACATAGATTCGCTTGATAGAGTAGTTTCTTCTCTTTCTTCTTTCATAGGGTCATTTAGTCTTTTGGAAGCCCCGCCACTCCATTATTGAGTCCTTTTGTGACCTATTTTCAAGATTTAAACGTGTTTTCTATGGCTCTTTTTGTGTGGGGTCATGGCTGATCCAATAGTTTTCCTCGAGGTGAAATATGGATAACAGTAATCTCCAATTATTATTTTTTGCTAAGAGCCTTGTTCCACCACTACAATATTATCAAGTACATTTAGCCATAGAGTCATTAAGTGTGAAGTGCTTTTGGTTTAAATAGTAGTTTCATCATCAAAATTTTAAGTCTGTCCTCTATAGTTTTTTTTTAAGTCAATGAATAGTCATCTTGTCATCGTCAAATTTGAGTCTAGTAAAAAATGTTATTGTAAGTATCATTTTTTTCAAAATTAATTTTTCAAAGTGATTATTATTGTCTATGTAAACATTTGTCATCAAGGTCTATTAGTGTCAAATTTTGTGAGTTGTCAAAAGTTGTGAAAATTAAAAAAAATTACCTCACGAACGCATTTTTAGTGTCACCCGACATCCAATTTTTGAGAGAATAATATGAATAATATTGTAGTTATAATGATATTTTTGATGACTTCAAAGAAGGAAAATATGCCTGGCTTTGTGGGTTCCACCCCTTGACCCTGCCTTATATCGCAATAGGGAGCACACCCTGGGTGCTACCCTAGGACCCTGTAAAGGGCATTGCCCCTTGACCCCGCTAGGGGCTGGTACCCCCAGACCCTCGCTTTGAAATTTCAAAAACAAAGTGAATATTTGTGGGGAAGATGCATCAACAAAAGGTGGTGCAAATTTGAGCTTCAACATCTAATCTACTAAGTACCAACAAGTATGGAGGACAGAGGCTAGAGATCAATCAATGACCTCTTGTCAGTCGTTAATGAAGGGGCCATATGAAGCTGTGGTGGAAATGTGTGTGTATCTGTGTTTTCTTTTATTTCAGATTTGTAGTATGATTTTAGAGTTCCTGTTTGAATAAGTAAAATTTTCACTTTGAGGGGGAGAACTGGAACATGGTCTTAATGTTCAACTTTCCCTCTATTCAATTTGTATTTAGTAAGCAGTGGTTCCTACATGATTCCTTAAAGGAAAGACATAGTGGACAAACAAAATCACAAAGGAAAAGCAACATCATGATATTTGGGTTGTTGGCTATCCTGTAAAGCCATCCTTTGTTTTAGGTTGTTGGTTTTCCTATAAAACCATCCTTTCTTGAAGTTGGTATTCCTATAAAATCATCCTTGTTGAGGTTGTTTTCTGTCCTAAAAAACCATCCAGATCATGAGCTCACATGGTGATGGGTGAAAAGATGTAGAAGGAAGTGTGATTTTTGTTTCTATAATGTCAACATTAGGGGAGTGTATATTGGGAATTAATAATGTTAACAATAGGGGAGTGAATTTTACCAAAACATTGTGTAACATTATTAAATAAATTTTAATATTATTAATAATGAGTTTATAGAACATTTATTAATACTACAGTTGTAATAGTTTAATTATTTGAGTGAGTTGTGAGAACAATTCACGTAGTTATTTTTAGTGTGAGAGATATCCTAGAGATTAGCTAGAGATATCTTAGGGATAAGTTAGAGATATATGTGGATTGATGTTGACTCCTTGTATTAAGGATAACATCCTCCTATATAATGTAAACTCAATCTATGTAAATGTATCCCAGATGAATTCAATTTGCATATAATCTTATTTGGTGTTTATTTCTCATATTATATTATAGCGTCTAACAATTTTGTAGGTGGTAATGTCTTAGATTTTGATGGTATCCAATTGGGTAAAGGCATGGTAGGAACTAAGAATGGAAGGTGTTTTTGGGTTAACTATCATGTTTGAGGTTAGTGGGTTCTTGTCTTTGGATTTCACCTTCTTAGGTAAAGGTGAGGTGGGAGTACGTGATGCTGAATGGAAAGAAGATGATTGAAGAGGACATGTTACCCATGGGGATGATAGAGTTGTGGTGGAATTGGTTGGTAGATGCCAGGTGAAAGGTATGGGTTGAATTTGTATAGGTAAAGTTGCAGTTATAGTATTTGGTGGAGGTATAGGTAGTAAGAAATGTACGGGTGAGGGAGAGGGTGTTTGTTGTGTAGGTAAATTGGATGTAACAAAGGATCGTGATGCCGAGTTAGATTTTATATCTTTTTATTGGCCTTTGATAGGGGTTCTTTGGCCAAGGTTGATGGGTGAGGTCCTAGGATGGACAGAAGGGGTGAAGGTGACAAAGGCATGATAGGTGAGACTAGCGTTTGTGGCCTAGAAGGTTGGGTCCTCCTTTTAGTTGGAGGAAAAAATTTTGTGTGGGTTTGGGAAGATGTGGCTAAATCTATTTTTACTGGTGGATGGGTAAGGCTTGACATCGGCATGATACCCAAGGTAGTGATGGGTCTAGATATGGACAAATATATAGGTGTGGGTAAGTTCTTAGGCACAAGAATGGTTTTAGTCGTGGGTAAAGGTTCAGATGAAGTTAAATGTGAACAAGAATAATTCGTTTCGATAGGCATAGTTAGGGTTGAATTGATTGTGGGAAATACCTTTAGATAGATCATGAAGGTATCCGTAGGGAAAATTTTCATTTGTGTATAAAATGGGAGATGAAGACGTCCCTAAAGCATGGAATTATCAATGTAATCCAAGCAATCGAGAAATCATGAAAATTGGACTGCTGTAAGAGGAGAGGCAGTTGTTTTAGAGGAAATCCATCTAAAATATGTTTATGAGACAGGGAATTAGTTAGCCTCAAACTCTGTGGGTAAAAGAGCTAAGACCAAATCCACAGGATCCTGGAATGCTATTGGATAATTGTCCCCAACAGGTAGTGGCATGTCTGAAGGATATCCCATGGGTAGGAGAGATGGTAGGTGGGGTGAGCTAGACTTCTCTTTTAGTGGAGGAGAAATTGATGATAATTCTCTTGCGAGTAGGAGAGTTAATACCTTTGATTTTTCAGTTTGTTGTGAGGTAGATGGTGAAATTTCATCAATAGTAATCATGTAGTCCTTCGTAGGTGAAGGGGGAGATGAAAGGGACTCCTCTTAGGGTGAAGGAGTGGAAGAGGTATGCTCTGCCATGGGTAGGGGAGATTCTTCTATAATTTCCTTGATAGATGAAATAGGTGGAAATTAAGGAAAAAAAAGTACGATATTGAAAACATTGTGGTTTTCATGGACATTGCTATCATTGGTTAAAGGTTCACCACTTTGATTAGATTATGGTGTATGGTTAGGGAAAAAATTATTAAAGATATGCAAGTTTTGATTTTCTAGCGCATTAAAGTTGTCCAAGATGAGATCTCCATTATCTAACATTTCCTCGACAATGTTCTTAAAAGTTATGAAATTACTCTCACTATGGCCTTTGACGCGATGATAATTAAAATTGTCACGTTCCTTATACCATGCGGGCATAGGAAAAATGGGATAAAAACTTGTATGAGGTTTTATGGGGGGTAGTGCAATGGCTCTAGATTTAAGAAGATATTCCAAGACTAAAGAATAGGGCTCTCCAATTGGAGTGTATTTTCATCGTTCTTGCCGGAACTGAAAGGTATGAATAGGAGAAAGATTGGGGGAAGTTTTGGCTTGATTAGATGTTTGAGATGGACTAGATTTGTGAACTACCATGTTAGTAGATCCTTTGGATTTTGAATAATTTTTTTGGGGTTTTGAAGACGAAGAAGAAGAATTTGATTTGAACATGGCATTTTTGTTTTACACTTAGATTTTATTTTATTCAATGGCACAAATTTCCATCTTTTGTGCCATGGTAAATTCTTCGTCAAAGGTATGGAAGGTTTGTAATTGCAGAGTTGGTGAGATGTGTCTAGCACAAGCTCTAGTGAACAAATCTATAAGTTCAACTTGAGGTAATTATAACATTAATTGGTTGATAAGGCTTCACCAGTGAGCAATGAAATTTGTGATAGATTCATCATCATATTGTTGTGGTGAATATACATTGGTCATGGTGACTTTTTTGACTACATTGATTGAGAAGTGGTCTAAGAATGCTTGAGCCAATTGGCTAAAGGAGTAGATGGAATGTCTAGGTAAATTGTTATACCAATCTAAGGCGGGTCCTATCAAGGACATGGGGAATGTTCGTTGGAGTAAAGCATCATTATGGGAAACTATATAGAAACCATATTTGAATGACCACAAGTTATATTGTGGGTCTTATTTACTGTTGAAACATTTGAACTTCGGAATTTCCCAATGCACAAGGTATGGGAAAATAGGAATAGATGGAGGAATAGGCTCATTATAGATTTTTTCACAAGTCAAGGAGTTATGAGAGCCAAAACATGATGCTTCTAGTGTCTACATCTTTTCCATCATCATTCTAATGAGGTCATTAGTGGGTTGTGAGGAATGGGCACCTCCTATAGGAAAGGGAGGTTAATGATTGGTGTATGATGTGGATGGAATCCTAGAATGTGGGGGTACTGAATATGAAAACTACAAAGGGGGGATATATATACATGTAGATGATACCCCAAATAAGTGATAAATGATATTAGGGGTTGTTGGTGATACATGCAAACATGTGGGGTAGTCATAACAACTCTTTTGGTAATCGGGGGTAAAGATTGAGGGATAGAAAGGACAAGGTTTTGAAATGGGGTGTGGGTCACTGACACTAGGGGTGGTTGTGATGTAATTGATATATATGAGGAAAAGGGGGCATATTGGGCCATTCTCAAGGTGGTCGGTGAAGGAATGGTCGACACCACGTGTATGATAGATGTCACTGGTGTAGTAACTATAGATAATTTCAAGCGTTGATCCTCCTAAGTACCTACTTTTGAGACCTATTTTTTTGCCAATAAGTTGCGTACATATGAGAAAAATAGATAAGGTAAAGGTGAGGAGGAATACCTATGAAATGAATGTGGAAGGTAGAGTGCTTGCTATCTGATTTCTCGATCCAATGTTGATTGTGAGAACTTCGTTTTTGATAGGAGTAACTACTTGTGAATGCAAAAAAAGACCACAAGAACAATAGTAAACAATATATGTTAGTGGACTAGCATGTGCTAGATCCGAGAAGTGTGATACTTCCTAGATGGATTTCAATCCACTGTTTAATACAATTTAATGCAAGAAATATTGTAAAAAAATAACATGATACTACAGTTGATATGATTTAGGTATCTCATTCAAATAAATAAGAAATTTTAATCTAATAGGTTGGGTTATGATCAGATTTGGAGGTTGGGTAGGTAGCCAAGGTGATTAGAACAGGTTAGGTTCAAATTTGGTTGGTTTTGGGTTATTTGGGTGAAGGTTATTAGGTTGCTGTTACAGACAGGACTACCATTTATAGAGATTGATGTAAGTCTATAATGAATGATTCCGATTGAGAGGGAAACCAATGATGGTTTAGGTTAACCGGCATCGATAGAGGTGAAATGGTAGAAAATCAATAAAAATTAGTTTTTGGAGATTCTCTATGATTGCACAGAGAATTGAAGTGGGATGCCTAGGTTGGTAAAGGTGCTGAGAATGCTCAAAGATGTCTGTGGGTTAAATATGGGGATCCAAAAGGTTATGGGTGATTATATGGGTGGATTGACAGGAAGGCGACCATGATAGGATGCAACAAAGAATAGGAATTAAAGGATAAAGTTAATGAAATTATGATCTAAGTATGGAATGATGCAGATCAAAATGCACTTACTTGTATTTGCAGACCTGGTGGTTGGATGAAGGTGATGGTTGATCTGTGAAACTAGTGATTAGTTCCACAACAGTTCTTTTGAGAATGCTACCGTGAATGCCAATTTCTCCAAATTAGTCTTGGTACTAGCTAGGATGTGTTTGGATTTGCAAGAGGGCTCTGGTTTGTCCTTGCATGTAGATCTCTCTCTCTCTCCAAACTTGAATAATCCTTCCAACCTCTGGAACAAGGTTACCAAAATGAATATATGGTGAGCGATGATGATTTAGGTTAACCTGCTTTGGTTTAGGGTTAACCGGTGTTGGTTACAGAAGGAAAATATAGGTTTGCTAAAATAGCAGATCTTGGCCATCCTTTTGGCCAGTTCTTCCTATTGGTCGCAATATAAAATGGTATTTTCCACTTAAGTAAGTGGGAATGCTTTTAGAGAAAGGATAGGAATATAATTTTAGGGTTATACTAAGTATCAGTTAGTTATGGTAAGTAGAGATTGAGTCCTAGTTAAAAGAAACATGCTAAGAATAGGTTGATGATGAGGTGTCTAGGTGATGTGGTTAGGTGAGGTGGTCAAGTGATGATATTTATTAAATTAATTAAAATTATTAATTTAATTAAACATGTGCACTATGGGATATGAATATGTAAGGTATAGATAATTTAATTAATGGGGCTATAAGGGTGGTAAGACCTAGTTTTGGTGTCTACACCAGTCATAATAGGATGAATGTCTAGCTAGATTACACTACTCAGCGAATTTGACATTAAAATTTTCAATCAAAATGCTATCAAAGGTCAAGTACTAGTATACCAACTGGTCGTAACACCACTACAAGGTTCATAACCACTACATTTTGAATTTCCAGAAAAGACTTGTTGTACATAGAAGCAACACCCTTATGGACATTATTCTTTAATCGATCTTGCAATATCCATGGTTCTGTAGAAGGAATTTTCTTACGTACACTAGATGGAGACCTCATAGCTAAAGGTTATCGTCCCAACTTCCCTTACACAAATAACATAACAGAGTATGAAGCACTGATAACACTCTTAGGGTTTTCTATCTCTGGGTGCCTACAAGAATTGACATTTCTTGGTGATTCTCTTCTAGTCATTAATCAAGTTAACAAAGAATATCAGGTAAAAGATGAAAATATCTTAACTTATAAAAGAATGGCTGATAGCCTTAGAGGGTATTTCTAGATTATCAATTGTGAACAAGTTACTCATGTACAAAACAAAGCAATGGATGCCATGAAAACTATAATATCCCTTATTTCATTCGACACTAATCAAACTCACAATGAGTTCCTTATTGAACATATTTTGGTGCCCACATATGAATTTCTAGAGTCCACCATGGTTTGTGAGATTGTTGATCCTAATCATCCCTAGTACCATGATATATAAACCTTCATTAAAAATAAAGCCTATCCTCCAAATTTTAATTCAGATAATAAAAGAGCCTTAGCACAACGTGCTTCACACTACATCCTTCTTGCTAACACCTTATATCGAAGAGGCTAATGAAAATATCTTAAGATGTCTCAATCACGATGAAGCTAATTAGACACTAGCTAAAGTACATTTAGATATTTACAATGCCCATACTAGCGGAATAGTCCTTACGAGGAAGGTTTTATACATAAGATACTATTGCACCACAATGGAGGAGGACACATGTAACTTTGTGAAGAAATTTCAGGCTTTCCAAAAACATGGTAATCTCATTCATTCACCCTCCTAAGCCTTACATCCTATTACTTCACCTTGGCATTTTTCAAAATGGGGACTTGATTTAATTGGAAAAATAAAACCCACATCTTTTGATGGCCACACTTTTATTATAACTATTACTGAGTATTTCATCAAGTGCTTTAAGGTTATGCCTCTTACTAACGTTACTGGGTACAATATTTCTAAATTCATTATCAACCATATTATCTGTCATTTTGGCATCCCCGCTGTTATTGTCACAAAAAATGACAGTTCTTTCAAAAATAAGGATCTCAAAGCCCTAGCTAAGAAATATAATATATTCCTATAATGGGCTATACCCTATTATCCACAATGCAATGGACAATCTGAAGCATCAAAAAATACTATCAAGTCCATTCTGGAAAAGATTATCAATAAACACAGACATAATTAGCATACATAGTTATATCCTACCCTCTGGGCCTACCGCACTTCCTTCCGAACACTACAAGAGCTAATCCTTTTTCCCTAGTATATGGATCTAAAGCCATATTACTTATTGAATTTGAACTTCCTTCACTTGATGTATCCCTCCAACATCTCATTCATGAAGATGATTATCGTGTTGGGTGCCTTACAGATATGGAATTACTGGACGAGAGATGGCTTTGCACCTTAGACCATATCAGGTATATCAAAATAGATTGCGCCATAATTATAATCATAAGATCAAACCTTGATAGTTTAAAATCGGTGATTTGGTCCTGAAGGAAAATCAAAATAACACAACTAAACCATGAGAAAAATAGGGAAAATTTGAGCCTAATTGGTTGGGTCCTTATATTATAACTGTTAGATTTTGATCTGGCACATACAAGTTGTCTATCGAGGATGGTAAAGGGTTGAAGGAGCCTATGAATACCATTCATCTGAAGAATTTCTACTTCTGAGTCTCTAAAGAGTAACCCTTGTACTAGGGGCATATTATTGCATCCATCTATTTCATTATTTCACTTTGTTTCCTACTTATAATTTTTCACCTCAATGTGTATCGCATGTTCTCCTTGGCAAGTTGTCATGCCCATTTTTTACAACTATTGTTCACCTTCCATTTAGCATGTCAGTTTTGAATTGAGCATTTCCTTTCCATCTTCTTTGGCATGCGGTTCAAAATTCCAAAAAAACCTAAAACATTCAAAAAATGTCTCACAAAAAAACTACAAAAATAATATAAATTGTTCAAAATCCCATAAACAATATAAAACTATTCACAAAATACAAAAAAAACATACAAAATGTTTTGAAAACACTTTCCAAAAAAATCTCGTGACTATGTAATTTCTTTCACCATTTTATTCATTTGATTGTTCCTAATCATCTTTTCAAATCAATCAAGATACTCTTTACAATTTAACTTTGCATAGGGACATCACTTGGCTTTGGTTTTTTCTTGGGGGAAACTTGACATCTGTATATATTTACTTCTTTATTAGAATGTTTTTTTATTACATTAGTGTGTTTTGTTCACTAGCTTGTTTAACATTTGTACATATGGAATTTTGTATTGAATATTCTTAGCTTATTTTATTATGTTTGATAGTTCAAATAGCCAATACTCTATGTATCTGGAATGTGCTCATGGACCAATTACAGGAAATTTATTCACATCCTAGTTCACATATAACTTTGTTGTGGTTATTTCCTATTCATATTGGGTTTCTTTCTATTACTTCTTTTATATCTTTTTGTCATTTACACGTGTTGTGTTTTTCCTCCTATTTTATTTATGCCATGGAATTTATTCATTTTTGTTTGCATTTGTATTTCAAAACTTGTAAAAATCTAGATAAATTCAAATATGAATCAAAATTCACACAAGAAAAAAATCAAATATTTCAAAAATCCAAAAAATTAAAAATAAAATTACAATTTTTTTGAACAAACATTCACTTATCACAAAAATCCTAGAATTGGAAAACCTTCATCATCTCAATACAATCTTGATAAATGCCATAATTTTATCTTTTACCCTATTGATTGTGCTAATCTTACAACTATCACTTTCTTCCTTTTGCATGATATGCTAACTCTGTTTAGGGAAAGTCACTAAATTATTTTTCCTTCGTGATATAACTTCACTTGGCACAATTTCAACTTTGATCATTTGTACAACAGATTCAACAAGAGTGTTATAAGTAGTATCTTTAACTCTACTCTTCCAGTCTAACCCTATTCCCACTTGGGAGCATTTGTATCTACTTAATCATCATTGTGACACATATTAGAGGCATAGCTGATTGTCTTATTTTTTGACTTATTATTTCAATGTTGATGTTTACTCTTTTTTGACCACTTACAAGTAGTGTGATCACATCTCGGTTCCTTTATAACCCTTGTTCCAGCACCTACTTTGTATATTGGGTTTGTTTTCCTTTATATCTTTTCTTTGATGTGTGTGTTTTTTTTTACATGCATCTCGGTTAACCATCTTGATTATTTTATAATCATGGTGAAAACTCTATTTTGCAACAAAAATTAGGTTCCTCTAAAAAATTATTCTCCAAATGCCACTCATACTACGAGCACAATCCTTTCTCATCCTCGTTCCAATCCCTTGATTTCTTCCTATCAAGTGGTTGTCCATTGCCTTACTGCATCATCCACCCGCTTGAGGGGGCATTCCTTTACCATTTTGCTTGCTGGGGCATCTTGATGCCTCATAATTTTCCACTCACCGATCTGCATACATATACTATATTTAAAGCACTATTACTCTGCAATAGCACTTTAAAAAGGAGAAAAATGTAGACACACCAAAATTACACTTCTTTTTCCACTTGTTCCAAGTTTTATCCTAATACACCCTATTATTCACCCAATTGCAATTAATTGATTTAATTAATTAATTAATACATATTGTACCCATTTGGATTAATTAAATTAATCACATCTATCCTTAGTACCCCTTTGGATAAATTAATTGTTATTTATTAATTAAGTAAATATTTAATTAAGTGTGTGCACATTCTATTCATCTGTAACTTGATCAAAATCCACCTAGACTCCACTTAGACTCTACTTGGAATCCCTATCCTTACCCTAGTTAACTGAACTTCTAGAATCCTAGAAACGTGGGGAAAATTAAAATGCACGTACAACCACCTTTTTGGATGCAATTTTTTAATTAATCCATTTAATTCCCCTGACACTATTGCAACTACCCACAATGCTATTTTTAGCATACTAATTTATCTATGTGTAACCGATTTCAACTACCTTATTCTTTTATAAATTACATGCTTACTTTCCTTTCAAACCGTCTCTTTTATTTGACATAATTCTTTTTTATTAAATTCATTGTTTCTGTAGCATTTGCATTCAAATATTGGAGAGTACTCAAGATCACCAACAAATCATCTTTGACATCCATCTTGCAAGGTTTCACAAGAGACCCTTATTTGAGGTTTGCACAGAAGGTTACTGGAAAAGTTTACATTGTTTGTTTATCTTTCTATTACAGTTATTTTCTTTGTTTGCTTCACCTAGCTCAAGATTTTACATTTCCATGGTATAGAGGATGAAGAGATGTTTCCAGTGATATAAATTTTATAAAATTTTGAGCATTTGGGAGTGAGATATGCCCATGCACTTCTAGAGGGATCGAGAGGAACATGGGTTCCAAATGCTCTACTAAAGTCTGCAATAATGTATTTTTCCACCTTTATATTTTATCTTTCACTCCTTTTCTAATCATACAATAGGGAGGTATGGGGAAATTGATGGTTCATGGAACTGGTTCCTCCCCCACAGTGTTCTCTTGAATGCTTAATCTTCCGCATTCCACAATATACTACTTTCATGTTTTTTGGCTTGCAGGAATTTCAAGGTTTCATGGAACATGTGCAACTAGGGAACTTGATCTATGTAGGATAAATTATGCCACATACCTTTCTCTTCACATTCCATTACCCCTATTTTTTGTGGCTCCCAATCTCATGCAGGGAACTAGTTCCCTAGCCGAACTAGTTCTGTCATTCCTCCAATATTCTGTATTTGTGCATAACTCCATCTTCCTTCGTTAATCAAACTGAAAACCCATGCGGGGAACTAGTGGTTCTTAAGAACTGTTCCCCATCTGCACTTTTTCTCTACAATGCCTCTTAACCCACATTATACTTTACCCATTTGATTTTAGTAGTTTCAAATATGTGTGAGAGTGGTGGCTGATGAGAAGTTGTTCCCGAGTTCCTCCTCCGATCCGTAAATATGCAATACACTAAATTCCTTGCCTTGAAGACCCATAACAAATGCAAAGAACCTTTGTTCCTAGGGAACCAATTCCTGTAGACACCTATTATTTGATCAAATAAATATTATTTCTAACATTACACTAACATTATACTCCCTATAAATTGATGATACTTCATCAATTGGTCTCTTTTTCCCTTTAACTTCTTTTAGTTGACCATTACACGTTGATTAAACCACTTTTCTTATAGTTGAATCATAGATATTCTCATAAGATAGCTCCTGCTTCCAACACTTCCAAAATCTATCAAAACCTCCTCAAGATGCTCCTAGAAAGCTACCTAAGCCTACTTGGGATCCCTAATTAATCCTACAAGATTAATTAGTCTCTAATCCTAGTCAAATCTTACTTTGACTTGCTAAAAGTGCCTTTTGAACTTACCTTTTGTCCCAAAATGCACCAGAATCATTCCATTCTTGAAATTGGAAACCTATAAATAAACCCCCCCTCTTCATAATTTCTAATAACACTTATCCTCCTCTAAAATAAACTACAGGAAAATAGGATCTGGGTATTACTTTCATTGTTATCAAGAAATTATCCTCCATTTCATATACCAACTCAAGCTTTAGTAAATGAAGGGAACCATATGGTCTTACAGCCATTAATGGCAAGCCTTCACTCTCAAAACCTTGAGCATTAAACAATCAAGTTTGATTGCTAGGATCTTCATAGGTTCATGTTTTGTAGCATTCAAAGAGTAGAGAGTAGTATATACATGTTTAGTTAGATTTTTTTTCAAAGTTATAATCTATACATATGAATAGCTCTTGTTTATCTCTTATCTTTGATGGTTCATAGTTGAGTTAGTAAATCTTTGAGGTTTCTTTAGTGTTATAGCCTCCTTTCTCTTGCTTTTAAAAAATAAACATGTTCACCTATGGCATGCTCGGTGGGACCTTATTCCATGGTCTCTAAAAGATGTTTTTAGAGATTTTTACTTCAATTCCTAACCATTTGCATGCATTTCAAATTTTAACTAGTGTAGTTTCAAGATTTAAATAATCCTACAAGTAGTAAATATTCCTTTTACATGCAAATTTATTGGGTTTATGTTAGAATTTGAATTAAAAGGAAAGAATCTAGCCTATTCGTAGTTTTAGATTTCTATTTCTCATCTTTTTGTATGGGTTTTTAGGCCCACACGAAGGTGTTCTTGAGGTGTGTGCACACGTCAAAAATCATGTGCACATGTTTGCAGGGACAGACACACATTTCCCTAGCCGCATACCTATTACCTTATATTTTTGACCCATTGTCAATAAATTAAATAGATACGCGCATATGTCATGAACAACACACATATGCTTGTATGCAAGCACATATGTATCTCAGGACATGTGTGTATTTATTGAATCTCTATGTCAATTGGATTTTTACCTTATACATGCATACATTTATATTCACGTGCACATGCTTAAAAAAATGTGAAGGTGTCATTCATATCGCATAGGTGTAATTGCTAACTTTGTTTTCCATAGATCCACACACTTATCATTTTATGCACACACATGGTGATAGGAGCATACACATATTTTTAAGGTCACACAAGCATTGCTATTTAAAATCAAGATTTGTTCTAAACTCTTGTAGGGGATGATTCTTTGAAGTTTCTAACACTGCATAGGATTTTGTCAATACTAATAAGTGGTTTTGTAGGTTATCTTGATAATATTTTAGTTTTGTAACATTAATTATTTGAGTTGATGAATGTTTCATTATTACTTGTAAGGTTTTGAAACATGTATTCTCTTCCCTTACACCTTTTAGGTGATATTGGGAATAAAAAAAGGTTCAATAGCTTTTTTTTGCTTTCAAAACACTTCACTAAATTTTCCTAAAATAGTTAACTTCAAAGTTTTTAAAAAATATTTTACTTTTCAGAACTTGATTAATTATTTTTCATTTTCACAAGATTTTTGAGGTATTTTTTTGTGTATGATCTTTGCTTTCATCTTAGGATGATCTGGAAAATATAAAATGACATTCTATCTCCTTTATATGATGTCTCGATCACTTGGAAAATTAATAATATTTGTTTGAAGGACCATATCACGTGTGAAAGAATCAGAGTCTACGAAAAATCAAACATGTTTCTTGTAGGTTTCCAAACAATGTGCGATAAGAACCAAATTAAGCTAAAATATAAAAAACACACCATATTTAACACACTCTATTTACAGGTTTGGATAAGGGTATGCTCCGTCTGCTTTAAAATAGGACATAACCCCCATGGCATAAGCCTTAAGCCATAAGAAAGGGGGTGGTCCTAGGAACCCCAAAGTATTCCACGCAATAGAGAACCTTGTGGATGAAACGAGAAGTTCTCCACTTACCCACTTGAATAGATTTTACTTGTGATTTTAGCACCAAAACATTCTCTATTGTGACCCTAGTGAAAGATACATGTGAACATATTCATTTCTCATCATATTTGAAGGGGGTAAAGTAAATATGAGATACTCCAAGACAAGCTAGTGTAAATTTATTATTAAATTGAGCTCACAGAGGGTGTTTGTGGTACCTATTTGAAATAACCACTAAGGAAATCCATTTCTTCTCAAATCACACTTTACCGTATCAATACATCATGTTTTTATAGAGCTATCACGAAGTGACAAATTTCTTGGAGTCAATACCTTGTTATTCAAACAAGGTGAGAGTCCATTTAAGTTGAAGATAAGTTTTATTCATCACGGGACCTATGATGTGTTACTTTGTCTTAGTTCTTCACATGTCTTAAGATAAGGAAAAACTATGCCAAAGTTACGCTTAGTTTGTTTCATCATCACTTGGGCTACACATTTTTTATCTTGTTTCCCATTTGGGAAAAAAGAGAAACAACATGTATGGATACCACTAGAAATAATCATGTCCACAAATGTTTTAGTCTACTTGCATGACCAAGCTGCATTGCTGGAATGAAATTGTTGAAAGTGTGAATGGTACTTCATCATGTTCTAGTAAGACCTATGTCTCAAACTCATATTGAGACACATTATCAACATAGTTAGGGTATATTAACCTTTTAATCTCCATTAGACATGCTAATTTTTTTGCTTTGCATCGACACAATTATGATACTTATATCTCATTTCTAGTTAATGTAATCTAAGTGTCTCTATTGTGGCATTATGTTTCCCACATCTTAGCAAATCATTAGTATACTTGTGACTATTATTTTTTCAAACATTAACTAAAATATTGAAGAGTAGTGATTATGTTTTTTTTGTATCATATCCATATTATTTCAGTGCTAAAGCCATGCTTTCTCTTAAAACATGGTTAACATACCTTAGTAGTATTGTTGTGTTACTTACATGCATAATTTCTACCTTTTAGACTTAGGTATTACTTGTTTCCAAAATTTTCGTAGTATCCTTTGATTGGGAGTCAAATCTACCCCTTGTTAATTTTTAAGCCACGTTCATCTTGAACTTTACATAACTGTTGACATTGAGTTGATCATTTATACGTCAAACTACCATTGAGAAACATAAGGTGTAAACTATGGGTTGATTGACTGGTTTACTCATAGACTTGCATGATTGTTCCTTGTGTGATATTAGTTGTATAGATTTATATCTAGGAAAAATCATTAGATTATTTAATATTCAACCCATTATTTGTCAAAACATTGATTTGTGAAACATTGAGACTTCAGGAAACTTATACCATTTTGCACCTAGGTTCATTACACTTGGAAAAACCCTAGTATAAGAGAGACTAGTAATGCCACCTATCACAAAAATGGAATCTAAAAGAGTTGAACATGAATTAGAGTGAAATCCTTCTAGCTCGACCTATCCCTTTAGTGGTCACAACTTAGGTCCCCTCTTTTTAGAGGTTAAAGATACATAAGTATTATTTGACCATAGTGGGGATGACATTGATTCGTCTTAAGATAATAACACCCTAGATATCGATTGATCTGATGAAATACTATTCTATAATAAAGATAAAGTAATCACACAAGTCCTAGAACTAGGAGCCAAATTACCAAAAAATGTAAAGAAGATATCAAAAATATTAACCAAGAGGTAGAAGAGCCACAACGACCTCCCCTTATCAACATGGATAATCATTTTGACAAAGGATACACTTCCACTTCTAGTGCTCATAATAAAAAATTTGAGAATGAAGGGCCAAAACAAATAGATGGTTCTCAGAGATCATATTTTAAAGCCTCTCACAAAGTTAGGATCAAACGTGAACACAAGGAGTTACCTCCTAAATATGACAAAGAAGATGATCCTCAAGCAAAAGAGTAGGTTATAGAAAGAAACATATTGAATCTTAATCAAAATTTCGCAAACTTAAGTTCCTTAAGATAGAGTACACATAAGTAAAAACTTAAATCCAAATCTGGTGAATTTCATACCAAACCTTATGACGATGAAACATTAAAGGTTATTCAAGTGCATAGAAAATCATCCCCTATGGATGAGAAAATTATTACATAAGAGTTTCAATCCATGAAGAACATTCTCACAACCCTCCAATAGAGTAATGTAGGTCATAGTATAAAGTACCAATACAAAGAACTATGTCCTTATCCCTTTGATAGAGACATGTTACAAGTGTCATTCCCTAAAACATTAGATTTTGCTAAGTCCAAAAAATATAAAGGTAAATGAGATCCTCATGATCATATTTAATAATTCTACATGGCTTTCCAAGAAGAAGTTTTTAGCGACAACTATCTCATATGTTTGTTCCATCATACCTTAGGAGGACAAATACTAGAATATTTCCTCCATATACCTAAGGGAATGATCACAACATGGACCGCACTAGCTGAAAATTTTGTGAATCATTTCTATTTTAACATGCAGAGTGACATTACCATGGTAGATATTTGAAACACGAAAGAAAAATTGAATGAGACCTTTGATGGTTTCTTGCAGCGATGGCCAGGGTTAGTAAGGTGTTTCCCTTGTCCTATTCTGAAATAGTAAATGGTTAGCATCTTTTTTCCAAACTTGAATAGAGACATAGCCTTTACTCTACAAATGCATTGCCTAACTAAATTTGAAGAGGTTATTGAGAATGGAAGACAAATTGAGAAGGATCTCATATCAAAGGGAATGATCAAGACCTTTTCAACAGATAATCACGAGTCAAAATCTGTAGACAAACCTAGTTTCTTCAATAAAAATAAGAATGTCATCAGAGATGGCATCATAGAATTCAAAAGAGTCCAAGCTATACATAACAGTCTGCTATTGAAGATTACACAATGACCTTTCCTAAAATCACCCCCAAAACAAACATTTATGCCTTTAAGAGATAGATGTTGTAAACATGGTGCAGTATCCAACCGCAATAGTACCTACTCCAGATGATGCCCCTAAAATAGTATGGTTTAGGGAACATTAATACTGTGACTTTCACCATATCAAAGGTCACAAGATCGACAAATTTTTGAAGTTGTGGAATTTCATCTAAGACATTATTGAAGAAGGAAAGATTGATTTGGATTCACCTGAATTAGCAAGATCCTAACGAGAAGATGGGAATATTTAAAAAAACTTTTCCCAAACATGATACAAAAGGAAACAAGAAGCCAGATCAAATTAAGTCCTCTAACAACTATAGAACTGCTAACTATTTATATCAGTCAACTGATAATCTCTTTGATTCCCTCATAGGTTATATTCATTCATCTAGTGAACAAGTAAACAATATTAGGATCTTAGGTAATAGTTATACTATTAGCATGTGACATGCTCACTTAGTGATCCTAAAAACTCATCTACCTATCCCTCAGGAAGTCTAGTATGAATAATTAGAATAATTGGAGAAAATCACTACTAAGATATCGATCTTAGGCCTTCTTAAACTATTGAATTCTCATAAATACATACTATATAAAATGATTAAGGGATCAGGAGTATCCATAGATGTAGATCCTATACACCTCTAAGTAATGGCTATAAATATTAATTCCAATGATTATATCTCTTTCGATTGGAAAAAATTCCTATGTAACAATATTGAACGTAACTTACCTTTGTACATAGAGGACTTCGTTACTCATCATAAGATAAAAAGAGTTATTGTAGATGATGGACCCAGTATGAATTTTTTTACATTGAATCTTATCAGGTAGCTAGGCCATACAAAATAAGATCTAGATGCTAAGACCATTATGATCATGACTTATGATAATGAAGAGTGTGAGTCAATAGGTACCATAGTGATCCCAATAGAAGTGGGGCTAACATATCAGGACAAAAAGTTCCATGTCTTTGACTTGGAACTTCCATATAACATGATCCTAGGTCACCCATGGATTCATGTCATGTAGGCCATTCCTTCAAACTTCCATCAGTGTATCAAGCTATGTCATGGAGGATAGACTATCACCATCCTTGGTGATCCATAACTGTTTACACACTATAAAGCACTACACATTTTTTATCATGAAGCATATGATTTCTCTTCTGCTGATAATTTTGTCCCATTATAGAATGAGGCTATTAAGGACTATGTTATAGATCTAGATACATTGGCTCCTTACAATCCAATTTTACCTCATTAGTCAATCCCATTACCTCATGGGAAGAGACATTTGGAAAATATGGCCCAGATGATGAATTCAATCTTCAATAGGCTCTTTTTATATTCAATCTTTCAGTGTCACCTAAGACATGTGGTAGACCATATTTTCAATTTAAAAGTACTCGAGCTAGTTTTCCTAAGCCCTTTGAGAGGTTTATTCATAGTGGTCTCTTGTCAGACAAGAAGATGCTAGATATGTCTACCAAATGGATACCTAAAGGAACGATAGATTCATGTCACCAATATCCACAGTATATTAAGGGTCCCAGAATGATGCACACCATGGGTTATAAGTGTTAGTGTGAAATCATAGCACCGCCAAATGAGTCGTCGGATTTACTTTTCTAAGGCAGACTCATCTGGTGTGATTGCATAACACTGAACTTTCCCCAAGGTGTGGGACCTTGAAAAATGGGAAATATCTCCAGATTAAAGGTTGGTTCCTTATTCCTCTTTTCAATTGCATACATGAGAACTTTTAGAGGATCTATTTATATACCTAATCTAAAACTTTCCAAGGAGATAGGGATAAAAAAGTATAAGAAATAAGAAATAACTAAACTACCAGGTGATGCACTAAAGGAATGACAAACACTTATTTTGCTAATAGACACAAACAAACAAAATACATACAATAAACAAGCACAGATAGCCAACTATATAATGGGAGACCAGATGAAATAAAAAGAGACAAGAAAGGATCTAAAATTGATCATAGACATGTTTTATTGCTCTGTAGATTGATACAGTCCATTACAAAGTAGCCAAGAGGTAGAAACGTAATGCAATTTTTGATGGAAGGCCTGAACTCCACAAATCCCTTTATTAAAAGGAGAAGGGATCCTGAAAAACAAAGAATGTCCAACCCTTTACAATGAATCCCACCCCCATATTTATAGATTCAACATGAAAGAAGAAAAGAGAGAGAAGTGGGAAAATTAGGTTGAAGCTCAACCACCGCTGTTAATGCCTATGATGAAATATCTCCCCAAATTCATCTTTAATGCATCAATCCTTGGTTCAGTACATTGAAGGAAGACGAAATGAAGAAATAGATCAAATCTGATCTAGTTGTTGAGGTAAGAAGATCCTGCATTGAAAGCTCGAAGATGTTTCCTCCATTTTTCTTCACCTAACCTTCTCAAAATTAAAGTTTCAGAAATCCATGGCATGGGTGAAGCCAATATCTTTCCAATGGCATCATATTTACAATATTTCCAGCCATGGGTCAAAATATATGCCCCTTCAAAGTTTATATCGGGTCCATATAGGAGGACAGGAAAACAACTTGAAAAATGGGTCCCCTTTTGATATGGGATATGTGGTAGTGTGGTGATCATTTCGAGACCTTTTCTCTATTCACCCCTTGAATCAGTTCCATACTGACACTTGGCATTCTCTGCTTATACCTTTATACTTAGCCAATTTTGAAGCCTTTTTTGTCTGCCTTTTGACTCTTTTTCCTCTTATGCGGGATTGTGGTCGATCTAATATTTGGCATGAGGGTGAAATATGTATAAAAATTTGGTGACTCACAGGGGTATCTACCTACTAGATGAAAAGACCAATTTCCTTGCCGTATCCATTGGGCATGGAGTCAATAAAGATGGTTTGATACTAATTTTTCCTCTGATTCATGAGCTTGGCTGCTTGTACTCCCAATTTTCATAAGAAATCTCGAAATGAAGGTTTCTAAGAGTAGAAAATTGTTTTAACCCGGGGTTTCATCTTTCTTTCTGAATGGACTGCACAAGATCCACAAAACAAATCCACACTATATACAAAATTTGAAATCATACATGCTCCAAATGGAAGATGCAGAGCGTGCAAAGAACTTAGGAGAAAAAAAATCTACACTACAACAAGAAAATGTGCATAAGCACTTAAAGAAAAGAGAAAACTAAAATAATATGTATAGGGTGAGAACTCCCCTTTTAGTAGCAGTGTTTAAGATATATCCCATTTACTAGAATCTGCAACTCTTCACCCTCCAATGTAGACAATTGGAAAGCCTTGCTAATTTTTCATCTTGTGATCATATAGGGGCCACTCCAGATGGCGTCAAATTTGGAATGCCTTACTGGTTTTTCTCAATTTGCATCCCATTTCAAAACAAGGTCTCCTTCTTGAAAGGTCCTTGATTTTTTATTCTTGTCAAAGAATTTATTGATTGAATTCTGATTCTTTTCTATTACTTAGAGAGTGTGCTCTCTGGTTTCTTCTAATTCTATTATCTCCACATAACTAGCCTCCATTGGTTCAAATTTAGACATCTCTAGTTGCTTCACAAGCTCCAATGCTGGAAAATCAAGTGATATAGGCAACACTGCCTCTTTCCCATAGAAAATCTTGAATGGCAAGCTTCCTGTAGATCTCTTGGGTGTTGTTCTATCTTCCCATAAGGCCATTTTGAGATTTGTGTGCCAGGTCCTCTGATTCTTATCAAGAGTTCTTTTAATGATCTTTAGCAGGTTTTTGTTTGTGGACTCAGCCTGACCATTACCTTGAGGGTAATAGTTTGATGTAGTACTCAAATAAGTCATATTCTTAACAGCCCATCCTGTGATTTTGGAACCTATGAATTCTAATGCATTTTTTGACATGATGGTGGCTAGAACTCAAAATCTGGCCATTATCCCTTCATAGAAATCTAGGATACTAGACTCATTTGCTTCCTTGAGTGACACTGCCTCGGTCCATTTGGTAAAATAATATATCACTTTCAGGATCCATTTATGGCCTTGGCTTGAGTTTGGATTGATGAATCCAAGGAAGTATAATCCCCATTGCATGAAAGGTTGTTCGACTGAAATTGGGTGTAATGGAAGTGCTGCTATCTTTTCCTTACCCTTGAAGAATGCACAATTCTTGCACCTTTTGAGCCATGTGTAGCATTCACTAAACACTTTGGGCCAATAATATCTTTCTTTCATGATTTTGAGTGTTGTTACTCTTGGAGAAAATTTTTATTTATCTTCTTCAACATGGAATTCTTGTAGCACTCTCTCCACCTTATCTATCCTAATGTATCTCAGTAGAATGCCATTGATGTCCCTCTTGAAAAAGACACGAGCAATAAGAACATATGGGATGACCTATAGCTTGAAATTCATTATTTTTTCTTTACTAATCCCATGAGGACACATTCCTATTCAAAGTAAGTGCAGCATATCTTGGGTCCAGCAAGGAGTAGGTACATCATCTCTCCCCTCTTCTTGATCTTCTTGTAGAACAAGAATAACCTCATTTTCACTGTATGTTTCATCTTGTTGACCTGAGGCTAGTTGTTCACACAACCCCTTCCCAAAAAACAACTTGGTGACCTTGATCTCAATGTCATATTCCATGACACCAGTGATCCATCCTGCACGCTTTTCATTCAGGTCCTTGCTGAGAAGGAATTATTTAACTCGTGCATGGGAGACCAATAGTTGGATCTTGTTTTTTGAAACCAAATGCTTAATATTCTTCAATCCTCTAATCACCACCAGGACCTACTTCTCAATGAAGGAGTACCTCACCTCATAATATTCCAGACTCTGACTGAAGAAAGTAATTGGTTGTTCTATACTTTCTTTGTTTTGTTGTACCAAGATTGCATAAATTGTGTCATTGCCACCAAAGGCATATAGTATGAAGTCTTTGGAAAAATATGGGTTCACAAGAGTTGGGGCTTGTGATATGGCTTCTTTGATAGCCTCAAAAATTTATTTTCCTTCAGTTTTCCACCTAAATGTTAAGCTCTTCTTCAGCATCAACGTTATTGGCTTAACATGGGCAACAAAGTTTAGAACAAACCTATGGAAAAATTTGATTTTTCCCAAGTTTTTTTGAAGATCCTTCTTGTGACTTGGAAATGAAAATGATCTTATTACTTGAATTCTTTCCAAGTCAATTGCCAATCCTTCCTTTGATATAATATGGCCTAGAATCTTACCTTCATGGGTCAAGAATATTCATTTTTTGGGGTTCAATGACACCCCAAAACTCCAGCATCTTTGGAATACCTGTCTTAGATGGAAAAGATGATCTACTGCATTTTTGGAAAACACTGTAATGTCATCCAGATAGATCAACACTATTTTTTTTTATCAGTCCCTTAAATTCCAAATCAATTACCCTTTGAAATGTGGCCATGACATTTGATAATCCAAATGGCATTTTCCTATAGGAATATGTGCCCCCTTTAGTGGTGAAAGTTATTTTGAATTGATCATCTTCTTTCACCATGATTTGGTTGTACCTTGAGTAGCCATCTAGGAGGGAGAACCTTTCTAACCTAGACACTACTTGCAAGATCTACTCCATTAAAGGGAGTGGCTAGTGATCTTTGAGGGAGGCTCTATTCAAATCTCTTAAGTCAACACACAACATAATTTCTCCATTTTTATTTCTAATTGGGACCAGGTTTACAACCCAACTTGAGTGTTTGATTGGAAATATGATATTTTCCTCTATCAACGTGTTCAAATCCTTCTTCATCATAGGCTCAATATGTGGGTTGACTGGTCTCTACTTCTACCTGATGGGATGAGTAGCTGGGTCCAATTTGATTGTGTGTTGTGATAGTTTTGGATTGAACCCTCTTAGGTCTTCATAACTCCAAGAAAACACATCAGGAAATTCTTGGCAAAGATGTATGAATTAATAGCTTTCTTTCTTGGTGGCCACTTTTCCAATTTGAAGTGTTTTATCTTATCCAACTAGGATTGACTATGAATCTTCTCCTTTGATATGCATGTTAGCCTTCTCTTTTCTGAAATGATCATTAGGATTGAAAATGGATTCCATTGTCACTACGCCTTTGGGAAGCTTCTTTGTATGCAACTGTACTATCTGATTCTTGTACTGCTACTCTAGTCTGCTCTAGTTTCTAGCTGAGAATTCAACTTCTTATAGAAATTTAATGACCCGTTGATCATTCTCAAACACATGCTAGCATGTATTATTATTTGGCACTGCTGGCCTCACAACCACATTGATATGTGGTTGTTCTTTTCCTCTTTTGATGTTTTCAACCACATCAAATGTTGCCCCGACTGCTGCAAGTCTATCAACAGCTTCATTCTCCTTATTAGGTATGGACACAATACTGAAGGCCTTGAAATTCTCCATGGGATCATATACCCTACTCTTTTAGTTCTTGAGAAGGTCATTCTTGAAATAATTTAGTCCTCTAACTTGATTGGAAACCAGTTCACTATCACCAAACACTTACAAGTTCTTGATCCCCAGCTTCCTTGCCCAATGAAGACCTTGGACTAAAGAATCATATTCAACAGTGTTATTTGAGTAAGAAAAATGGAATCTGAAGGATAAATAATATCTCATACCTCTGGGGGACACAATCATGGCTTCTCCTCCAGCTCCTTGTCTACGCCTTGAGCCATCAAAGAATAATTGCCATACCTCATTGTCATCCTTGTATTCTAGTTTAATTAGGTTAGGAAGGTGACAATTCTCTTCATGTAGATAGTAGAAACCCAGTTCAGATTCTTCCATCTTCTGGTAGGGGTAAAAATCATGTATTTTGTTGGCCCACTCATCTAGGGTCAAGTCTGGGATACGTCCCACCTTGGTATCTATTTCATTAGTGTTTTGGAGGTCTTCTTGATAAAAATCTAAGCAGTTGGCATTGATTGGGCTAGGCACATAGGATTCAATATGATAATCAACAATAGGTTCAGATCTATTTGTGGCCTTCACTCCATAACTTTTCTTGAAGAGCATATGTGACCAATCAATAGATATGTAGCCTCCAATTTTTGTAGTGAAGTCCCTGGATAGACACAAAGTGAAATGTGGTGGAAAGTCTATGATTGAAACATTTTGAAAAATAGTCACATTAGGGCAAGCATGTAGAGTGATACTTAGATCCTTGATGATTCCCATAGTATTCATTATTGTCTCATCTAATTTGACTACTCCTCTAGAGATGAACTCATACTGGAGACCCAATTGATTAGCTATTTGCTTAGGCATCACAGAACTAATGGCCCCATAATCAATCATACAATGTTAACCAATTTTTCTCCAAAAATCAATGAGACATAGAAGGGAGGAGGTCTCAGGTTCTTACCTTATTGTTCTTCTTGGTTTCTCCCTGGTTGAACTGTATTGGCAAACACTCTCTCTTGCTGGTTAGGGGGGTGATTTGAATTTGACCATTTCTATATGGTAGTCTACAACAGATCCCTCTGTCCTGGAATGGCCAGGGACTCCCATAGTGAAATGTTCACACTTGTATTTTTCATTTACTAAATAATATTGGATGATCTATCTTTTTCTATCCCTTCCTAGACACATTTTTTTTATTATACATGGGTTGTTACAACTGGTGCCTGACTGGGTTTGGAAGGTGGTATGGATTGGTTCAGCATGTTGGGGATTGTACTTGGAGTTCCATGACCTTGTGGAGCAATGGAAGATTGAGGGTCACTTGAATTGAGTTGTTGGCCTTCTCCAATATTTCTCCTTTTGGACCGTGTGTTGGTAGCCACACCTTGAGGAAGGGACTAATTCATGCCACAGAAGTCTTGAGCCTACCAATTGACAAGCATAGTCTCGTTTGGGGGGCCACCTTGTTGAGATTCTTTTTATTGACCTTCCTCTTGGCTAGGTTCTTATGGCACCATAATAGTTTACAACATCAAGGCCTGATTTAGAGCACCATTAAAGCACATTGATTGGTTATGTGGCTGATCACATGGAAAGCACCAATCATATTACTGTGTCATATTATTTTGTGTTGGGACCAATGCTCTTAATTTTGAAGCTTTGTTAGGATCATATGGCTTGAAATGTCTAGCATCTTGGGGATGTCCTTGGTTCTGGATTTGACTCATAGTCTGAGGTGGTGGCCTATTGTGTTGATATTGGGGTCTAGCTTGATATTGAGCCTGGGTCTGGTATGGCCCAGAAATTTGAGCTTGTTGTCTTTTGATGGTCACTAGCTCATTCCCAAAGTTCTAAAGTTTCTTCATCACTTCCTAAATCTATTTAAAGGTGTTAAAGGATGAAGTGGAAGCTTTAGCTAAGCTTTGAATCCCAAGGGTGGGTATAGGAGCTAATGTAGGTGCTTGACTAGTATCTGGGCTTCCTATATCAGGGTACAGAGGCATGGATGGCCTATGAGTGATTTTTCCAGCTTGAATCAAATTGTTTTCAGCCCCTATGGAGAGGATATAGGACTCAGGTAATGTAGTGCCCCCCATTGACTGAATCATCAACAGAAATATCAGAATTTAAAGCCCTAAGAAAGTATAAGAAGGCGCCTTCATTAGTGGGATTTACTGTTGTTGTAATCCTATCCAAAGTCTACTAGAATTTGAGGTTAAATTCTGTCAGCTACTCGTTCAGGGCTCTCTTGATTGTTGTTAGTTGCTCAAACAAAGACAAGTTATCACCTTTTTACACAAACTAATTATGAAGAGCCATGCACAGCTGGTTCCAGTTCTGGATAGAGCCTGCTTCAAGACTCCTGAACCATTGTGAAGCTTTCCCCTTAAATCAAGAGGTAATAAGCTTGAATGAAATTTCCATCTCATGGATCTCATGGATTGTACAAACATTTGCAATATCTTAGACATGGTCACCAGGAGAAGTTTGATTTTCCCCAATGAAATATGGTATGCTCTTTAATGCTGTAATTAAAACTGGGTTTTATGCATTCAAGGAGAGTGGACTACTACTAGTGAAATTGACATATGGATTTGGTTGTGCCATTCTGATTGGCCTAAGAACCCTTACAGACTGAAAGAAAGGCCTCGCAGGAGGAGGTGTTAACAAGGTTCTGCTTGGTGGAGATGGATACCTCTGAACTCTTCTTCCTCTCCTTTCTCTACCTAGAGATAAACACAAGTATTCAAATATACCTTATTTCCTTTCTCTAGACTAGGGTTTTCTCATGAATCTCCCAAGCTTGGGCTGCTGAAACTAGTAAACTTGTTTCTTTTGGATTCGTCAGATGTACAATTTTAAGGCTTCTTAAAAGCCAAGATCACAGAAAGTGTACATCAATCCCTACTGTAATAATATGGAGAATTCTTAGTCCCACTGGGCATGCCAAAACTATTAGTTTGAAATCACAGCACCCCCAAATGAGTTGTTGGATATGCTTTTCTAAGGAAGACTCATTTGGTGTGATTGCATAACATTGAACTTTCCCCAAGGTGCGGGACCTTGAAAAATGGGAAAACTCTCTAGATTAAATGATGGTTCCTTATTCCTCTTTTTAGGTTCATACGTGAGAACTTGTAGAGGATCCATTTCTATACCTAATCTAAAACTTTCCAAGGAGACAGGGATAAAAGAGTATAAGAAATAAGAAATAACTAAACTACCAGGTGATGCACTAAAGGAATGATGAACAATTTTTTTGCTAATAGACACAAACCAACAAAATGCATACAATAAATAAGCATAGATATCCAAATATATAATGGGAGACCATATGAAAGCAAAAGAGACAAGAAAGGATCTAAAATCAATCACAAACATGTTTTATTTCTCTGTAGATTTATACAGTCCATTACAAAGTAGCCAAGAGGTAGAAACATAATGTAATTTTTGATGGAATTCATGAACCCCACAAATCCTTTTGCTAAGAGGAGAAGGGAGCCTACAAATAAAAGAATGTCCAACCATTTACAATGAATCTTGCCCCCATATTTATAGATTCAACCTGAAAGAAGAAAATAGATAGAAGCGGGAAAAGCTGGTTGAAGCTCAACTGCTATTGTTAATGCCTCTGATGAAATCTCTCCCCAAATTTGTCTTTACTGCATCAATCCTTGGTTCGGAGCCTTAAAGGAAAAGGAAATGAGGCAAGAAGATTCTTCATTGAAAGCTCGAAGATGTTTCCTCTGTTATTCTTCATCTAACCTCCTCAAAATTAAATTTTCAGACCTCCATGGTACGGGTGAGGCTGACATCTTTCCAATGACATCAGATTTGTAATAGTTCGAGCCATGAGTAGAAAGATATGCCCCTTTGAACTTTGTATTGATTCCGTATAGGAGGGTAGGAAAACAACTTGAAAAATGGGTCCCCTTTTGATATGGGATATTTGGTAGTCTGGTGCTCATTTAGAAACCTTTTCTCTATTCACCCCTTGAATCAACACCATACTAACACTTGGCATTATCCATTTATACCTTTATACTTAGCCAATTTTGAAGCCTTTTCTATCTTTCTTTTGACTTTGTTTCCTCTTATGCGGGATCATTGTCAATTCAATATTTGGCACGGGGGAAAAATATGGATAACAATAAGTGATTTGGATGTGATGCTAATGCATAAGATAGATTAGAGCACGTTCTTATTACCCATTATAAGTTAAATAAACATGGCCTTGGTATCAAACCTCATGACGATCCACCCTCGGAGATAGATGCTACCTCTTATGAATGTGAGAATAAATCGTATCAATTATAAAATGACATAGATTCCTAATGTAGCATGTATGAGGACCTTTCCTTTACTAATACGTTTCTAGATTCAGCTATCTTCACCCTTTCTGAATCCAATTCCCAAGCCAATTTTCAAGTCTACCTTGTGTATCTGAACCTCATTGATTGGGATCAGCAACTTCATGTCCCGGTTGATTTATTTGAAAATGATGAGGCCATTATAGAGTTCATAGGACTTAGAGATACCATTTTAAAATAGTGACCATAAGAAGGGTTTCTCTGTTTGTAGATGCCTATAATTACACCCGAGCAATTTGAATACTTAAATTGTGCTAATTATCTCTTTTCCTCGCAAATTGACGACACGTTGTCAATAACACCCATCTTCTCTGCCATTGTCGTTAATTGATTACATTAATCTAATTAATTAAGTCACCTTATCAAACGCGTACCCTAATTAACAAATTTTCATTAATTGACACCTTCTATAAATCCTAATTGATTATTATTAATTAATTATTCTCCCTTCTCATTAAATCAATAAATTTCTATTTAATTGGTTTAATTCCCTTCCTAATGGTCTAAATCACACTAAAATCCACCTAAAAGCTTATAAAATATTGCACCTGTATTTAATTAATCATCTTTATTTATTAATACACCCCCTTTATCCACATGAGCCACTTAAGGACAAACTAAACCTTCTTAAACCTAACTCAACCCCATCTAAACCCCCCTTATCCATAACTAACTCTACATCTTCTTTTATCCCACATTCATGAGGATGTGTTGAATTCTCCATCCTTTGGGCTATATAAAGAGCCCTCCACCTACCTTTTTACTTACACCTAAAATCCTTAAGAGAGCAAAGTCAAAGCATATAACAAAGAGACTAAGAGCTTGCACTTCGTCCTCTTAAGAGTTCATCATCTTGAAGAGTTAAGCCTCTTTCTTAAAGTGTTTAGGTCATATGGGAGGTGTCAAAAGGGTCTTGTAGCCCAACTTTGACTAGCCCCCATTCCTAGGTTCTTGGAATATTAGGGACAACTATTTTTGATAGCCATGGAACCTACTTAGGTTCCTTCATTTATATGTTGTTAGAGAATAAAGGATATTTAGGTGCTTAACATAGTTAATCTCATAGTTTTGTATTGATAAATGTTAGCATCTAACCCTTGATTAATTCTTATCATGATGGTGTTTATAATGTTGTTTAACTCTTGCTAATTAAGACTCTTTAGGTGTTAGTATTTGTTTACATTAGCATTAGTTTAAAAACAACACTTGCACACATTTGGCACGCCTGGTGGGACACTTAGTCCCATGGCATTTTAGTTTAAATTACATTGTTTTGGCTAACTTTTGATATGAACATGTAGTAATTAATGTCTATTTTTTTGAAAATTTGCTCATTTGATATGTGTAACTTCATGTTCATAGCCATAATTTTAATGGGTAATTACCATGTTGAAACTAATTTGTCAAAATTTAGAGATATTGTGAAGTTTTCTTTTTTTTTCGTACTCTGGTTATAGGTCTGGCACAGGCATGATTTTCAGAGTGTAGGCATGATTTTTAGAGCATAAGCACATGGTTTTCGGGGCACACACGTTTCTCTGGTAGCACAGGCGTACTGTTAAAATCTGTCATTCTGTCTGCCGACCCCTCACACATGCACACTAACCCTGACACACATACCCTAACCCGTGTGCAGGTGCACTAACCCAGGTGCACATGTCGTTTCATACTATACCTTCACTACATACTAAAACCTGTCAGATCACCACACACGCCCTAAGCAGGGCACACATATGGTTTTAGTGGCACAGGTATACTTTTCTAGTAATATGGTTATTCTATTTGTTTTTCTGTCTATTTTCTTAGAGTAGCGCATATGATGTTTTCATGGTGCACATACCTCTCTAGTGGCGCAGGAATTTAATTGATCTAAAAATTCCACAGAGTGGCACAGGTACTATTTTAGTGGCGTAGGCACTATTTTCAGGGCGCACACATCTCTCATGTGGCACAGGCACACTGTGTGCTAAAAACTACCTTTGGTGGCACATACGCCCTAACCCACGCATAGGCACTGAAAAAGGGGCACAGGCATCCCTTCACATTTTTTGAACTTAAAGTAAAAATGTGCTAACATTCTTACAGGTTTATCTAATCATATATTTGTCTTTGCAGGTTATTTTTACATGTTTGTATTTGATTAGGTAATATTTTACATTGTTTGCTTATAGGGTTAAGATCACGTATGCTCCTCCCTCATGTCTCTTGGGGTGATCTTGGGAATCAAAAATGATTCTTAAGTCCTTTTCGAATACTTTGAGATTGTTAGGGGTAGTTGATTTGGAATTGGTTAATTTGGCATTGTTGAATTAAAGTGTTGTTCCATTTGGTTATCTTTTGGGATTTGTGAAGACATCATGTATGCTCTTATCTTGCACCCTCGGATGATATGGAGAATCAGAAATGAGGCCTTATTTTTTGATGGAAAACTACTAATCATTGTCATACAAAACCAAAAATTCTTGTCAAAGAATAGAGAAATAAAAAAAAATCAAAAATCTACTAATACAGTTGTTATACAGGTTGCCAAACGGTGTTCAAGCAAACCACGTCTAATTAAAAAAGATAAAAAGAAAAACATATTCAAAACATTATATTGCAGGTTTTGAAAAAGGGTACATCCCTCTCCACTCAACTGGAACATAACCCCTTTGGCATAATGCCTTAAGCTACAACAATGGGGGTGGTTGCAGGAACCCCAAAGTAGTCCACACAAGAGGGAACCTTGTGGATGAAACAGGAAGTGCTCTGCACTACCTATCTGACTAGTAAATCCTTTGTGAGATAGAGTTACAAGTTCTCCCTACGTGACCCTTTTAAGTACACATTTGGATGCATTTATTTCCCACTGTGCTTGAAGGGGGAAAAGTCG
Source organism: Taxus chinensis (assembly GCA_019776745.2). Taxonomy (NCBI): domain Eukaryota; kingdom Viridiplantae; phylum Streptophyta; class Pinopsida; order Cupressales; family Taxaceae; genus Taxus; species Taxus chinensis. The sequence goes on along the minus strand of CM034150.1, from coordinate 819,637,897 downwards.
AGATACTCCCAAACTAGTCATTGTGACTTTTTGGGTAAATCATCCCACTCATGGATAATATATGTAGCATCTAGGACGAGAGAACCACCTAGGAAGATATACTTTAGCCAGGAGCCCACTTTGACCATTCTAAAAATAGTGTTGAGTTGTGAGCCATATTTTCATAGAGAAACGTGTGACGTGTTACTTTCACCTAGTTTTTACATGCCTTAGGGTGAGGTGAAACTCTACCGAAGTAAGGCCAGTATTTTTCATCCTTTTTTGATTTACTTCCTTCACATTCTTTTGACACTTTTTTGATCAGAAGAAGGGTGACTACCTTTGTGTTACCAATCGACTGCTTCTCTCACTTTTATGTCTGTTTACACCCATCCATGTTTGCGGCTAGGTTAGTTAAACGTCTAAAGTGTGCAGAAGTTTTTTCACATCATTGGTAGCCATTGTGATCTTGATACCCATGTCAAGATCATTATTTTAGTTAGGCATGGTTCATCACCGCAAACTTCCTTAGAAGAGTTATCTTATTTTTATCGTATCAATACAATTTCAATATTTGCATCTTGTTTCTTGTAAACTCGACTTAAATACCTATATTGTACGGTTACGCTGCACACATTTTTAACTATTCCTAGCTATACTTTGAGATTTTTGGTTAAATTTTATTATTACCTCAATTTCAAAGAGTGCTAGGTGTTACCATTTGTGCGTGTTATATCGATAACAGCTTGATATCAATACTTCACTTTCACACAAAGTGGGTTAACATATCTTGGTGATATGGTTGTGTCATTCACAAATTGTAATTAGCACTTTTTGAGATATATGTATTAATTGGATTCGAGCTTGCTCGTCATATATCTTGATTGGGAGATCGCATTGACTTCTTGTATTTACTTATGTCTTGTTCATTCCCTTGAACTTGGTATAAGTGGAGACATCCTGTTAATCATCTTGCAACACAAACTACTCTTTGAAACGTAGTCTAGGAGGTACTTCATTTAAATGGGTTTTAATACCAAATGCTTGTATCATTGGTGATTTTATCACTCTATCACATTGGTATTCTCACATTGTTGATTTATTCATACTCTTAACAAATACATCTTACATTTCACTTAGGGGGTAGTTATTAAGCTTTGGACACATTTACAACTTACCCTAGTGAAACTATCATGAAAACATGGCTCCCAAAACACGTCTAGGGTTAAAGAAATAGACATATGAGGAACAACGAAATGCAAGCTTGGGAAACTTCTAATAGAAAAGGGTCAAACCCCTTCATTGGGCATGACTTAGGACCACTGTTTTCTGTAGAAAAGGAAATAGAAGAAATGGTCGACCATAGTGGAAATGAATTAGAATCACCACATGTAGACTTTGATTTTGACCCTACTCTACTTGAGGAGTTTCTTCTTAGGAACAAAGATAGAGTGTTGGCATGGGTCATCGAATTAGGGGCCAAATTACCCATTGAGAATGAACCAATACTACCTATAAATGACACTACTAAGGAAGAACGTCCCCTTATCAATATTGAAGATATTTTAACAAGAGGGCATGCTTCCACTTCTTACATATAAAATGATAAAGTGGTAGGGCATAGAATACTCCTCATCAAAGTTCCATGAAGAAACAAGATAGAACATGAGATAGGGGAAGAACCTCCATAGTATGAAGAAGAGGAACCTTTAGAAGAAGAGGCTATAAACCAAACCACAATCTAACAAAAAATCAACAACCTAAGCTAACAACTTGCTTTTCTTACTTCTCATGTACAGAAAGACTTAAAAAAAGTGTTCAAAAGTTGAGGCCTAAGGTTAAGATCAATGAGCTCCATCAGGAAAACCAAGGAGGAGAAGACATAGGGTATCATCACGTTTACATCCCCGCTTCTCCCACTAAAGAACAATTGCTCACACAGGAAGTGCAATCTATGAAAGTGACACTTGTGAGCTTACAAGAGAGCAATATAGGGAGCATCAGGAAATATCAATATGAAGAATTATGCCCCTATCCTTTTGATAAGACAATGACCCTTCAACCCTTTCCAAAGAAATTTGATATGCCAAAGTTTGACAAATACAAAGGAAAGGGAGACCCAAGGGATCATGTTAAATATTTTTACATGGCATGTTAAGAGGTATCTTATAGTGATAATTACCTCATCAGACTTTTTCCCAAGAGTCTTGGAGGTTAGGCATTGGAGTGGTCTACACACTTACCACGAGGATCAATTTTCACCTAGCTAGAATTGGCAGAAAGATTCGTGCATCACTTCTCATATAACATAGAGAGTGATGTCACCATGGTGTGACTTGTGTGGCACCAAACAATGCCCAAATGATACCTTCGCTAGTTTCCTCCAATGATGGAGAGGGATAGCTAGTCACTTCCCTTGTGCTTTCCCTGAAAAGTAGCTGGTCAGTATTTTCATTCCCAATCTCAACCCAGATATAGCTTTCCACCTCCAAATGTGTTGTGTCCACACTTTTGAGGAGGTTATCAAGAAAGGGATTTAAATAGAAAAGGTTCTCATTGCCAAAGGCACCCTCAAAACCCAATCTAAAGATAACCAAAGTGTCAAACCCACTGAAAAGCCTAAGATCTTCAATAAAAACAAAAACTTGGTGGGAGATGGAATCACTAATTCCAAACGCATTCAAATGGTCCAAACTGGTCAACCTTTTAAACTGACCAAGGGCCCAATTCAACCACCACCAAAGTGATGAACATTAACTTCTCTCAATGAACCATTGTTAGTCATACTAAAACAGTTGGATGTGGCCCATATGATGACCTATCCTACCACACAACCATTTGACGACAATGCTCTGAAACATTCATGGTATAAGGAGCATGAATATTGTGAAATGCATCACGTTAAAGGTCATAAGATAGACAAATGTCTGTGAATTTTCCATTATATTTAGGAATTAATTGACAATGGGGAGATAGAGGTGGATAATCCTGGAAAAACAAAAACACCTAATGAGAAAATGGAGGCTTATAAGGAACCCTTCCCCAAGCATGATAACTCGGAAAAGACAAAGCCGGATCGGGGAGAGTCATCCCAAACCTATAAAGCCATGAATTACTTGTATACCAAAATAGATAATAATAATTATGATTCAATTATCAGATGTATTCTCTCTCCTACCGACCATGTCAATACCATCTAGATCAAGGGAAAGGACTGCGCTGTGGTAACAAGGTGTGCCCACCTAGTGATTTTAGAACCCTCTCTATTGACCTTGCAAACCAGTAAATATAACCTATTAGAACAACTTGAGAAGACATCTGCTAAGATTTCGATCTTAGATCTTCTCAAGATATCCAATGTGCATAAGGAAATTATGTATCAAACTCTTTAGGGGTTTGAAGTGCCTTTAGAAGTCGATCCTACACACCTTTAAGCCACGGTGGCAAACATTTCATCAAGTGAGCATCTCACTTTCAACCATAGGGAGGTCCCTATCGAGAACCCTACACATAATCTTCTCTTATACATTGAGCTAGTTGTCACCCGTAGGAAAATCAAATGGGTGATTGTTTATAATAGATCAGGATTGAACATCTACACACTTAAATTGGTCAAACAATTGGTACATATGGAGGAAGATCTTGAGTCCCATATTATCACTATCACTGCATACAAGAACATGGAAAGAGAGTTAGTAGGCACCCTTACATTTCCCATGGAGGTGGGCCCCATTTGTCATTAGACAAAGTTTCACATCCTTGACTTGGAACTTCCATATAACATGCTTCTAGGCTGACCATGGATTCATGCCATGCAAGCCGTGCCATCAACATTTCATCAATGCATCAAATTGAAGCATGAGGGACACATGGTTACAATACTAGGAGATTCAGAGCCCTTTGTTCTTTGTAGAGCTCTCAATAGCTTTGCATGAAATGGTACATACGCATGTCCCTCCATAGATATAGTTGTTCCTCTCCAGTCTTAAGCCATGGAATCCCACGTAGATTCTGATTCTCTTAGTTCTTGCGCTCATGGGGCATCTACTTCAACATCTCCATTTGACTCATGGGAGATGAAAATTCTAGAATATGGCTATGGGGAGTATGATGTAAAACAAGTGATCTTGGTCTCTGACCTCTCACTATTACCCAAGACTAGAGGTCGACCCAACTACCGCTTCAGGAGACATAGAGAGGAACACACTATTGGGTCATTCCTACCTAGAGGCTTGTTAGGTGAGGAGAAATTACTTGAACCACCTACAACTTGGGTCCCTCAGGACACTCAGCCATCATGTTATTGAACCTTGGAATATGAAAAATATAATAGAATGATGTAATCCATGGGCTACAAAGGCCTAGGATGTGGGAGGAATGAACAAGGACAAAGAGAATCAGTCCCTCTTCCACATTTCAAAATAGAAAGATATGACATTGGGATTCGTCCTTATGGAGCACACCCCAACGATCAAGATGTGACTTGTTTTGAGCATGAGGATAACTCCAATTATCTAGACAATGATATAGATTCTTGTTGTAGCTAATATGAGGATCTAGCCTCCACAAACCTTTTCATGAATAACGTTGTCCTGACCATAACCCCCACTGAACCAACCATTGACCTTGTATACCCTTCCCTTATCGAATGGGACCAAAAATGTCACGTGCCACTAGATTTATTCGAGAATGACAAGGCTATTACAGAGTTCATGGGCATAAGGGATACAATTCCCATTAGAGATCACAAGAAAGGTTTCTTTATCAACTTAGACACCTACACCTACTTTAGCGAGGAGGCTGAACTTCGTGGTCAGCAAAATTTAAACAAAAGTGAGGGAAAAAGTTCTAAAGAAAAGCCTCGAAAAAAATTGAAGTCCAAGTCACTCAGTGAAAACCTCTTTGAGGCACTAGCTGACAAACAAATAAGAAAATCAAAGGACAAACAAATTGACCATGCCAAGGATGAAAATCTCATGGAGACATCCTTGGATGAATATCTCAACCTTCCTCCTGATCCTACACGTATGGAGGATTTATCAACATTGTTAGTCGAAGAAACCATTGATGTCAATATTGGTACAGAAGAGGATCCCAAGATCGTAAAATTAGGGGCATCACTCTCAGCTAGAGAACAAAAGATGTTCACTATGTTGTTGTAAGAGTTCATTGATGTGTTTGCATGGTCATACAAAGACATGCCTGACTTGGATCCAACTTTGGTCATGCACAACCTAGTCATGCACACAAATGCAAATCCTATAAAATAGAAGCTCCAAAAGATGCATCCAAGAGTGGCCTTTTTGGTTAAGGAAGAGTTGTAAATGTTTCTTGTAGCGAGATTCATCAGACCAATTGATTATTCTGAATGGATATCAAAAATTATTCATGTCTAGAAGAAACCTATCGGTATTCGAATCTACACAGATTTTAGGGACATCAATAAGGCTTTCCCTAAAGATGATTTTCCATTACCCAACATTTATATGATTGTTGACTCAATGGTAGGGTATGAAATGCTATCACTCATGGATGGCTTTCCGAGATATAATCAAATTAAAATCACTGAGGAGGACAAACACAAAAAGACTTTTACAACTCCTTGGGGAAACTTCTACTATCAAGTGATGCCATTTGGCCTCATGAATGCAAGAGCAACTTATCAGTGGGCCATGACAGTAATCTTTCATGATATGATTCATGACATCATGAAATACTATGTAGATGACATCCTGGGAAAGTCCAAAACAAGAGAGGATCATCCTATCATTTTGCGGCATATCTTTGAATGCCTGCGTGAATACAAAGTTAGGTTAAATCTAAAGAAGTGTGTCTTCGATGTCATATCTGGGAAACTCTTGGGATTCATTGTGTCAAGATGAGGTATTGAGGTAGACCCTACTAAAGTGTCCGCTATCACTAAAATGCCTCCACTTGAGAATATCAAGCAACTGTGTAGCTTATAGGGGAAAATTCAAACCATTCACCACTTCATCTCCCAACTTGTAGATAAATGTCACTCATTCACCCATTTACTTAAAAAGGATGTTGCTTTCATCTGGGGACCCGAGCAACATCAAGCCTTTGCTTTGCTAAAATAGTACCTAGCTAATCCACCTGTCCTTATGCCTCCCACCCTAGGAGAACTACTTTTTCTCTATATTTCCACTACACAATATGCTATTGGTGCACTGCTCGCCCAATACAACCTTAGCCATAAAGAGAAAGTGGTGTACTATCTAATTTGCACCCTCATTTTCTATGAACTTAATTATCCTCATATTGAAAAGGATTGCTTAGCCGTTGTTTTTACCTTTCAAAAACTTTGCCATTACCTGCTGAATACTAAGACCAAGCTCATATACAAGGTCGACCCACTCAAGTATTTGTTGTCCAAACCTGCCCTCACAGGAAGAATGGCTAATTAGATCATTCTACTCAGTGAGTTTGACATAGAATTTGTGCATCAAAAATCAATTAAAGGATAAGTACTTGCAGACCAGCTAGTAGAAGAACCCTTACAAAGCACAGAACCTTTGAGTCTAGATCTTCCAGACACCTCCTTGCTCTACATTGAAGAATCTACCATATGGTAGATAAATTTTGATGGATCATTTATGTTTCATGGTTATGGTGTAGGAGTGGTCCTTATTACTCCTTCGGGTGATCCTATACCGTAGGATTTATGCCTGGCCTTCCCTTACACAAACAACATTGCGGAATATGAAGCACTTATTGCAGGGATGAAGCTAGCCATCAAGTGGAATATTCATCATGTTAAGGTTGTAGGTGATTCACAGTTAATCATCAAACAAGTAAATGATGAATATAAGGTTAAGGATGACAAGCTCATACCTTAAAAAAAGTTAGTAGAAACTCTAAAGGAGTACTTTGTGCACATCACCTTTGATAAAATGCCAAGAGCATAGAATAGATCAGTGGATGCTATGGCAAAGGTGGGATCTATGCTTCGTATTCTGCTAGGGAACAATGATATGCCTTTCTTCATAGAAAATATACGCTAGCCCTCGTATGACATGCTAGAATATTTCCTGGCTTGTGAGGTTATTGGTCCCCATTCCCCATGGTACAAACCTATTTTCACCTATCTTAAGGACAACACATTCCCTCTTGATATCTCCCATTCTAAAAAGCAAATCCTGATTCACCAAATATCCCGTTACACCCCTTTTAGGAGGTACACTTTATCATCGTGGCTACAATGGGAATCTATTATGTTGTCTGGATGTGATGGAGTCAATCTAGGCAATTACAGAAGTGCACGAAGGGGTATGCGGAGCACATACAAACGGAATGGTCTTGGCTAAGAAACTATTGAGAGTAGGTTACTATTGGCCTACCATGGAAACTAATTGTTGTAATTATGTTAGAAAATGTGTGCTTTGCCAAAAGTATGGAAATTTCATCCATGCTCCGTCGCAACCATTGCAACCAATCACTACCCCATGGCCATTCTCCAAGTGGGGACTCGATTTAATAAGGAAACTTACTCCTACCTCATCTGATGGTCATACACATATCATTATAGCCACAAAATATTTTACAAAATGGGTGGAGGCCGTCCTTTTAACTTATGTCACAGGAGCACATATTTCTAAATTCATCATGAATCACATTATTTGCCGATATGGTATTCCGGCAACCATTGTTACAGATAATGGCAAGTCATTTAAGAACAAAAATGTGAAAGGTCTTTTCCAATGGTTCCAAATTAGATTGAATTGGTCCACACCATATTACCCTCAGGGTAATGGACAAGCTGAGGCAAAAAACCAAGACTTTGGTCAGGATAATGGAGAAGATGGCCAGCAAAACAGGTCGAAACTGGCACCTACAAATTCATCCAGCCCTTTGGGCTTACTGAACATCCATTCACACCCCTACAAGTGTGACACCATATTCCTTAGTGTTTTGGAAAGAATCTATCATTCCCTTAGAGATTGAACTTCCATCCTTGAGGATCTCTCTTTGAGACTATCTGGATAAACATGAAGATTATCGAGTGGCAAGACTGGATGAGTTGGAGCTACTAGATGAGAGGCACATTCGTGCCCTTAATCAACTAAAGGTGTATCAACATAAAGTCTCCAGAAACTACAATAAGTGAATCATCCCCTATCAATTTGAGGTTGGTGATTTAGTTATGAAGGAGAACCAGTTCAACACCAGAGCAGAGTGAGAAAAGAAAGGGAAGTTCGAACCACATTGGTTAGGACCCTATGTCATAGTTTCCAAGTACGGCACTGGGGCATAAAAATTGGCTCACCCCAATGGTGATGAACTCCAAGAGCCCATGAATGCCATGCATCTTAAGAGGTTCTATGCTGGAACATGGTGTAAAAATTAAAAAAAAAATACAAAAACATAAAAAAAAATTCAAAAAAAGAAAAAGAGAAAATAGGTTGTCCATTAGTGAAAACCATGCAATTGTGGCACTTTGGACAAGTCCTTGGGTGAAAACCAGTTTCTGGTGCCTCAAGAGGATTCATTGTTCACAAGCATTTTGTATTAGAAGGGTAGTTGTCTTTAGCCTAGACATGATTCTACTTTCATGATTCCTTGTGCACACCATATTGTCCAGCCTTGATCTGGCTTTTCCTTCTTCTATTCATTTGTGAGGGACGTGGTCTTTTGTTATTTCCCATCTTACACTGGGGGAAACTCAATGACTTCACCTTCTTGCTCATAGGTGTGTGGCTTCTGCCCTTGTATATTCCCCACCTAACGCTGGGGGCATCCATGCTTTCTTGGTTACCTACACATAGCTTTGGAAAACTATTAAAAAACACAAAAATAATAGAAAATTGTTTCAGAACATACAAAAAAAAATAGAAAATTGTTTCAGAAAACACAAAAACAATAGAAATTTTTTTCACAAAAAACCTAAACAATAGAAAATCGGTGAATGAAAACATATCTTACAAAAACATTTACTTGCATTGTCTTGTTTCCTTGCTTTAATTGTTGCTTGTATAGTGTTTTGCATTCTTACTTTTGAGTTTTTTGTTGTTTGGGTGTACTTTTTCATAGTTCATATTTTCTTGCTTAGATTAGATTCATTCTTGCTTGTGCATATTGCGATGTGTCTCGAAATGCTAGTGAACCTTGGGAAATCATGACGTAACGTGTTAATTCATTATGTTCTTTCTTGAGAATTTGGTTGTGTTTGTTACTTGTTAATAAGACATGGTGAATCATGGTGTATTGCATTAATTTCTAGTGTTCTTTGTTAGAATTTGATTGTGTTTCTTGCATTTGCTCTGTTTTTTATCATTCACATCACATTACCATCACTATCATCACATCTAACATCATCTATACATCATATATAAAAAAAAATGCTAAGTTTTACATCATGCATGTATGCTAAGCTAATCATCACATATCGTATCATCAATAGGGGCCAGAGGGGTTATGCATAGTAAAAAATATATCCCCCCCACACCAATATCATCATATCATCCCATCCATATACATCAACATAACACATGAGAAAAAAATTTGATATCATCTAAGGATCTATCATCTAACATCTACAACACATGTATACATCAAACATCCAAATCCACTACATACAAAGTGCAAAATCAGATAACGTCATAGCCACATCCATAAATGTTGAATCAAACAAAAATGATAACATGCATCCATAAGTGTTGAATGAAAATGCGCAACATGTAATATGAATCAATGTATGGCCACTTGTGTCACAACACATCCATAAGTGTTGGATCAAACAAATGTAACATGCATCGAATTTAATGCAGGTAACATTCCTGCTCAAGATACTAAATATGATTCATGTCCCATCATCAATTAGTTCCCCATGGGTTTGAAGACAAAGCAACAACCATATATATGCATGTATAAAAAAAAATAAGATATACATCATCTCATAATCATGTGAGTCTGAGCCAAAACAAGGTAATACTCATATATATATATATATATATATATATATATACATGTTTGTCAATATATACATCTATATAAAAATGAATACATACAAATCTGTGCTCTATATCAAAAATGCCTTCAGTTGAGGCGTACAACAAGGATACATAAAAAATTTCTGTATACATACATACAATGTCTTGATCATTACTCAATACAAATACATCATCGATACACAATGCCATCAAAAAGGGGCATGTATCTGAAAGAATCAACCCTTCATCATGAGGCATCATCAAAAATACATGTCTACAATCACTGTACATGAAAATCAACATTCATAAGAGGAATACATACACAAGAATCTATATAATACAAAGGTGGCTATCAACCACAGGTCTCACCCTCACCAGGGCTCCTAGGTCTGTCCTCTGGATGCCAGAAATCTAGAGGCTAGGATGGCGCTAGTCTAGCCGGATACTCTGGAAGAGGTTGTCTAATGGATCTGGTGGAATGCCCAGACCTCCATGATCAAGAGCCTGATGAACTTGACCCTAATAATTGGGGTAGTGCCACTCACTACTCTAGTGGCACCACTCTGTAATATGCATTCCTATAGAAAATGGCCTCACCACCAACCCTAGTGGCATCACGAATCAAATCCACATCACCAAAGGCAAGCGCTGCTTGAAGGGCAGTATCTCTCTCACCTATAACTCAGCCCAGGTCGGCCTTAACCTATCTAGAAATAGCAGCCTCTCGATCCCTCTCTGCAGTCATCATCTATAGCTCAGTGTGGGCCTAGTCTGTCTATACTAGTACTGCCTGATAATGGGTATGCATGTGATCTCTCTATGCCACAACCATATGCACCTATGACTAGGACTGATGTAGGAGGCTCAATATCTAAGCCCCCTGTGTTGCCGTCTCTTGGATCTGACTCCAACATGCACCTCTATCATCTCCTGGGCTAGCCTGGGCCTGAGCCTGATCTAGCCCTGATAATAATGTCATAATTTGGGCTTGGGCATCATTGCACTCTGTTGTAGCTTTCACGCACCATCCTTGAGCCTTGTCTCTTTCCACTCTAGTCACGTCTCTCTTAGCTATGAGCTGTTGTACCTGTACTTGTGTTGTGGCTGTCTGTGCCACTGGCTGGGGGGCTATGTGTGCCTCAGGGACTGGTCCCTAAGGTGCTCTAGAAGACTGCCCTTGCTCTAAAGCTATGCCTCTGGGTGGTTGCATGGCTACTTGTACTGGGATCTACGGCCTTGATCCCTATGCCTATGGGGCACCCTATCCATCATGAGGGATGTCATCAAATAGATCCTCTAGGTTTGGCCCTATTGCCACTGCTCTAGCTCGATGCTCTACTCTATGCCATATCTCTACAGGCCGGTGAATGCCTACTTCCCAAGCTACCTCTGGAATAATAAGACACCGGGGTAATACTATAGTGTACCAGGCTGCATAATCAGCTATAGTCCCCCAGGTCTCTCACCTACTGTAATGGGTCCCATGCCTGAGGGACCACCTGTAAAAAAACTAGTCTTGGCTCGGGCCATTGGTATATGAGGCCCCATAGTCTGCCTCTTAGAATCTTTGTGAGCATGTCAGATATATGGCAGGGCGACGTCCTGTACTCAGCCAAGTTTCCGTTGGCACCTATCAACATGATAGAGCTCCCTGATGTAGCTACAACTACTAATCAAAAAGTGCTCCACCAAGCACATGCTAAGCTCTATGGTATCCTCTGGCCATTGGAAGTGCCTATATGGATGCTAAATGACGGATATCACTGCTAGCTCATCAAACTCCTACCTATATCTGAATAGGCTGCCAAGATGTCCATGAATATCTCCATCAGCTACTATCTAAGCCATGTATGATGGGTCCTCGGGATCTTAGACTTAGAATGGACCCATAGGGCATCCAATAGCTATATGATCCCATGACCATATCTGTATTAATGATGCAGGCCCCATGCTCTTCTAACTATGGTATGTAATAAGGTGTAGATCCCAATATAAATGGGCTAGTATACAGTGCCCCCAACAATATCTCTCACTGCTATAAATACGATGAACTAATGGTAGTAGCCCTCTCGGGAACAAAGTCCTTGTCTTATCAATGAGTAAGAACCCACTGATAAGAGCCATGATATAGAGGTGTCCCTAATGTAATGTCGGGTCAGAGATGCACTCATGTAAGGCTACATTCATCCCGTCATGTGGGATGTCATCGATCCCAAATAGAGCACTACATGCTACTCTGATCACCCCTACATCTGAACTATACTCGATCAATGTACCCATCATAGACACACATAGAATCTGCCACAAATCCTCTATGGTCACTGTCATGTCCCCTGTTGGCAGTCCAAAACACTGGCTCTCGCTATACCATCACTCAGCTAGCGCAGTCAGGAGGCCGTGATCTATTACAATAGAGGGCATCTGAGCCATAGGGCCCAATCCCACTACCTCCAATACTATTGCCATAGCTCGGTAGTCGTGCTGGCGTATACTTCCCTTTAACTTGGTAATTTGAGAGTGACACTCCTGCATCTGTAAAACTAGTAGCCGTCTTTGCAAAATCACACATCACTCATTAGTTTCTAGCATTTCCTCTAAAAATCTATCTCATCTTTTAGGGTTAACCCAAAAATCCTAAAAATTCTTCTACGTGTCATGTTTTTAGACACTTTCCTATCTTTTTTCTGCTTGTCTAGGGTGCTTGTGCACCCTTTTCGGTGTGTGCGCCATGTTTTCAGCACTTGGGCTTATGTGCGTATGTTTTCTAGCATGTGCACCCTCTTTTGGGTGCCTGCACGCCATTTTTGGCATGTGCACCACCAATTCGGTGCCTGCGCTTGCCTCTCCATGCCTGTGCCACGCTTTTGGCATGTGCGCCCCATTCCCGGCATGTGCGTGTGTGCACACATGGGCTCATGTGTGTGTGTGCGTGTGTATGTGTGTGTAATTTTTGACCACGTGTATGTGCACATTGACCTAGCACATGTACCCTAAAAAAGGACACTTGCGCCCCCAAAATGGCACCTGCGTGCCCTATCTCATGCTTGTGCCTATGCGTAGGTGCACCTATGACTTTTTCTATGCTTAAAAGACCAAATTAATGTATTAATGACACAATTAATGGGCAATGTTGTGATACTCATAAATGAGCCATCGTCCGCATGCCGCTGGTACCCCTGAACTACATCCGCACAGCCTCAAACGGTGTCGTACGATCACCATGGTTCTTTTGAGTGTCAGAGCCTCACAGTAATTTTCCTAAACTGAGCGGTTAAAATGATTTGATTGCGATGTTTTTTACCCCCCTGGGGGTATATTAACCTATTTTTCACTGTTCGGAGGGCTGGGAGACCCGTTTCGATCGCCATTTTCTCCTCTGTTCACTGTGGAATAATTATTTTTATTAAATAATTACTTTTCTCTTATTTTTCACCGTATTGGGGAATTTTTTGCTGTCTAATATCCCTTTCTTCTCCCTCAGACAATTTTATTGCTCCCTGGTGATTTTTACTCTTCCCACTCTTGTAAATAATTATTTTTCAAATAATTATTTTTTCTTAATTTTTCCACTATACACGAGGCATTATTTGTCCTTTATTTCTCCATTCTTCCACCTAGGACACTTTCTATCGCCCCTAGGCCTTCATTTTTTCTAATTTCTTCTACTGCTCACCACGGTTAGGAAGGCAAAAAAAAACAAACAATATATATATCAAAAAATCCAAAAATAGGGCAAAATTTTTCAAAAAAATCATAAAAAGTAAAAAATCCTATGAAAATGGTAACTTGCTTATTACAGTTGAAACTTATGTCTTGCACATTATATTTTCTCCATATCTTATTGGTTTTACTCACATCTTCCCTGATTAATACAACTCACGGATCACCGGATTCACAACCATTCACAAAGCTAGATGCTTGCTTCATCTGTACTCTGAGGCACTTTCGTTTCTCGGTACTGTTTTGTTGCACACAAACGCTTTTCATGGACCCCATGTCCATTGTCATTTCCCCTTGCATGTATCCTTGCTCAGGGATTCATTTTTAACCCTTTTTTTCAATCACAAACTTGTGGATCTCTTCAGCATTGATAAAAAAAAATTGTACAACAGTCTTGACCATTGTTGGGTTGGATATCTGTGTTCATACTTGTTTTACTTTTTAAATGAGCTTGTTTCCTTCTTGTATTGCATTGCATTATCGTATGTTGCATGGAGTTGGTACTTTCAGCAATGGACAATTGTTTGTAGTATGGCTTTTCATGTCATTCTACCTTTGTCGTATGCTTATATTTTTCATAAGGACCGATGATGTAGTTCCTATGGCAATATGATGACATCAAAATTGTTCCATTCAACAGTGGCTAGAGGCTAAGCTCTTCCCTTCTCTCTTCCATATTTCTTCTACATCCCTTCCCTTTCACCCCTAATTTTCTCTCTCATCGGGGCATCCGGCCTCTTCCCCATTCTTCCATCTATATCTCACCTTTTTCGATCGTCGATCAACTTATTCCATCACCCCATCGACACTCTAAGGGGCATCTCTCCCTCTTACTAATTTTTATTCTATTCCTTCAAAATTTTCTTCCATCTACTATCTTTGAAGTGGCATCACTTACACCACCCCAAAGAGGGGAAAATGTAGACACCTATAATTATGCCTGAGCAATTTGAATACTTAAGTTGTGCTAATTATCTCTTTTCCCACAAATTGACGGCACATTGTCAATAGCGCCCATCTTCTCTTCCATTGTCATTAATTGATTACATTAAGCTAATTAATTAAGTTGCCTTATCCAACATGTACCCTAATTAATGAATTTTCGTTAATTAAACACCTTCTATCTAGCCTAATTGATTATTATTAATTAATTAGTCTCCCTTCTCATTAAATCAATAAATCTCTATTTAATTGGTTTAATTCCCTTCCTAATGGTCTAAATCACACTAAAATCTATCTAAAAGCTTATAAAAGCTTACACATGTATTTAATTAATCATCTTGATTTATTAATACACCCCCTTTATCCACATGAGCCACTTGAGGACAAACTAAACCTTCCTAAAGCTAACTTAACCCCATCTAAACCCCCCTTATCCATAACTAACTCTACATCTCCTTTTATCCCACATTCATGAGGATGTGTTGAATCCTCCATCTTTTAGGCTATATAAAGAGCCCTCCACCTACCTTTTTACTTACACCTAAACTCCTTAAGAGAGCAAAGGCAAAGTATATAACAAAGAGACTAAGATCTTGCACTTTGTCCTCTTAAGAGTTCATCATCTTGAAGAGTTAAGCCTCTTTCTTAAAGTGTTTAGGTCATATGGGAGGTGTCAAAAGGGTCTTGTAGCCCAACTTTGACTAGCCCCCATTCCTAGGTTCTTGGAACATTAGGGACAACTGTTTTTGATAGCCATGGAACCAACGTAGGTTCCTTCATTTATATGTTGTTAGAGAATAGAGGATATTTAGGTGCTTAACATAGTTAATCTCATAGTTTTTTATTGATAAATGTTAGCATCTAACCATTGATAAATTCTTTTCATGATGGTGTTTATAATGTTGTTTAATTCTTGCTAATTAAGACTATTTAGGTGTTAGTCTTTGTTTACATTAGCATTAGTTTAAAATCAACACTTGCACACACTGTTAAATTAGACACATGCGTGTACTTTGGGGAGGAAGCATAATTGTGCAGGTGTCTGAGAAAAAAAACTAAGAAAGGGAAAATCTAATATGGAAAATCCTTATAGAAATAATAAGCATAAGCCCCATAGTGAAAATCTCTTTGAGGCATTTGGGGATGAATAAAAAAAAATCAATAGAAAATATAGATCCACCATGAAAAGATAAAACTCTCTTTGAGCCACTTGTAGAAGTGGATCTTACTCCCATCTAATCCTACATAGATGGAGGATGCGTAAAATATGTTAGTTGAAGAGACAATCAATCTCAACATTGGGTCAGAAGAGGATCCTAGAATGATAAAGCTAGGAGATTCACTCTCAGCACAAGAACATAAAACTTGGTAACATTATTACAAGAGTTTGTAGACATATTTGTATGGTCATACAGAGATATGCCAGGTTTGGACCCACTATTATTCATGTAAAACCTTGTTGTACACCTAGGTGCCAAACCTATCAAGCAAAAAATAAGGAAGATGCACCCAAAAGCTATACTACTTGTCAAAGAAGAGTTGAAGAAACTATTAGCAGGAGATTTTATCAAACATATTGACTATTTAGACTAGATATCTAACATAATCCCAGTCTGGAAGAATCCAGTTGACATCAAAATATGTACCAACTTCAGAGATATCAATAAAGCATGTCCTAAAGATGACTTCCCCTTACCTAACATCAACATGATTGTCAATCTGATTTCTTTTTATGAGATGATGTCCTTAATGGATGGATTTTCATGCTATAACCAGATCAAGATTGTAGAGGAATACCAATGTAAGAATGCTTTAATCACCCCTTGGGGAACATCTTTCTGTCAGGTAATGATTTTTGGACTCAATAATGTTAGGGCTACATATCAACGAGAAATGACTGTCATCTTCCATGACATGATAAGTGACATTATAGAGGATTACATGGATGATATCCTAGAAAATATAAGACGAGGGAAGATCACCCCAAAGTGTTGAGACATATCTTTCAACACCTTTGAGATTTTAAGGTTCACTTTAATCCCAAAAAGTGTGTCTTCAGTGTACAATCAGGAAAGTTACAAGGAAATATCTCTCTAAGGTTACAACTACTACAAAGATGTCTCCATCTACGAACCTTAAACAACTATGAAGTTTACAAGGAAATATTCAGGAAATCCATTGATTCATATCACATCTTTTGGATAAGTGCAATCCTTTAACACATTTTTTGAAGAAAGATGCCACATTTAATTATGGACCTGACCATCGAAAGGCCTTTGAATTTTTTAAAAAATATTTGGAAATTCCACCTATTCTCATGCTACCTACCCCAAGTGAGCCCCTATTGTGTTAGGGTGATAATATCAAGTGGGATCAGCCACTTCACTACGCCCTAACATTATTAATTTTTTTCTAATCAAACTGTATTAAACAAGGATTTCACATCTAAGATTGAAGTGTCCTGACTGATTGACCAACCCACATTGATGTGGGTGATCCCTCTCGGGATTGGATTTAGCCACATTTAGATTTGTACAGTCCAGTATTAAAGAAAAAATATCAGACTGTAAGATACGCTAACAGAGCATACTATGTAAGACACTAGTAGAATACAAGATGAGTGATATGGTTATGATTATTGTAATAATTTATCAAGATACATAGCTCTGTAGTGTCATGAAAGAATGAGGAATTAAGTGGAAGTGTTGGGTTAAAACTTGTGTAAATTTTTAATACAGACAATGCTTTTACATTGGAGTTTTTCCTTTGGGTTTCTCCACTTAAATCTACTGTTATCTATCTCTACTCTTGTTCATTATTTTCTTTCATCTCTTTCTCATTTAAATTTTTTATACACTATATATTTCAAGTTATGTCTTTGTCTCAATCGACTGCATGCCATAATCTATAATATTCAACAACTTTAATGATGGATCTATGATCTGTGGATTATTTATCCCCTGCTAAATCTAACATGGTATTAGAGTGAGATAATTGTGTGTGTGGAGGATCGATCAAGAAGTATTTTAACTTGAAAGAGTGAATAAAATTTAAGTTTATTGACTGATGTATGAGACCCAAAAGTTCCATAGTCATGTTCAAGCTAACAAGGTTTAAAATTCCAATTTTTGCTCAATATTGCTTGAAATATTGATTAAATATGGGCTAAATAGTTGTTTAGATCATGTTTAAGCTATTGAATGCTTAGATATTTGTGTTTTTATATGGTTTCAGTCATTTACAACTTGAATACATTGTCTGTGAGCTATGTTTCTAGTTTTCCCATTGTAAAGAGTCATTGCAGTCATTTTTAAATGTGGATCTGAAATAACAAGTTAGATCTAGTTTATTCGAGACTTTTAATTCCATCCTAGCTATAAAATATTTATTTTTCAATTTTTTTCCTTTGCGAAGCCTAGGACAATCATTTTGTGCCACTTGGCTATGTATTTCAGGTATTTTTTGTTTTTTGTGAAGTTTGGGCCAATAAAGTTACTCCATGTAGCTTCCCTATTCTTCTTCTCATGTTTCTG
Source organism: Taxus chinensis (assembly GCA_019776745.2). Lineage (NCBI taxonomy): Eukaryota > Viridiplantae > Streptophyta > Pinopsida > Cupressales > Taxaceae > Taxus > Taxus chinensis. The sequence goes on along the minus strand of CM034150.1, from coordinate 819,619,773 downwards.
AAGCTGCACCCACTCTTAGAGTGCCAAATGTTTTCAATCTAACATCTTTCTATGTTTGCAAATCTTGTGCCATTAAACATGCCCTGATAGAATTATTTGAGTTTCTTTTACTGCAAAGCTTGGGCTAATCATATTACTTCATCTAGCATCGCATTTGTCAAATTTTACAAAGCCTGAGTCAATCAAATTACTCCATATTGCTTCATGTTCTCAGAATATTGTTTATTTGATTGTCAATTAAAATCTGTGAGCCAATAAGGGCTTTACGTGCATCTTTGAATTGTTAGAATTAGATTATATATTTTATGACATTTTTGAAACTCGAGCCAATAATATTGCTCCAAGTGGCTCCATATTCCACATTTTCAACCTTATTTCAATTTGTTTTTGACATTTGTGAAGGGTAGACAAATAAAATTACTCCACATATCCTTTCTTGTCTCATTTATCATATTTGCAAAATCTGAGCAAATAGAATTGCTCCATATTTTGCACTTGTCGGTATTTTATTTGTGGTAGTTGACATCTAATTAAAATTTTCCACCTTTTCACATTTTTCAGTTTTTTGTCAGTCTTGTGAAAAACAAGCCATTTTAAAGGCTCCATGTATCTTGTTTGACTTAGTATTTTTTTACTTGTGAAGTGAAATCTAATAACATTTGTACACGTATACATCTATTAGTTTTTGACAAAGTGTGAGCTAATAGAAAAGCGACACCTATCTTGGATTTTTTTTATGGTGTTAAGTTTTAGCTCTTTGTTCTGCAGGTTTAAAAATTCCTTTGTTTCGTAGGTTTATTAATTTTTTCTTCGTACCATGGCTTCTTAAAATTTTCTTCACTCCGCATAATTTTTTTAAGTCTCCAAAGTTTAAGCTAATTAAAAATTGACATATAGCCTCTTTTTTTGCACTTGTCAGACTTGTGAAATGCGATCCAATTGCTTTTTAACACGTGTTCTAATTGTGTCAGTCTTCGCAAGTGTCAGGGTGTCATTCTTTGCTTTATTTTTTTCCACTTAAATCATGACACTTGTCTTCAACCTTTTTCACACCCAAACTATATTTCAAGTTTTTTTCATAAATTGTTTAAGCCATTAATTTTTTGACACTTGGCTTGTTTGAATTTGACTTTACTATTGCATTATGTCAAAATGAAAAATGCGATCCAATTAATTAAAGAAACGTGTATATGGTTATGTCTTTTAATTAATTATTATCCTATATTATTAGTTGCATTTGTAAAATGTGATCTAATGGAAAAATGACACGTGTATTTTTTTTTAGACTTGTTATAGTTTTTTGACACGTGTCTATTTGTCTTTTGTTGCATTTTTTTGAATCGGTTTTGGACCTGATAGAACTTTAACTTTAAATTTTTTAAAGCATCACATCTTCCCAAGGATCTATTTTGAAGTTGACACGTGTCTTTCTTGGTATTATTGATCTGGGCCACATGTTGACCCTCGTATGAGCTGTTATTTAACTTATTTTATTTGTTAAAGTAGCTCGGTCTTTTACCTCGCCCCATCAAGTTGCTAAATAACTCGTCGAGCTTTCTTTGTGTCACATTTTTTTCCAAAGCTTCTTTTTCCTGCGGATTCTTTCCTTTTTTAATTAAGTAGCTTGTCCTTTAACTCACTGAGCTGAGTTCCTAAAGAACTCATCAATCTCCTATAGCTCGACCTCGAGTATATTATGTCAATTTGTTCTTAATCGAACGATTTAAGCTAATTTGTAGACCAAATCTAGCAAGTTTTTGAAGGTTTTACAAACTGTGCTATGATCTTAAGCTTATAATTAATTAATTACTTAATGAATTATCTCATTTTTCTATTAAAATGATCTGTAGATGAAACAGAGACCTTACCTTGATAAATTGATCCATATTTTTACTAATTCAAGCTAATTTTTGATTAAATTATAGCTATTTACATTAGTATATCAATTTAAAAGATATGTAACTCATTTTTGTGTCTCTTTTAGATTCTTTGAGCCATTTTATAGCTATATTTGTCTTTATTTACAATCTAAGCATCTAAAAATGGCTAGTTCTGCTCTTTTTTCAATGGAACAGTCTCATCTCTTGAATTTAACTAACTATAGCATATGGAAATTATGTTTAAAATATTGTTTTATGGCTAGAAATATCTGAGACCTTGTGATTGGCATTGAAAAATGTCCAACAAGAAGACAAAGTATGCTTAAAAACCTTAGCTCATTTTCTAAAATATCTCAAGAAGCTTTGTCCATTATATTGTAAAGCATTAGAAATGTGTTCTTGATGCATATAGGTCATTTAGACTCACCTTCAGCTACATGGAAACAATTAGAAGACATGCATGAAGGAGGTAGGTTATCTAAAGAATTAAAATGGTTTAAGATCTGTTCACAACTCCCATGAAAGGAGATGATAAAATTGTGGAATATTTAGCTAAAACTAAGAACATAAAAGCTAAATTAGATGGTTGTAACTGTGATCAATTTCAAGATAAGATGTTATACTTTATCATATAGATCAATAAACATGAAAATTGTAAAATTTTTATATGCATTCTCTATTCCAAGTATCAGAATGAGAATGATCTACCTGATTTAGACACTTTATCCTCTTTGTTGATTCAAGAAGAGAGAGCCATGGAGAAATCTGATTCAAAAGAGATTGCTTCTCAATCTCTTTTCTCTCAAAATCATAAGCCTTTTCATACTTGATTTCTCAATCCAAATCAAAATTCTAGTATTAATTTAAGATTAAAATCTAATCCTAAGACTAACACGTTAAAAGAAATTAGCCATTCAAAGTAAAATTTAATGGAACTTGTAATAAATGCAGAAAATTTGGACACAAACAAGCTAATTGTAGAGTAAAAACTAATAAAGTAGTTAAGAATGCTAAAAACAAAAGTCTAGCATTTACAAGAAAAATCATAAGCAAAAGAAAGAAAATGTATCTAAGGAAGAATATATCACATTGTAATGCATCAAGTGCATTTTTAAGTCATGAAAGTTCTACATAGAAGGTTACAATGAACACATGCATGTTCTTGAGAAACCCTCTTTGTAAATTTTACTCTCTGCCCTCCCTGAATAACCTAAAATTGAAACTATTCTGCAAAGTTTTTTTTCAGTTGTTTTTTGATATAATGGATCTAGACATTGAGGGGGAGATCTTTCAACCCTTAACTCTCACTAGGATTCCTATGTCAAGTTTTTTCATGAGTATTTTCTCTCTAACTATTTGTTCATAATGATTCTTTTGTCAAAATAGTCATGATATCTTACTAGAAACAAGAATATAATTCTTGGAAACAAGAGAAGTAAGACAACATTTTTTACTATTAAATCATTCTTTTAGCATAAAAATCTGATTATATATGACATGTCTAAGATTAAATTTTTCTTACATGGTCATTTTCTTCTATGAATACTTTGATTATTCTTGAATAATTTGATTATTTGTTCAGACATGTTATCTACCAATTCTTATCTCATTATATAAAGACATAGAATATGAAGATATACATATGTTGTTAAGTAATTTTAATTGATTATTAAAATATTATTATATGAATATCAATGAAACTTGGGGATGCATTTGTGTTTATATTGTAGACGTCCAATACTGATTGCATCTAATTAATGTTTTAATAGTATAATATGTTGAAATATTTCAACATATATGTAATATAACATGGTTATTATAGTTATGCCTATTATGTTGTCTATCATGAGTCTAACCATGTTTATGTTGTGTTGGATATATAGATGGATTTATGTTCAAGTTTTTATGCAGGTGCCATCACTTGAAGTCGAAAAACTACCATGTGGCTAAAGAGGTTGTCGATAGTGATACACATAGAATCCAAAGGAAGTATTCATCCTCTATGTGAAAGCCAGATGACTCTTGATAAATAATCCAGGTCAAACATCAAAGATTATGTGAACACCATTGCATACTGTGAAGTCTTGCAAGTTTTATGCCTTGTTCAGCCTATCAAATTTTCCCTTGAGGGAGAGTGTGTATGACAATGCCAAATCTTGATGGCTTATTATAAAATACCTCTGTAAGCTTTTAAGAGTGGATCCTGACCACCCACTTTGTATGTAACAAAGTGATCCTTTAGGGATTGGTTACACATGGTTGTACCATTGTATGTGAATTGTAAGTCTCATGAGAAAATGCATAACGTAGTTCATTGGGAACTTCAAATACTCCCTCCACTTTGTAATAAGTAAATGTATCACTCTATGTGAAGTTACATGTAAATCCTAGTGAATCTTTAGTTATGGGTATGAATTAGTTTATAAAATGATCCATAATATGATGTAAGTATTCATATGTAAAGCACTGGTTTTAAGAATTTATGTATGGGAAGATATGCATATTTCCCTTGTTTGCATGCTAGCCTGGATAAGGTATAATAAGAATGACTATTTTTTCTTCCCACTTAACATTAAGGGGGAGTGTTTGGTTGATAATGTCAAGTGAGATCATCCACTTCACTACGCCCCAACATTATTAAATTTTTTCTAATCAAAATGTATTAAAAAGGTCTTTTAGAGATAAGAGTGAAGCACCCTGACCGATTCATCAACCCACATTGATGTGGGTGATCCCTCTCAGGATTGGCTTTAACAAAATTTAGATTTGTATAGTCCATTATTAAAGACAAAAGATCAAAATGTAAGATACACTAGCAGAGCATACTATGTAAGATGCTAGTAGAATACACGATGAGTGAGATGGTCATGAGTATTGTATTCACTGATCAAGAGACATATCTTTGTAGTGTTGTGAAAGAGTGAGGATTGAAGTGGAAGTGTTGGGTTAAAACTTTTGTAAGTTATTAATACAGATGGTTCTTTTACAGTGGATTTTTACCTTCAGGTTTCTCCACTTAAATCTAGTGTTATCTGTCTCTACTCTTTTTCATTATTTTCTTTCATCTCTTGCTCATTTAACTCTATTATTTTCTATGTATTTCAAGTTATGTCTTTATCTTAATCAAATGCATGCCATAATCTATAATATTCAACAATTTTAATAGAGGATCTATGATCTGTTGATTATTTATCCCCTTCTAAATCTAACATATTGTTGTATATTACATCTACTTGTAGTCATTTTTTATACCCACTAAGAAAAAGGGAATCCCATGTGTGTCGACCTATCACCCAGCGGGTGCTGGGAACTAAATCGAGGCACATGTATGCATCAATTCTCTATTTTATGTGAGTTAAGTGGGAAACATCATCTATGATAGGATCTTAAAAAGAGTGAGTTTGAATGAGACATAAACTTATCATAGAACTCAGAACCATTTCTAGACAAATGCAGTCATCTCAAACCAAATGGTAATTAACAGATTATATAGAGGAACAAAAATAGAAAGGAAATGCATAAGGAGTTATATTCATTCCATAAACATTCACGAATCAGAATTATAAGCTATAAACATGGATCAGAAACATTAATAACCATATTCATCAAGTTTGGTAACCTCGTTATATTCATTAGATTCATTACAAACTACCATAGCTATGTAGACCGAAGGCATACATCATGATTGGATTTACACCCATCAATTCTTAAGATAAAATTGCAATCCTAACCAATTATTACATCCTTTTCCTATAGATCCCTACCCAAATTATGGATCTCTCATAGTATTCCTACATGGCTTCTCCTTCTTCTACTTCTCCTCTTTTTCCTCTGGTGGGTGTTTGTATTTATAGCCCTTCTCAACATCATCAAGCCTTCGTGGGAGTTGTAGATATATTTCCAAGTGTCCAAGGTGGTCCTTCATGGGAGAATTATTCTTTAGGTCCAAGCTCTCAACTCTTTGCAATGATGGCCTTCTAGAAACTTCCATTGCAGGGTAAATTCATTCTTAGGCCAACCTGTTGCTAGGCTAGCACCTTATCCATTCCACATGTGAAGTTAGGTCATGTTTTTCTTGTGTTCTTCCTAATGTGTCAAATATGGATAAGTCTTGAAACCTTTTTTTTATCTTACGCGTGTGCCACTTCCTCTGTTAAACCCTCATAGAACCCTATCCTATGCACTTTCTCCTTGTGACCCCTTTCTTAACTAGGCCTTGCACACCCACATGCCTTCTTGTTCTTGGCCAATATTTTAGGGGCCCAACATCACCCCACACTACACCTGTTCTCTACCCACAGGAACACCTTCGCAATTAATAAATAATTACTGCCTTTAAATGGTTTAGGGAAAGGGAATGAAAAAATTTGGGGATTAAATAAAGAATGGGGGAACTATGATCACTTCTATAAGATGAGAGGGAAATTATTTGTTAGGTCTACCTCTAGCTTATTCCAGGTACCAACCATTCTCCACGCCCACTGAAATTTTCATCGACTAGGGTGCTCAACTCTTCAAAGCTTAACCTATCTCTTTGGGTATTCATCATTTCCATGATCTCCTCTAATTTTTTTCCCAATTATTTGAGTGCATCCATCCTTTGAGTGATATGGGGATACAAATCCTTTAACCGGTTCTTGATTGAGACTCGCAAGGTCTCAATAGCCTTTGATTTCTTCTCAAATTTAGCTAAGATCTTGTCACATTCCGCTCTATTCCCATTTTTATTCTCCTGGAACTCATTGATTTCCACTTCATGGGAGGAGACCATAATTCTCACCACTCTATCTCTATCAGTGCAATTATCATAAACAACCTCAACAGCTTGGGTGGAAACTTTCACATCTACAAAGACTTTCTTGTACTTGGTAGCAATTTCCACAACCTTTATCTTGTCCCCCTTTTCCTTACGTGCTAATGCCTCCTCCACAAAATCTAAGGCTAGAGGTCACCTTTCCATTATGAGGACGCGAGCCAAGTCCTCTAGACACTTTAGGGTGGATCCATACTTTTGTATGGTTGGTGTTAGATTTGGATGTTTCAAGAAAATGGCATCTGTAATCATCTCTTCTTTCTTGTAAACATCGTGCACCCTTTCCTTCTCTTCTTTCAACTCACGCCTTAGCTATGTGCTCATTAGTTCTACACACTTTAAGTCCTTGGTACTTTTTTTGAGCTCTTCTTCCTTCTTCTCTAGCTTTGCCTCTAGGAATTTTACCTTTTCGTTCCTCCTAAATAACCTAGCTTCTAGTTCAACCTAGACCTTGCTCAGTGCATTACAGACTTTTTTGTCTAATATCCCCTGAGAACACACCAAGGGGTTATATCCTTTTGACTCAAGAACCTTCATTATTACCCCTTGGCTTACCTCAAATTCTAACTTATCGATGTGGACTCAATTTCCCAAGAAATCATTTTCCTTATCCGAGGGTATGCACCTTCTTCATTAAATGAATTCATATCCAAGAGTTTCTCTATTGGTACTATGCTTTGGAAACACACACACAACACCTTGTTTGGATCATCAATATAGTCCATTCTTGGTCTTTGGATCTTTATGTGCCTTCCTCCAATGTGCATTCCCTTAGGAATATATACCCTCAAACTGGGGCCTCCTCTTATGTTGTTGTGATATTTTCCCACACTTTCTTTCTTATATTCATTCATTACTAAATCCACGCTATGCTCTAACTCTTGTTATATTAAGGATTCAATCATTTTTGTCACTTTTTTTTCTTTTGCCTCATTTATTTTCTCCTACATGAAGCTTGGAGTATTATTTTTTATACTCACTTCTTCTCTTCCTCACTTATCTTGGGCACCTTCCTCCTCTTCGATAGCCCTCCTTCACATGAAGAGAAACTCATTTTCCTCTTCTCCGCCCTCTTCCTCTAAATCATGCACATCAAACACTTGTTGTTCCTTAGCTCCATCAGGCTCATCCTCTACTTCATCACCCCTCTCTCATTTGTAGGCCTCCAAGCTCTATGTGTCCTCTAAATCATCCTCCTCCTTTACCTTATGCTTCTTCTTTACTGGGGATTCCAATATAGGAGATTCAGCTCTTTCTTCTTCCTCCTCTGGTGACTTATCGTTTTTGATAGTATTTTCTTTTTCTGGTGCCTCCTCTTTGAGTGGGGACCTCTTCTTGCATATGTAAGTACTGTTAGTGCAAATCAGCAGCACCCTATGAATGTTCTATCAGATTTCTAGTTTGACATTTTAGCATCCAGTGTGATTGCACAACATTGAATCTTTTTTCCAAGTGTGGGACTCGTAAAAATGGGAAAATAATCTCTAAGTTAGAGGCTAGTTCCTCAACTCCTATGATCAGGTGTATAACTTGAAAATTGTAGAGGTCTAAACTCAAAATCCTACTATAAATTCCAAGGGTACAGAGATAGAGAATGCAAAAGAATTAAAACTAATGCTAATAAGGTGATGCACCAAAGGAGTGGTGAGAATTTTTTACTTCTGTAGATTGAAAAAGATTACAGAGATGAAACAAAACATCATGCAAAAATTGATAAAATGTAATGAAATATCATTGATGAATAAAATAACACAAGAAGAGGACTAAAACTCATTCACTAGAGCTTGCATTGTCATTTCCAATATCAAAATGCATGCATTACATCAACAGAAAGGTAGAAAATATGTTGCAGTCTTGAAATATGTCTGGTATTCCACAAAATCACTTTCTAGGGTGAAAGAGGGAGCCTGCAAAACATAAAAATGTCCAACCAACAAAAAATGAGCCAAATCTGGCTTATTTTAATGCCCATTTGAGCTCAGGAGAGAGAAACATGGAAAAATGTGGGAGGAACTTCAACCACCAACCAAATGGTATTAAAACAGCATGGGAACCCTAAAAAAATCCATTCCCTAACATTTTTAACCATGTTGGGAGAGAATGCGAGCCATTCTTCATTAAAAATGGTGGTTAAAATGTCATTTCTATTTGTTTCCATGTGTCAGAGGAGTTTTCCAATTCTATCCCTCAAAAATCCACCAAAACACAAAGTTTACCCTAGAATCATGTAGAGAATTTCACTAGCTTTCCATTGATGTAAATAACTCCCAAAACTGAGCTCTGGATCAAAATTTATGCCCATTTGAAAATTTAGGGCAAAACAAGGCCAAAATGGGTTGGCGGGCTGAAAATTTGAAATTTTCCCACTTTTTGCATTTGTGAAAATTTCTAGCAAAAATATCCATGCCCCGCTGCTCCTGGTGCATTGTGGCACAATTTGATTTGTTGTGGGACTTTCCTGCTTCTTTTTTCACCATTTCGGCCCTTGGAAAATTTTCCAAAAATTCTCCAACGGCTAGATGACCCGAGGACACATGGCATGACGTGATTCACCATGAGCTTTTTGCTCTATCATTTCCATCACTATTAACCATCTTTCCTAAGCTAGACATGTGGTAGAATCCCATTGGGCATGGTCCTATCTTATTCATTTTTCCCTGCGGGCTTGCCTTGTGTTTTTTACCGCCACGTAGACACGTGGCATGGTCTTATTGGCTTAGGTTTTGGGGGCGGGCTCTCCCTTTCAATATTTCCTTTGATTTTTCTTTAGGAAAAATTCCCAACTTTCTCCTACGGTTTTTTGGTCTTGGAAAATGTGGTGAGCTCCCATTGGAAGTGGGCCTTGGGGGCAAACATTTCTCCTTTGCGCTAACCTTTGGGAAAATTTCCCACTTCTCCTCGCCACTCTGATGCTCCGCTGTCCGTGGGACACATGGCCTGTCCTCATTGGCTAGGGTTTTGGGGGGTGGGCTTTCTTTTTTGAATTTTTCACACTTGGGAAAATGGAAAATTTCCTCTCGTACCTCCACTGGTTTGATGCCACGCAGTGACACGTGGCTTGATCTAATTTGATGGTGGGCCTATGGGATAAAATTTCCCCTTCACAGCCTCCTTCAAACACTTTGGAAAAAATTCTTGTATTTCTCCACTGGTTCGACACCCAACACCCCCTGGGACATGTGGCACGATCCTATTCACTGACGGGCCATCGGGCTGAAAAATTCCTTCTAAAACCTTGTCAAACACTTGGTAAAAAATTCCAAGTTTATCTTCACCTCCGCCCTTCTGAGGACACGTGGCATGATCTGATTGGCTCGGGATTTTCTTGGAGATTTTTCCATGGAACCAATACTTAGTAAAATTTCTAAATTGTCCTCTGCCCTCCACCACTTGATTACTAATGTGGCACTCTCTGATTGGCTGGTGGGCCTGTCAAGGGAAAATTTCCCACAAAAACTCTGCCGAGCCATAACTTCAAAAATACATGGAGTTAGGAGGAAAACTCTACCTTTCTGGAAAGTTGAGAAAAATCTATATCCAATGGTTCCATTTCCAAAAGATTTTGAGTGCCTAAAAAGAAAAAGAATATGACTGAGGCACAAGAGAGAAAAGAACAAAGGGAGTTAGCCATAAAATGAGCAAGGGGCTCATTTTGTATAACAATTTTGGCGACTCAGAGGGGTCATCTACCTGCTAGATGAAGTTATCAGTTTCCTGAAGAAATCCATTAGGCATGGGGTCATCAAATTCTCTTCTTGTTACCCCTACTAATTAGGACAATGCAAGGAGGGAGATGGAGGAAAGAATGCCATCTTATTGGAGGAAGGCCTACAAAATACATCTCCTAGAACAACAAGCTTGTACCAAAGCACTTAGGGAAAGTAAAGCTAATCTACAACACAAAAAATTTGCATAAGCACTTGGAGGAATGAAAACCTAAGCTAATATGTACAAGGTGGAGAATTTATTTTAGTAGCGATGCTTGATATGGATTCCATTAACTAGAATCTACAATTCTTCACCATCCAATGTAGATAATTATAAGGAATTGATGTCCTTACACTTTGTGACCATGTAGGGGCCACTCCAAATGACATCAAATTTTGAATGTCTCCCCAGTTTTTTCTCTGTTGTGCATCCCATTTGAACACTAGATCTCCAACTTGGAAAGACATATCCTTGGCCTTTCTATCAAAGGTCTTCTTGATCAAGGCTTGATCTTTCTCCATCACTTGGGATGCTTGATTTCTTATTTCTTGGAGCTCTATCAATTCTGCATACCTAAACTCCATGGGTCCAAACTCCAACAACTCCAACTGCTTCATGAGTTCTAATGTTGGAAACTCAAGTGACATGGGAAAAATTGCCTCTCTTCCATAAACACGCTTGAATGGAGACTTACCTGTAGATCTATTTGGAGTTATCCTATCAGCCTACAAGGTTGATTTCAATTTGGTATGCCAAGACCTTTGATTTTCATCAAGAGTTCTCTTGATGATTCTTAACAAGTTCTTGTTTGTAGATTCAGCTTGGCCATTACCCTGAGGAAAATAATTTGATGAAGTGCTTAGGTAGATCACATTCTTGACAGCCCATTCAGTTACCTTGGACCCAATGAATGCCAATGAATTATCTAATATTATTGTAGTAGGTATTCCAAATCTGGTTGCTATCCCTTCATAGAAGTCTAGGATGCTATATTCATTTGCTTCCTTTGAGTGCTACTGCTTCAGTACACTTGGTGAAGTAATCTGTTGCTGTTAGAATCCACTTGTGTCCTTGGCTTGAATTTAGGTTAATGACTCCATTGAAGTCCAAACCCCATTGCATGAATGGATAGTCAACTGAAATTGGATGCAATGGAAGGGCAGCTAGTCTCTCCTTACCTGTGAAGAATGCACAATTCGTGCACCTCTTGATCCATGCATAACAATAACTAAAAATCTTGGGCCAATAATAGCCAGCCCTCATGATCTTGAGAGCTATCACTCTTGGTGCAAAATGACCACCAACTAATCCACCATGGAACTCTTCCAACACTCTGTGAATCTAATTTGTACTAATGCATCTCATCAGCACTCCATTGACATCCCTTTTGAATAAAACACCATCAACAAGGGCATATGGGACAGCCTCCAATCTGAAGTGTCTCCTTTTAGTTTTGTTCATCTATGGAGGGCATAGGCCTATGTGTAGGAAGTGTATTATACCTTGGGTCCAGCAAGGAGTGAGGACATTATCATTTTCTCCTTGAGTGCTTCCTTCCTCATGGCTATCTTGCAACGCCAAAACAACCTCTTTCTCATGGCATGCTTCCTTTTGTTTGTTCAAGACCAGCTGCTCACACAATCCTTTTCCTCTGACCAACTTGATGACTTTTATCTCAATGTCATACTCCATGACATGATTAATCCAAACTGCTCTCTTTTCATTCAGGTCTTTGTTGAGGACGAAGTCTTTAACTCCCACATGAGAAGCCAGAAATTGAACCTTGTTGTTTGAAACTAGATGCTTAAATTTCTTCAAGCTTCTAATCACTACTAGAACATGCTTCTCAATGAAATAATATCTCACCTCATAGTCCTCCAGGATTTGGTTGGAGAAATTAATTGGCTACTCATCATTGTCTTTGTTCTACTGTACCAAAATTGTAGAAATAGTATCATCACCTCCAAATGCATAGAGGATGAAATCCTTGGAGAAATCTGGGTTAATGAGAGTTGGGGCTTGTGAGATGGCCTCTTTGATTGCTTCAAAACTTGTCTTGCCTTCTATTGTCCATTTGAAATCTATGATTTTCCTTAACATCTTGGTCATAGGCTTGAATAGGGCTGCAAAATTTGGGACAAACCTCCAATCAAAATTTATTCTTCCCAAGAAACTCTGAAGGGATTTCTTATGACTTGGCAATGGTAGTGCTCTTATGGCTTCAACTCTTTCTAGATTAATTATGAATCCTTGTTTAGAGACAATTTGGCCAAGGAGATTTCCTTTATGAACTAGAAAAAACACACTTCTTAGGATTCAAGGATACACCAAACCACCTGCACCTTTGGAATACTTGTCTTTAAATGAAAGAGATGGTCTACTACTTTTTTTGAAAAAATAGTGATATCATCAAGATATATCAGCACCATGTTGTTAATCAAATCATTGAATGCCATGTCCATTACCCTTTAGAATGTAGCCCCAGTGTTGGGTAACCCTAATGGCATCTTTCTATATGCATAGGTCCCCCATCTGGTTGTGAAGGATGTCTTGAACTGATCCTCCTCCTTCACCATAATCTGATTGTACCTTGAATAGCCATCAAGCAATGAAAACCTCTCAGAGCCAGCAACAACTTGCAAGATCTTCTCCATGGAAGGAAGTGGGTAATTATCTTTGAGAGATGCTCTATTCGAATCTCTGAAGTCAACACATAATCTGATTTCTCTTCTCTTCTTTCTAACTGGAACCAAGTTGGCCACTCAACTAGAATGCTTGATAGGGAATATGATACTTGACTCTATGAACTTATTCAATTATTTTCTCATGAGAGGCTCCATGTGTGGATTGACTGGCCTTTGTTTTTTTCTTGATGGGTTTAGCACTTGGGTCTAATTCAATAGTGTGTTGAGCTAACTTTTGATTGAAAAATTTCAAATATTCATAGCTCTAAGCAAACACATCAGGGGATTATTGACAAAGCTGTATGAACTCATACCTTTCTTGCTTAGTTATCATTTTACCAATTTGGAGTGACTTGCCTTCTTCCACCAAGATGGGCACTGAATCTTCTCCCTTGACCTAGATGTTTGCTTTCTCCTTCCTAAACTGATCATTAGGATTAAAAAATGGACTCCAAAGTGAAAAGTCCCTTTGGTAGTTTGTTGGTTCTCAGCTGTACTAGTTGATCACCATATTGTTGTTCTAACTTTTCTTGATTTGTATTTGAGAACTACAGCCTCTTCTTGTAAGAAATGGATGATTTGTTGATCATTTTCAAATGCTTTCCAACTTACATTGTTTTCTGGCACAGAAGGCCTTACAATCACATGAATGCTTGGTTGTACTTTATCTTTCTTGATGCTTTTCAACAACATCAAAGGCTACTGCAACTACTGTAAGCCTGTCAGCAGCTTGCTTCTCTTTCCTAGGGATGGACTTGATGCTAAAGCCCTCAAAATATTCAATGAGGTCCCACACCCTATTTTTGTAGCACTTGAGTAGATCATTCTTGGAAGCATGATGCCCCTTAACTTTGTTAACAATCAAATCACTGTCACCAAAAACTTACAAGTTCTTTATTCCTCTCTTGATTGACCAATGCAATCCTTGTATCAAGGCTTCATATTCAGTAGTGTTATTAGAACATGCAAAATGAAATCTAAAAGCTGAATAATACTTAAATCCTTGAGGTGAAACAAGCATAGCTCCCCCTCCTGCACCTTGTCTAATTTGTGATCCATCAAAGAAATACTACCATACTCATTGTCATCCTTGTGGTTTGGCTTGGTGATGCTAGGAATAGGCTGATTTTCTTCATGCATGCAATAGACTCCTAGCTCAGATTCTTCTATTTCTTGATAAGGATCAAAAGCATGCACCTTGTTTTCCCATTCATCGAGAGTCAAATCTAGGATGCTTCCAACTTTGGTGTTAGCTTTATCAGTGCTTGGATATTCCTCTTGATCAAACATTAAACAATTGGTATTTATTTGGCTTGGAGTGTGAGGCTCAATGTGAAAGTTTGTAATAGGCTCAGATCTGATTATGACTTTAGTTTCATATCTTGTTCTGAACAACATGTGTGACCAATCAGTAGATAAGTAACCTCCAATCTTAGCTGTGAAATCCCTTGACAGACATAGGGAAAAGAGTGGTGGAAGATCTATCACCGAGACATCTTGCAAAACAACAATGTTGGGGCATGCATGCAAGTGAAACACAAGTTTTTAATCACTTCCTACTGTTGTTACTGCTATCCCATCCAATTGCACTACCCCTTTGGATATAATTCATATTGAAGCCCCAACTGATCATCTATTTGCTTGGACATTACTGAACTACTTGCTTCAAAATCAATCATGTAGTTGTGTACTAATTGGTTTCCAATGATCAATGAAACATAGAATGGAGGGGGATTCAACATTTTACCTTGTTGTACTCCATGATTCCCCTTAGGATGGGAAACATTTGTGAGTACCTTATCTTTCATTTGAACCTATTGATTTGAATTTGACTAGTCCTTCATGGTATCTTGTAGCAAATTTCTTTGGCCTGGGATGGATAGTGATTCCCAAATTGATATGTTTACATTTTTCTTCTTCATCTGATCAATGATATTGAATGGGGATGAAAAATCCCTTTGCTTTCCTCTATCCTGCACATTCATTCCTTGCACATGGGCAGCAACAACTAGCATTTGGGTTGGCTTAGGAGATGGTTTGGGTGGCCCTTGCATGTTTGGAACTGCATTTTGTTTGCCAACAGTTTGTGGAGTGGTAGAAGGTTGCGGATTACTTGGAGCCAATGGCTGTCCTTCACCCAAATTTCTCCTTTTTGACCTTATGTTGGCTGCAAAACTTTGAGAGATTGTTTGATTCATACCACAAAAATCTTCTTCCTACTAGTTTACAAGTGTGGTATCATTTGGAGCTGATTGTTGCTAGGATGTTTCTTGTTTTTGACTATTTCCTTGACTCCCTTCACCCTCCACACCAGTTGTTGTTACCATCAAGGCTTGATTTAGAGAACCATTGAAGCACATAGACTGGTTGTGAGGTTCATTGCATGGGAAACACCAATCACACTCTTGAGCTATGTTATTTTTCACTGGCACTAGTGTTTTAGAGGTAGATGTAGCATTGGGATTATAGGGATGAAATGGTCTATTGGTAGGAGGCCTTGCTTGATTTTGATTTGCAGCTAGAATGGGTGGTATTTGAGGCTAATATGGCTTCCTGTTAGGCTGAGCTTGAGGCTAGTAAGAAGGTCTAAAACTTTGGTCTTGCTGCCTCTTGAGTGTAACCAGTTCATTACCTAAACTTTGCAATTTCTTCATGACTTCTAGAATTCATTTGAGGCACTATAAGATGAAGTAGAAGCTTCACTTGAATTCAGATTTCTAGGAGTAGGAATAGGAGCTATATTAGGCACTTGACTAGTACTTGGGCTCTCTAGACTTGGATACAATGGAATTGATGCCTAGGAGCTAGCTTACCAGCTTGGATCAGATAATTTTCAGCTCTAATGGCAATGGTATAAGCAACAGGGATAGTTGTGCCTCTCATGGATTGAATTAACATAGAAATATCAGAATTAAAGCTTTAAGGTAATATAGGAAGGCACATTCTACTGTTGGCCTTACTTCCATCAAAATTCTCTCCCAAGTCCTTTGAAATTTGAAGTTGAAGTCAGTCAGCTGCTCATTGAGAGCTCTCTTGATAGTTGTCAATTGTTCTAGAAGGACAAGTTATCTCCCTTCTCTCCAAACTGCTCATGGAGGGCTATACATAACTAGTTCCAATTTTTGTTAGATCCTGAAGCAAGGCTCCTAAACCATTGTAAAGCTTTCCCTTTGAATGAATATGCCAGTAGTTTGATAGCAACTTGCATCTCATCAATCTCATGGATTGCACAAATATTAGCAATATCATTGACATGATCACCAGGAGTGGTCTGATTCTCTCTAGTAAAGTATGGAATGTTCTTCAGTGCTACAACTAGGATTAGATTTTGTGCATTGAGAAGTAGGTTACTGCCAGTAAAATTGACATATGGGGTTGTGTTGTGCCATTATAATTGGCCTTAGAACCCTTGTTTATTAGATGAAAGGTCTACCAGGTGGAGGAGTTAATAGAATTCTATTTGGTGGAGATGGAGACCTTTGGATTCTTCTTCCTCTTGGAGATAATTGTAGATACTCAAACAATACTTCTTCTTCTCCAAGTCTTGACCTTGTGGTGATTCTTCTCATGAGTTTTTAGGTCTGTACTGCTAAAACCAGTTGATTCTTTCTTCCTTGGAGTCACCAGATGTGCAATTCAGGGCTCTTTTAAGAAAGAAACTTGTAAAAAATGGACATCAATTTTTGTGCAATGAAGATGAAGACCTCATAAGTCCCGGGGCGTGCTAGAACTATTAGTGCAAATCAATAGCATCCTCTAGATGTTCTATCAGATTTCTAGTTTGACATTTTAGCATCCAGTGTGATTGCACAACATTGAATCTTTTCCCCAAGTGTGGGACTTGTAAAAATGGGTAAAGAATCTCTAGGTTAGAGGCTGGTTCCTCAAATCCTCTGATTAGGTGTATAACTTGAAAATTATAGAGGTTTAAACTCAAAATCCTACTATAAATTCCAAGGGAATAGAGATAAAGAATGCAAAAGAATTAAAACTAATGCTAATAAGGTGATTCACCAAAGGAGTGGTGAGCATTTTTTTACTTCTGTTAGATTGACATAAATTACAAAGATGTAGCAAAACATCATGCACAAACTGATAAAATGTAATGAAATATCATTGATGAATAAAATAACACAAGAAGAGGATTGAAACTCATTCACAGAGTTTGCATTGTCATTTCCAATATAAAAATGCATGCATTACATCAACAAAAAGGTAGAAAATATGTTGTAGTCTTGAAAGAGGTCTGGTATTCCACAAACTCACTCGCTTTCTAGGGTGAAAGAGGAGCTTGCAAAACATAAAAATGTCCAACCAACAAAAATGAGCCAAATCTAGCTTTTTTTAATGCCCATTCAAGCTCAGGAGAAAGAAACATGGGAAAACATGGGAGGAACTTCACCCACCAACCCAAATGGTATTAAAACAACATGGGCACCCTCAAAAATGCATTCCCTGACATGTTTAAACCCATGCTAGGAGAGAATGTGCGCCATTCTTCATTAAAAATGGTGGTTGAAATGGTCATTTCTTTTCGTTTCCACGTGCCATAGGATTTTTCCAATTTTATCAGTCTAAACTCCACCAAAAAAAATTGACCCTGAAATTTTGTAGAGAATTTCACCAGCTTTCCATTGATATAAAGAAATCCCAAAACCGAGGTCTGGATCTAAAGTTATGTCCATTTGAAAATTTAGGGAAA
Source organism: Taxus chinensis (assembly GCA_019776745.2). NCBI lineage: Eukaryota > Viridiplantae > Streptophyta > Pinopsida > Cupressales > Taxaceae > Taxus > Taxus chinensis. The sequence goes on along the minus strand of CM034150.1, from coordinate 819,601,986 downwards.
AATAGGGCCAAAATGGGTTGTTGAAATTTTCCCACTTTTTGCATTTGGGAAAATTTTCCCAAAAATCTCAGTGCCCCACCGCTCCTAGTGCCACGTGGCATGATTTGAATTGTTACAAAATTTTCTTGCTTCTTTTTTCACCGTTTCGGCCCTTGGACAATTTTCTGAAAATTCTCTGATGGCTAGATGACTTGAGGACATGTGGCATGATGTGATTCGCTATGGGATTTTTGCTATTTCATTTCCATCACTGTTGACCATCTTTCCTGAGCTAGATACATGGTAAAATCCCAATTAGGCACCGGCCTGTCTTCTTCATTTTTCCCTGCGGGCTTGCCTTGTGTTTTTTACTGCCACGTGGACACGTGGCATGGTCCTATTGGCTCGGGTTTTAGGGGGTGGGCTCTCCCTTTTAATATTTCCTTTAATTTTGATTTGGGAAAAATTCCCAACTTTCCCCTGCACTCCACTAGTCTTGGGACACGTGGTGAGATCCCATTGGACATGGGCCTTGGGGGTAAACATTTCTCCTTTGTGCTAACCTTTGGGAAATTTTCCTACTTCTCCCCACCACTCTAATGCTCTGCTGCCCCCCGGGACACGTGGCCTGTCCTCATTGGCTCAGGTTTTGGGGGGCGGGCTTTCCTTTTTTATTTTTTCACACTTGGACAAAAAGGAAAATTTCCTCTTGTACCTCCACCAGTTTGATGCCATTGTGACCACGTGGCTTTGATCTGATTTGATGGCAGGCCTACGGGCCAAAATTTCCCCTTCGCGCCTCCTTCAAACACTTTGGCAAAAATTCTTGTCTTTCTCCACTGGTTCAATGCCCAATGCCCCTTGGGACACATGGCACAATCCTATTCACTGGCAGGCCATTGGGCCAAAAAAACTTCTTCTGAAACTTTTCCAAACACATTGGTAAAAATTCCAAGTTTATCTCTACCTCTTCTCTTCCGAGGACACGTCGCCTGATATGATTGGCTTGGGATTTTCTTAGAGATTTTTCCATTGCACCAATACTTAGTAAAATTTTCTAAATTTTCCTTCACCCTCCTCCACTTGATTGCTGATGTAGCGCTCTCTGATTGGCTGGCGGGCCTGTCAAGGGAAAATTTCCCACAAAAACTCCGTTGAGCCATAACTTCAAAAATACATGGAGTTAGGAGGAAAACTTTACCTTTTTGGAAAGCTGAGAAAAATCTCTATCCAATGGTGCCATTTCAAGAAGGTTTTGAGTGCTTAAAAAGAAAAAAAATATGACTGAGGCACAAGAGAGGAAAGAACGAAAGGAGTTAGCCCAAAATGAGTAAGGGGATCATTTTGGGATAACAAGTACTAGTTCTGGCACTTTTCCTTGGGGCGGCTCACTTGTGGTTAACTTTAGACACTTAGGTACCTTCTTCCCTTCCACCTATTCTTATCATTTCTTTCCCAGTGTGGGATTATTTTTCCCCATGGGGTCTTCAGGGATGGAGACATCACATTCCAGGTATGTGCCCTTCTCAAACTTTTACATTATGCACAAATACACCCTTGTCACCGTCTCTCCTACTATTGGAAAATTCAAGGGCTTTGTCATTTGAAATTCATGGGAGACATACCTCTCCACTTATATGCACTTCTTGGGGTTAAAAATATTTCTATGTAGCTTCCTATGGTATTGATATACCTCATTAAAGATCGAACATTAGTCTTTTGGCCTCTTTAAACCTATTTACCCCTACTTTGAAATATTGAGTAGTGAAGGAGAAGGGGAGCTTGCACCAGGGCCCCATGTTTTCATCTTTCAATTTAAATATACCAATGTAGAAATGTTGGTACACCACAAATTTGGATTCTCTATTAACAAGCACTGACATCTGCTCTAGGATCCTCCACTCCACCGTGAACGCATCCCTTAAGTGCTTATACCATTTTTCCAAGCATGCTTTGTGAGAATTCATCATGCTATCACAAGTGTACTTTATGAATATTTTCATGGGCAAGGGGTCTTCCTTTGATTATTCCCAAACAAACTTATCTACTGCATCTGGCACTCCAATCTCTAAAAACACAATTGTCAGAAGGACATTACCAGAGAGTATCTTGTCTCCTTCCTGCGCAACTAACTGATAATTTCATATGTGATGAAGGAAGACAAATTATAGATGGTGCCTTCTGATATTTTCCTGCACACATTTAACTAGGCCTTATTTACCTATGTCAACCTTTCTTGGTCATTTATCTTTGTCACCAAGTGCATGCCCATTCTTATAACAGGGTCTTAGATAGTCATGATATCAAAGTATCCTGACCCCTTCTTATAATCATGTGTCAATGGTTGCTTTGATGGCTTCCTTGTCACTCAAGTCATCATCTATACTTTCTCCTTCACAGATGAGGCCTATGAATTTTGAAATTAGCTAAGGAGTTATGTGCATCTTGTGTCATGGGAAGTAAAATTGGTCCTCGTGCACACGTGACATTAACCATTGATAGAGGTGCTCAGGTTTTCCAAAATAAGGAAACTCATAAAGTTGCAATAATCTTCGCCTTCTCCAATTTTACTTTTACCTCGTCGCTATAGATAGGTAAACCCTTTTTGTGTCCTCTTATTTTTCAGGCACACCAACTCCAGCACTAATTCCTTTTCTATCATGTTCGTGTGATGGTTGTAATCACTCACCATCATGTTTCGTAAGTGGTAATCCCATTATTTCCTTGAGTAAAAAACCCATCATGGGTATTGCATCTCTACCTACCATTCTTCATTCATGCATACAGGGGTTTCTGGTTGTTTTCCCTTTCCCTTGCCCTTTCCCTTCAGCGTCTTAGGTGATATAGTTGGTTTCTTAGGTGCCATGGTTTAGGTTATCTTAGCACTTTAACTTCTATTACTTGCTCTGATTTTATACCCTCTCCAAGCTCAAACCACAAACTTGTGAAGAAACCCTTTTCATCTCGTACCCTAGCTACTAAAACCTAACTAGAATAACCTTTGTTCAAAAGATGAAACTTCTCCACAAAATATCTTCTAAGTGCATGAACTTCTTTCCTTTTGGTTTGCAAATCAAAATCTAGTCAGTCACCACCTTCATTCCTCAAAATTTTCTCTCCACACAGATCAACTCTGGAAACCCTAGTTCGCAAGAACTCTCTTTTTTTGTATTCACAATGTCCATAATGAAGAACCCAACCTTCTATTTAGAGCTTTCAAACTTTTTAGAATTCTTCATCTACCTACGTACTTCAACACTTATTGTAGAGTCTTCCACTAAGATGTACTCTAGTACCCCAAATCACATGCCCTACCTTTGTGCAGACAATCCTATAACCTTCGGGCGAGACAAAAATCTATCTGAGAAAAGACTCTTATGCACGCATTACTAGCACCGAAGGTAATTCTTCCTCCCTTGTATGTGGAACCAAGATGTAGTCTTATCCTAACACCAACCATCCTCATTCACCCTTTTTTTCTCAGGGCCATCTATGTGCTTCCTTTCATAGGGCCATTTAATCCAGGATTTCTGACGTAACCCTTCCTAGTACTTTGCACCTTGCACCTTCTTTCACATTATTCCACCCCACACTAAAATGATGTGTGGTTCTCTGCGAATTCAAAACATTAAAAAATTAACGAGGTTATTAACACCCAAGGCACAACACAAAATAACAACAAGAAAGGGAAACACAAGAAAGTCCTAACCTATCTAGCAATACTACCTTATTAAAAACACCAAGAATACTTATTTATAGTAGGGATTCAACCTATTCACATTGAAGTGTCTTGGAAATCATGTCCCATCCAACACTCATAACTTCCACGTGCCTAAATCAAGGATGTACGAGATGATGTAGGGACCAAATTAATGGAATTTTAACTTCCAACACTCGTAACTTCCAAGTGCCTAAATCAAGGATGTACGAGATGATGTAGGGACCTAATCAATGGAATTTTAACTCCTAGGATGGTGCAGAAATTTAGAATCATATAGTAGCACCATCTACCTAACCTCAAACTTTTTGTTCTTAATGTGATGATCATGCCATGTCTTTTGTTCTGATTTTTTTAGTCTTCTGACTCAACTTGGCAAGTGATTGTCTTTCTCCCAATTGCATTAACTTGTCTATTATTTCTTCCAATTCTTGTTCATCGGCTAATCCTCCTGTGCACGCTTGTTGCAGCCTATAATTTTCCAGATAACACCCTAGATGTGCTGGGACATCACTCAGCCTAGGCTGAGCACTCACCCAAAGCTCATAAAGGTACTAGGTCCCTATTTAGGGTTGTTGTAGCAAGATGTTAATGTGATGAAGGAAGAAACATATAGATCCATAACTAATCCATCATTCTATAATGCATGCCATATTCATATCTAGAAAAGAACAAGATTAAATAATAATCATGATTGAATCAAGAACATGCACTACTTAATTACACATAGGAATGACACTTAGATTCAGCCAATATCTTCCATCAATTAATAAACATAGAATCTCCTTACAATAATGTCAATCTATACCGATGTGCGCATGGATCTGATACAGTAATCTAGTCATATGCACTTATCTCTTTATGCTTACCTCTTACACTCTACATATCCCCTATATCTCTACTACTATGTGATTCACATCATATATATAGGATAGGTACTTTCCCTTCACCACTTATCTATTCAAAAAATAGTTCACATGCTACTAATAGCCACACACCGTTTACAATCATAACCATTCATGCAAGTGTACTATCTATAGACCTCTTATAGTTAACTGAAGTGAAAATGATTCGATCTAATCCTCTAAATATAGAAAATGTGTGGAGAGAACGTCTCTACCTCCTTTATGTGCTCTGCACACGAAATTCTAAAAATAGGTCTTTATGCTCAAAAATGGTTAAGTCCCGAAAGATGAACTTTCCCTTCATGCAAGGGTTATTCCTATCCCTCTGTGCCATTAATCATGGCCTTCTCTCCCACATGTAATTATTGTGTGATCTCTAAAAAGTATTCTATGATCAACATTACCCCACACTAATGTCATTTTCATCTCAACAATGGTTATCTCCAAAACTTAAGTAAAGAATGTTGAATTGAAATAATAAGAAGGAATATATATGAATAAAGAATGTTTTATGAGGTAGCCTCCTCTATATCAGTTTGAAGGATCAACTCTAGATACTACCTCCTTTATTTTTGCCTCCAAGGCTTGCTACTTCATGAATGTTTTTCTACATGCTCTGGTATGTCCATAATAATAGACTCCAGTTCATCTTGGGTAACTTCACCTTTTTCATTCTGCAATACCAACATAATGTTAGACATTGTAGTATATTTTTCTTCTAGCGCATCCATCTTTTTTGTGATGAGTTTCCCAAGATCATCTAATCTTTCCTTGTGTGGCTCTTATGTTGCTGCTAGGGCCTCACACTTTTTCTTTATGAGTGTTAACCATTTTTCACGGCCCAAGGTATCATCATTCATAGCCTTCTGGACTGCTTTATCTTCTTCCAGATTCTTTACCATGATCAGTGATTCTAGAGTTGTGCATTTATTTAAGGCATGATCCACCTTTTTAATTTTTTTGTGGAGTGCTTATAGTATACCTTCATATGATGCAATATTTTGACTACTGTAGCCTTATTCCTTTTGTTGGTTGGATATTTTGTCAAGCCAAAATATGAGGTTTAACCATAGTACATGGGATTAAATCCCTCCTCAAAGACAAGTGAGGTTTCCTATTTATTACTAATCTAAAACAAAACACAAATAATATGTACAACATTCACACTAATCTAACCATTGGGGTTGGGATAGAATCCCAAAATCCATATCCACACTAGGTGAAGATGTTGTTGTTTTTATAAATGGAAAGGATTAGAAGGGAAATTATTAATATGGAAGAAACACAATGGAAAGGAAATGGGAGGAATGTATTTTCTTTTGAGTAAACACAGAGCATGAAATAATCGTACGAGCTTTAGATAACAAATGTAATGTTTGAAATGATTAGAACAATCAAGATGCTAAATAAATAATAACTTAAGAAAGATACATCTCACAACACAAAGTTTGCAAAATAGGATCAGTTCCTATTCCTCAAATGATTAAAAGAAAACACAAGGTCTTTCTTCTTCACAATAGTTCTCAATATTCCAAAAATGTCAACCCTTGGGAATGTATAAGCATCCCTTATTTATAATAAAAGGAGTTGAGATAAAATAGGATAAATCCTAGAAAATAGTATTTTTAATGAGAGTCCTATTTTGCTTGACTCTCATGCAGGAGACCAAGTCAGAATTTGCTTCCTACATGACGAAATGAAAAATAAAGAAGACATGTCGATTTCAGGATTGAAATGACATGAAACATTATGCCTATTCCAGTTCATCATCTTTTTCTTCCTCCAACAAAGCTTGCTTGTCCTGAAATTCTTGGAACTTTTGGAATATTCCTTACATCTCATCTTCATTAGGTATGGTGGAATGATCACTCAGGACTTCACACGTTTCTTGAGTATTGCTCACATTACCAGGAAGTTTCTTCAATCTATTGTTGAGTTTCCTTAGTGTTTCCAAATAATTTTTAACCTTGATGAACCTATCAATGATTTCCAGGCTAAAGCCATGAATTGGTTCGTGTTGAATTGATTCTTGGATCTACTTGTAAATATCACCAATGGGAATAATACTCGAGATTTCATTCAACAGTTTAGCATGGATCTTGATTAGCTCTTCTTCTATGTCATTTGTGCCATCAACAAATTTATCTCTTGATTCCCTAAATTTACTTCAAGCTTCATTGAGAATATTTATTTTGAATCTAATGGCTTTGGTTAGTTGAAAATGCTTATCCCCATGTGGAATGATGCCTTCTTCGACCAAGATGGAGGATGGAAATTGTTTCAACGTATTGAGAGCTTCAAAAGTTAACTCTATGTTCCTAAATACTGCTGAAAATTCATCATCCATTTTCTCTCCATCCTTCTTTATATGCTTAAAGGATTTGTATACTTCCATGGTGTCATCAATGACCTCTTTTCCTTGTAGGAGCAACCTCTAGATCCATTCATCAATTGTTCTCCTCTTCTCATTAATCTTCTCAATCATGGGTACCGATGAGAAATCAAACCAGATAGGAGTAGAGGATGATGGTGTTGACTCAGGAAGATTTGAGAGCTTGAGTAGTACTTCTGTCAGCTGCTCTACTTTCTCTTTTAGCTTGTCTTTGTTTGCCTTTGTTTCCTTCATCTTCTAGCCCAACACATTCATGGCATCTTTTACATCTTGTTGTGCTCCCTCCGTTGTTACTTTTCCTAGATCAACCCTCATGATCTGATAATCTATGACCATTATATCATCCTTTGTTTTGTCAGCTACGGGAGTGGAAATTTCAAAAAACTTATGCCTTGAGGCATCCACTGAAATCCTTGAAACTATTTTTGGTTTCTTGGAAGACTTGGTAGGAGTGACCTTGAGGGAATTGAAATCAAAGGCTAGTAGGGGAAATACTACCTTCCCCTTTCTTAGGGTCTAATATATTAACCATTGAGTCGTACTAGAAGAAGTTGTTCCCATTGTAGGTGTTACGGTCACATATTAAGGTGGAGGAAGGTTTGCTTGTGGAGTAGTGTCCATGGAGGTGAATCAAGAACCTCAATTGTTTGTGGGAGAGTGGCCACTGATGTGTTCCCTTGATCTTCTCCCTTTCTAATAAACTTAACCTTTATTGGCCTCTTGGAAAGGTTCTTATCCTTTTCCTTTTTTCCCTTAGAGGGTCCCTCTTCCAAAGTAGCTATCTTTGAAAAACTCCCTTATTTATAACTCATTCCCAAAGAAATGAGCCACACCTTAGTATGGGAAATAGTTTGAGTAGATCTTCCCATAATAGAAGCTTTCTTAGCAATGGACCAATCAATGGCTGGGAATACATATTGGTCTTCATTCGGCCCATCATATGAGGCATCAAGGACACTCTCATTATCCGTAGTGCCTTCTAGGATGTCAGATAGATCTAGCATCTTAATCTCTTCTAATGTCAACCTGCTATTGTCCTTTCTTTAGATGGCAACTTCATCCCGAAGATCAACCCAAATTTCTTCTATGTTGGGCACATGTAGATATAAGGTCCCATACGACTTAACAACTCCTTGGAAATCAAACCCATCTCTATGCTTCATGTGCTTCTTCAACTTTTCCTAAAGCTCATGCACCAAATTCTTGGCTTTAACCACTATTGAGCATGTGTACCTTCCAATGGAAATAGGGAAGGAAATGGTAGCCTTGAGCCTACTTTGTTGGAAATTGTGAAAATCCAACAATTGTCTAACAACCTCCATCAAGATCAACTTATCACATGGGAACCTAGGTAAATGGAAAGGATCACTTGGGTACATGACCAACCCTAAGGTATGTGAACTTCTTGAATTACAAGAAGATACAACCCCATTTCGATAGTTCAAACCATGCCTCATCAGAGACTCTTCTTTTCCTTAAATCAGGGTTCAACATGTAGATGTTTTCATAAAAGAAGGCATCATTCAATCTTCTGAATTGATCCTCCTTCCCCTTCATTCTTATCTGAGGGAAGTACTGATATATATGTTCTGTTGACCTACTTCCCTTTACATCTAAACCTAGCTAATTTTTCATTCCAGCTACTGCATAGGTAACCTATAATGACATATAAAACTTGCCAATAGTCAAGATTTTCTTCATCTGGGAATCAATCTCATCACTTATAAGAATGCTCCAATCAATCCCTTTTTCATTCTTCTTTATAATGACCATGAATTGATACATCCACCCTTAGAAGTATCTTGAGTTGAGCAGTCCAAATACTCGACTCAGTAGGGTGATAATATCACTGATTTAAAGGAGGAAATCACTCCTAGGGAAAAACTTGGGAAAACCTAGAGTCGACTGGCTTGGCCTTGATCAAGAACTTTTTATTCACATGCCTGATGTAATCTTCTTGATCTTTGTCCTAGGATTTCTGTGTTGACTTAAGATCTACATTAGCATATTCCTCAAAGTTGGGAAATATTAAGAGGTCATCAAAGTAACCCCTATCCAACTTCACTATGATTTATCCTGCTTGATTTTTCACTGACCGAGAATCTGAGTCATAATTAGAAGCACAGGCTAGAATGAACTTGGGGGCATTGAGCAGACATTGGGATTCTTGCTGTAAGAGGGATGCCACTGCTAGTTATTGAATTCATCTAGGGAGTCTAAGAATAATTCTTGGTTCTATTCCAAAATTCCTCCATATCTATGTTACCAAGCTCCATGTCTTAGATGTTGTAATTGCAATCTATGTAAGAAGGGGAATCCATCTTCCAGTACTTATACTTCATCTTTCCTGACCTGTTTGACTTATCCTTAGATGATCTAGGATCCGACATGAGAATTCCTAAAGAAAGAATGCTTAGATAACTTCTAGTTGAACAATCAGGCTTGGAAGCTTCCTAAGCAACCGTACAGACCTGCCACACTAACCGGACTTTGTGACCTATCAAGAACTTTGTGAAAACTGACAAACTGTAGTGTATATCAGAAACTAGGTCATGTCAGACACTTTCTAAAACTTAACACAAAGGTGGAAATCAGGTGGTGTCAAACACTTTGCGGAACCCGACACAGGAAAAATAAGGAAAAATAAGAAACCATCCAAAGGATGAATTTTAAAGAAGAGGTTTCATGGAAATACATTGGAAAATGGAGAAAACAATCATAAACCCTAAACCCAGAGGGGAAGAATAAGGAAAGAGGAAAAACATTGAATGAATACTTCAAAAACAACCCCAAAGGCCACAAAAATGATAAGAAGAGAAAAAACACCTTCAATAAATTTGAGAAATGGTCAAAGATGGATCATGAAATCAATCAAGAGGTTCAGTCAGGTTTGGAGGTCGAAGGAGCATGTACAAAAAATCCACGCATCGAAAATATGCCTGGTAAAAATGACGTGTAAAATCGACCTATTTATAAATCCTTAGCATTTATTACACCTCCTCTGGCACATGTGCCAACTAATCGAAAACTTGACATTAATGCCATGTCATCATGCTTAGCACATCTGAAAACCTGATAAAAAGGTTTTCTTATCAAATCAGGTTTTGGGAACCAACTAATATGAAGCATGAAAAAGACATTTTTAGATGTTATCAAGTTCTGAAAACCTGATACAAAGGAAAGGTTTGGGTTTCAGGTATCGGGAAACAAGTAACATGGAGCATGCTTTTTGAAAGGTGTGTTCTGATGCTCCTGAGTTTTGAAAAGTTGATACACTAGGATGTAATTTATTTTTGAGTTTTGGAAGACAATAGACATGAATAATGTAAAAGACATGTTTCCATGCAATGGAAACCTGAAAACCCAAAAATCTCCTTCAAAGGGAATTTTTAGGAGATTTTGTCAAAAAAATTCTCTAGTTATCTCAATTTTAGCTAAAATAACTTAAAACAAGATAATAGCTAGCTCCAGTTGGGGACTTTATTTGAAAAATCAAATGAATAGAACTCAAATATCAAAAGCTTTATCCATTTGCACTATGGAATCTGAAGAATAAAAACTAAAAACAAACAGAGAAAGAAAGAAAAGAAATCAGACACACAATAGAAAATAAATTATGATATAGTGAAAGAGAGCATCTTGCATTACTGGTGAAACATCTTCAAATGTTGGCCACTGAAAGGTAGAGGGAGAAACTCTCCATCAAGGTATGATAGATAGAATCTATTTTCACCATTTAGTTGATGTATTTTGAAAAGGACCTTTCCATAAGGAGTCAAACTTGCCATGCATCCCTTTCTACTATGTTCTCTTGTCCTAGAGAAGTACTAGATCTCCGATCTGGAAATCACGTTGTTTTGAATTCTTGTCAAATATCCTTTTGAATTTTATCTAATGATTTGCAATGTAATCCACCACCTTGCTTCATTCTTCTTCTAACCTGGCTAGGTACATTATCCTTTTCTCAATAGAACATTGAAAGGTTTCATCTTCAACTACTTTGGCCAATCGTAAGACTAGAAATTCTAAAGAGATAGGTCTCTCAGCATCAATCCCATACAATACTTGGAATAGGGACATCCCAATACCTCATTTAGGAGTAATCTGACCTACCCGACAATGCATTATATAATGCTTTGTGCCATTTCCTCTGATTTTCATCAACCAATTTTTTGATTATGGTCACCATTTTTTTATTGCTTAATTCAGCCTAACCATTACCTTGTGGGTAATAATCCAGATGAATGAGCCAATGTGATCCCAAAGCCAGAAAAAAATTCTGTCAACTCATGAGATGAGAAATTGGAAGTGTTGTCAGCAACAATCTTGTGAGGCACACTGAATCTAATAATTATATTCTCCTTGAGAAAGTTACACATAGCTTTGGGAGGTTTCTTTCTTGATTGGCGCAACTTCCACCCACTTGGTGAAATATTCTGTGGTGGTGAGCACATAATTATAACTTACACTAGAGGTAGGATTCAACACTCTAATGAAATCAATACCCCATTGGTGAAAAGGTTTTTCAATAACCACAGGCTTCAAGGGAAGAGCTGCCAGCTTAGGGCAACCAACGAAATGTTGACAAGCTTCACACTTGGCCACCCATTCAGCTGAATCTTGAAAGAGAGTAGGCCAATAGTACCTAGCCCGTAAGATCTTGTAAGCCATTATGAATGAAGAGAAATTTCCTCCACATGATGGATTGTGGAAGGAATTTAGCAACCTTACTTGCTAAGACTTATCAACACAACGTAGGAATACACAATCGATACCTTTCTTATATATACCATTGTCCCATAGAATGTATCTTGCAGACCTGAGTTTAACTGTCCTGTTTTCTTTTTGTCTTAAATGTGGGGGAAACTTTCCATAGGTTAAAAAAAAGCAATATTGGTGTACCATTCATCAGTCGTGCTTACGAAAAACACTTTGGGAAATTCTGAAGAAGTACCTTTAGTTTTTTTTGCATTCTGTCTCAGCATTGTTTTCTACAATCAATTGGCACAAGCCTCTTCCTTGTAAAAAATTGGTAGGTCTGATGTCTAAGTGATACTCCTGGACTTTGGCTATCCATTTACCCCCGTTGACTACCCAACTCTTATTGGGTCAGAATGGATTTAAATGCGGTATCAGGAACTAGAACAAGAGTGTGGGAACTCAAGACATAATACCTAAAATGTTTCACCACTCTCACCATTGCATAAGCATGCTTTTCAATCTAGGACATCTTCAATTAATGTTATTTTAGTTGGAAGATCATGAAATAAATTGGAGCTTCAATTCCTTCTTTATTTTCCTACATTAGAATGGCCAATACTGTATGTGCGGAAGTGTAACTGTACATGATGAAATATTTCTTGAAATATGGGCATACCAGAATAGGGGCATGAGCTATTTCTCATTTTACTTATTCAAAATCAAGCTTCCCTTCAATGCTCTATTGAAATGGATTCTTACCTTTCATCATCCCAAGGATATACTTGATTTTATCGGCAAAGTCAGGTACAAATCTTCTTAGGAAATTGAATTTCCCAAAAAAGGAGTACACTCCAGTTTTTCTTATGGGTAGGGTAAGGATTTGGATGGCCTTCACCCTCTCTGTATCAATTTTGGTTCATTCTTTAGTCACAATATGACCCAACAACTTTCCTTCTGTCACTCCAAACATGGAATTTTTTGGATTTAATGAAATCCCATGACGCCTACATCTTAAGAGTACCTACTGCAAGTGATCATAATGATCACTTCAATTTTTAGAGAAGACCATCAAGTAATGCAAATACACAACTATGACCTTGCCCATTAAATCTTTGAAATCTAATTCCATAGCCCTTTGAAACATGGCTTCGGTGTTAATCAAACCAAAAGGCATTCTCCTGTAAGAAAAGGTTCCCCATGGAGTGGTGAATGTTGTTTTATTTTGATCTTCAACAACTACCTCAACGTAATTATATCTGAAAAATCCATCAAGCACGGATAACATTTATGATCCAGTGACAGTCTGTAATACCTGGTCTATGATGGAAAATGGATAATTGTATTTCAATGAAGACTAGTTGAGGTTTAAGAAGTCAACACAAATCTAGATTTCACCATTCTTCTTTCTGACAAGGACAATGTTTGCAACCCAGGTGGAAGGATGGATTGGAAAGATAATCCTTGCATGTAACATCTTCTAAATTTCTACAAGAATAGTCCCTAAGATCTTTGGGTTGTAATGCCTTTGCTTATGCCTGTAGGTTTTAACCTTAGGCTTCAAAGGAATGCTATGTTGCACATCCTTGGGTTTGAAAGACTTTAGATCCGCATATGACCATGCTAGGACATCCATATATCTCTTAAAGAGTGAAGATAATATTTCTTTTTCCTCCAGAGAACAACATTTACCGATGTTTATTATCTATGGTTGATTAGCGGAGCCTAGGTTAACTTGGTCTACCTCTGACACGGAAGCACCTTCAACTTGCCTTTTATCCTAAATGAAATGGTAATGCTTGTCAAAAAGGCCTTCTAGAGAGACTAATACCTTCAGAATCTTATTTCCTTTAAGCTAGATGAATTCACCATCGATTTCTTGATATGAATTAGAGATGGACTCATGGAAAGCTGATTATGATCCTTTAAAATAGAGCTCACTAAAATTGTCAGCTTTCTCAAGAAAATACAATACCTGTTAATTGTCATTGAACACTTGCCAATGTGCTGAGCTATCTAGAATGCTTGGACGATACAAAATATCAATGGTATACGTGTATTTTTTGAACTGTGGGTGGGGGAGAAGAAGAGATATAGAAACAACTAAGGAATCAACTTTATCATTGTAATCTCTTAAGACTTCCTTAATGGAAAAAGCATTAAAACACTCTATGTTGTCCTAAAAATTGTTTCTGTAATGTCTTAGGCTATCATTTTTTACCTGATAAATCCCCCTTACTTAATTCACAATCAACTTGGCATCTCCCTGTACTTTGAGATTTCAGATTCCTTTTTTTCTTGCCAATTCTAATCCTAATAACACATATTTATATTCGACTGTGTTGTTAGTATTATCAAACTTTAACTTGAAAGAAAAGGGAAAGATATTGAAATCTAGAGATATAAGAACCATGCCAACACCTGAACCAGTAGTTGAACAACTCCTTTCAAAATCAAGGGTCCAAAAAGTGTTAGGATCTTCTTCTTTAAATTCTAGAGAGGGGACCTCAGATGTCAGGAAAAAATTACCCAAGCCTACATCTTCAAAGAGAACTTGAGCCTTAGTATCATCTGATTTAGTAACCAGGTAATTAGCTTGTGCTTCGAGGTGAAGGACATGAGGAACTCCATTTACTGGAATTTTAACTTTGGTCCAATCCATGTTGATTTCTCCTCCAACATCTTTGCAAAAACCTCTTCCCAAAAGAATCCCATAAGCAACTAGGATATTAGCAACTCGGATAGTCATTATTACTCTCTTTTTTAGAAATGCAACAAATGCAAACTACACATCCTTGATTTGGCCAATAAAGGGGACTTGTTTAGTTTCCATGGAGTAACACCACCCATAAGATTTAGTTAGTGTGAGTCTAAGGGCATGAGCTACTTTTGCGGGCATTACATTATCAGAGGCTCCTGACTCAATTATGCAATTGCCGAGTTTAAAACCATTTATAAGTAAACAAAAATAAAATGGTTCAATCTTTCCTGAAGAAGAAGAAAAGGTCATATTACTTTAAGGTAAAGGATGAGTGGGGCTAGGAAAAATTCCTTTCAAAGATGGACGAATAAAAACCTTACTTCTAATGAATTTGGCAAGTTTCTCAAATTTCTCATGATTGGACTAAAGGTATTCAGCGTCTGACATTTGGATTTTGGTTTTCTTTGCATGATCACTGATGTTGAAAGTAGTATATGAAGTAATGATGGAGGGCTTAGTTCTAGTTACATTGGTCTGAGTTGAGGTACTAGCCTTGAAATCAGGAGAAATAGAGTTGGAAGGTGAAGTTACCTTTTTTGTTATCTCCTTTTCAGTTTGTGTTAAGATAGGAGAGCCTCTTTTAGCCATAACCATGAGAGCTTATTTACTTTTCTCCTTAGAGCCTTCAACCATCTTTCTAGGATTCTGAGATTGGGATTGAGTGAAGATTGCGTATGATTTCCCATTGTGTTCACCTTCATCTTCCTCGTACTCCAAATACCCAATGCTGGAGTCACCAGCTGAATCATTAAAAGACTCATCAACATATCCTGAAGCTTCAAAAGCTTTATGAGCATCTTGATCATCTAGTTCTTCATCTTCCTCAACTACTTCAACTGTTGCGTTGATAGGAGGAGCTTCAATGGCTAGCCTAGTGGGAGTAGCAATCAATCGATTCTTATCTGTTGCAGGGGCACCATTGGCATTGTTGAAATTATGTTTAGGAATATCCCTATAAGGAATGTTGGATGCTTGTTAGGAAATTTACTTCTTTAAAGTGATCAAGTCATTGGCAATATTTTGAATCATAGGATCAGTGGTACTCTGAGAGGAACTTTGATTTTTAGGCTTAGATGATTCTCTTCTAATTTTTCCCGCCAGAATAAGATCATCTTCTATCTCAGTGGCTATAGCTTGAGCGGTGGCCAAGTTGAGGATAATAGATCTTCTCAACAAGAAGATTACATCAGGGGGTTGAGCAATGATGAAGAAACACTTCTGATTTTCAAGAGTGGGAATGGCTAGCTCTAGAATCTTACGAATCAGCTTGTTGAATCTAACTATGAAATCCTGCATGGGTTTATAAGACTCCTTCTTCATGTGTGTAAGTTGTGCTAACAAGGTGTGAGAGTCTTCAGCTAGTTTCAACCTTGCTTTGAATACATACCACATGGTATTCCAGTTGGTAATGCATGCATTTGGAAGATGGTAGAGCCATTTTGCTGCTACATCATGCAATGTCTCAATGCTTCATGAGAAACTCCAAGAATGCCAAATGTGAAAAAGAATGAAGTGATGTGTTCATTAGGGTGTTTCTTTCCATCACCATTTAACTTAGGAATATTCTTACATGATCCATGCGGTAGGTCATGCAATGGTGGAGTAAGGGAAAGAGGACCAATAGCCACACCCCAAGGTACAGGTTGTGCTGCCATTCTTCTAAATGAAGTGTATATAGGAATCTGAATATGTGACAAGAATAATGCATGAAAAGTTGCAGAAACTTTTGGTTCTTGAGGAATCTGAGTTCTTTGGATGGGCGAAGAACTTCTTGCTCATCTAGATGTAACACTGTTGGGTGAAAGCCTGAAATTATGTTGTTGAAGAAAATAAAAGAATGGATCAATTTCACCACAGGCTCGGCTTGACCAAGTGAAGATCTTTCTGGCCAGCTTGAACTGGAAAATAGATCTTGTTGAAAATAACACAAATACGGAGTCGCCAAACACTAATAGGATAAGCTTAGTCTTATCAATACGTATTCCCTAGTGGAGTCACCAAAAATTGTTGGTTGGATATTTTGTCAAGCCAAAATATGAGGTTTAACCATAGTACATGGGATTAAATCCCTCCTCAAAGATAGGCGAGGCTGCCTATTTATTACTAATCTAAAACACAACAGAAATAATATGTATAGTATTCACACTAATCTAATTATTGGGGTTGGGATAGAATCCTGAAATCCATATCCACACTAGGTGAAGATGTTGTTTTTATAAATGGAAAGGATTAGAAAGGAAATTATTAATATGGAAGAAACACAATGGAAAGGAAATGAGAGGAACATATTTTCTTTCGAGTAAACACAGAGCACGAAATAATTGTACGAGCTTTAGATAACAAATGTAATGTTTGAAATGATTAGAACAATCAAGATGCTAAACAAAGAATAGCTTAATATCTTAAGAAAGATACATCTCAAGATTATGAACATAAGAACAATATCTTAAGAAAGATACATCTCACAACACAAAGTTTGTAAAATAGCATCAATTCCTATTCCTCAAATGATTAAAATAAAACACAAGGTCTTTACTCTTCATAATAGTTCTCAATATTCCAAAAATCTCAACCCTTTTAGAATGCATAAGCATCCCTTATTTATAATAAAAGGAGTTGAGATAAAATAGGATAAATCCTAGAAAATAGTCTTTTTAATGAGAGTCCTATTTTGCTTGACTCTCACGCAGGAGACCAAGTCAAAATTTGCTTCCTACATGACAAAACAAAAATAAAAAAGACATGTAAATTTCAGGATTGAAATGACATGAGACATTATTCCTATTCTATTTCATCATATTTTTCTTCCTCCAACAAATCCTTCTTGTCCTGAAATTCTTGGAACTTTTGGATTATGCCCTGCATCTCATCTTCATCAGGCGGAGTGGAATGATCACTCAAGACTTCACAATTTTCTTGAGTATCACTCTCGTTACTAGGAAATATCTTCAGTCTATTATTAAGTTTACTGAATGTTTCCAAATAATGTTCAATCTTCATGAACCTATCAATGATTTCTAGGATAAAGCCATCAGATGGTTCATTTTGAATTGATTCTTGGATCTATTTGTAAAGATCACCAACAAGCAGAATACTCAAGCTTTAATTTAACACTTTAGCACAGATCTTGATTAGCTCTTCTTCTATGTCATTTTTGCCATCAACCAATTGATCTCTTGATTCCCTCAATTTACTAAAAACTTCAATGAGAATATTTATTCTGAATCTAATGGCTTTGTTCAGTTGAAAATGCTTGTCCCCATGTTGAATCATGCCTTCTTCAACCAAGACGCGAGACGGAAATTGTTTCAGCATATTGAAAGCTTCAAAAGTTAACTCTAGGTTCCCAAATTCTAATAAAAATTCATCATCCATTTTCTCTACATCCTTCTTTATATCCTCCAAGGATTTGTATACTTCCACGGTGTCATCAATGACCTCGTTTCCTTGTAAGAGCAGCCTCTGTATCCATTCATCGATTGTTATCCCCTTCTCATTAATCTTCTCAATCATGGGTACTGATGAGAAATCAAAATTGTTAGGAGTAGAGGATGATGGTGTTGACTTAGGAGGCTTTGAAAGCTTGAGTAGTACTTCTGTCAACTACTCTACTTTCTCTTTTAGCTCATCTCTATTTGCATTTGTTTCCTTTAGCTTCTAGCACAACACATTCATGGCATCTTATGCATATTTTTATGCTCCCTCCATTGTTAGTTTTCCTATATCAACCCTCATGATCTGATAATCAGTGACCATTATATCATCCTTGGTTTTTTCAGCCACGGGAGTGAAAATTTCTGCAAACTTATGCCCTGAGTCGTCCACTAAAATCCTTGAAATTGTTTTCGGTTTCTTGGCAGACTTAGTAGGAGTGACCTTGAGGGAATTAAAATCAAAGTCTAGTAGGGGAACTACCACCTTCCTCTTCCTCGAGGTCTGATCTATTAACCATTGATGTGTACTAAAATAAGTTTTTCCCATTTTAGGTGTTACAGTCACATCTTTAGTTGGAGGAAGGTTTTCTTGTGGAGTGGTGGGTACTACAAGTGTAGTGTTCATGGAAATGGACTCAGGGAATGAAGACAAAGAAGGAGGGGGCATATCCATGGTCAACTTAGGTCTAGTGGGGAGAGGTGAGAGGCCAGAGAAGATGTTGGCCATGACTGAGAAACTTGGTGAAGAAACTTGAAGCAAAGGAGGTTGAATGGGGGGAGGTAATGATTCTGAAATTAGTGTTTCACACAAAATTTTGTTCTAGAATAGATTTATTTCTATCTTTTCATTCTCTTGAGAAATTGATAAGGGTTAGGGCTAGGAGGAATACCTGTTGAGTGTTGGGAGGGTGTGTGCATACCGTAGAGAGATCAGACCGATTGTGAAGAGCTCCTTTTTTTCTGGGAAGGACTACTTGTAAATAAGAATGCAAGACCACAAGATTTTCATTAATCAATAAGTGAGGGAACTACCTTGGGCCCAGGAAATATTAGACTTCCTTTTGAAGGTGGTTAGTTCCCTTTTAATACAAATTAATTCAAATGATAATAAAGAAGCTATTGTGAAATCACGATTTAGGTACCTTGTTACTAAAAGCAATAGAGACTAAACTACAAATAATAAAATGTCATGTTGTTTGTTTGGTCACTGGTTATTGATACATTTAGATCAAGTTACAGGGATAGACAAGGCTAGATATGAGACTTTTTAGAGGTAAATAGGTGAAAAATTGGTTTTTAGTATAAGTCACAGTGACCGATGTTGGTCATTGGATGACCCACCACGGTTATAAAACCGGTACTGGTAGGGGATAACCGATATTGGTAGGGGTATTGATTTAGGGGATTTTAAATGGAGGTTAGTTGTATGGTGGTTACAAGGTTTAGAAGGTTGGTAGATGGTTGAGGGGAGCAGTAGGGTGATAGAGCAGACTCAGAGAGTGAGAAAGTTGTCTTTGGGGCAATATAGATATGGATGAATGAAGGTTAGGTGCAGGGTGCTGCGGAGTGGTAGATCCAGGAGTGAGCTTATAATCACTATGAAGCAAAAGTTCACAAAGTAGTGTCTAGAAGCATACAAGGTAATAAAAAAGACTACTTACTAGTTTCTGATACGAATGCAGGTCTAAGGAATGTAGTGACGAAAGCAAGACTTAGTTGGGATGATCCGACAATCGGAAGTGAGCTGATGAAGCTATCCTCTAACTCTCCCAATGTTTGGATGAGTGTGACAATGATCTAGTTGCTCAATTACAATCTTGGGCTCAATACTCCTCTCTACAACCTCTTCTCTCTCTCTCTCACTTGTCCTTCTCTTACAAAATGAATTTGGATCCCTTTGTTTTTTTTGGGGGAGGTCATTTATAGGGAACCAATGGTAGTTACCTAACCGACACTGGTCACATAGGGACCAATGTCAGTTAGGTCAAAGATGGCTATTTTTAGTAAAATATCCAACTTTCCCTCCTTTTCTCTTGAGGGATCAGTTGTGGGCTTGGTCAAGTCATTATTAGGTTTGTTTTGGTGCGGGTGAGGGGTGATGAGTCATGGGTGTGGGTCTAGACCAAGTTATAGGTCTTAATTAGGTTAGTTTAGGGTTAGGGCTAGGTCATGGTGAGGTGACAAGGTGAGGTGGCAGGGTTGGAGATGTGGATTTATTAATTATAAGGTAATTAATAAATAATTAAGTGTGTAAGGTTTAGGTGGTGAGGTAGGGCTAGGTTACGAGATGAGATGCGGGGCACAGGGTGTCATAAGACCCAAATTTGGTGTCTACATTTGCCCCTTGTTGTCATGTAGCTTGTCTTGTAAAGCTACACTGACAATAATAAGAAGTGGTTTCCCCAGTTAAGGGTATAGGTAATCCCCCTCAAATCTATCACAGAGTAAGGTGACGTGAAATCAGGGATAGGGTTGATAAAGGGTGAATGATGATGAGATGATGGTAAGATGGTGGGGTAATTTCAAGGAAGCAGACACACGTTGAAATGTAGTAGTGTGACCAGGATACACGATTTGAAGAGCAAACAAGCAATTCAGAGGCAAAGGTCAATAGTTTATCCAAAAAAGGTTGATATAATCTTGGTATCCAAGGCATAGGAAGTAGCTCCAATGGATATAATGGGTATTGTATCAGAATGTTTATGCATGTTCGGCAGTACTAAATGGATGGTTTGGTTGAGATAAACATCACAGTCTTGGTCTAGGAAAAGCTGGTTGGATGATCAATTCAAGTATCCTAGTCATGATAAAACACAAACAGGTGAGCTTGATTGAACAAACAGCTACATGATGGGTGGATAGAATCATAATTTTTGGGCCTCGGTCGAGGTACTTAATTGGTACGGTCTTGGGTTGGGCCGATTGGTTGGGTGCAGCCTTGGGTCAGGCTGATTGGTTGGTGCGGCTGTGGGTCAGGCCGATTGGTTAGTTGCGGCCTTTGGTCGGGCCGATTGATTGGTTATGGACTTGGGTCAGGCCGATTGGTTGGTTGTGGCCTTAGGTCGGGCCGATTGGTGAGTGTTATCAATATAAATACGTGAAAATATTTATATTTTTAAGGAAAACACAACACATGATAGGTTATGGTAGGGGATGGTCGAGCTAACCTTGGGAGACCCCATGTCTCCTAAGTGCTACCTACATAGCCCATTGTACAAAGCAAGGAGGGGCCTCAGACTGATGTAGTTTTCCCTTACGACAAGGGAGAGGTGAATTCAAGAAATTTGGTTGTGGTTAGGCAATTTTTTGGTTGGTAAAAGTTTGATGTTGGTAGGGTAATGTTGTTGGTGTTGGTAAGGTATTGGCGGTGTTGGTGTGGGTATAGGTGAAGTGAGGGTTAGCTTACCCAAGCATAGGAAACTGTGTCTTGATTAAGGTCAACACATAATCCTAGATTCAGGTAAAAGAGGTAAAAGTGTCCCATAGTTGGAAAGAGCTAAACAAACCACGTATTATCGTAGGATGAGCTTGAATCCCTAGGTACCTTGCATAGGTGAGAATTTGATAGGTGAAAAGAGTTGTATAATCACAATATATCGGATATACGTCACGTCCCTTGAATTTTGTTGTTTTGAAGAATGGTGAGGTGAGGTGGATGGTATAGCTAGGGCGTAGAGAACTTGTTATAAGGTGATTATTCTGATGAAAGAGAACCAAACCTAAATAGACAAGTCCATGACTCAAAAGTGCTTTTGAATACTGCTTTTATTTTTCTAGATATAGACTGATCGATGTGGGAAGTCTATATGGGATATGCGTTTTGTTGTTCTTGAGGTCTTCACGAAGCTGATCAATGCGAGAAGCTTCTGATAGAGGCTGACTTTATATAGCTGTCCTTCAAGGGAGTAGTCTACTTATAGTAGCAGATGCAGCTTTGCACTGTCCTTTGAGGGAGGAGTCTAGTTTATAGCTTAGAGGTCTAGATGTCCATTTGGCATGAAGAATCTAGTTTTATAGGAAGTTTGACTCAAGAATATCCCAGAATTGTATAATTGAGAACTTGTTATTTTGATACTTTTAAGTCATGGACCAAACTAAAAAGGGGAAGGAATCTTTAAGAGGAGGTGATGATCAAACTACGTGAGTTTGATTCTACTTTGAGATGCACTAAACAAGGTGTATGAGGTGGTAAATGAGCTCAAGGGATGAGAGCAAGGTAGATAAGAAGTGATGTAACACTAAATTTAACAGTAGAATGGTCAGAGATGCAAGACATTAAGGGGTTTAGCCTCAGGTTTACCATTAAGAGAAGTTAAACGATAAGTACCTAATCCGTAAGTGTGAGTGATAATGTAAGGCCCAATCCAATAAGGAGCAAATTTTCCACGTTTTCTCTTTTCTAGTTTGGTTACATGTTGATTCTCTTTGAGGACAAGATCACCAATCTTAAAGGTACGCTCATGAATTCACTTATCATAAGCATGCTTGATGCACTTTTGATAAATTTGAAGGTGGTCAAGAGCTGTAAGATGATGCTTGTCAAGAAGCTCCAATTGGGCTAACCGCTCTTGGCGAAAGTCAACATTGGGGAGAATATCCTGGAGAGATATTCTAAGGGAAGGGATTTTTATTTTGAGAGGTAAGACATCCTCAGTACCATACACCAAAGAGAATGGTGTGGCATTAGTGGAAGTATGAATGCTGGTATGATAAGCCCAAAGGGCAAAGGGGATGTGATCATGCAATTTTTCCCCAGAATCGTTAACGACTTTCATGAGAATTTTGGTTAAGGTTTTGTTAGAAGATTCGGATTAACCATTTGCTTGTGGATAGTAGGGTGACGAGAAGCTAAGTTTGATACCAAAGTTGTCACAAAGGGCTTGTAACAGCTTATTTTTGAAAGATTCTCCATTATCGGTTATCAGGTGATGAGGAAAACCAAAATGACAGATAATGTGATGATTGATGAACTCAACGATTTTCTTTTTTTTGGTTGAAATGAGTGGAATGGCCTCCACCCATTTAGTGTAATATTCATTTTCTGTGATGATCCAATGGTGACGTTGCGAAGAAGGCGGCTGAATCTCACCAATAAGGTCTAAACCCCATTGTGAGAAAGGCCAAAGATCTCGTGTGACCTATAGCGGGTGGCTGAGAGTATGTTGAAGGTTGGCATGTTGTTGACACATAACACAATGCTTAACATATTCACAGTAGTCTTTATTAAGAGTAGGCCAATAATATCCTAGGCAAAGGATCCGCTTGGCCACGGCAAGTCCTATAAAGTGCCCACCACAAATTCTGTCATGGACTTGTTGGATGGTATGGGTGACTTCAGCGTCGGTTAGACATCAAAGGAGGATACCATCGAAGCCAAGTTTATAGAGGAGACCCCCCATTATGACATAACGAGAAACACTTTTAAGAAAAGTGTGTTTTCCATTACTAGTAAGGTCAGGTGGGAGAATAGAGGTTGTAAGGTAGTCATGAAATTGGTGATACCAGGTATCCTGCGAATCAGCAGATACATTATTTACCATACAAACATCTGGGACTAAGTAATATGGGGAAAAGAGTTGTTATACCAAGACAAATATGTCAGATTTAGTTGGTGAGGTAGGAATTTGTGAGGCCAAGCAAGCCATAGTATCTGTAAATTTATTAGTTGAGCGTGGAATGGTTTGGATAGAATAATGAGTAAATAAGGTCAAAAGTGAATCCACATAACATTTTTACTTTTGAAGTTCCTCATTTTTACATTGGTAGATGCTAGTAACTTGTTTTAATACCAATTGAGAGTCACCGAAAATGTTAATAAACTTCACACTTAAGTGTAACGTAACGTGGAGACCCAAAACAAGGGCCTCGTATTCCGTTGTATTGTTAGTTTAGGGGAAATCGAGCCTGAATGAAAGAGACATAGGTTCACCATCAAGAGGAATGAGAACAATTCCCACCCCTTTGCCACACTAACATTTAGATCCATCTAAGAAGAGGGTCATCGGATTAGACACATCACTGAGTGAAAGGGTTGCGATGAGTTCATCAGGGAAAGTAAAATTGGTAAATTGTTCCCCAGGTAAAGGGGCTTCCACGAGTTGTCTACGATATTTTGTCCTTTGACTAATTTCTGGTGTACAAAATCAAGGTCGAAGTTGGTGAGGAGCATAAGCCATCAGGCGATGCATTGGTTTAGATGAGGTTTGACATACATATAATGTATGGGATCAGCATTGGTGATGACAAAATTTTTGTGATTCAGGAGGTAATGTCGGAATTTGGTGGCCACAAATGATAGGGCTAGGCACAAATTTTCTACGTGTGTATACTAGTCTCGTAATCCACAAGAGTATGGCTTATGTAATAAACTGCTTACTCTAGATGCTCGGAGTCATGATGTGCGAGCATGGCTCCTACAACATGGTCGGTGGTAGAAAGGTAAAGGTAGAAAGGGTGATCATCCTGAGGTGGGATAAGCACGAGTGGCTGTAAGAGATAAGCTTTAAGAGCCTCAAAGGCTTGGTGGCACTCCTCACTCCATTGAAAGACAATGTCCTTTTTAATGAGATGATGGAAAGGTTGACATCGATCCAAGATTTGTGAGATGAAATGCCAGATAGATTGGAGTTTGCCTTGCAAACTACACAATTATTTTAGGTTAGTGGGTGGGGGCATTTCTAAGATAGATTTGACTTTAGCTGGGTTGACCTCAATGCCACACAAAGAGATGATAAAGCCAAGGAGTTTTCCCAAAAGGATGCCAAAGACACATTTCTTTGGTTGAAGATGAACACAGTATTGTAACAGGTGATCAAAAATAATGGTTAAAACATCGAGATGTTCACTGTGATGTTTGGATTTTCCAAGAAGATCATCGACATAATCCTCGAGGATAGTTTGCATAAGGTCATGAAAAATGTAAGTCATAGCCCACTGATAGGTCACACCAGCATTATTAAGGCCAAATGGCATGACACGATAGCAGAAGGTCCCCCAGGGGGTAATGAAGGTGGTTTTATGTTGATCAGCCGGGGCTACTAAAATTTGATTGTATCCCGAGAAACCATCCATGAGAGAAAGCATCTCATGGCCCGCAGTGAGATCAACAAGTTGATTAATGCTATGTAGGGGGAAGTCAACCTTTGGGAAAGTGAGGTTAAGGTCCCAGAAATCTGTACATATCCGAAGTCCCCCTATCGCTTTAGTGATAGGTATGACATTAGAAATCCATTGAGGATATTCAATAGGTAAGACGAAAGAAATAGAAAGGAGTCATTAAAGCTCTTCTTTAACCAAGAGGGCAATGCATGGATGCATTTTTCTTAGTTTCTATTTAACTAGTTTGGAGTTTAGTTTCAGAGTGATGTTATAGACAACAATGTCAGGATCGATTCCTGGCATGTTGGCGTAGGACCAAGCGAAAGCTTGATTACGGGCATGGAGGAAGGTAGTGAAGGTGTCTTATTTTGATGCGTCGAGAGATTGTCCAATCTTTACAATGTGAGGATCATCCTCCGTATGGATGTTAATCTCTATAGTTGACTCATTCAACATGGTTTGGGTTTCAGATGGTAAGGCGCATTGAATATAAGAGTCATCCACACCAAGGTAGGTGAGGATGGAGTCATCATCTTGGCACTCCACAACAGTAATCGAAGGTGAGTCTTCTTCGATCATGTCTAGATACAAAATAGGGAGAGAAGATGGGTCTTCACCATCACGTTGATAAGTGAGAGGACCTAGGAAGATAGCATTCACGAAAAAAAAAATTTAGGAGGGATAGATTTCGGGTCTACCGACTCCATGGGTGAAGATGGAAAAATGGGCGTTGATGGTTCAGAAGGGCTGACTTCGTCATCTTCCTGGATACAATTTACATGAGGTTTCTTTGGTGTAGGTGGTTCAAAAAATCCAAGACCACTATGATCTTTATGTTTGCGTGTAGTCATGAGAATGATCATATGTCGGCCTTGTTCATAAAGATCGAAAGCAAAACCTTTCCAAGCACAGCGAGTCAGGAAGGTGAGGGCAAAACGATGGTTGGTTAGATATTGAAAATCAGATATGAAGGGAACCACACCAAGGGGAGGTTTAGGGGTGACAGAGGATGTGTTGACACCACCATACGTTAGGTTGGTGCGGCAATTAGGTGATCCGTAGGAGATCAACTCCCCCACACGACGGTCGTAAGTAGGATGCACATGTAACTGTACATACTCTTGTGGGGTATGGAAGGTTCTAACATTGTATAGGAGGTACTCCCCTAGTGTAAGGAGTTGAAAAACACCTACCAAGGGATCCGAGGTTGGGATGTTGTTTGTGGGGAAGGAAGAGATATTCACGTACTTGGTTTCATTGGTTAAAGGTGTGGGTGCGAAAAGGTGGATGGTTTGGTCGGATCAATGGGTGCCTTGACTAGTACAAGCACATCATTAGGGAAGTATAACATATTATAGGTTTTGAAGGGGGAAGTGTCAGCTGTGACAGTGTATGACTTCCCCTCATACTCAAATTTTATGCATGTATGTAAGGTGAAGGTAACGTATCCCATAGCCCAGATCCAAGGGAGGCCTAACAACATGTTGTATTAGAACTCTCCCTCAAGGACATAGAAGGGTTCAGGAAAGGTACATGGCCCTACATGAATGTTAAGGATCACAGTGCCTAGGATAGAAGTAATAGCATCGTTGAATGAATGCAACATGGTGGGGTTGGCACACATGCAACTAGGAGGGATATTCATGTATTGGAAGGATTTGGAAGAGATGATGTTTAGGCTAGAACCCCCCGTCGATCATAACATGATGTACCTGGATGTCCTGGACGTAAACTGAGATGAAAAGAGCGGGGTTAGGATCTTCTGCACAAAAGATGACAATTTCTTCTTCGGAAAAACTAACAACAGCGTCTTGCTATATAGGGATAAAGGTGGTTGTGGAGGTAGGTTGTTTGGTGAGAGAAGTGATGTGGTTGGGTGTTAAGATGGATGCAATGGGCAGGGTTTCATTAGGTAGGACCTCCATCCATTGGAGGATGTCAATTAGAGCTTTCCGATGAGATTCAGATGTTTGAATGAGATCATAGAGTGTCATTTTTACAGTAGATTGGTGAAGTTGTTTGATCATGGTGTGATGGGAAACTCCATGAAAGACTAGATAGGCAGGTCCACGAATAACAACTTTAGGTGGTGGTGCAATCGGGATGGAAGAAGGAGAAAGAGAGGCATAGGTGTGCTTTGTTTAGCTTTTCCATTATTTTTCTGACCTCAAGTAGCAATGCTAATCATGTTGATCTCATGAATACGAGATGAGGAAGATGATACGGATAAGTCATTGTTCTCGAGAGGTGGGGTTGTAATGATGATATATTTTGGTGAGGCGGGGATAGATGGTATAGGAGAAGGGATCGAAGCTAAGGGATTTTCCCTCCGTAAGTTGTCTTTCTTAGATTTTCTATCTGAGATAGGAAACTGGTGAAAGATGGCTTTCAAATATTTGCATCCTTCTACATTATTTCTTGGTGTGTGGTGGTAGGCACAGATTTTAGATTCATCATAACCTATAGGTCAAGGTTTAGATGGATCATAGGGTCTAGGTGGGGGTAGGGAAATGGTCACATCCCCTACCAACATAGCAAGGATCTTGGCATAAGATCCTTTGAGCGGGTCAAATTCAGATGAAGATGAGGCTATTGATTGAGTGGGTGAGATTATTTATTGTTTTGGTAATGGTTAGGTATGAGTGGTTCATATGGGTGGTGGTTTAGGCAAGGGATTTTGATGATTGGGTTTAACTAGGCATGGCTTCTTCTGCGCAGAAGTCATGTTTACCTGGTTAGATGATGAGGCCATAGATGACGTGGTGGCTGGAAACAACCATGAGGAAAGAGGAGCGACAGTAAATAATTCCTTTTATGATCGAGTTTACTTAGGGTTGGTAGGTAGGCAGGATACTTGGGGTGACAATGTTGAGATGCCCATGGATTTCTGTATGGGTGCAGAAGGTGCAGGTTGTGTTAAAGAAGACGTGGGAGGCATGGTGTATTGAGGTAAGGTGGAGGGGTGAGGCCCCAATATAGAAGTTAGGTGTGATGGTGAGGGGTTGAAACCATCCCTACTGTACCGGTGTGATTGGGGGTGAGGGTTTTAGTTTTGATGGAGGCATAGATTAGACTCGAGGAGATTGGGTCTGTCTCCTAGGTGGATTGACGGCTTTATTTTTGGATAAATCTAACCATTTAGGTGGGTGCGTCAGGTTGGGTATTGGTGAAGTCCCAAACATAGGGGCAGATTTTGTTAGGTTGATAGAGGTGGATGAGGTATTCGGTAGAGATGAGGGGGGTGAAGGTGAGGACATAGGCATTTTGAGCTGCTGTAAAAAATTCAGGCATGTGGTAGAGGTGTCTGGATTAGTCATCTGCATTTGAGTAGAGCATGGTGTACTCAAATGTTCCCATAAGACTCATCTATCTTCTGGGTGATGAAAATCTTCACGTGTGGATGGGAATTTTGGTATGGAAGAGAAGTGGGCTGTGATTCTAGTCCATTGTAGGTGTGATATAGGGGGTGAATGAGGCGCTGTATCAATGGGTGTTAAGAACTCAACCGGTCACTGGAAATATTTAGGTGATGAAGAACTGATAGGGAGGAGGGAATTTTCTAGAGGATCCATCATGGTTAAGGAGTTTGGTGATGTAGGCTCGAGGAGTTTCTCCTCTAAGGATGACAGAAAAAGTGGCAACCCTTCCTCTTTTGCAGCAAGAGTGATGGAAGGAGATGTTTGGGAAATAGATAAGTTGGATAACATCCGCTCATAGTCTTACAGGGATATGGTGTAAGAAGGCTCTTCTGTGATAAGAGAACTCTGGGTGGTTGATTCCTTTATGGGTAAAGGAATAGTGGGGCATCATCTTATCTTGATGAAGGAGAAGGGGGTGAGGACCCCTGTGTTGGTGAAGAGGCTCGATTCAGAATTTCCTCGATGGAAGCCCTTGGTTGGAAGTTGAAAAATGCATGGATCTCATGCACACTCTTCTCCTTGGCTGAGGTTTATTGGTTTGTGTTACTGTTAGATGAATGGTTTGGAAATGGTTTGTTGGATATTTTTAATTTTTTAGTAGTAGGGGCATTAGGATTATCGAGGGTTATATCCCTTGCATCAACCATTTCCTACACTATGTTTTTCAACATCTTGTAGTTTTCGTGGCTGTGTCCCTTCACGCGATGGAAGTTATAGAAGTCATTTTCTTTATACCAAGAAGGTATAGCATGGGCGGAAGAAAACCTAGAGTGAGGTTTAACATGAGGCAAGGTGAGAGCTCCTGCTTTAACCAATTTTTCCAAGATCACATCTTAAGTTTCCCCTAAGGGAGTGTACTTGATGGACTCGGCTTTATACTTATAGGTGGATTTTGGCTGGGTATTAGACAGGTGCTTGAGATTTGACCATCCCCCGCGTGTACGGATCCTTTTGAATTTCGAAGTAGCTGATGCGTGAGATTTGGTGGTGTTGGGTTATGTTGGTGAAGTCTTGGGTTCATAAATTTGAGTTTTTGTTGTGCAACTTCAATTTCTCCTCCTCTAAGGCTCAAATCTCTAGTTTCCGAGCCATAGTAAAGGCCTCATCAAAGGTGCGGAAAGTTTGAATTTGGAGGGTGGGAGAAATGTGTTTAGCGCAGGCCCGTGTAAAGAGTCCGATGAGCTTGGCCTGAGGTAAGGCATAAGTAAGTTGGTTGATAAGGCCCTGCCATCATCCAACAAAATCTACGATAGACTCGTCTTCAAATTTTCAGATGACATAGAGGTCGGTAATGGATACTTTTTGGCAATATTGATGGAGAATTGATCTAAGAAATATTGGGCTAACTGGTTAAAGGAGAAGATTGAGTGCTAGTCTAAAGCACTATACTACTCTAAGGTAGGTCCTGATAAGGACATGGGGAAGGTATGAAGTAGTAAGGCATCGTCATGAGCAATCAGATAGCAGGCATGTCTAAATGATCACAAGTGTTGTTGAGGGTCCTCCTTTACTAAAGCGAGTAAATTTCGATAATTCCCATTGAGGAGGATATGTATGAAGGGGGACAGAAGGATGAATAGGCTCCCAACAAACTTGCTCATATGTCAGGGTGTTACAGCTTCCTGAAACAGAAGCCTCAAGATTTTACATCTTGTCCATCATTTGTTTGATTAAATCATTAGTTGGGTCAGATGATGGTGCTGTCATCATAAACGGAGGAGGATTGGGCCAAGATCTGCTACTAGATAATGGTGGGGTTGAATTTTGATAAGGTAATGGTGATGAATGTGTTAGGGTGGCCGAATAAGGGTGTCCTATATAAGATGTTGAGGCCACCGGATGAGTCTGTGGAAATGAAGAGGAGGAGCCTGAGAGGGAAATATCATGTGGATAGATGGTAGAGAGTGAGTTATGAAAGAGGCAATCTGCGGGAGAGATGAGGTAGGGGCAATGGATGGTAGTGATATGTGGAGCCCCAGATTAACCAAAAGAAGGCCAATTGGTGTAGTATGAACCACCAAAGCCACTGAGCTGGGAGATGGGGCTAAGGATGAAGATGGTGAGGTGGAGTTATTAGGTGGGGAAGGGGTTAAGTGAGTGGTTATACTAATAGGCATACCAAAGAGGAGCTGACCATTGGGTGTATGGTCAAGGGTATGAGACAAATAATATTATATGGTGCTAGGATTAGTATCCAAAAATTTGGCAAAGTTTAGATCTCCTACATGGATCTTGGGAAAAGCACTGGTGTCCGTAGGATTCCCCATAGGATGCAAAGGGGGTGACTCAGGAAAAGACACGGAACAAGCATGTGAAACCATGGCTGCGGTATTTTTCTGGGTGATAACAACCATGGATAAGAGGATACAATAGAGAATTAGTCAATCAGGAACAAAAATAGCAAAAAAACGTTGGAATTGGTAGGTTGCTGGTTTGTCAGGAACTGTGAAACACAGTAACTAATATCGGTCTAGTAACTGATGTTGGTCAGATGGTAGCCAATGTTAGTCAGTGTAACCAATGTCGGTAGAAGAGGACTGGTGTCGGTCACTATGAAGGAAAAGAGAGAATGTAAGAGGTTTTTGGTTTGGGGATAACAAGGCTTAGTATACCCACAAAACTGTCTGAAGTGATCACTGAGACAGGGTATAACAGAGAAACAAAACTGGAAGAAAAAAAAAACAAGCAAGATACACAAGTAAATCAAGAGACTAACCCTAGGATTAGTTTTAATCACTTTGGTCTTATGCCTTAAAAACAAGATGATGTCAATCCTAAACAAAATACCTAAGGGAGATGTCAAGTTTGTTTTGGCTTGTAAGGCTACCTCGATCAGGTAGAGGAATTGTTATCCAAAATGTGCCCCTGCTCATTTTTGTGGCTAACTCCTTGTGTTCTTACCTCTCTTGTGCCTCAGTCTCCATTTTTTATTTTTAGGCACTCAAATCTTTCTAAAAATGGCACCATTGGATAGAGCTCTCTCTCAGCTTTCCAGAAAGGTAAAGTTTTCCTCCTAACTCCTCATATTTTTCAAGTTATGGCTCAACGGAGTTTTTGTGGGAAATTTTCCCTTAGGAGGCCCGTGACCAATAGGAAGCTGTCATGTGGCACCTCGAGTGGTGGAGCGTGGGGAAAATTTGAAATTTTTTCCAAATACCAAATGGGTAAAAATTCAAACTTTTGCCCACCGATCTGATTTTGGCCTTTTTTTTCCCTAAATTTTCAAATCGCCATATCTTTCGATCCAGAGCTCAAATTTTCACATTCTATATATCAATGGAAATTTGGTGAAATTCTCTACATGATTCTATGGTCAATTTTGCATTTGGGTTGAGTTTGGAGAGAGAAAATCAAGAAACACCTCTGGCATGTGGTAATGGCCAGAAATGACGTTTCAACAACCAGTTTGAATGCAAAATAGGTCGCATTCTTATTCAGCATGGCCAAAAATGTCAGGGCATGGGTCTGTAAGGACGCCCATGTTGTTTTAATGCATCTTCATTTAATGGAGAATGGCTTCCATGTTTTTTACATGTTTTCTCTCTCCTGGGCTCGACCCATGCATTGTAAAAGCCAGATTTGGCTCATTTTTTTGAGGTGAAATTTTTTTTTGGATAGCAAGCTTCTTCTTTCACCTTCAACAAGTGATTTTTGCAAGTATCAGACCTTCTTCATGATTGTAACAGGTTTCTACCTCTTTGATGTTGCAAATTCAAGGATTTTGACAGTGAAAAATGACAGTGTAGACTCTGTGATCAATTTTTCAGTTCTTTGTTTGCATTTTCTTACTTCATTTCAGACCTCTAATTACATCTTATCATCCTGTGTATGATGTTTCATGTTACATTTTATGAAATTGTGTCAATTTACATGAACAAGAAGTGTTTACCAATCCTTTGGTGTATCACCTATTAGTTTAGTTTCAATTTTTACACTTTCTATCTTTGTCTCCTTGGAATTTAGAGTGGGATTAGGATTCAAACCTTTTTAATTATGCAAATAACAGATCTGATCAGAGGAATTTGAGGAACCAACCTCTAATCTGGAGATTCCACTCTCATTTTACAAGTCCCACACTTAGAGAGAGGTTTCAATGTTGTGCAATCACACTGGATGCCTGACACTTCAACTTAGAAACTTGATTTGCATCCAGGGGTGCTGTTAATTTGCAACAACAGTTTTGGCATGCTTGGTGGGACCTTAGAGGTCTCATTTTCATCGCAGGAAAGTTGATGTGCATATGCTGCAATTTTCTTGCTTAAAAGAGCTATAAATTGCACATCTGGTGACTCCAAGGGGAAGAATCAGCTGGTTTTGGCAGTGCAGACCTGAAAACTCATGAGAAGAATCAACACAAGGTCAAGAGTTGGAGAGGAAGAGGTGTTGTTTGAATATCTGTAGTTATCTCCAATAATAAGGTAAAGTGGGAGGAGAATCCAAATGTCTCCATCTCCACCAAACATAACTCTCTCAACTCCTCCACTTGGTAGGGCCTTTCATTCAGTCAACAAGGGGTTCTAAGACCAATTAGAATGGCACAAAACAACCCCTATGTCAATTTCACTGGCAGCAGCCCACTTGCTCTCAATGCAAAAAATCCAATCCCAGTTGCAGCATTGAAGAACATTCCATAATTCATTGGAGAAAATCAGACCTCACCTGGTGATTATGTTAAGGATATTGCTAACATTTGTGTAATCCATGAGATCAATGAGATACAAGTTGCTGTCAAACTGTTGGCATCTTCATCTCAAAGGGAAAGCATTGCAATGGTCTAGGAGTCTTTCCTCAGGTTCTATTCAAAAATAGAATCAACTATGTATATCCCTCCATGAGTATTTTGGGGAAAAGGGAGACAACTTGTCCCTTTAGGAGCAGCTGACAAACTATCAAAAAGAGCTCCCAATGAGCAGCTGACTGTTTTTAATTTCAGAATTTCAAAGGACTTGGGAGAGAATTCCAGTGGCAGTCAGGCCAACAACAGAAGGTGCTTTTCTTTACTATCTCAAAGCTATAAATTATTATATTTCTATGTTGATTCAGTCCATGGGAGGCATAACTATCCCTATGGCTTATAGCATTGCCATTAGGGCTGAAAATTGTTTGATCCAAGCTGGAAAACTAGCCCCTATACCTCCCATGCCATTGTTTCCAAGTTTAGAGAGCCCAAACACTAAGCAAGCACCTAATTTGGTTCCTTCTCCAACTCCTAGAAATTAGAGTTTCAAATGAATCTTCTACTTCATCTCCAAGTGCCCCAAATGAGCTTCAAGAAGTCATGAAGCAATTACAAAATTTAGGTAATGAGCTGGTTACTCTCAAGAGACAACAAGCCCAAAGTTTTAGACCATCCTTCCAGCCTCAAGCTTAGCCTAACAGGAAACCATATCAACCTCATATACCACCCAATCCAGCTGCAAATCTAAATCAAGCAAGGCCTCCTGCCAACAGACCATTTCAGCCCTATAATCCAAATGCTATATCTACCTCTAAGGCATTGGTGCTAACAAAAAACAATGTTTCTCAGGAGTATGATTGGTGTTTTCCAAGCAATGAACCTCACAACCAATGTATGTGCTTCAATGGTGCCTTGAATCAAGCATTAATGGTGACAACTACTGGTGTGGAGGGTGAGGGAAGTTAAGGAAACAACCAACAACAAGAAACATTCTAGCAACAATCAGCTCCAAAAGACACCACACTTATGAACTGGTAGGTAGAGGATTTTTGTGGCATAAATGAAACAGTCTCTCAAGGTGTTGCAGCCAACATAAGGTCAAAAATAAGGGAATTTGGGTGAATAAGAGCCATTAGATCCAACCAATTCACAACCTTTTATGGCTCCACAAATGGTTGGCAAACAAAATCCAGTTGTAAATACACAAGGGCAGCCAAGAACAGCTCCTAGACCAACTCAAATACTAGTTGTTGCTGCCACACATGCAAGGGATGAATATGCAAACCAAGGGATAAAAAAGAGATCTTTCATCACCATTTAGTATCATTGATCAGATGAAGAAGACAAATGTAAATATATCAATGTGGGAATCCCTATCTATCCCAGGCCAAAGAGATTTGCTACAAGATGCCATGAAGGACTGGCCAACTTGGAATCATCAAGTCCAAATGCAGGAGAAGGTGCTCACAAATGTTGCCCAGCCTGAAGGGAATCATGGAGGACCAACTAGGTAAAATGTTAAAGCCACCCCCTTTTTATGTCTCATTAATCATTGGAAACTAATTGGTGCACAATTGCATGATTGATTCCGAGGAAAGTATCTCAGTGATGCCCAAGAAAATAGCTGATCAACTAGGACTTCAATATGAAACCATATCCAAAGGGGTAGTGCAGTTGGATGGGACAACAGCAACAACAGTTGGGGTGATTATAAACTTGAGTCTTACCTTGCATGCATGTCAAAATGTTGTTGTTTTATACAAGATGTTTCAGTTATAGACCTTCCACCACTCTTTGCCCTATGTTTGTCAAGAGATTTCACAGCCAAGATTGGAGGATATTTGTCTGCTAATTGGTCACACATGCTGTTCAAAACAAGGTATGGAACCAAAGCTACAATCAGGTCTGAACCTATTGCAAACTTTCATATTGAGCCCTACACTCCAAGTCAGATCAATGCCAACTATTCGGCATTTGATCAAGAAGATCACCCAAGCACTGATGAAGCTGACACCAAGGTTGGAAGAATCCTAAATCTAACTCTTGATGAATGGGAAAACAAGGTGCATGCTTTCAATCCTTATCAAGAAGTAGAAGAATCTGAGCTAGGGGTCTATTACATACATAAAGAAGATCAGCCCATTCCCAGCATCACCAAGCCAAACCAAAAGGATGAAAATGAGGTATGGCAGCTATTTTTTGATGGATCAAGGAGTAGACAAGGTGCAGGAGGTGGATCTATGCTTATTTCACCTCAAGGATTTCACCTCAAGGAGTAAATTACTATTCAGCTTTTAGATTTCAGTTTGCATGCTCCAATAACACTGCTGAATATGAAGCCTTGGTGCAAGGGATGCATTGGGAAATAAAGAGAGGAATAAATAATCTTACAAGTATTTGGTGACAGTGAATTGATTGTAAACCAAGTTAAGGTGCAGCATGCTATCAAGAATAATCTGCTCAAGTGCTACAATAATAGGGTGTGTGACCTCATTGAAGATTTTGAGGGCTTTAGCATAAAATCCATTCCTAGAAAAGAAAACCAAGCTGTTGACAGGCTTGCAGTAGTTGGGACAAGTCCTTTGATATTGTGGAAAACATTCAAAAGGACAAGGTACAGCCAAACATTCTTGTGATTATGAGGCCTTCAGTTCCAGATAACAATGTAATTTGGAAAGTGTTTGAGAATGACCAGAAAATCATCCATTTCTTACAAGAAGAAGCTGAGTTCTCAGCTAAAAATCAGGAAAAATTAGAACAACAGTATGGTGACCCAAGTGGTACAGCTGAGAACTAACAAGCTGCCCAAGGGGACTTATCACTTTGAAGTCCATTTTCAATCCCAGTGATCAGTTTAGGAAAGATAAAGAAAACATTTAGGTCAAGAGAGAAGATTCGGTATCCATCTTGGTGGAAGAGAATAAACCATTGCAATTTGGAAAGATGACAACTAAAAAAGAAAGGTATGAGTTCATACAGCTGTGTCAAGAGTTCCCTGATGTTTTTTCTTGGAGCTACGAAGATTTGAAAGGTTTCAATCCCAAGTTAGCTCAGCACACCATTGAGTTGGATCCAAAATACTAAGCCCATCACACAGAAACAAAGGCCAGTCAATCCACACATGGAACCTCTCATGAGGAAGGAATTGAACAAGTTGATTGAGTCAAGAATCATATTCCCAATCAAGCATTCTAGTTGGGTTGCCAACTTAGTTCTAGTCCAGAAAGAAGAGTGGAGAGATCAGATTGTGTGTTGATTTCAGAAATTTGAATAGAGCATCTCTCAAGGCCCATTACCCACTTCCTTCTATGGAGCATATTTTACAAGTTTATTGCTGGCTTCTGAAAGGTTTTCATTGCTTGATGGCTACTTAGGGTACAATAAGATTATGGTGAAGGAAGAAGATTAGTTTAAGACAGCCTTCACAACCAAATGGGGAACTTATGCATACAGGAAAATGCCATTTGGGTCTGTCCAATGCTGGAGCTACCTTCCAAAGAGCAATGGACATGGCGTTCAAAGGTTTGATTAACAACATGGTGATGATATATCTTGATGATATTACTATTTTTTCAAAGAATGCAGCAGACCACCTCTCTCATTTGAGACAAGTCTTCCAAAGGTGTAGGATATTTGGGAGTGTCTTTGAATCCTAAGAAGTGTATCTTCTTAGCACATGAAGGAAAGCTCCTTGGACATATTGTCTCCAAAGAAGGATTAGCAATTGATCCAGAGAGAGTTGAAGCCATAAGAGCACTACCATTTCCAAGCCACAAGAAGGCACTTCAGAGTTTCTTGGCGAGAATAAATTTTTGTTCGGAGGTTTGTCCCAAATTTTGCAGCCCTTATCAAACCTATCACCAAGATGTTGAAGAAAAGCATGGCTTTCAAATGGACAGCAGAAGGCAAGGAGAGTTTTGAAGCAATCAAAGAAGCCATCTCTCAAGCACCAACTCTCATCAACCTGGACTTCTCCAAGGATTTCATCCTCTATGCATTTGGGGGTAATTATACCATTTCTGCCATTTTGGTACAGCAGAACAAGGACAATGATGAGTAGCCAATTACTTTCTTCAGCCAAAATCCTAGATGACTATGAGGTGAGATATTATTTTATTGAGAAGCATGTACTTACAGTAATTAGAAGTTTGAATAAATTCAAGCATCTAGTCTCAAACAACAAGGTTCAGTTGTTGGTCTCTCATGCGGGAGTAAAGGACTTCCTTCTCAACAAGGATTTGAATGAGAAAAGGGTAGGTTGGATCACTCATGTCATGGAGTATGACATTGAGATCAAGGTCACCAAGCTGGTAAGAGGAAAAGGATTGTGTGAGCAGCTGATTTTGGGCAAGAAAAAAGGAGTATGCAATAAAGAAGAGGCTGTTTTGACAGTTCAAGACAGCCATGTGCAAGGTAGCACTCAAGAAGAGGATAATGTTGTCCCCACTCCTTGCTGGACCCAAGGTATAATGCACTTCCTAAGCACAGGCCTATGCCCTCCAAAGATGAACAAAACCTGAAGAAGACACTTCAAATTGTAGGTTGTCCCATATGCCATAGTAGACGATGTTTTGTTCAAGAAATATGTGAATGGAGTGCTGCTGAGATGCATTAGCACAAATCAGATTCATAGGGTGTTGGAAGAGTTCCATGGTGGACCAGCTATGGTCATTTTTCACCAAGAGTGACACCTCTAAAAATCATGAAGGATGGTTATTATTGGCCCAAGATTTTCAGTGATTGCTTTGCGTGGGTCAAAAGGTGCAAGAATTGTGCATTCTTCATAAGTAAAGAGAGGCTTGCTACCCTTCCATTGCATCCAATTTCAGTTGACCAGCCATTCATGCAACGGGGTTTGGACTTGATTGGAGTCATTAATCCCAATTCAAGCCAAGGGCATAAGTGGATTTTGACAGCCACAGACTACTTCACCAAGAGGATTGAAGTAGTAGCACTCAAGGAAGCAAATGAGTCTAGCATCTTAGACTTCTATGAGGGGATAGTAACTAGATTTGGCATACCTACTACAATAATCTCAGATAATGCATTAGCATTCATTGGATCCAAGGTGACTGAGTGGGATGTCAAGAACGGGATCTACCTAAGTAATTCATCAAACTACTACCCTCAGGGTAATGGCCAGGCTGAATCTACAAACAAGAACTTGTTGAGGATCATTAAGAGGACTCTTGATGAGAATCAGAGGTCTTGGCATACCAAACTAAAATCAGCCTTATGGGCTGATAGGATAACTCCCAAGAGATCCACAAGTAACTCTCCATTTAGGTTTGTTTATGGAAGAGAGGTAATCTTTCCCATGTCACTTGATTTGCCAACATTGGAAGTCATGAAGTAGTTAGAGTTGCTAGAGTTTGGGCCCATGGAGGTGAGATATGCAGAGTTGATGGAGCTCTAAGAAATCAAAGATCAGGCATCCCAAGAAATGGAGAAGGATCAAGCTTTGATCAAGAAGACCTTTGATAGGAAGGCCAAGAGTAGATCTTTTCAAGTTAGAAATCTAGTGTTAAAATGGGATGCAGATAGAGCAAAACCGGGAAGGCATTCAAAATTTGATGCCATTTGGAGTGGCCCATACATGGTCACAAAGTGTAAGAACAACAATGCCTTCCAATTGTCTTCATTGAATGGAAAAGAACTGTAGATTCCAGTCAATGGAATGTATCTTAAGCATTGCTACTAAAGGGAAATTCTCCACCTTGTAAATATTAGATTAGGTTTTCATTCCTCCAAGTGCTTGTGCACATTGTTTTGTTGTAGGTTGTTTTGCTTTCCCTAAGTGCTTTGGCACAGGCTTGCTGTCCCTGGAGATGTTTTGTAGTCCTTACTTCCATCAGGTGATATTCCATCTTCCTCCTTGCAACATTCTAAGTCAGTTGGGGTTCCGAATAGAAAATTTATGACTCCATGCCCAATGGGCTGCTTCAAGCAACTGGTATCTTCATCTATCAGGCATATGACCCCTATGACTCGCCAAAATTGTTATCCAAAATGTGCCCCTGCTCATTTTTGTGGCTAACTCCTTGTGTTCTTACCTATCTTGTGCCTCAGTCTCCATTTTTTATTTTTAGGAACTCAAATCTTTCTAAAAATGGCACCATTGGATAGAGCTCTCTCTCAGCTTTCCAGAAAGGTAAAGTTTTCCTCCTAACTCCTCATATTTTTCAAGTTATGGCTCAGCGGAGTTTTTGTGGGAAATTTTCCCTTAGGAGGCCCATGGCCAATAGGAAGCCACCACGTGGCATCTGGAGTGGTGAAGCACGGGGAAAATTTGAAATTTTTTCCAAAGACCAAACGGGTAAAATTCAAACTTTTTCCCGCCGATCCGATTTTGGCCTTTTTTTGCCCTAAATTTTCAAATCGCCATATCTTTCGATCCAGAGCTCAGATTTTCACGTTCTTTATATCAATGGAAATCTAGTAAAATTCTCTACATGATTTTAGAGGTCAATTTGGCATTTTGGTTGAGTTTTGGAGAGATAAAATCAAGAAATGCCTCTGGCATGTGGTAATGGCTAGAAATGACATTTCAACAACTAGTTTTAATGCAAAATGGGTCACATTCTTCTTCAGCATGGCCAAAAATGTCAGGGCATGGGTCTGTAATGATGCCCATGTTATTTTAATGCATCTTCATTCAATGGGAAATGGCTTCCACATTTTTTACACATTTTCTCTCTCCTGGGCTTAACCCATGCATTGTAAAAGCCAAATTTGGCTCATTTTTTTGAGGTGGAACATTTTTTTGGATAGCAAGGTTCTTCTTTCACCTTCAAAAAGTGATTTTTGCAAGTATCAGACCTTCTTCATGATTGTAATAGGTTTCTACCTCTTTGATGTTGTAAATGCAAGTATTTTGATAGTGAAAAATGACAGTGCAGACTCTGTGATCAATTTTCAGTCCTTTTTTTGTATTGTCTTGCTTCATTTCAGACCTCTAATTGCATCTTATTAGCCTGTGTATGATGTTTCATGTTGTATTTTATGAAATTGTGTCAATTTTCATGAACAAGAAGTGTTCACCACTCCTTTGGTATATCACCTATTAGTTTAGTTTCAATTTTTACACTTTCTTTCTCTGTCTCCTTGGAATTTAGAGTAGGATTAGGATTCAAACCTCTGCAATTGTGCAAATAACAAATCTGATCAGAGGAGTCTGAGGAACTAGCCTCTAATCTGGAGATATTCCTCTCTCATTTTACAAGTCCCACACTTGGAGAGAGGTTTCAATGTTGTGAAATCACACTGGATGCCTGAAACATCAACTTAGAAACCTGATTTGCATCCAGGGGTGCTGCTGATTTGCAACAACAGGAATACTGCGGGAAGGGGGGATGTTTGAGATGTTGTGTAGATTATGATGTGATTTGGTATGGGTTGTGTAGTGACAGTAAGATTAATTTCTTGTCAATACCATGGATATCACCCCCATGTGTACGACCTGTTACTTAATCTATGTTCACTATTATTCAAAACAGCAAGCAAGAATGTGATGCATGTGTTTTAAACCCAAATCAAAAATTATATTCGATGAAGCAGACAAAGAGAAGAGGTTAAGGAGATGACTTTCACTACTACAAAGATGCGAAAGAAAGACAAGTTCTTTACCGAAATGAAAAAATATTTTGTAAATATTTAGAAGAAAGAAACAGCAAGTGTGCTGCCTATATGAAAACAAGTAAGAAAGAAAGAAACCTAAGAAGGGTCCCACCGTGCGTGCCAAAATGTTTCGCACAAAATTTTGTTCCAGAATAGAGTTATTTCTATCTTTTCATTCTCTTGAGAAACAGATAAGGGTTAGGGCTAGGACGAATACCTGTTGAGTGTTAGGAAGGTGTGCGTGTACCGTAGAGAGATCAGACCAATTGTGAAGAGATCCTTTTTGTTTGGGAAGGACTACATGTAACTAAGAATGCAAGACCACCATATTTTTGTTAAACAATAAGTGAGGGAACTACCTTAGGCCCAAGAAATATTATAATTCATTTCGAAGGTGGTCAGTTCCCTTTTAATACAAATTAATGCAAATGATAATAAAGAAGCTATTGTGAAATCATGATTTAGGTTGCTCGTTACTAAAATCAATAGAGAATAAACTACAAATAATAAAATTTCATGTTGTTTGTTTGGTCACTGGTTATTGATACGTTCAGATCAAGTTACAGGGATAGAAAAGGCTAGATATGATATTGTTTGGAGGTAAACAGGTGAAAGGTTGGTTTTTGGTATAAGTCATAGTGAACGATGCCGGTCATTGGATAACCGAACGTGGCTATAAAACCGGTACTGGTAGGGGATAACCGATATTGGTAGGGGTAGTAATTTAGGGGATTTTAAATGGAGGTTGGTTGTAAGGTGGTTATGGGGTTTATAAGATTAGTAGATGGTTGAGGGGAGTAGTAGGGTGATAGAGAAGACTCAGAGAGTGATAAAGTTTTCTTTGGGGCAATATAGAGATGGATGAATGAAGGTTAGGTGCAGGGTGTTGCCGAGTGGTAGATCCACGAGTGAGCTTATAGTCACTATGAATTAAAAGTTCACAAAGTAGTGTCTAGAAGCATACAAGGTAATAAAAGAGACTACTTGCTAGTTTTTGATGTGGATGTAGGTCCAAGGAATGCATTGGCGAAGGAAAGGCTTAGTTGGGATGATCTGGCAATCGGAAGTAAGATGATGAAGCTATCCTCCAACTCTCCCAATGTTTGGATGAGTGTGACTGTGATCTAGTTGCTCAGTTACATTCTTGGGCTCAATACTCCTCTCTACAACCTCTTCTCTCTCTCTCACTTGTCCCTCTCTTGCAAAATGAATTTGGATCCCTTTGTTTTGGTTAGGGGAGGTAATTTATAGGGAACTGATGGCGGTTAGGTCAAAGTTGGCTATTTTTAGTAAAATAGCTAACTTTCCCTCCTTTTCTCCCGAGGGGTCAGTTGTGGGCTTGGTCAAGTCATTATTAGGTCGTTTTGGTGCGGGTGAGGGGTGATGAGTTATAGGTGTGGGTTTAGACCAAGTTATAGGTCTTAACTAGGTTAGTTTAGGGTTGGGGCTAGGTCATGGTGAGGTGGTAAGGTGAGGTGGTAGGGTTGGAGATGTGGATTTATTAATTATAAGGTAATTAATAAATAATTAAGTGTGTAAGGTTTAGGTGATGAGGTAGGGTTAGGTTGCGAGACGAGATGCGGGGCACAGGGCATCGTAAGACCCAAATTTGGTGTCTACAATTAGAGCTTGAGAGATAAGAAGAAGACTTACCTTTGATGAACTGTTAACCAAAAGGGGAATGGGAGGTTGACCAACCTCAACCATTTGTGGGAGAGTGGCCACTGATGTGTTCACTTTCTCTTCTCCCTTTCTAATAAACTTAACCTTTATTGGCATCTTGGAAGGGTT
This sequence comes from Taxus chinensis, assembly GCA_019776745.2. NCBI lineage: Eukaryota > Viridiplantae > Streptophyta > Pinopsida > Cupressales > Taxaceae > Taxus > Taxus chinensis. Next base: position 819,559,496 of record CM034150.1, on the reverse strand, counting down.
CTTATCCTTTTCCTTTTTTTCCTTTTGAGGGTCCCACTTCTAAAGCAGTCTAGCTCTGCAAAACTTCCTTCTTTATAACTCATTCCCCAAGAAATGAGCCACGCCTTAGTATGGGCAAGAATTTGAGTGGCTCTTCACGTGATAGTAAGATTTCTTGGCAATGGACTGATCAGTGGCCAGGGAATACATACTGGTCTTCATTTCAACCCATCATACAAGGGGTCAAGGACACTCTCATTATCCTGTAGGACTTTTGGGATATTAGATAGATCCATCTGGATTTCTTCTAATTTTCAACCTATGATTTTCCTTTCTTCAGATGGAAACCATCCCGAAGATCAACCCAAATGTCTTCTAAGATGGGCGATGTAGATATAAAGTCTATTTAAGGAATCCTCAGAAATCAAATCCATCTCTATGCTTCATGTGCTTCTTCAACTTTTCCTAAAGCTCATGCACCATGTTCTTAGTTTTTACCACCATCGAGCATGTGTAAATCTTCCGATGGAAATAGGGAAGGATATGGAAGCCTTGTGTTTGCTTTATTGGAATTTGTGGAAATCCAACAATTGTCTTACCAACTCCATTAGGATCATCTTAGTCACCTAGGAATCTAGGTAAATCAGAAAGGATCACTCAGGTACATGACCACCTAAAGGTTTGTTAACTTCTTGAACTGTAATAAGATACAACCCCATTTTGATACTTCGGCCCATGCTTCATAAGAGACTCTTCTTTTCCTTAGATCAGGGTTCATCATGCAAATATTTTTATAAAAGAAAGAATCGTTCACTCTTTTGAAATTGATCTTCAGATTTCATTGTACAGCTGAGGGAAATATTTATATGTGTTATGTTACCCTATCTCATTTTACATCCAACCCTAGAATTTATCATAGCTGCTGCATAGGTGGCATACCTATAGAATTTTCCCATAGTCAAGACTATCTTCATTCCGGGAATCAATCTCATCACTTATGAGACTACTCCAATCGATCCCTTGTTTCTTTCTTCTTCATAATAACCATGAATATGATACATCCATCCTTGGAAGTCCCTTGACTCGAGGGAGTCCAAATACCTGAACTTAGCAAGGTGATGATGTCACTGATTTCAAGGATTAAATTACTCCTAGGGACAAAACTTGGGAAACCTAGAGACGAGCTGGCTTGGCCTTGATCAAGAAATTTTTATTCACATGCCTGGTGCAGTCTTCTTGATCTTTGTCCTAGGATTTCTATGCTGACTTAAGATCTACCTAACATATTCCTGAAATTTGGGAAATCTTAAGAGGTCATCAAAGTAACCCCCGTCCAACTTCACTATGACTCCTGCTTGATTTTTTATTGAATGAGAGTCTGAGTCATAATTGGAAGCACAGGCCAAAATGAACTATTTACCAAACATTGGTAGTCTTGCTGCAAGAGGGAGGCCACTTCATCCAGGGAAAGAAGAATCCTTGGTTTTGTTCCAAAAGTCCACCATGTCAATGTTACCAACCTCCGCATCTTGGATGCAATTGTAATCTATGTAGGAAGGGGATCTCCATTTTTTGGTACTTGTATTTCATCTTTCCTAACTTTTCTAGAATTATCTTTAGATGATCTAGGATCTGACATGAGAAATCCTAAAGAATTAATGCCTAGATAACTCCTATGTTGAACAATCGAACTTGGAAGCTTGCTGAGCAACCCCACAGACCCCGCCACACTATCCAGAATTTTAGGACCTTGCAAAGCACATGATGAAGCCTAATACACTGCAATGTATGTCAAAAGCTAAGGTCTTTTCAGACACTTCATGAAACCTGACACAAAGGTTTCAGAAAAGATCAGGTGGTGTTGAACACTCTGTGAAACTCGACATAAGTGGAATTTGGAGGATGTTAGACAATCTGCGAAACCTAACACAAGCATAAGTTGGGAGGTGTTGAGCACAGCTGAGAGACCTGATATTATATGGAAACCAAAGGATGTCAAACACCCTATAAAACCTGAAACAAAGATGTCGGGTTTTTGGGATGTCAAAACAAATAAATTTCCACCAAGTTGGCAAGTTAGGGTTTTTTTTTAGAATCTTCTCAACAATCTAAAGAGTATACCCCATAGGAAAAATAAGAAAACATCAAAGGATGAATTTTAAACCAGAGGTTTCATGGGAATACATTGGAAAATGGAGAAAAAAACCATAAACCCTAAACCTGGAGGGAAGAAGAAGGAAAGAGGAAAAATGCCAAATGAATACTTAAAAAAAAACCCCAAAGGACACAAAATGATAAAAAGAGAAAAATACCTTCAATAAATTTGAAAAATGGTTGAAGACAGATCACGAAATCAATCAAGAGGTTTAGTTGGGTTTGGAGGTCAAAGGAGCATGTACGAAAAATCCACACAACAAAAATCTACTTGGTAAAAATGACATCTAAAATTGACCTATTTATAAATCCCTAGCATTTATTACAGCTCCTCTGACACATGTGCCAACTAACTGACAACTCGACATTAATGCCATGTCATTATGCTTAGCACATCCAGAAACCTGATATAAAGGTTTTCTTATCAAATTAGGTTTCGGGAATCAACTAACATGAAGTATGCAAAAGACATGTTTGGATGTTATCAAGTTACGAAAACCTGATACAAAGGAAAGGTTTGGGTTTCGGGTTTCAAGAAACAAGCAACATGAAGCATGCTTTTTGAAAGGTGTGATCCGATGCTCTTGAGTTCCGAAAAATTGATACACTAGCATGTAATTGGGTTTTGGGTTTCGGAAGACAATAGACATGAAGCATGTAAAAGACATATTTCCATGTGATGGAAACCTGAAAACCCAAACATCTCCTTCAAAGGGCATTTTTAGGATATTTTGTCAAAATATTTCTCTGGTTATCTCAATTTTAGCTAAAATCACTAAAAACGAGATAACACCCTTTCCACCTCTTCTTTAGGATTATTTGGTTTTGACATTCTGATTGTATCCTCTTCCAATAAAAATTCCACCAAAGTTGTAACATAATGCATTACTGAGGGGAATTTTTCTAGTACCTTAGGTTTTAGATGCAGGCGCACCTACATCACATGATCTCTAACAACCTTTGCTATGCCAATTGGTAATGCACTATTATTTTTCTTCTCCAAGTCCTTCTCTTGGTTCAATCACACTATCACTGTATCCTTTATCTTTAACTCCTCGCATAATGATCTGATTTTTGTGGCCTTGTTCATGTTTCTTCTTGCAACCTTCATATAAAACTTTAACAGTGCATTGCTAACCTATTCATCTGACATAGCAATATGTTTAACTTGTTATGTTCCTAGCTTGAAGTGTCTTCTTCATTTGTCTTGACACACATAAATCCTCACATACATCAAAATCAGGCTCATCGATATGGGTGTGCATTGACCATGAGAGTTTCTTTCTAGTGTGAATGGTCATCATATCCCCATGTTGCATTAATAAGGAAGGAATATTGAACTACCAATTGTTCTACATTGAATTTGGAAATGAAAGGCTCGATAATGATCTCTATGGTATGTCCTTGTGTTCTATGCCCAAGAGTGGTGCAAAATTTATTCCCCATTCATACTCTTTGAAGGTTTAAGACCATTGGTGATTTGATAGTCTTCAAGAGTTAGGTAATCTGATCCCATGACTCCTTGTATAGTCACAGTTGTCACAAATCTAGTGGTTTCACAATGCTCTCTTTCGGTCTAAATGTCCATCTCAGGATATTCATTCTTCTTGGGAGTGGATTGTTTGGCTCATGGGTTATTTACTTGAGTGGGGTCATGGAGATGCATGCTCACTCTAGCCTGATTCCAACAAGTGGGTGATGAGGATCTTAATTGGAATTTAGGATTCTATTTGGATCAGTTGGTCTCCTTGTGCAGGAGTCAGTGGCAGAGGTGATTTCCTTATGATTTGTGGGGTGTCCATTACAGGAGTAGCAGATTATGAAATAAAGAATCATGGTGGGGGCCTAAATGCAGGGGTTTTCTCCCCTACTCAACCTAATGGGGTGATCTTCCTCTTCATCATGATGGAAGAAGGATCGTGCAGGGGATCACACGATAATGAGGGATCTTAAGATCATATGAATGATTTCTTCTGCACTTCAATAGCCTCTCACTAAGTCTTCACTCTCCTCTGATGTTACATCCTCTATTTCAACAATGGTGGGTATGCCCCTTAGACCGAAATTATGGAAAGAAAGGTGAAGGGACGAAAGGATAAGTCCTTCGGTGGCATAATAAGGAGCTTATAAATACCTGAACTACACATACTTGATTGTTAGGTCCTTCTTAAAGTTTTAGACTGAAGATAGGTGTATTTGTCGAGGTTATATGATAATGAAGATCTAGAAGTTTGAAAAGTGTGGTCTAAATGATTTAACAGGTTTTAGATTTTTTAGCCTCTCGTACAGTTGAGGATGGCTTAGGTCCCATGGATACACGTACCTCTGGGTGGGGCTCAATTGTGCTAAGAATGTTTGAAGAAGTATCATAGTCTATATTTGTAATACCTAGGTGGCATGTGTTGGTACAATTTGTGCCATAGATGCTTGGACAAACCTAGCAGTGGATTTTTTAGTAGAATTTACAGTGAGGACTGTGGGAATCCATCTCTCATTGGGAAGCACAGGGGTGGTTTAATGTTGATATACAATTATTTTGGATTATGGTGTTCCCCAGTACCAATGGGTACGTTAATTTAGTAGGTGAAAATCTATCGAGGAAGGATTTCAATAATGAATCCTGTAACAAGAGAAGATTTTGTCCGCCATATTTCTTAGGATCATCGAGTATTGCCATTGATTCCATGGGTTCTGTTTCGTTAAGTGACAAGGTAGATACCTTTCAGTTGGCTTGATTTTAGTTATCACATTAATGGTATTGACACAGCCTAGAAATTCGGCCCAGATAACACTCCTAGAATGCGTTGGCACATCACTCAGCTGAGAATGAGAACACTCACCCAAAGCATGCAAAGGTACCTTATGTGCACACTTCGTCTAGGGTTTTCTGTAGTAGGATGTATACCATGATAATATTGTAAAAAACATCCTGTATATCCATAACTAATCCATCATTATAGAGTGCATAACATATATAGTATCTAAGGAAGAGTACCAGCTCCTGAACAATAAACATTGATTAAATCAAGACATGTGTTTATTCAATTTCTTACAACTAGACATGATACTCAGATTCAACAAATATCCATACCATCTATTAACCCTTTACACATTACAGAATCCTATCTGGTACAATAATGATCATATCTTTATATGCGAGATGCACTCATGGAACTGATATAGTAATCCCATGGCATACATACTATGTCTCTCATTGACATATTTATCAGTATATGACTCATTATCTCATTATGCAGTTCATGCACAATTTTATATGGGGTCCTCATGCACTTTGATCCTATCAGCCACTTAGTCCATTCCAAAAATAGGCTCGCATTTCCTATTAATATGCCATGTGTCATTTTTCAGTGCATAGACCCCACATGCAAGTGTGTTATATATAGACCTCTTCTCAGTTACACTAAAGTGATGAATCTATTTTTATCTCATCTCCATGTAAAAACACTTTGAATCAACCCTCCAAAGATGAGAAAATGTGAATGGCATGCACGTTATTCTGCATCATGTCATGTGATGGTATGCACTTACCATTATCTTTAAAAATAGACTTTGTGGATCCACAAAATTGGCTAAGTCATGAATGTTGAATCCTATACCTCCGTGTGATGTCCTTTCTGAAAAAATCCCTTCGCATGCCATTTCCTTCCCATTCCTCCATGCCCTTGATCCTGGCATTCTCTCATGAGTGGAATTCGTATGTGATTGCATGCTACAGTGTTTTCTCTGATCAAAATTACCCCACCACTAATCTCATTTTTGCCCAGACTGAACAAAAGAATGTGAAATCAAAGAATAGCTCAGAAAGAATATGAATGCCCTAAATGAATAACTTCATGTCCTCAAGATCCCCTGTGTCCATCTTGAAGTATCAATGTCTCAGATACCCTTCTTTTATTTTTTCCTCCAAATCCTACCATTCAGTGAGTTCCTTCTCTACTTAGTTCTGGTAGATCCACAATTATGGATTCACACCCTTCACACCTTAACCTGATGCCACCTTACCTTTTTGCATTTTGCTATTACCTCAACATTATGTTGGTCGCATTGAGGTAAAAATGTTCCTTCCAACACATCCATTCTTATAATATTTTTTCAAATTTTGATGAATTTATTACTCCTACACCTACCAAATATCCTCTCATTCATTGACCAAATGTGATTCTTTCCACACGGTACATCTTCACGCCCCAGTTATAACCTTCTAGCTTGCCTTCCTACTTTCTGGTCACAGAATTCTCTTTAGCGGGCAGTCCCTTGCACCCAAGTACCTTGTAACATATGCACCTTCTCCTTGGTAGTCATCAAGACCTCATGCTTACGTTGTGTTATACTGTCCTCTCACTCATCTCCATCCTTGGTCATTTTTGAGAAGCAATCTTATTGAAACGCACCCTTATCAAGCAATCTTTTCAAAAGCACCTTCAACAACGTATTCCTTTAACCTTTCACAACATTTAGCTTCCAATCTCCATAGCATCATACTTGGATACCACCAACCTTATTGTAACTTGATGTCACCAACCACCCCACACTAAAAGTATGTGCAAGTCCTTTGTGCATAAACATGCTTCATACTATAATAACTAGCTTCATGCACGCAAGCACGCTTATTACACAATAACAAAAACTAAATTGACAAAGCATAGTGAGGATGAAGGAAATACATTAAGGAAATACATAGAACTGAGAAACCTAATATAAATAGAAATACTACCTTATTACAAACACTAAGAAGACTTATTTATAGTAGGGCTTCAACCTACTCCCATTAAAGTAACCGGGTAGCTGTGTTCCATCAAGTACTTCTAACTAGAAAGCTCCCGATTTGAGTATGTGATTAATGATATATGGCCCCAACCAATGTACCTTAATTTTTTCTGGGATTGTGCGTAAGAACTTAGAGTCATAAAGAAGTACCATTTGTCCAACCGCAAACTTCTTGTCCCTTATATGTCTGTCATGCCATGCTTTCTACCTTTCCTTTTCTTGCTTTTGACTCCAACATGTGCTATGGATCGTTGCTCATCTAGCTAAATAATCTTCTTAATTCATTCTTCTAAATATTTCTCATTAGCTAAACCTCCAATCGTGTGCTATTCACAAAGAAGGTAACATAGAATTCTATAAGAAGAATGAGCTTCTGCATGCCAAACACCAAATGAAATAGTGTGGCTTTGTTCAATCACTTCTAAATTATTCTAGTAAGCCCAAAGAACATACTAAAACTTTATCATCCCAATCCTTTCGTCCAACATCACAAATATTTGTTCAATGTCTAGCGACAAAATCTTGTTGAAACCCTCAGACAGTTCCATTTGCTCTGATGATGATAGGGTGTATTCTTATGGTGGGCAACCATAAACTCATCTAACAGAATCCTAATTGTCTCATTCAAAAAGTGTGTACCCCTATCACTTTTTAAACTTAAAGGACATCCATACTGTGTAAGAAAATTATCCCATAGAAACCTAGCTATTGTAGCTTTATTGAACAATCCTTTGTAGGTGCTACTTCTTCCCACCTTTTGAGATAATTTGTACAAGTGATGATATAATGCGAACCATTTCTGTGTGCAACTTGCGAAAAATAGGTCTTACAAAGTCAATAGCCCGTTTCTAAAATGGTTCTGGCACTGATTAATCAGGTCTCAAAGTGACATCTCATCTCTTTGACCTAGTTTACCTAGATGTTGACAATGGTCACACACCTTGCAATACTCTTTACAATCCTTATACAATGTCGCCCACCATAAACCAACAAGTAGGATCTTCCATGCAGTTAGCATCACCTACATAGTGGCCACTTGCAACACCACCATGTGCCTCCTCCATTATATCCTTACGCTCATGCTCTAATACACAGCGGTGTAATACTTCATCCCTTCCTAACTTATATAGGTCATCACTAATCAACATGAATGGTGCCATGCGCGTATGGCAAGATGTTTCTTTTCCAACGCTTTCATTCCTTCTGGTGTTCCATACCAGTCTTTAGAAAGACAACAATATCATCTAATTATAGATGGCACACATTGTAACCTATATAGTTGGGCATCTGGCATAGTGTCTTCAATTGTCTGTGCTTCTTCCCCCGAATGAATTCTAGACAAGTGGTTTGGCCTAGAATTATTTTTCCTTGGTTTCACCGCAACTGTGAAATCAAAATATTGAAATAAGAGCACCCGTATGCATATGCACCCCTATAAGACTGGATTTTTCACAAAATACTTCAATGCCAAGTGATCTGTATAAAACACAAATCGTGTTGCTAACAAATACTGTCAAAACTTGTGCAAGGCATAGATCATCGAAAAAAATTTGTGCTTTGTAGTTGTATAATTTTGTTCTGCAAGAGTTATCTTTCTACTAGCAAAAAAAATTGGATGATATAAAATAACTTCACTAGGTTGAGCCAACACCATACCAATGGCCATTCCAGAGGCATCCACATACACAGGAAATGGTTTATCTTGTGAGGGAAAACACAAAATAGGCACGGTAGTAAGTCTCTCTTTCAATATCTCAAATGTGCATTGTTGCAGTTCTCTCCAATAAAATGCACCTTTCCCTTCTAGTAATTCTTCCAAGGGTGTAACAACTTTGGCATACCCTTTGATGAACTTCCGATAATATCTTGTGTGACCTAAAAATCAGCGCACCTCACTCTGACTAGTAGGTGCTTCTAACCCTAAAATGACTTCAACCTTAGTTGGATCAATCAACAAATCTTCCTTACAGATTATATGCTCTAACAATATTCCAAAAGGTGTAGCAAATATGTACTTCATGATGTTTGGAGAGATACTCAACTACCTACATCGTTCAAACATTAAGCACATATTGTCACAGTGATCCTTAACAAGCCCATATACTGTCCAATCATTAACATAGACCTATAAGAAGTTCTTAATAAAATATTTGAATTCCTGAATAACTATGTGCAAGAATACAAAAGGTGAATTTTTCAATCCAAAAGGCATCACAGTATAGGTAAATTTGCCCCATTCAGTATTAAACGTTTTCTTTTCCTAATCCTCTTGGGTAATTTGAACCTGATGATACCCAAAAAACCCATCTATAAAGGAATATGTTTTACGCCCCGCTACTCCTTCCATTATTTCCTTAGTGAATGGTGTCATAAAGGGATCTATGACACATGTTGCATTTAGCTCCTTGTAATCAACACAAATTCAAATTCTACCATCCTTTTCTATACTGATCACTATAGGACTAACCCATTTTGATTCATCTAAAGGTTTAATGATTCCATACTTCAACATTTTATCAAATTCTTCTTTTACCTTTTTGCACAAATTAGGATTCATTCTGTAAGGTCTCTTTCACACTGGATGCATACCTTCCTTAATTTTTATCTTCATTTCCCCAAGTGATTCATGCACACCTTTAATTTTATGACACCCTCAAGAGAATAAGTCCTGGTAATCCTGTAGTAACTTAATAATTTTTTCCACCTCTAAGTCTGACCAACACTCTCCAATTATGGCATGCTTAGGTTCAACCTTCGATCTTATATTGACCTTTTTTGTCTCCATGGGTTTGTGATAGGCACGTGTATCCTTTTCAGCATTGTATAAGACCTCGTGCACCTCTTATGAATGTTCAATATCTAGGTTCTCAACTTCCTCATCATCCATGATGTAAAACATATTTCCTTTCTCTTTCTCAAGGCAAGTGTCTTCAAGTAGTATGGATTCCATCTCTTCTTCCTTTTCAAAATGCACTCCAGACTCTGTCTCACCAAATAATTCCTGAATATGCTCTTCTACCTTTGCACTATCTCCCATAATTAAGCACTTGACAAATTTTAGGGCTTATTCTACTAGAGGTTTAGTCGAGAAGTAGTCAAAGTTCTGGAGAATTATTGAAGTCAAAATTTTCCATTTTCTAGTCTCTCGTTGTAGTTCTGCATATACATACCAAGTGCATGTGCACCATTATAGAGATGAATACAAGTTTTGCACCCAGAGTGAAGGTGGTAATTCTTCATGTCTTGCTATCTAAAGTATCTCATACTATTGAATGTGGTACTGAAAAGGTTGATCACCATTATAAGTGTAAATATGAGTAGGTGCATTTATTCTTACAAACCTAGTAGATAGGGCAATTCCAATCTCCTTCCACTCCATAAGATTATCTCTGTGAACTACCCACCAGTGCTCTACTTTTTGGGGTGTAGACCATGTTTTTGGTCTTCTTGAATCATTGTTAAAGTGTTGGAGTTTGAAGGGTTATGTTTGGAGACTTCAAGAGCATTCTGCACTCATCTACTATGACGTTGTTGTGATGTCACTGTTACTATGTTGTTAATTGACTGTTAACATCATGACCGTATTTCTAGCCATGGGAAGTTGAAAGGTCGTAACTTTCAAACTTCTAGGGTCAGATTTAGGTCTTCATAAAAAGATTGTAATCTTATAAATAGAGGTGTTAGGGTATCTTGAAGATATCTTGAGTGTTCAAGAGGTCTTGAGTTTTAATGATTAAGAGGTGATCAAGAGTGATCAAGGTTAAGAAATTGGTTGTCAATTGTGGTTTAGGATCTTTGGAATTCTGTTGTGAGTTCATAACTGAGAGAAGACAATGAGATTTGTTTTACTCTTGTTTATAATACAATCTGAGAAATTTCTTAGTGGACGTAGCCCACATTAGGTGAACCATGTTAAATCTTGTCTTGTTTTCTTTTATGTATTATTTATTTATGTTGTTATATTTCTACAAGTATAATTCTGCTATATAGTTTCCTACTGTTGTGATTTGAGGAATTGTTTCCACATATTTGTTCTATAATTCCTAACAATTGGTATCAGAGCTTTGGTGGTTCTTTGTTGAAGTGGTAAATCACAGGTAAAGTTTAGCTTGAGAGGGAGCTATGGTGGATGAGGGAAGATCGAGGGTTGAGAAGTTCAATGGGAAGAACTTTGGTTTGTGAAGATGCAAATGGAGGATTACTTATATCATAAGGAACTCCATGTTCCTTTAGATAGAAAATCAAAGAAACCTACAGCCATGATGGATTGAAAGGCACTCGGGGCAATTTGTTTATGCCTTGCATCTTCAGTTTCTTTGAACATATCACAGGAGAAGGCCACAGAAGGTATCATGAGTGCATTGGAGAATTTATATGAAAAACCATCTACCTTTAATAAAATATTTTTGATGAAAAATTTATTTAATATGAATATGTCTAAGAATGGTTCTATTTCTGATCATTTGAATGAATTTAATATAGTTTTGATTATGTTAAACTTAGTAATAATTGAATTTGATGATGAGGTCAGGGATTTTTTGATTTTTTGCTCCTTGTCAGATAGATGGGACAACTTGGTTATGGTTGTAAGTAATTCAGTCTCTAATAATTCAAAGCTAAAGTTTAAGGATGTAATAGGTGTGATCCTAAGCAAGGAAATGCGAAGGAAGAGCACCAAAGATTCTTCTACTTCTGGAAATGGTTTAATGGTTGAGAGCAGAGGGAGACAAAAGAATAGAGGGAAAGGTAACCATGGGAATTCAAATGATTACAGAAGCTCAAAGTCCAAGAGTAAGTTAGAATGTTGGCACTATGGGAAGGTTGGTTATGCTAAGAAAGATTTCTAGGCTCTTTGGGATAAGAAGAACAATGAGGAAACTAAAGAGGTAAATTTAGTAGCAAGTGATGTTTTTCAAGATGCCTTAATTCCTTCTTTAGATAATATTGATGAATCTTGGGTGATAGATTCAGAGGCTTCTTTCCATGCCACCCCACATAGACATTACTGTATTGATTTTTTTTAAGGTGATTTTGGACATGTATATCTTGGTGATGATGAACTATGTAACATAGTAGGGAAAGGTTGTTTTTAGGTTAAAATGTAGAATGGAAACACATGGCTACTTAAGGAAGTTAGGAATATGCCTATGTTAAGTTGATATCAGTAGGTCAACTGGGTAGTGATGGCTGTACAGTCAATTTTACAATGGATTCTTGGAAGGTTACCAAGGGAACTCTTGTAGTTGCAAGAGGTAAGAAAAATGGTACTTTGTATTTAACTACTAGTGCTTATTATTGTAATTTAGTTGTTGTAGATGGAAATACAACATTGTGGCACCAGAGACTCGATCATATGAGTCATAAGGGCATGAATATTATAAAGAATAGGTTGCCTAGATTAAAGGAGTTAGATTTGGAATTCTGTGAGGATTGTGTTTATGGGAAATAGAAGTGGGCAAGATTCCTCAAGGTTGGACCTACCAGGAAGGAGGGTATGTAACATCCCCATTTTAAGAATTTAGAACAAGGGATTTTTTTTTACATAATGTTCACTATTCTGAAAACATTATTTAGAACAAACATTTCATGCCAATCAATCTCAAACAGATAACCATATGTAGCTGTAAATGACTCAGTGATCGATTGATCTATTCATTTTATAACTCTGTAATCTACCAAACTATTTATATTAACTTTAAGTATTGAATACTTATTGTATACTTCATATACTTGGGTTTTTCTACCCTAAATAGCGTACTGAATGATATGTTTAAATAAAATATATGAATATTTGTTACTAATATTCATCTGATATCATGTTGCTTTCAACTTGGTGACTTAGGAAAATGTAATCATCAGCTTGCAATACTTTGGCCAAAGATTTCCAACATACTACATATATCACTATTCATAGATGACATACTCGTCATTTTGGAATACATCCTTTACCTCACTCCCCTGTTATCAATAATGGTCTTTACTAACTACCGTCAATCCACTTGCCCAAGGTTTAACCCTATCCTAGGTTAGAAACAAAAATTAATATAGGAAGACACTTGCAATGACTTAGGGTATACGGGAATACTCAGTTGACCTAAGTAAATTGGGTGCGCCAAGGTACCCTAAGCCATTGAAACCTACTACCTATCATAACATGCCACTAACTTGACCTAGAGATAAACTAAGTTCATGTCCTTATTTGTGTGTATATCTAAATGATCAATGCAGAAGGGTGTTGCCACATGTCAATTATAACGTTGTATTCTCGAGAAGACCCAAGTCTTCTCAAAAGTACCGCCCTGTAGTTGGCATGTGCAAACATCCTACAGAAACCACCTCATCGAGATGTACATAACCCTATCCTTATGCCTTGATTACAAATCTATTAAACCCTAATCCAACACTCCATAAGTTCTTTTCTAAATTTGTTTCATTTAGTCATTAAAGAAATTCCTTAACTTATGATTGCATTTAATGTTATTTTACTCAATATAACAAGTAGTTAACCAAAATAAGATAGCAATATCATAAGTTTCAATAAAATGTACTTTAACATTTAGGAAGGTTTAACAACCACATTGGTCTAACAAAAGTATACTTCATACAATATGAAGTCTAATGATTAATAATCATATCTCCAATCCTTTTTAGTTTACATTCATTTGAGAGAGGAAGAGTCTTCCTCTACATGATTAAGTGTTAGGGTTTATCATTCACAATATCCATAGTTCTTACTGCATGTTCATTACGCTTCACATTACTATGTTACATTGTTTAGATAATATACATCAACTTATGCAACTTAACAAGCTGCATCATTGTAAGGGAAATTGAACTAATTCCCTTTATCCATATTATCAAAGATAATAAGATAAGCATAATATAATATGAAGAATATCAACAAGATAGAACTTCCATCTCCTTCATAAAAGTACAATATAATTTACTCAACCAAATAAAATAAATCACAACTCACAATTCATCATTATAACTTATAAATTTACAAGACTATGCACTTTAGGCATAATGCATAACAACAAACTTCATTCTATAAAGTATACAACTTTTCTTTTTCAATATAACTAAATAATGAATTAGAATTATTTACAAATAATTATACTTATATAAGCCAATACATCATATAAGTTTTTTCCTTCTTTTATCACTTACGATGTCCATCTACATAAATTGTTAGCACCGGTTAGTTCAATGAACTGAGCATGATAAGCACTAAGCATTAAAATGAAGTGCATTCCACTAATTTCTTCATTAAATAAACACCACTTTAATGAGATAATTAATATATCATACAATAAGCATAGGTGATTCAAAATAGAAAACAAGTACAATATTAAATCTAGATCCACTTTTAAGAGAAGAGTAGAATATAATCCAAAATATCTGCCTAAAAACTTAAAGTTCAATTGATCCTATCAATATATTTTAAACAAACAATAGATATTACCATCCCATTATTTCATAATTCTATCCTAATAGAATACAACATTTATCTTTTCTATGAGACCAAAGAAGTGTTTACAACATGGTTCACTCTAGGATGATTCATCTAAATATTAAGAAAGAATAAGAAGAACCATCACATACCATACCCAAAATTATAAAATCTGAAAAATAGTTAAACTATCTATTTCCTTTCCAGGATAACAATCTTATAAATTCACATTAAATATATACATCTAAACATAATTTCATAACAACCCAATAAGGTATAGAAAATTAGAATAGTCTAACTGCAATTCTAATTCTAATTCTGCATGTTAGAAGTTATAAATCAAAGATCTAAAACCAACGTTAACAATCAAAGTAGTCCCATAAAGGAGTTAATCTCTACTCAAGTTCACCCAAAAATATAGAGAACAAGAGACAAAACCTACTCCTATCCATCAAAACAAGCAAGGCTTAGTCAACAACAGACGATCCCATAAGTATGCATACACTTATCAGTAGAACCGACTTAGCTACTATATTTCTACATCATTACAACCAATGATTCAAACAAAGTAGACCAACAAGCCGTAGAGAAATCACCAGCTCATAAGAGAATCAAGTGCAGAGAAGTTCAATCAATGAGCTTATCCAAAAAATAAAGAAAAGGAATCTCTATTTGGAAAGGTCCAAATAATCAATCATTTCATTAAATTGAATAAATGAATTTCCTGTTTCAAATCAAATAAGAATGAACAACATATTACAGTCCAAAAACAACATACAGATCCCAAGAGAATATATATTTTCTCTCTTTAAAATGAAGCCCAAGGGCTCATTCATTGTATCTAATAAGAATAAAATCCCAAAACAGTAAACTAACAAGTTTAGAACTATCCATAGACTCAATACTGAATACTCGCAAATGCTTCACCACTTAGCATGAAGAGTAATTAGTTCGAGATTCAAAAGAACTATACACAAAACAACTGAGCAGAGAAAGTATCCTTCTTGTATAAATTATGTGTGCAAGGGTAATAACTTAACCTTCCATTGAGACCCAAAATTATTTTAAAGGGTCATAAGAGAGAGCAAGAACCCAAAATGTCTAAGTCAGAAGTTGTCTCAATATTATCTCCAATGCAACAGAAATAGAAATCCAAAAAAAAAACTTTCACAACCACAAAATTGCGACAGAGGTGACTTAGTTTCAAACAAAATTGTCAACCTAGAATGTGGGATTCCTCAAAATAGAGGGGAAAGGACACCCCCTCCAAAACTCATGCCATTACCATCTCAGTGAAGATGGTACAGTCATAAAATAGAAGTTCTAAATTCTTTTAAACAAGACATTTCTAGTTCCAACTCTCGAAGAGATTTCAAAACGACTCAATCAAGCTATCACCAAATTTTCTAGTGAGTAAGTTACTCAATAAAAGAATTATAAGCTTACACTTTTAATAAAAGAATAATCCTACACAAAAATAATAGAATAGAATCAAATACATCATTCCAAATAAAAGCTCATAACACTCCAGTTTCCAATAAGAGTACAGTGTTGAACATGAGATTCACACAAAATTTTAGAACTTCACAAGTAATATAATGCGAGTATAGTGCCAAAAACGAACTTCAAGAAACAACTCAGTGATGCATAAGTTTTCCAAACACTGGTTCCAAACAACACGAAGCTCCAAAACAAGTTTAAATCAAAACATGAATCCCAAAAACAAGATTAAATGGAACTCAAGGTTCCCATACAATTTAGAACCCTAAATTGCAACGAAGGTCAGTTTAAAGTACATAAACCTCGAAAAAAATTTCCAAAATGAAAAATAAAGCTACAAAAACAAGTTTCGCATACAAGCTTCACATGCATGTTGTCATAGAACTTGCATAGAGATAAAGTTTCCAAACAATCATTATTTTTGCCATGGATTCATATACAAACATCACAGAGATTCATAAAACCCAAAAAGAAATTAACCAGTCAATAAGAAAACATGAATCTCCTGAGAGAAGAGTTGTTCTAATGAATCATTTAGAAGAAAGCAAAGAATCTTAATGGTTAGAGCATATCATGCCTAATAGTGCTTCTACCAAATTGAAGGAAACTTCCAGCCGAGCTTCCAACTCTTTTACTCCTCCACGAAAGATCAACAATCAAACATCTTTTCTTCCTATGCCTCATATATGTTCCTTCAATCAAAAATAGACTGTAGAAACAAAAAATAGCTTTGAAGTGAAGGTCAAACTACTGGTTCGAAGAACCAGATAGCTCCATGCAAAGAAAAATTTGTAATGCATGGAAAACCAAATAACTTCCTACAAACCCACCTTCCAAGTTTCCAAGATGGTTTACACACAAATAATGAGGCCCATTAATGCCACTAATGCCATTAATTCCAAATTTCCCACTTATCTTTCCTTTCCACCACCTCCTAAATCTGGCGAATGTCAATTCCATCCAAAAATACAATTCCATATTTAGTGGAGCTTCCACGTATGCCTCCACTAAAGTTAACTAGCCTCTCCCAAAACTAGCAGCACCACTATCCATTAAACCCTATCAACTCACTTTAAATGCCATTAGAACCATCGCCTTAGAGACATGCGACCCTAGGTTCCCTTTTAATAGTTTAGGATGGATCCCCTAAAACATAAGTTAGTCTAGCAATAACCAACTTAGGTATTATAACATTTTCCAATAGTAATTCCCACCTTAGGTTAGATTCAATTCATAACCATTAGTATTAGGTATTAGTTAAAATAGCCTAACATTACTTTAGTAATCCTTCCCTTATTCATTTAGCACAATTCTTACGTTAGGACACCAACCCAACAAAATGGAATAAGAGGCTTAGGTTAGAATAACATCCAAAAAAGTAAACGTAGCTAGAACATAGGTGTTCTTACCTAGCTTAGGATACTGTTAGGATAATCCTTAGGTTTTAGGACTTTGAACTCCTCCTCTTTCATGAATTGAATTTTTCTTACGTCCTTAATGTCTTGCAAAAATCAATCACCAAAGACCCAAGCATTTACATACAGCTGAATGAAAACATGTTCACACAAGACCAAAGAATTTGTAACATACAAATTTTATTTCTTCTATGTCCTTCAAACTAATGGATGTCAATTTCCCATTCATTCTATGAAGAATATTTGAAACATTCCTTGGATCACTGAAATTTATCCAAGGATGAGTTAGAAGAAGGAATAAGTCTACAAATCCTAAAGCCATACTGCAACTCACCTTTCCAAAGTGAAAATGAATTCTTGATAACCATACAATTTTAGTCTAATGATTTTTAAGAGCAGAAATGATTTAGCCTTTTCAAGAATGATCTTCAACAGTCAAAAGAACACATCTTTATCCAGAAAATCACATGTCAACACTTGAAATGCGAAAGAGGAATATTACAATTATTGAGGGTGTTACAGGGAAGTTGGAGTTAGTGCATATAGATGTATGGGGGCCAGCTATGGTAAACTCTATTGGTGGTTCATGTTATTACGTCACTTTCATTGATGATGCAACTAGAAAAGTTTGGGTATATTGCATTAGAAAGAAATCTAATGGGTTTGAAACGTTCGAAAGATGGAAATCCTTGGTTGAGAATGAAACAGGTCTCAAGTTGAAATGTCTCAAGTCAGATAATGGAGGGGAGTATTGAAGAAATTAATTTCTTGATTATTGTTTGGTAAATGGGATCCGCAGGAAAAGAACGGTTCCAAATACTCCACAGGAAAATGGAGTGTCAGAGAGAATGAATAGTACAATCACAGAGTGTGCTAGGTGCATTAGGTTACATGTGGGGATGCCACTAATGTTTTGGGTGGAAGTGGTAAAAACAACTGTTTATCTGATTAATAGAGGACCCTCTATGGATTTGGATGGAGGTATACCTTAGGAGGCTTGGTCTGGTAAGAAAATTGATTACTCATTTCTTAGAGTATTTCAACGTGAGGTATTTTTCCACATTGATAAAGATGATAGGACCAAGTTAGAGGCTAAGTATGAGAAATGCACTTTGTTGGATATGGTGAAGATGACTTTGCTTTCTGTGTTTAGAGTGTCAAAAACAAGAAAATATTTTAGTCTCGAGATATTGTCCTTAATGAAAAGGTCATGTATAAATATCAGTTGTAGGAACATAAAGATAAATCAAAGAAAGGATGCACAGTGTTAGAGGACATTGTATACAAAAAGGTATCCAAGGGGCTGGTTTAGGTACAACATGTTTCGACACAACCAGTTCAGGTACCTACTCATCAAGAACCCCAAAATCCTACGGTGAGAAGGTCTTCTAGGGTAAGAAGGGAACCTAAACAATTTACTCCATCATTGAATTATTTATTGCTCACTGACAGTGGAGAGTCAGAGTGCTTTGACGAAGTAGTGTAGGTGGATACGAAGAAGAAGTGGGAGCAGGCCATGGATGAAGAGCATAGATATCTTATGGAAAAGCAAACTTGGGATCTGGTGGAGCTACCTGAGGGCAAGAGATAATTTCAAAAAAAGTGGGTGTATAAAATCAAAGAGGAATATGGAGTGAGGAAATGATACAAGGCCCAGTTAGTGGTCAAGGAATTTTCATAAAAGAAAGGTATAGACTTTGATGAATTTTTTTCTCCTATTGTTAAAATGACTTCTATTAGGACTGTTCTTGGTTTAGTTGCAGTAGAAGACCTACACTTAGAGTAGTTTGATGTGAATACTACATTCCTTCATTGTGAGTTGGAGGAGGAATTATACATGTAGTAGCCATAAGGTTATGAGGTGAATGGGAAGGAGAGGTTAGTGTGCAAATTGAAGAAGTGCTTACATGGCCTAAAACAAGCTCCATGGCAGTGGTACATGAAGTTTGACAATTTTATGCAGGAGCAGGGTTACTCCAGGTGTCACTCAGACCATTGCGTGTAAATCAATAAGTTTCTTGATGGTAGTTATATTATTTTGTGCCTGTATGTAGATGATATGCTTGTTATAGGGAAGAACATGCAGGAAATAAAGGTACTCAAGAAGCAGCTAGGTGACTCCTTTGCTATGAAGGATTTGGGGGCAGTAAAAAAAATCCTTGGTATGAGAATAACTCAGAACAGGAAGGAGAGGAAGCTGGTATTATCTCAAGAAGAGTACATAAAGAAGATCTTGGAGAGGTTTAGTATGCAGGATGCTAAACCGGTTGGTACTCCTTTGGCAGGTCACTTTAAATTATCAAAGGAGCAGAGTCCCAAGACTGAGGAGGATAGAATCTAGATGTCCAGGGTACCATACTCATGATCAGTTGGTAGCTTGATTTATGTTATGGTATGCACTAGGCCTGACATTTCCCATGTAGTGGGAGCAGTGAGCAGGTTTATGAGTGATCTAGGTAGAGAGCACTGGCAGGTAGTAAAGTGGATCCTTCGAGTATTTGAGAGGGGACCATGGGAGTAGCATTGTGTTTTGGTGGATCAGACACTACCTTATGTGGCTATGTAGATTCAGACATGGCAGGAGATTTGGACAGTAGGAGGAGCATGAAAAGTTATGTATTTTACAGTTGGTGATACAGCGGTGAGTTAGATTTCACAGTTACAAAAGGTTGTGGCTTTGTCAACCATAGAGGCTAAGTATGTTTCTGCCACAAAGGTAAGCAAGGAAATGATTTGGCTATAGCAATGGTTGCTTGAAGAGTTGGGTCATAAGCAGGAATTTGGGAGACTACATAGTGATAGTCAAGAGCGCTATTCATTTGGCGAAGAACTCCGCTTTCCACTCTAGGACAAAGCACATTCAGACTGAGATATCATTTCATCAGGGAAGCTTTGGAAGAAGATAATTTGAAGTTGGAAAATATTCACACCAATTAGAATCCTGCAGATATGATGACCAAGGAAGTCACAAGAGAGAAGTTGAAGTTTTGTTCAAATTTGATTGGCCTTCATGGTTGATAATGAATGGTTAAGAACTTTTCTCAGTGGAAACAGTCTCTAAGTGGGAGATTGTTGGGGTGTGGAGCCTATTTTTAGTCTTCTTGAATCAGTGTTGAAGTGTTGGAGCTTGAACGGTTAAGTTTGGAGACTTCAGAAGCATTCTATAGTTGTTTGTTGTGACGTTGTTATGCCATCATTGTTAACATGTTGTTAATTGGTTGTTAACATCGGGATTGTTTTTATAACTGTGGGACGTTGAAAAGATCGCAACTTTCAAACTTCTAGGGTCAACTTTAGGACTTCTTAAAAGGATTGTAATCCTATAGATAAAGGTGTTAGGGTATCTTGAAGATATCTTGAGTGTTCAAGAGGTCTTGAGTCTTAGTGATCAAGAGGTGATCAAGAGTGATCAAGGTTAAACAATTGGGTGTCAATTTTGGTTTAGATGTGGTTTAACATCTTTGGAATTTTTTTGTGAGTTCATAACTGAGAGAAGACTATGAGAGTTGTTTTACTCTTGTTGATAATAAAATCTAAGCAAGTTCTTTGTGGACGTAGCCCACATTGGGTGAACCACGTTAAATCTTGTCTTGTCTTCTTTTGTGCATTATTCATTTATGTTGTTATATTTTTGCAGGTATAATTATACTATATAGTTTCCTACTGTTGTGGTTTGAGGAATTGTTTCCACATATTTGTTCTCTAATTCCTAACAGTTCTTATGTATTCCTCAAACAGGGTATGCTACAAATCTTTTTCTCCTTTAATGAACATTAACATTGAATTTTATAAATGCCGCAACTATGGGCATATAACACATGGATTTACAAAAGAATTTTTGAGGAAGACCATGGACCCCTGTCATACCAATGTATTGCACTAAAAAAAATTTGTCAAGATAGAAGCAAGAGAAAGAAAATAATAAAGAAAAATATATACTTCTTCAGAAAACATTTCATGTGCAAAATGAAGGTCATTAACTAGTTTCTCATGAGCCACATGATTGTCAGATAGAAAGTACTCATTCTTATCACTGGAAGAATTGAATGGAGTTATTGTCCTAATGTTTTGATTCCAATTCCTATAGAAAAGATATCAAGGAACTATTAGGTCCTGAATAAGTGCGTAAATCAAAAACTGTTTAATGACTTCCTGTGTTAGAAGGGATGAACCATAATATTTTAAGTACAAGCTAAATGAGTGATAGAGGGTATCACTGTAACTCTTTCCTCCTTGTTCTCAGGGTTGTGAGATAAATTTTATTAAATCTAAAATAAACATTAATTGTATAAAACCAAGGGTGTGTGAAGAATAGACTGGAATAACTGTTTACATTCTACAAGTGCTATTAAAGGTCAAAAATGCTACATGGGGGAAGTAGATGAGAGATAGTTATGGTTATAGAAGAATGGGTCATATAACTACTAATTGGAGTAGCCTTAGTAAAACTAAGTTCCATAAACAACACTTTTAGATGACTTGCTGCAAAAGAGGCACTAAACCAATTCGTACACTCTTTGCAAGCTAATGTCATCAGCAGAAATTAAACTTCCGCACCTATACATCAATCAAAAAAGGAGCTACTAATAACCATCCAGGTCTATTGGAACTTGTTCATATTGATATTTTTGGTCATATAAGGACCTAAAGCTATGCAATGTGAGAGATATTTCATGTAGGATCTACAGTTGATTTTTATTGCTATAATAACATGAGTGTTACTTTTCTAAAGAGAAATTCCCTGAGTCGTTTGAGATAGTATTAAGGCATTCAAGGCCATGGTTAAAAATGACACACCTCTCTGTATGAAAACAAGTTTTTAAGATCTGAGGACCTTCCCTACTTCTTTCTTCAAATCCATCTTTTTGAACTGAGTCTTTGTGAGCATTATGGAATTCTCCTTGAATATTTCTTGAGGACCTCAATGGACTCCATAACAGACTGGAGTTTCTGAAAGAAAATATCTAGGATTGTACCTTGACATGGCTATAACTCGTAGGTTAGTGATGGGTTGGCTTGAATGGAACCATGCCATCTATATATATTGTGCCATTTTTATCAAAATTTTGGTTTGAAATCTTCATAGTTAAGGCTCTCAGGTCCTTTGGTGCTATCTTGGGAATTGACTAATTTTCCTTCTCAATGTTTTTAAGATCCTATTTAACCCCGCACATTTGTTATTTCTTTCTTTTTCGTAAGTGTACTTAGGTGATCCATTTATGATCCATTTGAACTCTTCATAGCTATGGTTCATCCCTTAAAACTAATTATGCAATCCTTATGAGGATATTCATGGCCTATATGTGGTCACCAGATCCACATGTATGGTAGGTTCCACTTTTGTGTGAAACTTGGGTCTTCCTCCATCATGACCTCATCTGTACACTATCTAGAGTGATAACCATGTCCTCATCCATGACCTCCTTGAAATTTTCCCCCATTCCTGTCTTATCATGGTTGATTACGATCCCAATCCTTGTGCTTGTTCTTATTGTGCAGAGTTATCTGTTAGACTTATCTATCTTATTCCAATGTGTGTTTGTTCATGGATATGATCAATCATTCAGCATTATCCTAACTGATTATGGATTGTGGATCTTGTAAAACCTTGCTATACTCTATGCATACATTCAAATGCGCATTGATTGCACACTATACACAAAGGATTTATAATTACCATTATACAATTAATTTTAAAATTTCACAACTCTAGCCATTGTTCCATGAAGGTGTTTATCTATCACTTTTACTATTCTTGGTGCAATCATTCCACTTCATAGGATTTCATCCTACACCTATTGATCCCGACCTAGTGCGTATCATGATATCCTTATAAGTGTCGTAATATACATAGTTCTAGCTACTTTTCCATGCTTGTAATCTGTTCCTCTAAGAACGGACTAACACCACTGTCAATTCTCCCAACTACCCTCAGTAAATAGGGCTGCCTCCAATGCTTCACACAGATCAGTGTAATGATATTGGCTGACACGAATATCATAAGATGATTTAGAGAGAAGTTTCTTAAAATGGCCATCATACTGACGTACACTCTCAGTAGTTGCTTGTTTGATATCTTTGAGCATACTGATACTCTTCTGCTCAAACTATGGGATATATAAATCTTTTAAGAAAGCATCCTTCAATACTGCATAATCCATGCAAGTTTTATCAGGGTCAAACTTCCTATACTAGTTGTGTACTCATCCCTACAAGGTAGTAGTGAATTGAATTGACTTACACTTATAAGTTGTGATCCCTTTCACGTGCCATAAGATTTCACACATATGTACATGTTTGGTAGTATCCTCTATACGTATATACTCTAGGAGATGAAGAGACATCTCCATATATATATTTTGTGGTTTTTGTAACCCTTGACCACCTGATCCAGAGCTTCTTGTGTTTCCTCTAAATCCAGAACCACCAGATCCACTAGAACGAGAACCACCTAAACCTCCTTATCCTCCACCTGTAACTGGAATAGGACCTATAGATTTACTCCCTTGTACTCTAGAATTTGTACTATACTAAAACCCTATAGTCTGTGTGGTAGTTCCACTTCCAGAGGTGAATCCAACATTCTATGTGGATGATGCACCTAAAAATGTTCCTCTAAATAACATTAAAGCCATCTGTCCTGCCATTGATGTGCTTTCTCCATGAATTACTCCTTCTCTCTTACTTCCTAAGTTAGATTATTGGTTACTTGTCATACTAGATACTGGAAAACCTATCACAAGGGCTAGGTCACTAGGTAGATTAAGATGCGTGCACGTGGCCTAAGTAGTCTTTACTGGCACACTTCTATGTGAAGAAAAGGAGGGATCTCTATCATGATTTCTAATATGGGGGAGTTCCTGATGCTGTAGCTCCATGTATTCTATGTGAGCTTCAAATCCTTCACGAGTCATCTCTCTCTACAATGCCATACTTTTTACAACAGTACGTTTCTTCTCTATCTCCCTCTCGTGCACCTCATTATACTTAAGACTCCTTTCCTCTTTCTTCCTTTCTGCCACTAGGTCTTCCATCTTTCACCAAACATGTTCCTGCCATCATGCGTGGTGAGGTTTAGTTAGCCATTAGTTTACTCTCCAGGTTTAAATTTACCATCAAGATCTTGATCGCCAGTGAGATACCTTATAGATATGCTCCTCTAAGATATCGTAAAAACTAGAATTTAACTACCTTTGGGCAAGAATACATTGGAAATTGAATATTCTAGAATATAACTATTTAGAACACCACGTATCTATAATGTGAGTCCAAATCAGATCAACATCATAAAGGGCCTGAAATTTTTCATGTGTCCAGAAAAGTGCACAATACCTCCAATTCCGTTTAGATGCATAAGCAATCAGCCACTCATATAATTCTACTGGAAAGATGGTGAAAAAATATATCATATAAGTTGTCATACATATTTTGTTGAATACCTAATAATGTCCATTAAACTAAGATCCAATGTTGAACCTCTATGCATATTCTTCCTCCGAATCGTGTATCCACTCCTCAATACTTACTAGAGTTAAAAGGTACATCTTCATCGTGAACCATCCTAAAAACAACGTAAAAAAGAGGGGTCCTGGCAATGGAACCAATGTTGCAGCCTAGAATTTACTAGATAACACCCTAGACACACTGGTACATCACTCAGCCTATACTTATCACTCACCTGAAGTACACAAAGGTACTAGGTCCCTCTTTAGGGTTGTTGTAGTAGGATGTTAGCGTGATGAAGGAAGAAACATATAGATCCATAACTAATCCATCATTCTATAATGCATGCCATATTCAGATCTAGAAAATAACAAGCTTAAAAAATAATCATGATTGAATCAAGAACATGCACTACTTAATAACATAGAAGAATGACACTTAGATTTAGCCAATCTCTTCCATCTATTAATAAACATAGAAGCTCCTTACAATAATGGAAATCTATATTGATGCATGAATGGATCTGATACAGTAATCCAGTCATATGCACATATCTCTTTATACTTATCTCTTACACTCTGCATATCCCCTGAATCTCTACTACTATGTGATTCACATCATATATATAGGGTGGGGAGTTTCCCTTCACCACTTATCTATTCCAAAAATAGGCCGCATGCTACTAATACCCATATGCTATTTACAGGCATAGACATACATGCAAGTGTGCTATCTATAGACCTCTTATAGTTAACTGAAGTGAAAATCCTATTCTTATCTCATCTCCATGAAAAATAGTTCAATCTGATCCTCTAAAGATAGATAATGTGTGGCGCACACATCTCTTCCTCCTTTATGTGCTCTATACGCCATCTTCTAAAAATAGGTCTTCATGCTAAAAAATGGTTGATTCCTGAAAGATGAACTTACCCTTCACGCTTGGGTTCTTCTTGTCCCTTCACGCCCTTGATCCTGGCCTTCCCTCCCACATAGACTTCGTGTGTGATCTCTAACAAGTATTCTTTGATCAAAAACGCTATACACAGAGAAGGTAATATGAATTCAACTGGTAGGACAACTTCTACGCCAAACACTAATTAAAACATTGTGGCCTTATTTAACCTCTTATAGGTTGTCCTATATGCCCAAAGAATGGTTGATACTTTGTCATCGAAATCTTGTCTACCAACATCAAATTTTTTTTGTTAGGATATGACTTAGTATTTTGTTAAACTCCTCCATGGTTCCATTTTCTTTTGGATGGTAGGGGTAGTCTTGTGATGAGCCACCATGAATTATTCTAATAGAATCGTTACTGCCTCATTTAAGAAATGTGTACCCCTATCACTAGTCAAAATCAAAGGGCACCCATACCTTATAATAATGTTTTCCCACATAAACCTTATTATAATAGCTTCTATACAATCCTTGGTATGTGTTGTTTTTGCCCACCTTCTAAAGTAATTTTTTCTTGTGATTATATAACGTGACCCAGTCCTACATGTGGTTGGTTCAATAGGGCCTATGAAGTCTATAGCCCACTTTTTGAATGGATCAGTGCTAGGAATAGGGCGCAAAGGAATTTCATCTCTTTTCCCTAGTTTGCAAATGTGTTGAAAATGGTCACACGCCTTGTAATATTCCTTGAAGTCTTGATATAGGGTATCTAACCATAATCGAACCATCAATATTTTGTGTGCAGTGGCATCACCTACATAGTGCCCACCTGCACTACCTTTGTGTACCTCTTCTATTATGGATAGGAGCTCATGTTCTATCACATACCAATGCAGAATCTCATCATGGCCTAATTGTATAAATCCCCACTAATCAAGATGTAGGGTGTGGAGTGTATAGTTAATTGATTTTGATCCAATGCCTTCATTCTCTCCGGTGCTACACCTGTTTTGAGAAATAATGCAATATCTTCTAAGTCTGAGGGCACGTGGCATAACCTAAATAGTTGTGCATTTGGCATGGTATCCTTAATGCTTTGTACATCCTCCCCTGAATTGATTCTAGACAAATGATCAGGTCCAGAATTACTTTTCCCTAGTTTGACAACCACCCTGGACTCGAATTCTTGGAACAATAGTACCCACTAACATATGTGTACTTGTAGAATTGGATTGTTCACTAAATATTTCAATTTCATATGGTCAGTGTAAAATATAAAAGGGTTTTCCATCATATACTATCTGAATTTGTGAAACACGTAGATCTTTGACAATGCATCACGCTTAGTTGTAGTATAATTTTGCTCTGCTGGTGTCAACTTCCTGCTTGCAAAACATAAAGGATGATCAATAATCCCTTCACCAGGATGTGCAAGTACTACTCCAATGGTGGTTCCTAAGGTATCAACATGAACATGGAAGGGATTATCCCAAGAGGGGAATCGTAGTATGCGTGCAGTGATAAGCCTATCCTTTAAAGTTTCAAATTCCTTTTACTACACCTCTCCCCAAAGGAAGACACTCTTATCTCTAAGTAACTCTTCTAAATGCGTGATGATCTTGGCATATTCCTTGATGAACTTCCTATAGTAACCTGTATTTCCAAGGAAACCATGCACTACGCTTTGACTAGTAGTCTCCCCCAATCCTACAATTACTGTAACTTTGGCGGGATCTACTAGTAAGCCCTCCCTACATATGATGTGCCCCAATAATGTTCCAAATGGGGTAGTAAAGACACATTTCTTAATGTTGAGGGATATCCTCAACTACTGACACCTCTCAAACATTAAGATTAAGTTTATCACCATGGTCCTTCACTAACCCATATACTGTCCAATCATCCAAGTAAACTTGAAGAAATTTATGGATGAAGTCTTGGAAAGCTTGCACCACAATGTCTGAGAACACAGTAGGCACATTCTTCAACAAAAAAGGCATGATCCTATAGGAAAAAATTCCCCACTCAGTTGTGAAATTCATCTTTCTCTAGTCTTCCTTCGCAATCTATACCTAGTGATAGCCCAAGAATCGATCCGTGAAAGAGTAGACCTCGCGTCCTTACACTCCCTCTATGATTTCTTCAGTAAATGGGGTTGGAAAAGGATCAATAACACATACTGAATTAAGTTCCATGTAATCAACATAAATACTTATCCTCCTATCCTTCTTGATACTAATCACCATTGGACTTATCCATTCTGACTCTTCTATAGCCTCAATGATACCTGATGCTATCATTTTGTCTATTTTCTCCTTGACCTTTACACATAAATTGGGATTCATCTGGTATGACCTCTTCTTGGTTAGGCACACACCTTCCTTTATCTTTATCCTCATCTCCCCTAAAGAATGGTGGACACCTTTAAGCTCATGGTACCTGTGTGGGAATAAATCTTGGAATTCACGTAATAGATCAATTATTTTAGAGACTTCTTTCTCCAACAAATAGTCTCCAATGATTACCTCCTTGGGTTCTAATCCTAAGCTGATATTAACCTTTTTCATCTTTAAAGGTTCATGCTAGGCACACACCTATTCATTATCACTATCTATGACTTCACGCACCCCTAAAAAATGGTTAACATGCAAGATTTCTACCTCTTCCCCATTAATAACATACACCATCTTCCCCTTTTCTTTTTCTATATACATGTGCTCAAGCTATATCTCTTCTTTTTATTCTTCCTCAAAGTGCACCTCCAGGCCAGGTTCACCTATAAATTCTTGTATTTTGTCTTCTACCATAACACTATCCCCTGTTGTAAGGCAATTTACTACCTACAATGCCATATGTATTGATGGATTTGTACTCTGATACTCTAATATTTGAATGAGATCAGCCATTAATTCTTTCCACTTACCAATTTGATGATGCATCTCTGAGTGGATATACCATGCACATGCATAAACTTGAATGGTGGAGTACAACTTATGAACCCATAATGAAGGTGGTGATTCTTCTGCACTCCCCATACAGGTTGTCTCACATGCTTAGATATTTAAGGAAGTGGTCTCTTTAACACAATAGTATTTTATAGCCGTGGGCACATTGCTCCTGCAAAACCTTATGGAGAAGGTGATTCCCACATCACACTATTCCAAGAGGTTCTCACGATGTGTCACCCACTAGTCTGCAATAGTTCTGAGTAGGTTGTAGTTAAATATTTTCCTCCTTTCTTTCCCATTTCTCCAGTGAGCCTCCATTTCTCATAAGAAATATTCCAAATTATCCCCTCTTGAGTAACTTGGTACTTTTATTTCTCCCAAGTGCCATACTGTACATGTCATTGTAACCCTAGTTACCAAGCCTCTTAAATTCCATCTGATTAACTCATAGGTTCTGTGTGCCCAATTATCACACGCCATGCTTGTGGTATCACTTACAGACTGGGCATCCTCAAATTGGATAACTCCTTCTCTAGGGTGAATTATCTTAGAATCTCTGATGGAGCCCACGTATATTCTATCAAGGACTTCTTCTCCCAATGGCTCTATGTAGGGCGTCAACTTCCCATATGTCAAAGGGATGATCACACATTCTTCCTTTTTCTCAAAACTAATATATCCTTTGTTAAAACTTATGTCCACATTATTCTTGTAACACTATGGGCACCCAGGCAATGCTGCAAATTTTTTTTCCTTGGTGAGTGTTAAGACTTTGAAGTCTCTAGTAAACTTGGCCCCCTAGATGGTAATCACTACATCCTTTAATACTCCAATAGGCATGGCCTTATTTTTTTTTTCCATATACAACACATTTGAGGATGGCTGTAATGCGGGCCTTCCCATATAATTCCAAGCATCTAAGGTAAGAACATTCACTTTTGCTCCTGTGTCGATGAGGATATTGCTTAGGAGCCATCCATCAAAAATTGCATTCAGAGTAATTTCTTTGTCATATTCAAGGATGTGTGGAGAAATGTTTGTATGTAAAACTTGTCTCTCACACTCTTCTCTAGTGTGTGGTACCTTCTCCCTTAGCCATTATCCCAAAAAAGGAATAATATTCTCTTACCTTAACATTTTACATACTTCTTTGACCTCATCTAGGTCACTTCATGGAACCTCATTATCCTTCTACTTCCTCCTGCCTCGATTTCTCCTTGAGACACTGTATCTCCCCTTGTAAACTACAAATTACATCCATAGTCTCCTGGTATACTTCTTTTTGATGGAAAGGGTCTGGGTACTTTCCATGTGGCACCTCTTCTCTAGAAATGAATGTCCTTGATCTAGGTATCTCCTTGGCACGTGCAGCCTCTATGCGTGGTTTCACTAGTACAAGTTCTAGCTCTAACTCACACACCACTCTTGGCATCCATTATGAATCATCCCTTTTAATGCTAACCACAACAACACATTTATATTTCTGGTGTTATTGGTTCATATGCTCGTAGAGTTCTAAACACTCTTGAAAATTTTTCTTCTTCCCACATCACGAGCATTGCAATAGATCAAGACACTCTCATTTATAATGTTATGTGCATCCACAATTATAACATTTTCCCCGCAAGAACTCACTTCTTCCTCCTCCATGGTTTCCATAACCCCAAAATCCTCTGTGAGAACTTCTTCCATGTGCACCTCCATCTATGCACTCCTCATAATAGTAGTCATCAAACTTAGAACTACTGATAAGGCTGGTCTGTCGCACACCATGATCAATGGCCTCATAGATCTAGTCAATAAGCCTACAATCCTTAGTATCATGGGTTATAGAGGTAAAAATATTATAGTAGCAAGATACATTATTATGAATTGCATGGTGTAACAAGGGACATTTACTCGCATCATGGTCCCCATGACAAATCTCAAAATCTACCCCTACGATGTGTACTGTCTTCTGGAGGAAACTATCCTTGGCATGCCCCTCTACTTCACAACCTATACACCACATTCCACTGTGGGTCTCATGAGTTGAGTTCACAGATAATTTTTCCAGCTTCTTAGCCATAGCAGTGATTTGAGCTTTCAAAAATGGGCTAACACCAGCATCAATGCTTTTAACAACTTTAGTGTGCAGAGCATCTTCTATTACCTCACGCGGGTCTGTGAAAGTCTTATAAGATAATGCTCTTCTAAATGGTATTATCAACCCTCCAAAAAAAAAATTGAGCATGTTATGAAGGGTGAATTTTCATATGAAAAATTTTGACAGGAGAGTCTTAAACCATGTGTCATACTCCCATACACTCTCCACCATTCCCTACTAAATTTCCTTGAGGGCGCTAATGCTCTTCTGTTTAAACTGAGGGATGTGGAATTCTTCTAGGAAGGCATCTTTCAATGTGGTGTAATCTACCACCATCTAATGGGGGTCATACTTCCTATAATAGGTATGCACGTGCCCTTACAATGTCATTACAAATTGACTGACCTTCCATTTCGGGGTTTTGATCCCCTTTGTGTGCCATAGAAATTCACACTTGTGAACATGCTCCACAACATCCTCTATGCCCGAGTAGTCTTGAAAGTGTAAAGGAATTTCAAAGATTACTTAAAGAGGTGGCTAAGGCCCATGTCCTCCTCATCCAGATCCTTGGTTTCCTCTGGTGTTTCATCCACCATATCCACTGGATCCACCAGGTCTTCTACCTCCCAATCCACTAGTTCCACCTCCAAATCATCCTGCAAACCAACAATGGGCCAGAACAAGACACGCATAATTTCCCCAACATCCTACTAAACTATGTGCCAATGGTCTATGAGATCATTCCACTACTAGATGTATGCCTAGCACCACTTCCTGAAGCATTTCCCAAGCCTTGTATATTTTCACCTTATCCAAAAATTACTCCAAACATAGGAATAGAGTGTGTAGCCATAGAAGTTCCAAATGAGAAATTATACCTCCTAGGTGTTGATCGGTCACTCCCACCAATACCAACTATGTTATAAAATATCCTTTGATTTTGAAAACCAAGTGCCAAGGTTTGGTCACTAGGTGGGTTTAGATGCATGCCAATGAATCTTCTCTCTTCGTGAAATGAAATTTCATTAGAAGATGAAGGGGTCTCTCTCCGACATTTTCTAAGATGGGGTATTAAACACTGCTCAAGTTCCACGTCCTCTACGTGAACCTTAACTCCTTCCCACAATGTCTAACTCCATAGATCCATCACACTTACAACTTCACGTTGTCTAGCAATCTCCCTTTCACATGCTTCACTATAATTGAGTTGTCTCTCTTCCCTTTCTTTCTCAGTAAACAATATATGCCTTCTTCCTCCACCTTAGCTTCCTCACCCAGTGCTTTGCGAAGTTTAGTTGACCATCAAAAGTAAATCTAAACTCAAGATAAAAATAAAGATCTTCATCGCCCAAGGAATAAAACATAGAAATGATCCTTTGGGATCCCGTAAAAACTCAAACACAATGACTACCAGACAAGAATATGTAGAAATAGCATATTCCAGAGTGTAGCTAGCCAATACTCATTTCCACCAATGATCCACAACACGAGTCCACGTCAGCTCTGCATATTGTAACCTATGGTACTCTTCTTAGGTCCATGTGCACGATCAATAATACCAACTTCATCTAGGTGCATATGTCAAGAGCTATTCATACAACTCTATCGGGAAGCAACAAAATAAAGTTTCATATAACTCATGGTAGAGGTTCTCTTTTACCCATTTGTGTGCATCAAACTCAGGCCCAATGTTCAATCTCTAAGAAAATTCTTCCTCCGTTCTCTTAAACCATGATTCAATACATTCTAGAGTTATGTGTTCTATCATCACTCATTACATAGATCATGATGTATGTTATTTCCCACTATAGCTTTGAAAAGAGCTCCCAAAAATGGAACAAAGATGTAGTCATTTTTTTACACCCACTAAGAACAAGGGAATCCCATGTGTGTCGGTCTATCATCCAACGGGTGCTAGGAGCTCACCCAAGGCACGCGCAGGTGCCAAGTCTCTCTTTTATGTGAGTTAAGTGGGAAACATCATCTATGATAGGAGCTTTAAAATGAGTGAGTGGGAATGAGACAGACACTTATCATAGGAATTAGAATGGATTCTAAACAAATGCAGTCATCCTAGACTGAATGATACTGAACACATTATAGAGAGGAACCAAAAAAGAAAGGAAATGCATAAGGAGTTATATTTATTCCATAAAAATTCATGAATCAAAATTGTAAGCTATAAAAATGGATCAGAAACATTAATAACCATATTCATCAAGTTTTTTTAACCTTGTTATATTCATTGGACTCACTAAAAACTACCACATCTATGTAGACTAAAGTCATACATCATAGCTAGATTTACACCCATCAATTATGAAGATAAAATTACAATCCCAACCCCTTATTACATCCTTTTCCTATATATCCCTTCCCAAATTATGGAGCTCTCATAGTATTCCTATGTGGCTTCACCTTCTTCTACTTCTCCTCTTTTTCCTCTGGTGGGGTGCTTGTATTTATAACCCTTTTCAACATCATCAAGCCTTTGTGAGAGTTTTATATCTGTTGCTAAGTTTCCAAGGTGGTCCTTCATTAGATCATGATTCTTAAGGTCCAAGATCTCAACTCTTTGTAATGATGGCCTTCTAGAAACTTCCATCGTAGAGTATATTTCTTCTTAGGCCAATCTGTCACTAGGCTGGCACCTTATCCATTCTGCATGCATAGTCTAGTCACAATTTTTTCATGTTCTTCCTGAAGTGCCAAATATGGCTAAGTCTTGAAATATTTGTTATTTCTTATGTGTGCACCACTTGTTTTGTTAAACCCTCCTAGAACCCTGTCATGTGTTCTTTCTCATTGCGCACCCTTTCTTAACTAGGCCTTGTGTGCCCACTCACCTTCTTGTACTTGGACAATATTTTAGTGGCCCAACACTACCCAATTCACTATTGGTGCAATGATTTTCCAATATTATCTTGGAAGTAAAGAAAGGGTGGTTTATTACCTTAGTCACACCTTAATTGCCTATGATCTGAACTATCCTTAGATTGAAAAAGCCTACCTAGCTATGGTCTTTACATTTTATAAGCTTCACCACTATCTCATTAATAATAAAACCAAGATGATATCAAAATTTAACCCTCTAAAATACCTCCTCTCTAGACCTTCCCTTACAAGACATATGGCTAATTGGATCATCCTCCTCAGTGAGTTTGACATTGATTTCGTTAACCAGAAATCCACAAAAGGATAGGTACTTGCAGATCTACTAGCTGAGGCTCTTCTCCTAGGAATGGAACCATTGTGTCTAGATTTGGTAGATGCATATATGATGTACATTGAGGAATATGTCATGTGGCAAGTCCACTTTGATGGGTCATTCATATTTCATGGTTCAGGAGAAGGAGTGGTACTTATCACTCCCTCTAGAGAAGTCATTCCATTGGCATTTTTTTAGGAGTCCCTTGCACAAATAATATTGTAGAATATGAGGTGCTCATTGCTGGCTTGAAATTAACTATCACATAGAACATGAGACAACTACGAGTCATTGGTGACTCCCAATTGATCATTAAGCAAGTTAATAATGAATACAAATTTAAAGATGAGAAACTTGTTCTGTGTAAAAAATTGATTGAAACTCTAAAGGAGTAAATTATACAGATTATCTTTGAGAAGAGGACAAGACCACATAATTGATCAATAGACGCCATGGCTATAATTTGTTCTTTACTATGCATTCTAACACAAGAAAACAAGATGTCATTCTTTTTTGAGCACTTGTGAGTTCCTACATATGACATGCCAGAATCTTGTCTAGCATGTGAATTTGTTGGTCATTTATGCCCTTAGTATAATTCCATTTTCAACTACTTACAAGATGGGTTTTTTCCACCGAATATCTCCCATATTAAGAAAATATCACTTATATGCCCTATATCCTGTTATACCCTCCTAGGAGTCACCCTTTATCATTGTGATTATGTCAAGAATCTACTACATTTTCTTGATATGATCGAGTCAGTCCAATAAATCAAAGAAGTGCATAGAGGAATTTGTGGAGCACACACAAGTAGAATGGTAATTTCTAAGAAACTCTTAAGAGTATCTTACAATTGGCCTACCATGAAAGTCGATTGTTGCAATTTTGTCAAGAAATGTGAACTTTTTCAAAAGTATGGAAACTTGATACATGCATCAACACATGATTTATAGCCCATCAAAACACCGTGGTCATTTTTAAAATGGGGATTTTATCTCATAGGGAATCTCTCTCCAACTTCCTTAGATGGAAAAAATCATATTATCACCACCAATGATTACTTCACCAAATAGGTAGAGGTTGTACCTCTCATTTATGTAACCAGTGCACAAATCTCCATGTTCATAAATAACCATCTTATTTTCCATTATGGCATCCCATCTACCATTGTAGTAGATAATCATAAATTATTTAAAAATAAGATGGTTAAAGCATTATTCCAATTCTTCCACATACAAATCAAGTGGTCAACTCCCTATTAATCTTGAGGTAATGGAAAATATGAAGCCACTAATAAAACCCTTAGTAATATCATAGAGAATATGGTTAGACAAATTGGCCATAATTAGCACCTATAGATCCATCCCACCCTCTAGGCTGATTGAATCTATTTCTACATTCCTATTGTTCTTACTCCTTATTCATTAGTCTTTGGCACTGAGGCCATTATATCCTTAGAAATTGAGCTTCCCTCCCTGAGAATATCTCTCTGGGACTATCTGGAAAAATACGAAGACTACAAGTTGGCTCGTCTAGTAGAGTTAGAGTTAATAGATGAAAATCATATGAGATAACTCAATCATTTAAATTTTTATAAGAACCGAGTGTCACGAGGATACAACAAATAGATCACACCTCATCAATTTGAGGTACGAGATCTGGTTTTAAAAGAAAACTAGTTTAACACAATCAAGGATGAAAAAAGAACGGAAAGTTTGAGCCCAGCTAGTTAGGACCATATGTGGTGGTCACTAATTAAGGTCTAGGGGCATATAAATTGGCTCACTCAGATGGTGAGGAGTTAAAGGATCCAATGAATGTAATACATCTCAAGTGGTTTTATGCTTGAATATGACATTCTTCAGAAAAGAAAGAAAAAAACAAGTAAATTTTTTTTTTAAAATAGAAAAAGTAAAAATAAAATAGGTCATCCAACTATGAAAACCACACAATTGTGGTGCATTGGGAAATACCTTGGGTGAAAACCATATTCCGATGCTTAAATAGGAATTTTTTTCACAAGCCACTTTCACATCTGGATAAGTAATGATCGCTTCTATCTAGGCCTATTTTTCCTGAAGTCTAAGGATCATTTTAAACCTATCTTTTAGGGATTTGATCTGGCTGATATATTCTTGTATATACGTGAAGGAATCACCTTTTTATATTCCCATATAAAATTAAGGGAACCTTCACATTTTCACCATCTTGCACATAATGTGTGGAATTCTTCTGTTGTACATTCCCTCTATCGCTGGGGGCATCTACATTTCTTTGTTTACTGTACATAGATTCGAAAAACCTTTTGGAAAACACAAAAAACATTAAAATATGTTATAAAACCCTAAACATCTAAAAAAACCTTTTAGGGTCAAAACCATAAAAATAATGTGAATAGTAGCCTTGAAAATTGTCTGTAAGATAACACCAAAAAAATAGAAAATGATTCAAAAATTGTCGCACAAAAAAAAGTAGTAATTTTCTTACTTTTAGTTATTGGTATGTAGAGTTTTGATTTCATTATCTTTCCATTTTATATGCTTTAAATTTAATTCACTTGCTTAGTTTAAAGTATTACTCTAATTTTTTGTACATTGGAATTGAGTTCATTGTATCTTGCATACTTGTGTATAGTTGTGTTGTGATAAATGAATTTGATTAAGTTATGTTTGTTGTGTGTTTTTTACAATTTGCTAAACATATATCATCTCTCATCACATCTATACATCATATATCAATAAAATATAAGCTACATCATCATGAACATGCATAAAAAATATGTATGCTAAGATTACATCATATAATATTGCCCCGAGGGGCAAGAGGGACCACCCTATATTCCCCCCTCAAACATAGACTATAATAAAAATGTGGATCATTATAAGTATCACATGAAAAATAAAATGATATGATCTACTGCTATCTCATACACAAGATATGATAAGTTGAACATGAAATAGCACATAAAAACATGTTATATCATCTACAAATTTATCTCAAGAAACATGTGTTATAATCATAAACACATCATGAATAGGTCCATAATCATCATCAACCTATAACATGTCAAAATCAAGTGTCAATATAGAATGTGTCGCGATACATACATTTAGATACAAATTATGCCATCATAGGCATGAGTCAAAAAGAGCCTTCATCATGAGGCATAATTAAAAATAGTACATATACATCAATAAAAAATGAGCCTTCATAAGAGGCATACATAAAAAGTACATACATATGTGTATACATTAAAAATTGAGACATGTCTGACTTGATCCCTCGTGGGGACAAGATAGCCTCTATGGTAGTGGGGTTCCCATCACCTATGTACTCTACTGCCCTTCATGCTGCCCTATCAGCTTCTCAACCAATTTAACTGATCTAGATTCCACTGCTCTCTGCTCTCTCGTAGTCCTAATCATCGACTATTGGCTGAAATCAGGTTTTCTCTATCCCTCGGGGATAACCTCATAATACAAATCAGTAATAAGAATCCCTCTAATTGGCTATTACTAAATCCATATGCATCCATGGTGTCACCGCGACTCCATTAGTTTGCCAAAATGAAGCCACATTTGTTAATAGCCTAAAAATCTCATCCTATCCCACTATCTATTCAACCATCAGTTGATCCCTCTCTATAGTGATTACTTGGACATGTCCCCTAGCTTGGTCTCTCTCTATAATCAACTGCTATACTTGGGCTATAAACAACTATAGTACTCATGTAACCTACATCATTTGAGCTACCATTTGTTAAATTTTCTAAAACCACCTAGCTCCATTTCCCCCATATCCTCCACCTCCTCTACCAGCACCTAGATGATGTGGTGGCATACCAATTGACCCTTATTTTACAACTCGTTGTAGAGGACTCTTTGGCACTGCTTTATGAAAATGCACCTGCTATAATGGTGCTTGAATCTTTACTGGTATGCCCACTTAGGGCATATGTATCTATGGATCTATAAGGATCTATCTCTATCTTATTCTCTTCCCATGTCCTAGCGAAGGACCATATCCACCAACAGCATCATGACCTTGTCCATATAATCCATCATCCTCCGAGTCTTTGCAATATTTTCTACTCAACTGCTATGTTAATGGCCTAACCCCTACATATCATGCATCCTATGGAATAGTAAGATAATGATGTAAAACTGTAAAATACCCATTGGTCATTAAAACATGCACCCATGTCTCAGATGAGGAAGATCAAAGTTATTTGAGACAACAATGGAACCATATCCAAGTTGTGGGACCTTGCACACTTGAGATAGATCTCCAGAGAAGGCCAATTCCTCTATCTATTTCTACTACTACTACTACTCCTAATGATGGAAGGGAAAAATAAGATAAAAATGCCAAGGGACTAGGGATAGAAGGAAAACATAATGGATAACTAGTCTAAGGAAGGTGATAACACCAGAAAAATAGGGATGAACACTATCTGTTCTGAGTGAAAATGAAAGTAAAAGAATGAGGAAAGGCTAGGAACAAGTAGCACAAGACAACACACATTTACATGATCAAATTCATGAAACTAAAATAAAGCTGCAAGGGATGTAAGGTGACACAACAAACACACATTGCAAATGGAAAGTAAGAATGAGTAATGCAAACACAGTAGGATAGATAATATCTACAAAATAATGCTTCCATTACTTCTAGAAATGAACAGACTATTACAATGGCTAGAGAGGCCAATATTTTCTTACAATATCTAGAACTAGAGGTCTACAAATCATAATACAAAAATATGAAGTATTTAGAAAAATAAGGATCCAAAATGTCCAACATTAACAATGAGCCCAACTCTTACATTTATAGATGAATCGATGGAAGAAGAAGAGAAGGAAGGAAAACCTAAATTTGAAATATAACCACAAACAAGAAGCATTCAATTCCTATGAATCCACATATAAATCTATCAAATGTGCTTCCCCAATTCTATTTGGCATGTTGGAGAAGGAAGGAAGGCATGTCGAATCAAATCTAGTGGTTGGAGCAGTCAGATATGTTCATCTATGCCTAGAAAGAAATTTTCCCATTTCTCACCTGCCAGATCCACCAACAATTTGAATTTGAATATCTAACACTGTAGCCTACATCATCAACTATTGATTGATACTAGGTGCACACTAATCAGAGATCCATAGCAAAAGATATGGCTATCAAAAAAAATTTAGAGCTATCAGGGAACACAAGACACGAGGTGTGTGTTGATTAGCTAAAAGGATGGCCAACTGTGTAAATTCATTGTCTTATTTTGCCACATGTCACTCATTGATTTATTACAAGGATTTGACACCCATCTGGATCACTATTATTGGTTTCTAGTTATACACTCAAGCTTGTCAGACGATTATGTGGCACAAAATAGTGTAGAAGAGGGCACGAAGGTAGACACATGGAATAATGAAGCACAGGAGGAAAATAGAGGAAGGGCACGTGTAAAGATGATGAATGTGGTAGAAATGGGAGAAATTCCCAAGGAAGAAATGCATGGAGGGTACAACTATCATAAAATAATATGTAGCGTGTGTGGAGAGGGCGTGCAAGAGGGCCCAGGACTTAGCTTGATTTTGGGAGGTAAGGCCAAGACATGCATGAAGGGTAAAAATAGTAACAAAGAGGAAAAGGAAGAGAAGAAGGCATGGAGAGAACTATATAAGGTATGTGGGGAATCTATAGCCATCGAGATGTGCCAAGTATATTACTGGAGTGCGTGTAACTTGCAATGAAGGTCTTAGAGCTAGAACATGTATGTAAGTTGTCCAAATGACTAGAAGAGTTATTTGGATAACAGTTTTGGTGAATTCTAGGGCAATTTTCCTACTAGATGAAGGAGATTAGTAGCCTAGAGCCTCTATTGAGCATGGAGTCTACTATGTCATCATGAAATTCTGATTTTTAGCTTTAAATAATTTCCCTTGAAGTTATTTGAAGGATCATTTCTTGACTCTATTATGAATTCTGAAAACTACTGAAAACTTGTTGAAAGAAGACTATCATCCTAGAAGTAAAAATAAAAGCACACACAAGAAGCATGCAAGAAGAAAGAACTATGTACAAAAATACAATGTGCACATAACACACTTGGAGGAGTTGAAGCTACTCTAATATATACAAACTGATGTAGAAAAACTCAATAGAAGGGTTTGAGATAGATCCCATTTATTGGGATTTATAGTGTACCTCCATCAAGATGAGTTAACTCAAAAGAGTTAGCCTCCTTACATGAACTAATGATGTATGGGCCACTCCAAAGTGCATCAAACTTTGAATGGTGCCCTAGTTTAGCTCGATCACCATCCCACTTTAAGACCAAGTCCCCAACTTTGAAACCTAGATGCCTAGATTTTCTATCAAACCACTTCTTTGTTGCTTGTTGATGCTGTTATAACTTGATCATGGTAGAATTCCTTGATTGTTCAAGACTAATCAACTTTGCCATTCTAATCTTCATTTCTATAGTCTTGGTAGAGAAGTGTCCACTAGAGAATCCATCATGAAATTATTCTGACACTTTTTTTCTCTATGCGCCATTGATACACCTTAACAACACACCATCCAGATTCCTTTTGAAGATAAAACCATCAATCAAAACATAAGGTATGGATTGCAATCATAGATGCCTTCTTTTTTCCTCTTTTAAACTAGGAGGGATTTTTATCTCGGAAAATAATGTGATCATGTCCTTCATCGAATCGCACACACCAGGATTTATATTTTGTTCAAGTTCTACACGTGGGATATCCTCATCCATAAATAATGAAGTCTCATTTACATTTTTTGCATCCTCACCAAGATGCTTGTAGAGTGCGTAACCTCATACTAGCTTGGTGGATTTGGTGGTCAAATCATACTCACTAATTGTGATCACCCATTGCACTCTTTTTTTGTTGATAACTACTCCCATGATAAATTCTCTAATAATGGAGTGGGAGACTAACACCTTGATATTATTTGTGGTGAGCATACTTTTGAAATTCTTGAGCATGTGCATGATGGTGTAGACCTATTTCTCCATGTGAATGTATCTTAATTCACAATCCTTCAACGTCTGGCTGAAGAAAGCCATTGGTTGTTCTATTCCTTTTTCATTTTCCTGTGTGAGGACAACAACAACACTTGCATCATTTCCATAAGTGTAAAGGATGAAATCCTTTGCGTAATCTGAGTTGATGAGTGTTGGCGTGAAAGAAATATCTTGCTTGATTTTTTTTAAGCTTTCCTTTCCTTCTGTTGTTAATATGAAAGTAATTTCTTTCTTGAGCATGAGGGTGACGGGACTTATCAATCTTACAAATTTAGGAATAAAGTGCCTAACAAAGTTAATTTTTCCAAGGAAGGACTACAAGGATTTCTTATGCACTGGATGGGAGAGGGCCAGAATGGCTGACACGTGCTCATGGTCAATTTTTATACCATTCTTTAAAACTACATGGCCTAGAATCTTTCCCTACACTACTACAAAATTACACTTCTTGGGGTTAAGAGACACCCCAAAATTTATGCATCTCTTAAGGACTCTTTTCAGGTGCACCATATGATCTTTGATTTTCTTTTAGAAGACTATGATGTCATCAAGGTAGACCAAAATGAACTCATTGATATATCCTTTGAATGTAATATCCATGGCACACTAAAACATTATGCCTACATTTGAAGCTTTCCTTTCCTTTTGTTATCCATATGAAAGCAATGTCTTTCTTAAGCATGCGGGTGATGGGACTTATCAGTCTTACAAATTTAGGAATAAATCACCTAACAAAGTTAATTTTTCCATGGAAGGACTACAAGGCTTTCTTATACACTAGA
This sequence comes from Taxus chinensis, assembly GCA_019776745.2. Lineage (NCBI taxonomy): Eukaryota > Viridiplantae > Streptophyta > Pinopsida > Cupressales > Taxaceae > Taxus > Taxus chinensis. Next base: position 819,517,795 of record CM034150.1, on the reverse strand, counting down.
TGGGAGAGGGCCAATATGGCTGACACGCGCTCAGGGTCAATTTTTATACCATTCTTTAAAACTACATGGCCTAGAATCTTTCCCTACACTACTACAAAATTACACTTCTTGGGGTTAAGAGACACCCCAAAATTTATGCATCTATCAAGGACTCTTTTTAAGTGTGCCATATGATCTATGATTTTCTTTTAGAAGACTATGATGTCATCAAGGTAGACCAAAATGAACTCATTGATAAATCCTTTGAATGTAATATCCATGGCACATAAAACATTACGCCTACATTTGATAGAACAAAGAGCATCTTCTAATACACATATTTCCCCCACTTGATTGTAAATGCCATTTTTAATTGATCCTCTTCCTTGAAAAGAATTTGATTAAAACTTTAATACCCATCAAGTATTTAGAATCTTTATATGTCAGCCACAATCCACATAATCTACTCCATACAAGGTAAAGGATAACATTCCTTTAATGATGCCTTGTTAAAATCACTGAAATCAAAACAGATTTGGATTCCACCATTCTTCTTGCGCACCAGAACTAATTACGTGACCCAGGTAGAATACTTGATCAAAAATATTATCTTGGTCTCAATTAGTTTGGACAACTCATTCCTCATGATGGGTACTATCTTTTTGTTGACTGGTCAATACTTTTGTCTGATGGGATTGATACTAGTATCAAGGTAAATGAATTGTTGAGAAATAATTGGATCAAAACCTTTGAGCTCTTCATCCTCCCATGAGAATATGTCATTGCATTTTTGGAAGAGAGAAATGAAGGCCTTATTTTCATTGTGCACGCAAGATTTACTAAGAAAAAACTCCTTCCCATGCACAATAGTGACTTGGGAGCAATTTTCTTACGTGGCACACATATAGTTTTATTCACCTTTGAACTCATCATTAGGGCTAAAAATTTTCTCTAAGGTGACAAACCCTTTAGGAAAATTATTTTTCTTTAGTTGAATTAATTTTTCACCATAGTTGTTATGTAAGTCAACTTTAATGTTTAATGAGAACTCAGCTTCATTCTGGATGAACTGGATGATCTGTACGTCACTATAAAATATTTGTCAACTGATTTTTTAATCTAGAATGGATGGTATTATCACCATCTTGATGTTTGAGTGTTTTCTTTGACAAATTCCTCATCAAGGGAAAACAAAAAATTGAGTGTGGTCATTTGATCAACTTCCTTGTTCATCTTTCCTGACACTACCTATAGATTTAGAGCATCAAATATCTTTAGGAGATCCTAGAATATATGTCTATAACCTTTGATAAGATTATTCTTTTCCGTGTATTTTTTGGTATCCTGATGGATAACTAATTATGTGTCCCCAAAGATCTGTAATGCCTTAATCTTCTTGTTTTTCAGAAATAAGAAAACCATGCACCAGCGCCTCATATTCTTCCACATTGTCAGAACATGTAAATTAAAACATGTGTGTGAAGAAGAATTTATCATCCTTAGGGTAAATGTGAACAAATTTTGATCCCATGACATTTTTTCTTCTGGATCCATCAAATTATATCTTCCATAGACTAAGGTTCTCTTCAATTTACTTGAGCATGTGTGGCAGCATAACTTCTTCTTCAAGAATGCAGTAAGTACCAAACCCTATTTCATAAGCTTCCAAATCTTCAGCATATGGGTCAAATTTATGGTGTCTCTCTATCCATTCATCCAATACTAAGTCTGGGATAGAAGGTGGAAGAGGTTATTTTTCAGAAACTGAAACTTGTTCTTCTTAGATCAAACAATTGGCTTGGAGAGGGGATGGGACATATGACTCTACATAATAGGAAAATATTGGCTCAACTTATATGGTAAACCAAGTACCATACCTTATCTTGAGTAACATATGGGTCCAATCAAAAGACAAGTAACCACCCACTTTAGCAGTAAAATATATTGACAAACGTAAGGTAAAAAAGGAGGTAGGTCAATGATTGACACATATTGAGTTATTGTGAGGCTTGGACATGTATGGAGGGTTAAATTAAGATATTTGATGATTATTAGGGTAGTTATATTTTAAACATCAAGTTATAAGACTCCTTTCATCATGGGGATATCCTTAGGAATGACAGAGTCAATCATGTAGTTATGGACAAGATGTTTGCCTATGTTTAAGAACATATAGAAAGGTGGGGTTTTGACAAATTTACTTACTTTCTTCTCATCTTCTTGGCAGATATTGACAGAAGCATGTAAAATTTGTATAGATGGATAAATTTGTGGGAGTTGAGCCATAGCTTCATGCAACAAGTCATGTTGGGATGGAATGGTAAGGGCATCGCACATTGTAACATTTAGGTTTTTATTCTTCATCTAGTACACAATGCTAAATAGAAGACCCACTAAATTTTTAATTTGAGGTACACCAACATCCTTTCTTGATTGTTCAGGTGTAACAGTAGGAGCCTTAGCTAGCGTATAGGTTTGAATTACCAATGGAGGGTTGCACACCACTTTAGGAGGAGCTTTGCATGGAGCCTCATGTGCTAGAACTTGGGAATTTTTACTACTGGATGTCTTAGCTTCTTCCTTTTTCTTTTGAATATTTTCCTGTGTTTATGGGATTGTGACCTATGCACTAGACTCAAGTATTTCTATATTGATTGTGCCAAGGTTGATTATTTTATCTTTGTGCCTGATTAGAATTTACTTTGTAGGATTTCTCTTGTTGCTTCTCCAATGATATGACCTTATTGGACAAGTTTCTAATAATTCATCATCTTATTTCTATTGTGTGAGAGAATAGGATGTGGATCCAACTAGTTATGCACTCTACACTAGAACATGGGAAATAAAATCTTGGGGCACTGGAGACATCTCTAGGAATAAGGGCACATGAGGTATAGGAGATAAATTACTAGCCTAAATGAGACTATTTTCTAGCCTTATGAAAATTTTGTATGCATCACGTAAGGTTCCACCTCCCATGGATTGAATCATGACTAAGATGTCACTATTCAAATCCATTAGATAATACAAGAAAGCATGCTTGGCTATATGCCTTATCACTTGAGGAATTCTATCCTAAGTCTTCTAGAATCTGATGTTGAAATCAATGATCTACTCAGTGGGAGCTATCTTGGTTGTAGTAAGTTGTTCCACTAAAGACATGTGATCTGAATTGTTCTCAAAGTAGTTACATAGAGTTGTTCCAAGCTCATCCTAGGTGGCAATAGATGCAGGTCTCAAGCCTTTGTACCATTAGAGAAATTTACCCTTGAAAGAGGTTGTAAGTAGTCTAACTACAACATCATCATGTGTAATCAAATATATAGAGAAAACATTGGCCAAATATCAAATTTGTTTGACATGAGTGACTTGATTCTCTCCCGTGAATTATGGAACACTCTTGAGCACAGATGCTAGAATATCATGTTGAGTTGAGATTGAGCGGGATTCCACCAATGAAGCTAACAAATTTCCTCAGAGGAGGAGAAGGTTGAAGCACCATGGTAGGGAATGCTTGTCTTTTATGAGGAGGAGTAGAGTGTACTCGGTGCGCTGGGGATAGGGACTTACACCCAGGAGGTCTGCTGCATGTAATTCATGGTGAAAGTTGGAGATATTTAAAGGATCCTTCAACTGCATCACTATACATGGTATGCACTCTTCTCATAAAATACAGTTAGGACTATAAAAAAAGATATATGGAAATGGTTGGAATTTCCATATGTGTTTGAAATAGCCTCCAAAGGCTAAAAATACTAAGTCCACACACCAAAACTTAACAATATGAAATTTAATCTTTCACTACTTGTCCCACTGGGCATGCTAGAAACTTTTAGTCATTCAAACTTACACCCACATCTTAGATCAGGAAGAGCCAAGTTGTGGGACCTTGCGCACTTGAGATAGATCTCTAGAGAAGGAAGATAACTCTATATTTTTCTACTGCTGCTGCTACTACTAATGCTGGAAGGAAAAACTAAGCTAAAAATTCCAAGGGACAAGGGATAAAAGGATAAAAAATGGAAGAATAGTCTAAGGAAGGTGATAACACCAAAAAATAGGGATGAACACTATTTTTTCTAAGTGAAAATGAAAGGAAAACCATGAGGGAAGGCTAGGAATGCGTAGCACAAGCCAACACACATTTACATGGTCAAATTCATGAAACACAACTGAAATGGAGCTGTAAGGGATGTAAGGTGTTACAAAAAACACATAATGCAAAAAGAGTGCAAAAAGAAGGAATGCAAACACATTAGGAAAAATAATAGCCACAAAACAATGATTCCATTACTTTGAGAAATGCACAGACTATTACAATAGTGAGAGAGGCCGATATCCACATGTAAGAGCCAAATTTAGAGGTCTGCTACTCAGAATACAAAAATATGTTGTCCTTAGAAAATGTGTAGGGAAAAAAAAAATCCAACATTAACAATGAACCCAACTCTTAAATTTATAGATGAATTAATGGAAGAAGAAGAGAAGGAGGAAAAACCTGAATTTTAAATACAACTAACAACAAGAAGCATTTAATGCCTACAAATCTACCTATAAATCTATCAATTGTGCTTTCCCAAGTCTATTTGGCATATTGGAGAAGGAAGAAAGGTAGATCAAATCAAATCAAGTGGTTAGAGAAATCAAATCTTCTCATCCATTCCCAGAAAGATGTTTTCCCATTTGTCACCTACCAGATCCACCAAGAATTTGAATTTGAATATCTAACACTGTACCATACATCAAAAAATTTCAATTGAGACTAAGTGTGCACTGATTAGAGATTTGTAACAAAATATATGGCTGCAAGAATTTTTTCAGAGCCGTATGGGCACATAAAAAATGTGGAGAACACCGATTAACTAAAAGGATGACCAACTGTGCAAATGTTTTATCTTTTTCTGCCATGTGTCACTAATTGATTTTTTGTAAGGATTCAGTGCCCAAATGACATGCTTAAAGGAAGGTTGGTTGAGTTTTACACACTCAATCTTGTCAGAGGATGATGTGGCGCGAAATGGTGTAGAAGAAGGCACAAAGGTAGACATGTGGAAGAATGAAGTATGGAATAAAAATAGAGGAATGGAACACATAAACGTTACATGTGTGTGAGAAATGGGAGAAATTCCCAAGGAAGAAACACACGGAGGACGTAACTATTACAAAATAATATGCAGCATGCATGGAGAGGGTACAAAAGAGGCCCCGTGACTTAGCTTGATTTTGGGAAGAAAGGCCAAGGCATGTATGGAGGGTGAAAATAGAAAAAAATAGGAAAAGGAAGAGAAGAAGGCATGGACAGGAGCCCATAAGGCATGCAGGGAATCTATAGCCATGGAGATGTGCCAAGTAGATATCTGGAGTGCGCACAACCTACAATGAATATCTCATAGCCAAAACATGTATGTAAGTTTTCTCAATGACTATGAGAGTTACTTAGATAACAATACCATATCGCATATGTTGTCGTCACTCTAGGATACCTGATCTGTCTCAATGGAGCCCATACATGTGGTACCATATGATCAAAACTAGATTAGGCCTTGGCTACCTAGATCTATGGCCCCATATCAAATGTCTCTCGAGCTTGCCATGCATATCACATCTCTGGGCTTGAGACATCCTATATAGAACCAAACTAGAAATCTATGATCTAACCGTGAATTTCAATCAAATAGTGCTCAACCATACATATACTCAGATCATGTGCATCCTCTATCCACAGATACTATGGGTATGGCCTCCATACTATCATGTGTAGATGGATCTCATCCAAAAATTGGTGATAGTGATATGTGTCCCCATGTTTCTATGAACATCATCACTATCTAGAACCCATCCCATCAATGACGGATCATCATAAGCTCAAACTCATAACATGCCTGCAGGGTGACCAACAACTATATGGTCCCAGGACCATATCAGTAACAAAGTAGATGAACCTATGGTCTTCTGACTATAGTATGTGATCAAATGAAATTACCAATACAAGTGTGCTAGCATACACTAGCCCCAACAATATCTCTCACCTCAAATCAATCCTCATATCACACCAATGATGCCAAGTGAAAATGATGTTCCTGTCTTGTCAGTAAGTAGGATGCAACTAAAAAATTCCATAAGATATACTACCACTCGGGATAGTCTTGCATCTAAAATACAATTTCCACACCATGATACCTCGGTGAGGTATCTCATCATGATCAAATAACTCGACCAAGAAGTTAGTGATATGATCTCTGTTGCTAATATACTCTATCAACTACCCCTAGATAGGCACACACAGTATGTGTCAGAAATCCTCTAAAGTAATAGTCATCTCCCTAGTTCGGAGCTAAAAGCACTGGATCACGTTGTGCCATATCTCATCTAAGGTTGTGAGTAGGTCATGGTCTAGAGTAATCTGTGGCATCTGCGCCACATAAGCTAGTCTTGTGACCTTTAACAATATATCCATTATTTTCCTATCTTGTTAAGAGAAGCTCACCTCTAGGGTAGCTAGATGGCATGTCATTATCTTGTCTGTAAATATGGTCACCATATCTGTAAGATAACACAACACTTATTAATACTTTCCTTTCTTCTATAGATATTCTTCTATTTTATCCTTAACATTGTTCTAAGTACTAACTCCTATTTTTCTTCTACACTTTTCCTATTTTCTTCTAAGTGTTGGCTAAAACACTTTCTCAGTGCATATGCACTCCTAAGGATTCCTACACACCCTAGTTGACATATACACTCCCACAGCGTGTGTGCCATATTTTCAACACATGCACACCCTTAAGGACATGTGCATACATAAAACTTTCCACCCCTCTTGACATGCGCATGCACGCCCTTAATGACACATGCATGCACTTTTCAACACATGTGCCTATGCGCACATGTTTCCCCTTCCCAGATGCATGCACATCTCTTCTAGTTATTACACCTGTGTTCACATGTTTCAATTTATGTGTGTGCATGTACATGATTTTTCCAACACATTCGTTTAACTGGTGATGCTTGCATGCTCCTAGGGTGTGCACACACATTTTCACTAACCCTAATTATGCTAATAAATGTAATCAAATGATGAAATTGACAAATAAGGATAGGGAACTCATGAAGGGTCCATCATCTTCCTCCCATGCATACTCCCAGACCATGTCTACATACGTTATATGGTTCTAGACTCTCACCAGCTCTCTCGTAGATCAAAGCACCTTAAGGTAAAAATTAGTAGGGGTTTGGTAACAAATGTAAAATTCACGATGATTTACCCCCACTGAGGAGGGTATATAAGGTTATTTTGAACTTTTCACACTACATTTTCATCCACCCTATTTTCCAGGGGCATGTTTTACCTTCCATGATCATTCTAACTTCTTCTTTTGACCGTTGTGATGATTGTTTTTATTAAATAATTACTTTTGACCCATTTTCTTCCCGTTTGGGCATATTTTAGCTACTTGGTGCTTTTTATTTCTCCCCATGGAATTTTTCTTTCTTTCAGATGATCTCCCCTATTCCAAAATTCTTCTAAAAATAAATAAAAGTCACTAAAAATAGAAAAAACTATACTTTCTAGAAATTCAAAAAATTATTAAAAACACAAAAAATCGTAAAAATTCAAAATTTCACAAAATTTGGTAATTATCTCATATGCAGCTAAAAATCTGTGTCACACGCATGGTATTCATATCAAATATTGTTTTCTTTCTCACATTTTTTGGAACCAAATGAATCAAAGATCATCTGGATCTACAACCATTTACAAAGCTAGACTAATTGCTTCGTCTGTACTCTGGGGCACAACGAGTTGCCTATTATTGTTTCATAGCTTATAATGCTTTCTTATTGGACCATGTGTCCTCCATCATTTCCCCTCATAGGTATCCTTACTTGGGGAGCCAATTTTTACCCTTTTAATTTATCAGGAACATTTGGGAATGAAATCTTGATAACAAAACATTTGTGAAACTATCTTAAATGTTGTTGGTTTGAGTATGTTTGTTTATATGTGTTTCCTTGTTAGATTAGCTTGTTTACTTCTCATATTACATTTCATTTTGTATGTTACATGTAGTTAGAAATTTTAGCAATGGATAATTGTTTGTATTCTATATTTTCATGTCACTTTACAATTTTATCATATACTTCTATTTTTAATAAGGACCGATGATGTAGATCACTAGCAATATGATGAAAAATAAGTTGTTTCAAAGACACTGAATGGATTTTCACTCAATCCCCCTTTCTCATTCCACTATTTTTTCTTTCCTCTCCATTACACTCATATTCACCATTATTCCTCTACATTCTACATACACCACCCTCAATTTAAACATAAAATATTTGTTTAATCACTTTTCGAGCGGGAAGCTCCCATGTTAACTCGGTTATTCATTATGATGTGGAAGATGAGAAACACAAATGAAGGAAGTAGAATTTGATTTATCCTTAGTACTTAGTGACAACAAGACTAATACAAGTCCCCTTCTATCTATTATTCTTCTTCTTTCCGATCGTCAATTAACTTCTTTCATCACCCCATCGACATTCGAGGGGGCATCCTTCATTCTACTAATTTTTCTTCTACCCCTATCAAAAAAATCATTTTCTAACCGTTGTCTACTATCTTTGAAGTGACGTAACTTATGCTACCCCAAATAGGGGAAAATTTAGACACCTATTATTTGATAAAATAAATTTTATTCCTAACATCTCACCAATAATTCTACTCCCTGCAAATTCACGACACTTCGAAAATTTATTTCTTTTTCCCTTCAATTTCTCTTAGTTGACCATTACACATTGATTAAACTGATTTTCTTATAGCTGAATAATAGATATTCTCATTAGCTATATCCTTCTTCTAACACTTCCAAAATCAATCAAAACCTCACCAGGATTCTCTCAGAAAGCTACCTAAGACTACTTGGGATCCCTAATTAATCATAAATGATTAATTAGTCTCTAATCCTAGTCAAATATTAATTTGACTTGCTAAAAGTGATTTTTGGACTTACCTTTTTTCCCACATGCACCAAAATCATTCCATTATTGAAATTGGAAACCTATAAATAGAACACTTCTCCTCCTCTAACATAAACTATAGGAAAATAGGATTTGAGTATTTCTTCCATTGTTATTGAGCTATTATCTTCCATTGCATATTCCAACTAAAGCTTGGGTAAATAAGTGGAACCGTATGGTCTTGTAGCCATTAATGGTGAGCCTTCACTCTCAAAACCTTAAGCATCAAAAAATAAAATTTGATTGTTAGGATCTTCATAGGTTCATGGTTTCTAGTATTCAAAGAGTAGAGAGTAGTATATACATGTTTAGTTTGATGTTTTGTCAAATTTATAATGCATGCATAGGAGTAGCTCTTGTTTATTTCTTATCTTGATGTTTCATAGTTGAGTTAGTAAATATTTGAGGTTTCTTTAGTGTTCTCACCTCATTTCTATATATTTTCAAACTTACACATGTTTGGAGTTCCATCCGCACCCTTAGTGCCTGAAAACTGCTAGTCCATAATACACTAGAAAAGCCTAATTTTCTCATTTTCTCAAAAGTTTTCTAACTATTTAGACTTCTATGTATCTGGGGAGTTAGGAAAAGAGGAGAAAAATGTCCCAAAATAATTCCAAGTTCCTCAAAGCATAAAAATACCTAATTTTTCTAGTTTCTCCATCAAGTTCCTATGAAAATTCCCAAGTTTAGATTTTTCCGAGTTAGCCAATTTTGCTAGGGGGAAACATTGGATAATAGTTTGGCAAATCCTGGGGTAATATTCCTGCTAGATTGAACTAATCAGTGGCCTTGAAGCATCCATTGGGCATGAAGTCATTTTGGAAAAATTAAAATGGATCTGAAATAGGAGGAATACACCCTTGAATCCACTTGAAACGCTACCTGAACCTGAAGCTGATCTGAATCTTGAATTGACCATCTCATCATAAGAATTTTATAAATTAAGGATTTATGAGAATATAAATTTTTCTTGAAACTTAAATTTCACCTTGTTTCTCCAAAAAATTATTTGTTGAGACAAAGAATGAACATCTAAGGCTATCTCAAATCTGATTTTTGCCAAGTATGAAGAACTAAATTGTTTTCTTACAAAGTATGAAGCATTGTAGAGTTCTAGACTACATGTTGATTGATGGGTGCACTTGGAACTGAAAAAAAACCTTGCTTCCCATGAACACTTCTTCCTAAAATGGACTAAATTGATCTCATGGGATCTAAATAAAACTTGGAAATCACCTAAATTATCTAATTAGGCCCTGAAATGAACTATGCACAACAACAAAATCCCACAACAACTATACAAAAACATGGAAAATAATCCATGTTCCACGTGGAGATATGTAAAGTGTGTATACACACTTATTTTGATGAAAAAAACATATCCTAACCTAATCTAACCAAAGGCAAATGAATCTCAACAAATTCTTGCAACAGGAAGGGAGAAGTAGCTACCTTTCCTCGTAAAATTAAACCATGTGTTGGATTTGAAAATGGACATGGTATTTAATAAGATGAAAAACTAATTTGAAGCTAGTATACCACCCTATTCCATAAATTATCAACTAGAAATAAGAATAATACCTCCTTTAGTTCTTTGTATTTGGATTTTGAAGGCACTACAACTGATCTTTGGTACATTGTAGCTCTTCCTCATGCCCTGAAATGTGAATGACTAGATGAAACTTTGATTTTGCCTCTAGGATAGCTAAGTATCTGATTATAAAAATCACCTTTGAAACCAATGGACTAATCCTTTTTATTTTCCTATTTCTTTGAATCTCATCCCAATGAAAGGGGGCATGCTATAGAATTTCTTGAATATGGATGAATTTATTTGCTAGCTGATTTGAACCTTGTTCTACTTCCAATAACAAGTTTTTTTCCACCTTGATGACTCCATTTTCTCTTTCTCCACTTTCTTTCCCAATGTGATTTTCCACCATTAAAAGTACAACAAGATCTAAACATGTTAAAAAATGAGGACCATTGCATTCCATTAAAACATCTTGCTCACTTTGCAAACATTCTTCCTCACTTTCTTGGATGGTACTAGTGTTTAAAACCACCACCTATTCCCCTCCAATTCCAATCTGATTCTCCTTCACATATGGCTGACCTATTTTGCTATTCATCTCATTTTTTTTATAGTTTTCACATTCTCATCCTCCCAATCTGAATCATACCAATTGTCCACTGATATACAATTTTCATCCTTGGTAGAATTGGTTGGAGTAGAAACATAAAAAACTAGCTGCTGATTTGTTGTATGCTTGGGAAGATATGTTTGGTGCTCAAGATATTGATTTGATCAATTGGAGGAGCCAATTGATTTTCTAAAACATACTCCCTACACTATTAACCTACTATCACCAAACCAAATGTATCATTTTGCATAAGAAATTTTTGTTTGAAGTGTTGCATGGGTTTTTGCTTCTCTCTAAAAGCATAATAGACATGTTATTATACCAAACTTATATGATAACTCAGTTTAGTAAGGGTTGAGTAGAATCTAGGGATAACATGTGAAATACCACAACTCCTTGAAACATTAGTGCAAGGTTTAATGGAGCTGGGTATTGCCCTGGGTGGAGATGGGAGGGAATTTTGCAAAGTATGGGGAGTTCTTTAGGAATGATAAACTTGTGGAGAAAAAAATGAAGGAAAAGGAAGAAAAATGTCTTCCTGGTTTTGAAAGGGAATAATGAATTTTTCATTTTTTTGCACAAGGGATGAGGGAATAATTACAACAACAGAGGTAGGTTTTTTTTTCCAGCATGAATGAGCATCTTCTTAGCTTTTGATGTAATGGAAAAATATTGAGGAATAATGATACCTCCTAGGGATTAAATTAACACAACTAAATAAACATCAAAGGATATTAAATAATATAAGAATGCCATACCTTATGACGGTCTGTATTCTTGAGGAATTTTGTGCCAATTCCTTATAAACATGATGTTGAAATCAAATATAAACTTCCTTTATGTATGCTATATTTTGTTGAGATGTTTCATGTAGTGCCCACTTTCCTTGGACACTATTCAGATACTGATCCTGACACTATTGGTCACATTTTGGATATTATTATGTTTTGATTAGTATGATGGTTAGATGTTAGATCCTGGATTAATATTGATTTGGATTTAGATATTTTGCTTGATGATCATTGAGACATCAATATTATTATGTGGATGATAACATACTGGTTGACATGGACAGGTTATTGCTTTTGATTGTAGACATGTGACATTGATATTATGAATAGCTATAGTATAAAGATCTATTGGATGATTATATAGTTACAGTTGAATTTAAATGATAAATGTTAAATTCTTGATAATGTTGTGATTTGGATTTAATAATTGTATGTTGCTTATATCATTTGGATGTTCTGATATGGCCATAAGGCCGAAGGGGTATATTGCATTTTGCAAGTTAAAAATCACAACAATATGGGGGACTGGAGACAAACCATATTGGAATTCAGTGTGAAATCAACAAGTTCACCATGGCAACTGTGTTTGAGTTGTATGTTGTGTTTTGTTAGGATTTCCCATGGGGGTGATTTCCATTATTGTGACCATAAGGTATATGTGTGCTTTATTTGTTGTGTCCCTTTTTAAAATTATTGTTGTATGTATTTTATTTGTAATGTGCTCTTTAATTTAATTATTTTAATACGATAGTATAATGTGAGAGTCTTGTAGTTAAATTTCAATTATATTAATTGGTATGTGGAATATAAATTAAATGTTATTGTCTTGGTTGAAAATGAAAATTGACTTATATATATGTATATATATATATATATATATATATATATATATATATATATATAACCATGTGGTAAATAGATAAATCTTTATAAAAGTTTGTAATAAATAAATGTGATAGAAATAAATGCATTTTAAAAGAGTGTGAAGTTACCAAGTATGGGTTGTGTAAGTGAAATGATAGATTGTGTAAGGCTAATTTTGGAAGGTCAAACACTCCATCCTCTTTGAAACTCGGATTTGGCCTTGGGAGCCTAAATTGGAGGCTTGTGGGACAAGTTAAACTTGTCCCACACCTCTCAAAAACCTCCACTAACCATGATTAATATTTAGGAATCAAAATCAATTTATTTTATTGCATTTTGACATGATTTTGTGTGAGATTTGATTGCACTTGTCTTACAAATTTTAAATGCATTCTCCTGTTGGTATGGGTTGAGTTTGTGTATGTAAGTAATTTTTCCTTTCACATTTATTGTGATTTTATTGTTTTGATGTTGACTGATTTTTGGATGAGGAAAAATGATGTGGCATCCCACTTGGAATCCACATCATCCTCTTCCACCCTCTCCCTTTAAAAATGGGAATTTCCTCTCATTTTGGGGTTGTTGAAAGTGAGATATTTCATTCTTGGGTCAAATTTCCTTGCATTTTTGGAGCTTTCTAGGTGAAAGAAGTGGAATTACTTGTGCATGCATTCCTCTTGCTGATTGGGACTGGTTTTTGTGCAACAAAGAACCTAATGGTTTGGAAACAAGTCTCCATTATGGAGAGGTAGGTTCTCACTCTTTTAAAACTTCTGTATTTTCCTCTTTTAGCATGAATTTGAATGTGTTGTGTTTGTAATTTATTTTGAGGGATGGGTATAATGCTTAGGGCATGGTGTGGAGAGAAGACTATGAGGTTATTAGAGTAGGGATAAGGGATTTGCCATGTTATTTTTTCTTGGGAGGGAATGTTGGTTTGGGATCCACCTAGGAAAGGAAATGGCTTGCATTTCCTACTTGGGGGGGGGGGGGGAGGTATAAGGGATAAATTTGGAGGAGGGATAAGGATGGGTTGAAGAGGGATAAGGTTTATTGGATTGCTATGATTTTGGGAGTTTGCTTTTGGTGGATGCCCAAAATTCAACTTGGGAGGCATAAGGAGACATCCATTGTTCTTTCTCTTGCTTGGCTTGGTTGCTTGGAGAAGGAGCCTCTGTTTTGTTTGGAATTAATTGTTGTAGTTGAGAACTACATCTTCTTGCTTTGTGTTTATTTGTGTTGTGAATTTATGCTTGTATGTGAAGAAGCCATGTTGCCATGTGTTGTATCATCATGTTCCATTCCAGTATGGTTGGGGCTCGGGGGTCAATGGGGAAAGATGGATTCTCTTTTCCCATTGGATTTCTTTGTTGGGTGGAGAGCGTTGCCTTTCCCCCTTCCTTGTTGTGATTCAAGTTGCAAGAATGAAGAAATCAGCAAGCTGCTGTTTTCAGTCACCTTTTTTGTAATTTTAAATGAAATCCTTCCCACTCCAAGTGGATGAATGTAATTGATATTGATATGCAAAATTCATACCTTGTAATTGAAAGTTGTAAATCAATTTGAGAAATGTTAAGAAGAATCATACTTATCTATTTTATTTGGAAAAGAAAAGGTGAATGAATTTTTGTACCTTGCATGTGAAATGTGAAAACCAAATCAGTAGGAAAGAAGTTAAGTTGAAAGTTTACTTGAATTATCAATCAAGGATATCATTGATCCCTTTTAATTTTTATTGTTGTCAATGAATGAAGATCTATTGAAAAGGAATAAGAATCTCTGTTTTGGAATGTAAAAGAAGATGCTTATGGAATGAAATTCAACGTTATTTTATTTACGAACTGTCATGTTAAAATTGAAAATCAGAGATGAATTTTAATTAGAGTTGAATATTTGAAATTGTGAAGCAATGATATGGATTAAGTCATAATCTTATGCTCACCCAGAAGAAAAATCACCATACCAGTAAACTCACTTTTTTAAAGTTAAAACTGGTAATGTGTATTGGATTAAATGAGCAATTCGACTTTATACTCAACAATAAATTACAAAACTTTAAATTTACACTTAGGAATACTTGAGGAATCCAAATTCACTAAAACAGTCAAGAATAAATCTCCAAAACTCAAAGAGTTTCAATTCGGAGCTTGCATGGTCGTTTTTCCTGTTAACTGTCAGAAAATTGAAAACTTGTATAAATTGATCAAATTGACATACTTAAAACATTATAATTCTTCGCTAAGTTGATCCTCCATGTTTGTTTGACATGTCGAGTGGAAGAATAGTTAAAATTTTATCAAAGTGAACAAATCTTACAAGTAGGAAGAATTGCCAGTTTTAAAATAATAATCCCTGCAGATCAATTTCTTAAAATTAACCCTTAAAACTTCACAAAATTTCAAAATTGATGATTTCTGTGCAAACAAGACTCTGAGATCTTTCTAGAAAATCCTTGTTTTCCTAAAATGGAGCTTCTTATCAAAAGTTATGGCCATTTGAAGTTTTACTTCAAAATGGCCATCCCAAACCAAAAATGAAATATTTCGACCTTAGAAAAATTTAAATTTTGAACTTTGGAAAAATTTCCTAAAAGTTTTCACGGCCCTACCAACCTCTCATCCTATCCGAAGTTTCCACATGGAACCTTGGAGGGGCATGCCCTTAATAAAAAAGCATAACTTTTTGAAAATTTTGCCTTGGGAAAATTTTCCCAAATTTCCCCACAACCCCATGGCCCCCAACCAATCATGTGCTGACACGTGGCAGGGGGGTGCGCTCAAAATGGAAAACTTACCTTTTTTTTTACTTTGGGAAAAATTTCATTTTTCTCCCCACAACCCCATGGACCCGCACTAATCATGTGTTGACACATGGCAGGGAGGGCCCGTGGATTTATAAATGAAAACTTAACTTTTTGCCCTTTTGGAAAAATTTCACTTTTTCCTCTGCCGGCCCACGACCAATCACAAAGTGCCACGTGGCCATTTTAGCAAGTGCGGAGGCATGGAGGAAAATTTTCCTTTGGAAAATTGAGAATTTGGTTTTGGGAAAAATTTCAAATTTTTCCCTACGACCCGCTCGCCCGCAGCAATCACGTGATGACACGTGGCATTTGGGAAAATTTTCCCAATTCTCTCCCTAACCCCGTAGACCTCCAATGGAAAATTTTCCCCTAAAACTCCACCCGGCCATAACTTGAGTTTTACAAGGAGTTAGGAGGACTTATTTATATGGTTGGAAAGGTGAGGAAATTTCCTATCCAATGAGCCTAGTTTAGGAAAGTTTTGATAACTCTAAGTGTTTGAAAAATCTAGTTGAAGTTTAGGGATTGATAGAGAGAAGGCCTGGCGATAAATTTCTCCCTGAACCTTAGTAAAACTTGTAACCTCCAGATTGGATCCTTTTAAACTCGTTATAAGATAAAGATGGAAATATTGTGTTTGGTTAATCAGAATCTATTACAAAACCTATTTAGTTTCAAACTAGTATCTTGCTACTTGTGTGTAGACCCTTCTTACAAAAAAATTATTCCATAATTTTCCTAGTTTGTTTCTTGGTCTCAAGTTTTAGTTGAAGCAGGCATCTCACACTTGGTATCAGAGTAGTGGTTCAAAAGCTTGGACCATTGGGCACACTAGAAACATTGAGACTTGAAACCTAAAACTAGTAAATTGATACTCTAGAAAACAAAAACGTTTCAAAATTTAACATGTTAATAAACTTAGAAAACTGAAGAAAACTCAAGGTAATGAACTAACTCCAACTCTGGTCTATGCAGGGAGCTCAAATAGAGCAAGAGGAATGTTCACAGAGACTCAGCATCACCACCACCACCACCTCCACCACCACTACCACAACCAGACCAGGGTTTAGTAGCTATCCTACCACAGATTTAACAGACCCTCCAGGATGTTAATGCCGCCTTACGCGGAGGATCAGTAGGAGGGTACTCAGGTAAACAGGACAAAGATACTTCCATTGAGGGACATGCACCTCCTCCACATGGTGAGGAAGATGGAGGAGAGAATTTCATGGAGAGTCAGCAAGAGTAGAGTCTCCTTTGAGGGGACATGGTGACCGTATTTCAGGACAGAGAGAGAGGTCTCAGAGCCCTAGGATCGGGGATACACAGGAAGAGAGGCCCAGAGGCCGTCAGACCATAGCTGCGGATCACATCAGGGAGATCCTGAAGCTTAGGCCAACATAGTATTCTAGTGATACAGGAGGATTTCAGGCAGAGGCCTGGCTAGTTAGCTTGAGTGGTTGCTTCAAGATTTTTCCTTGTTCTAGCAACACGAAAGCTCGTGTTGCGATCCATCTACTTAAGGATGGAGCTAGAGTATGGTGGAGGATAGAGGAGCAGAAGCTCCATATAGATTCAGAGACAATCACTTGGGAGTTTTTTGAGGAGAGATTTATGAGTAGATACTTACCATGGATATTCATATAGCAGAGGATCGATGAGTTCCATGACCTTCGACAGGATTCCCTTACAGTGGCCGAGTATGAGAGTAGGTTCCTAGACCTACTTTAGTACATTGATTACATGCAGGATGAGCAGGTACGGATCCACAAGTTCATCCAGGGCCTTAATTTGGACATTGGAGGTGCAGTTCAGATCCACTACCCACAGACATTAGCAGAGGCTATTGAGAAGGCCTACATTATAGAGGAGACTCGGGGTAAAACCCAACAGGCTAGAGAATGAGTTAGGAGTTGTATTCAGAAGTTACAGGATAGTAGATCAATGGGATTAGATCCTCTTCCTTGTGGTGGTCAGCATTCTTCACAGTCATCTTTTAGACCACAGCAGCAGTAGTCCCGCTCACTGTTTAGGCCTCCTCAGAGAGCTAATGCATAGAGAGGTCGCAATATGGGGCATCCTCCTAGGGGACCCACAGGACATAGGGTGGAGCTAGAGCTCAGTCGGTAGGAGCTCAACCACAAAGGCCACAACAGACTATGGCTAGATCATCAGGGTCCATAGGACCTACCTATAGGGCACCTTCTGGCGGTGCTGTAGTTTGGAGGACTTCAGGTGGTTGCTTTGGGTGTGGAGTAGTAGGACTTTTTTGGAGAGACTACCCCTAGAACCCTAATAAGGGTAAGGCACCCATCTCAGAGCCTATAGTCGGAGACATGGGATGGAGTCACAGGATCTATGCAGTAGTTGAGAACTGCCAGGTTGAGCACCAGAGCATGGTCATTGAGACTACAGGCAGCAATGGAGGTGTTCCTACTTCTATATTATTTGATTCTGGTTCTTCTGATTTGTTTATTACACCATCCTTGGTAGAGCGATGCAGGTTGGTGGCTGTTAGACAAGGTCATAGTTGGGATGTTGAAATGGCTTCGGGAGCCAAGGTCTCTGTAGACTCCTTAGTAAAGGAGTGTGTTGTTAACTTGGGACCTTTCACCACCACTTCAGATCTCCGTGTACTTCCTTTGGGCTCGTATGGAGTCATTTTAGGCATGGATTGGTTGTCTACACATAGGGCCAAGATGGATTGCTATCATAAGACTATATGTTGTGTAGACGATCTTGGAGTTGAGTTGGTGATTTCTGGGGTCAGGAGACCTGTTTCTATTCACACTATCTCTGCTATGCAGCTCAAGCGGTGTGTGTAATGAGGTTGTCAGATGTATGCAGTCATAGTCAGTGACTAGATAGAGGAAGGGTCTAGTGGGCCATCACTAGATTACCATCCCATTTTGAGAGAGTATGAAAATGTTTTCCCAGGGGAGCTACCGGGGATGCCACCCCCACGTGAGATTGATTTCCATAATGATTTGGTTCCAGGAGCAGAGCCTATCTCACGAGCTCCTTATCAGATGACCACCCCAGAGCTCTATGAGCTCAAGTTGCAACTGGAAGGCCTTTAGAGAAAGGCCTTATCCATCCTAGTGTATCCCTTGGGGTTGCACCAGTTTATATTTGTAAAGAAGAAGGATGGATCTTGCTGTTGTCGCTAGACTACCGCCCAGTTGAAATTGGTAACAATAAGAATATTATCCTCTTCCTCTCATTGATGACTTGTTTTGATCAAATGAAGGACCACGATGTTCTTGAAGATTGATCTCAATTTGGGTACCATCAATTGAGGATTACGAGGGTATACATCCATAAGACTGCTTTTCGTACGAGGTATGGGCACTATGAGTTCACCGTGGTGCCTTTCGGTTTACAATACCCGCAGTGTTTATGAGTTTGATGAAGGGTATTCAGGACCTTTTTTAGATCACTTTGTGCTCATTTTTCTTGATGACATTCTGATTTACTCACATACGTGTGAGGAGCATGAGGGACACCTTCGTTAGGTTCTTCAGTGTCTTCGCGAGCAGAAGCTTTATGGGAACTTGGAGAAGTGTGCTTTCTTTCAGTTAGAGATTCAGTACTTGGGCCATATCATCTCAGGTGAAGGTATCGCAGTTGATCCTTCTAAGATTAGAGCCATTATGGATTGGCCAACACCCACTATAGTAACAGAGGTGTGCAGCTTCATGGGGTTAGCAGGGTACTACAGGAGATTTGTGCAGGACTTCTCTCGGATAGCACACCCCATCACCTCCCTTCAGCAGAAAGGGAAGAAGTTTATTTGGTCAGAAAAGTGTGATTAGGCCTTCAGGACACTGAAGGAGTATCTCACTATAGCACCCATTCTTGCAGTGTCGGATCCACAGGGGGAGTTCTTTATTTACACAGATGCTTCTTTAGCAGGGCTTGGAGGTGTGTTGATGCAGGATAGTAGATTTGTAGCCTTTGAGTCTCACAAACTCAAAGATCATGAGCTTAATTATTTGACTCATGACCTTGAGCTTGTGGCAGTTGTGCATGATTTAGTTCGATGGAGACACTTTCTTCTTGGTCGGAGATTCACACTTAGGACAGATCATATGAGTCTTCACCACCTTTTCACGCAGTCCAATCTAAATGCTCGTCAGAGACGTTGGATGGATTTTATTTGTGAGTAAAAAATGGAGATAAAGCATGTGAAATGGAAGGAGAATGTTATTGCAGACACTCTCAGCAGACGAAGGAATTTGAGCATGGCTACTTCAGTGAGCAAAAATTTACGGAGCAGGATCCTTCAGCAGCTTCCTCTTGACAGTTTCTACATTGCTGCCCGAGAAGAGATTGAGTCCCAGAGACCCCTTGAGGGGAAATTTTATGGTTTCTCACTAGAGGCAGATGGTCTTCTCAGGCACAGAGGTCTGATTTATGTTCCTAGAGACGGAGGCTTGAGGCAGGACATCTTGACAGATGCACATCATGCACCCTATTCAGCCCATCCTGGGGTGAAGAAGATGCATGCCACCTTGAGAAAGTTATATCACTGGAGAGGACTTCACAGGGATGTGGCTTAGTTTGTGTCACATTGTTTAGAGTGCCAGAAAGTGAAGGCCAAGCACCAACATCCAATTGGCCTTCTCTATCCTCATGCTATACTGGAGTGGAAATGGGACACCATTTCCATGGATTTCATTATTGGGTTACCAATGTTGAGATATCACCACAACGCCATCATGGTCACAGTTGATAAATTGACAAAATTAGTTCACTTTTCCCTAGTGAAGACCACCTATAAAGCTAGTGTAGTGGCACGTGTTTACTTGGATTAGATTTTCAGGTTGCACGGGATTCTGTGGAAGGTCATTTGTGACCGCAATCCTTTTTACACTTCTCATTTCTGGACCACCATGCAGTATGTTCTCGGGATGAAGATTAACTTCAGCACAGCTTATCACCCTGAGATGGATGGATAGACTGAGAGGGTGAATCAGATATTGGAGGATATGCTCAAGATGTATGTGATGGATCAGCAGTCTAAGTGGGAGGAGTATCTATATCTTGTGGAGTTTGCCTACAATAATAGTTTCCAGAGTTCTATAAGCATGGTTCCTTTTCAGGCCTTATATGGTAGGGAGTGTAAGACACCCCTTAGTTGGGATAGGATGGAGGATAGAGTATCTCTTGGACCAGCTCTTTTGCAAGACATGGAGTAGCATGTAGTGTTGATTAGGTAGAGATTGCAGGAGGCACAGGATAGGCAGAAGAAGTACACTGATCAGCACAGAACTGAGCATAATTTTGATGTGGGCATGAAGGTTTTCCTTCATGTTAGGCCATATACGATCCTGATCCATTATGGAAGAGGTTCTAAGTTAGCTCCTCGGTTCGTTGGACCTTTTGAGATCCTGGAGCGTATCGGCCCGTTGGCTTACCGTCTAGCATTGCCACCCAACTTGTCTCACATACATGATGTGTTTCATGTTTGTATTCTTAGGAGATACATCACAGATCTTTCTCATGTGCTAGATTGGACATCATTTTAGGTATATGATCAGGGTTAGGTGATGGTGGAGCCCATCCGTATCATCGATCGTAGGACCCTGGGCCTTCGAGGAAGAGAGATTGATCAGGTACGAGTGCAGTGGGAAAGATATGATCAGACTGTAACCACTTGGGATGATGCTACTGCTTTACGAGTGCAGTTTCCACACTTGTTCCAGTGACTTCTAGGAGGAAGTCGAGTCTAAGGGGAGGGGGATGTAGTGCCCACTTTCCTTGGACACTATTCAGATACTGATCCTGACACTATTGGTCACATTTTGGATATTATTATGTTTTGATTAGTATGATGGTTAGATGTTAGATCCTAGATTAATATTGATCTGGATTTAGATATTTTGCTTAATGATCATTGAGACATCAGTATTATTATGTGGATGATGACATACTAGTTGACATGGACAGGTTATTGCTTTTGATTGTAGACATGTGACATTGATATTATGAATAGCTATAGTATAGAGATCTATTGGATGATGATATAGTTGCAGTTGAATTTAAATGATAAATGTTAAATTCTTGATAATGTTGTGATTTGGATTTAATAATTGTATGTTGCTTATATCATTTGGATGTTCTAATATGGCCACGAGGCCGAAGGGTATATTACATTTTTTAGTTTAAAAATCACAACAATGCTAGGGGACTACAGACTAACCATATTGGAATTCAGTGTGAAATCAACAAGTTCACCATGGCAACTGTGTTTGAGTTGTATGTTGTGTTTTGTTAGGATTTCCCATGGGGGGGTTTTCCATTATTGTGACCATGGGGTCTATGTGTGCTTTATTTGTTGTTTCCCTTTTTAAAATTATTGTTGTATGTATTTTATTTGTAATGTGCTCTTTAATTTAATTATTTTAATGTGATAGTATAATGTGAGATTCTTATAGTTAAATTTCAATTATATTAATTGGGATGTGGAATATAAATTAAATGTTATTGTCTTGGTTGAAAATGAAAATTGACTCATATATATATATATATATATATATATATATATATATATATATATATATATATATATATATATATATATAATAACCATGTGGTAAATAGATAAATCTTTATAAAAGTTTGTAATAAATAAATGTCATAGAAATAAATACATTTTAAAAGAGTAAGTTACCAAGTATGGGTTGTGTAAGTGAAATGATAGATTGTGTAAGGCTGATTTTGGAAGGTCAAACACTCCATCCTCTTTGAAACTCGGATTTGGCCTTGGGAGCCTAAATTGGAGGCTTATGGGACAAGTTAAACTTTTCCCACACCTCTTAAAAACCTCCACCAACCATGATTAATATTTAGGAATCAAAATCAATTTATTTTATTACATTTTGACATGATTTTGTGTGAGATTTGATTGCACTTGTCTTACAAATTTTAAATTCATTCTCCTTTTGGATATGGGTTGAGTAATTTTTCCTTTCACATTTATTGTGATTTTATTGTTTTGATGTTGACTTATTTTTGGATGAGTAAAAATGATGTGGAATCCCACTTGGAATCCACATCATCCTCTTCCACCCTCTCCCTTTAAAAATGGGAATTTCCTCTCATTTGGGGTTGTTGAAAGTGGGAGATTTCATTCTTGGGTCAAATTTTCTTGCATTTTTGGAGCCTACTTGGTGAAAGAAGTGGAATTACTTGTGCATTCATTCCTCTTGCTGATTGGGACTAGTTTTTGTGCAACAAAGAACCTACTGTTTTGGAAACAAGTCTCCATTATGGAGAGGTAGGCTCTCACTCTTTTAAAATTGTTGTATTTTCCTCTTTTGGCATGAATTTGAATGTGTTATGTTTGTAATTTATTTTGAGGGATGGGTAGAATGCTTAGGGCATGTTGTGGAGAGAAGACTATGAGATTATCAGAGGAGGGATAAGGGATTTACCATTGTTATTTGTTCTTGGGAGGGAATGTTGGTTTGGGATCTAGCTAGGAAAGGAAATGGCTTGCATTTCATACTTGGGGGGGGAGGTATAAGGGATAAATTTGGAGGAGGGATAAGGAGGGGTTGAGGAGGGATAAGGTTTATGGGATTGCTATGATTTTGGTGGTTTGCTTTTGGTGGATGCCCAAAATTCAACTTGGGAGGAACAAGGAGACCTCCATAGTTCTTGCTATTTCTTGGCTTGCTTGCTTGGAGAAGGAGCCTCTGTCTTGTTTGGAATAGATTATTGTAGGTTAGAACTACATCTTCTTACTTTGTGTTTATTTGTGTTGTGAATTTATACTTGTATGTGAAGAAGCCATGTTGCCATGTGTTATATCATCATGTTCCATTCCAATATGGTTGGGGCTTGGGGGCCAATGGGGAAAGATGGATTCTCTTTTCCCATTATATTTCTTGGTTGGGTGGAGAGCGTTGCCTTTCCCCCTTCCTTGTTGTGATTCAAGTTGCAAGAATTAAGAAATCAACAAGCTGTTGTTTGGAGAAAGAAGAATACAGTTTGACAGTCACCCTTTTTGTAATTTTAAATGAAATCCTTCACACTCCAAGTGGATGAATGTAATTGATATTGAGATGTGAAATGCATACGTTGTAATTGGAAGTTGTAAATCAATTTGAGAAATGTTAAGAAGAATCATACTTATCTATTTTATTTGGAAAAGGAAAGGTGAATGAATTTTTGTACCTTGCATGTGAAATGTGAAAACCAAATCAGTAGGAAAGAAGTTCAATTGAAAGTTTACTTGAATGATCAATCAAGGATATCATTGATCCCTTTAAATTTGTATTGTTGTTAATGAATGAATATTTGTTGAAAAGGAATAAGAATCTCTATTTTGGAATGTAAAAGAAGATGCTTATGGAATGAAATTCAACGTTATTTTCTCTACAAACCGTCATGTTAAAATTGAAAATCAGAGATGCATTTTAATTGGAGTTGAATGTTTTAAATTGTGAAGCAATGATATGGATTAAGTCATAATCTTATGCTCACCCAGAAGACAAATCACCATACTAGTAAACTCATTGTTTTAAAGTTAAAACTGGTAATGTGCATTGGATTAAATGAGCAATTCAACTTTATACTTAACAATAAATTACAAAAATTGAAATTTACACTTAGGAAGACTTGAGGAATCCAAATTCACTAAAACAGTCAAGAATAAATCTCCAAAACTCAAAGAGTTTCAATTCGGAGCTTGCATGGTCATTTTTACGTCAACTGTCAGAAAATTGAAAACTTGTATAAATTGATCAAATTGACATACTTAAAACATTTTAATTCTTCCCTAATTTGATCCTCCATGTTTGTTTGACATGTTGAGTGGAAGAAGAGTTCAAATTTTATCAAATTGAACAAATCTTACAAGTAGGAAAAATTGTCAGTTTTAAAATTATAATCCCTGAAGATCTATTTCTTAAAATTGATCCTCAAAACTTCACAAAATTTCAAAATTGATGATTTTTATGCAAATAGGACTCTGAGAGATTTCTGGAAAGTCCTTGTTTTCCTAAAATGGAGCTTCCTATCAAAAGTTATGTCCATTGGAAGTTTTACTTCAAAACGGCCATCCCAAACCAAAAATGAAATTTTTCGACCTTAGAAAATTTTAAATTTTGAACTTTGGAAAAATTTCCTAAAAATTTCCGTGGCCCCGCCAACTTCTCATCCTATCAGAAGTTTCCATGTGGCACCTTGGAGGGGCAGGTCCTTAATAAAAAAAAAACTTAACTTTTTGAAAAAATTTCCTTGGGAAAATTTTCCCAAATTTCCCCACAACCCTGCGGCCCCCAACCAATCACGTGCTGACATGTGGCAGGTGGGGTGCACAGATCAAAATGGAAAACTTTACCTTTTTTTTTAGTTTGGGAAAAATTTCACTTTTCTCCCCACAACCCCACAGACCCGCACCAATCACGTGTTGACATGTGGCAGGGAGGGCCCGTGGATTTAGAAATGAAAACTTAACTTTTTGCCCTTTTGGAAAATTTCACTTTTTCCTTCGTCGGCCCATGGCCAATCACAAAGTGCCATATGGCCATTTGAGCAAGTGCGGACGCATGGAGGAAAATTTTCCTTTGGAAAATTGAGACTTTGGTTTTGGGAAAAATTTCAAATTTTTCCCCTTGACCCGTTCGCCCGCAGCAATCACGTGATGACACGTGGCATTTGGGAAAATTTTCCCAATTCTCTCCCTAACCCCGTGGACCTCCAAGGGAAAATTTTCCCCTAAAAATCTTCCCGGCCATAACTTGAGTTATACATGGAGTTAAGAGGACTTCTTTATATTGGTGGAAAGGTGAGGAAATTTCCTATCTAATGAGCCTTGATTAGGAAAGTTTTGATAAAACTAAGTGTTTGAAAAATCCAGTTGAAGTTCAGGGCTCGATAGAGAGTAGGCCTGGCGATAAATTTCTCCTTGAACCTTAGTAAAACTTGTAACCTCCAGATTGGAGACTTGTAAACTTTTTATAAGATAAAGATGGAAATATTGTGTTTGGTTAATCATAATCTATTCCAAAACCTATTTAGTTTCAAACTAGTATCTTGCTACTTGTTTGTAGACCCTTCTTACAAAAAAATTATTCCATAATTTTCCTAGTTTGTTTCTTGGTCTCGAGTGGTAGTTGAAGCAGACATCTCACATTTCATGAGGAAAATAAAAAATCCATCCTCTTTGAATCAGTTGTATAGTTGTTATCCCAGCTGATCCCATGTGGAAATGGATTGTGTAGCCAAACTATTGTACCAGTTTCTTACTTTGCCTCTAAATGATGAAAATAGAAGTCTGAGGCACATGTTCTCTTCTATAATATTGTGAATTGTAGAATAGTTTTTTATATATTAAATGTGATGTATAGGATATTGATCTCCATTTACATGGAAGAGAGGTAGTTTTTAGGGTTTTTTTGGGGATATCATCCCACTGTTGTAAGTGAAGGGGAGAAGAACTAAAATGTGAGAATGGAAGATCTCTTTGGAAATACATGACTTAAATTGAAACATTAAAATGAATGGAAGGACCATAAGAAAGTTATCCAACTCAGATAATGGGTTACTTTAATTAGTGGGATCACTAGATATGATTGGAGATTCCTCTAAAGGTTGAGATCTCACCAAGATCAAATCAAACTTGATGAAATGAAATGTACATAAATATACACACATGTGAAATATGACTTTAAATCTTAGTCCCATTGGGCGTGCCAAAATTGTTGGAGCTCAGAATTTCACCCTGCCCTGAGTCATAGAAAACCCAATATTTTGAGGCAACATGGGACTGTCTCCAAGTTTTGGGACTTACAATGTGAGACAAACCTCTAAAGAAGGCCGGTTCCTCTATCTAATCCTAATGTTAAACTACTCCTAGGAATTTAAATGTAACTATGTACTTCTAATTTATCATTCTAAGGGACTAGGTAAGAAGGAGATGCATAAAACATAAATCCTAAACTAAAGAGGTGATAACACTAAGAAGAGGGGTGGAGACACTCTCAGGTGAGTGGAAATAGAATAAAATGATGAAGGATAGGGTAGAATTGATTTCCATATTCAAAAACAAAATTCAAAACACCATATCCATGGAGAACAACACATTTGAGACCTTACAAGGAGAAAAAAATATACACAAAACGCCTATAGATGCAATGGAATGAAAGGAAATGTAATAGAACATAGATAGGGTAGAAGATAACCACAAAACATGAATTTTTGTTGCTTCAAGTATGTAGAATCCTTTACATTAAAGGATAAAATGCTTGGATCACCATGAAAAATGTCTAAATTTGAGGCTACAACTCACCACTGCTCTGGAACAATTTTTTACAGAATTGCATTGCATTCTAGAATATCCCCTTATCAAATGAGAGGTTTTTCACAATTATATATATATATATATATATATATATATATATATATATATATATATATATATATATATATATATATATATATAAAACAATGAGTAAAGAGAGGGAAAGGTGCACTCTAAATTCTTCCCCCACCACCAAAAATATGCAATAGTTCACTGGAAAATAGTATGGCTAACCTGCCAAATGCATTCCCCAATGTCCTTTTCCTTATGGAAGAAAAAAGAGGACCATATTCATTAAATTGATATTTCAGCTACCTGAGACTACATATTTTAATATTTGAAGTGTTTTGTAGCTTTTTTTCCCACCTAATATCACCTAACTCAATATTTTATGTTTCTGTGGTGTAGAGGATGAAGAGAATGTTTATGTGAATCATATTCCATATCATCAGGTAGATCATCTCAGTTAGGTGAGATCGTAGGTATACGTGTCATTTAGGGGTCATTATGAGATTCCCTTACACGTCAATGCGTTGGTTGCATCATTAGGAGTTACTACCTATTCCAGGAATCTAACTCTCCCTCTCCACTTGAGATGTCATCATTATAGGCATTAGGGGTTACTTAGCACCCTTTATATGTACACCCCTTTTAGATCTATGAGAGAGTGTAAATTTTCGACATAGAAAGGATCTTCCCCGTTGTCAAATTCTTACATACACTTTAGTTGATACTCACTCCTTCATGGGACCTCATCATGTTATTGGTTTGTACTTCCATCAATGTTCATGTTATCCCTTGTGATCCTCATGCTTCACATTTTCACACAATCTTTCATAGTATCAGAGCATGTGTTGTGTGGATTTATGCAACTCTTCAGTTTTTCATATGTTTTGGCTTTAAGTTCATGATAAAAAGGTATTTTTTGCATTCTTCATAATGGATATTCTATTTTTCTCTTCTTCCATTGATTTGGGGTTTAAAATCCTTATTTGAGTGTTCATGGTTTGAGTTTTTGTAGTTTTTCTAGTTTTATGGGATCTACATGTAGTTTTGGTCTAGGAAAAACTCTAGGTTTAAAAAATGTAGTCTTAAAGGTCTTGAGACATGTGTACATGTTGTTCTAAGGCTCAACTCAGCCCATCTCACTGAGCTGGTTGAATCAACACACCCCTGCTTACAACTGTGTTGAATTATTTTGTTGTACATGCATGTTGGGTTTAGAGTAGGTTGATTTTTGACTTGATGTTTGACCCTAACCATTCACATCTGCAAGTTCCTATCTATCTCATTTGACTAAGAAACTTGGCTTCTTCTCTGCATATTCTAGACCCTTAATCATGTCCACCAAATCATGTACTTACGTTCGACCTTCATTGATCTAGTTTTATTATTTTTTACCTGCTTGATCTTTGTACTAGGTTTATTGCTCTATCCATGACAAACATTTTGAATTGGACAATGTTTTCATATTGGAACTCTGACTCCTTGGTTAAATTATCATCTTGAAATCTAGTTTTCCCTTATTTAGCTACATGTTTACCAAATTACACTAACTCGGCCCTGCATGCATCTATTTGATACATTTCACTTTTCCATTCCTAGATCCTCCCTCTTTGATCACACCAAGCCTCACTTTGGATTTGTAATCTTGTGCATTACAGGTGCTCAATTTTGACTATGTAGTTGCATTCTAATAACCATTCATGCTCAGTGCTTCTCTCAGTGCATTTTACATGTGGCCCTTCACCATATTGACACTAAATCCTTGGTCCTTCCACTGCCATTCCACGCTCCCAACTATGACCTACTCCCGTGCACCAAACCATCCAACTGAGCCCACTTCACACTCAAGTTGACTCACTGGTCCACACAGATCACTGCTCAATAGTTGAGCCAACTCATTTCTCTCCCGCCCCAACTTTCCCCACCAAGCTAGCTCAATCATCTCGCCGAGATGATCAAGATAAATCACCAAGATGGCTAACCATCCTACTCCCTTTTGCACCAAGACCCTTTTGACCCCCCTCTTTCCCATTTTTTTTTTTTTATCATTTTCCCTTTACTACACATTATACAAACAATATAAAGGGGGAAAACAATTCATTATAATAAGGGGCATATTTTTCCAAGATCCGTATATAGGGTTATTGGTATTTCTATTCCACTTATTTGGCTCATTGGATTGTATTGCTCTTCTTTTATAACGCCTAGTAGACGCATCCACCATAACCTTACGATAAGAGATATTTCTATCTTGCACCGTGAGACACCTTTTTTCTCACACTAAAAATGTTTCCCTTATTTTTCATTTCTCCTTTTGTTCTTAATTGTGTGTGTTCTCTTACTTCTGACTAGGAATTTACTGTGGCCTCCACTCTCACGCGACTCATTACCTACTGTGAGGTGAGTGATCAAATTTCTTACGTCACATGAACGTATTATATTGTAGCCATGTACTATCTTATAAATTTCCATAGTAAAGGGGGTATCATTATTATTATCAGGTGTCATGTTGCTTGCAGATGCATTATCAGATGAGTCAGATGTCTTGTAATATTGTACCCTTATCCTTATGTACCTTGCACTTCTTTCTTCCTCTTCTACATCATGAAGGGTGATATTTCCAGTATTGAGCATTGTAATCTCTCTTTATAACCATTACCACTTCTTCTTGGGAGAGAAAACTACACATCATGGTGTGCTTCCATGGAATAATACTTCACCTACGAGGGTCTTACACACTTCTTACTAAATCCAGTTTTGACACCCACTCACTCAAGTCATCTTGAGGAATTTCTTAACACTTAAAACCATTTTCTTGGTATCTTGATGTTATCCATCTCCAAACCTCTCCACATTCATGGGGTAGACTTAGATCCTCCCCACTGCATCTAGAGCATCTTTCAGTCCCTATTTGGAGACCCTTCACATATTACCACCATTATTTTTGTTATTGATCCAGTTTTCTCCTCTTATTATTTATATGATGGTAGTTCCTATGAAACATAATCTCTTGGTTATTCGTATGATGATGAGGATTTTTCACCTACTTCTGATGCTGAGAGTACTATACATACCCAAAAATGTAGGTATTGTACTGCTGGAAAGAGGTTACAGAAACCCCAATGATGATTCAGGTCTCTTCGCAAGGTGTTTGAATCAAGAAAAATCTCACCAAGTGTATGTTTGCATCCCAAGTGCTTTATCCAAGCTTTGTATGGTTCATTCTATCCTCTGCCCCCTTTTTCCTTGCATTTTGGTCTTAAGTGACAAAACTGCTACCCAGGACAGGGTGGCAATCCTATAACCACCGCCTTGTGTAGGGTGGCAGTCCTGTGCACATTTTCCACAATGCTCCGATGAATGCGTCAAACGTAAAAAATCAACTTTCACTCACATTCTTCACCCACTTTGGCTTACATTTATGTTTTTGTCGCCTAGTAAATAATGTTTTCCCTTTGTTTATAGTAAAAGAAATCAATTGAGAGTTACCCTCTAGTAAATACAATTGATATAAATAGCCAGCTTGTTCTCAAGCAAAAGCCCCCTCTCCTTCTCTGTTTATTTATTTAGTTTGTTTAAAGTTCTTTCTTAGAGTTCCAATAGTTTCATATCTTACATCAGTTATCAGCCTTCCCTTGTTGTTTAGAGATCATTTGATCTTCTTGTTTTCATCTCACTTCATTGTTGTTCTATAGAATCAGTTTAGAGTAAGGTAGTTTCATTTCTAGATTAGAATTGATCTTAGAGTTGTAGGTTTTATTTGTCACAAAAGATAGTTTCTAGAATTCTCAATGTATTTGTGTTGTATTCCCACAATAAATCCTGCTAGGAATTACATAGTCAAGCTCTGTTCACTTACATTATCCCTCTCTTACTTGTATTGTATTCATTCTATATCCAAAACTACCATTATTCAAGTATGTTCTTTTGCTGATGCTATCATATACATGCCTGTCTAGATTCACAAGAACACGAGGGAATGAGCAGATCACACTAAGGGGACAAAGTCACACACAACTAGATTTACCACTATTATGTAAAATAGAGTAGTAAATTATTTAATTTTAGTTAAATTTCACTTTCAATATTGTTAAGGAAGCTTTGGGGAATGATAGTTTCTGAGAAACTATGATTCATTCCTAACTTTTGAGGTAGGATTGAGAGTTTTTCAATTAAACTAGTGAGTTATTTAGATATTTAGGATAAACTCACAACTTCACAGGAAAATAGCTACATCGGGCTACTTTGCTTGTTTTGATTCTATCATTAGATTAATTGTCCATTTTCTGAATATATTAGAATAGCTGCTCTTTTAGATTCATTAAAATACTTCATCGAAAATACAAAAATATAAGAATATATGCATAGTGTAGATATATCTTTCATAATTCGTTTATCCATTTCAGTTAAAATTGAATCATCTTTACATGACAATCACGGGACCTAGAGATCACAGAGAATTCATATTTGAATTGATAGTGTCTCAAAAAAATATCCCCACAACACTAGCTGATATAGATCAAGACCTTAGGATCTACGTTTTTCAAACAACAGTAAACCTACGAGCAATTAGTGAACAATTGAGAGAGTTAAATATTGAAGATGACAAGGCATAGAGATTTTGGTCAAATCACCCTAACTATAGACTACCTTGATAGGATATCCACATGACTGTACAAGGAATCAAAAGAGAAAAAATATTTGGTTTTGATCCTTTAGTTCCACTTCCCAATGCAAGAGACATCCTCATCGACATAGATACTAGCTTACGTATTCAAGTTGCCATAAAACATGTAAGGTATTCTAAGAAAATTACACAACTTCTAGTTCTAAACATAGAGGTTGAAAAATCTTATGACTATTGGATAGTTGGGAGAAGAGGTTGACTCCTCATATGACCACAGGAGGTCCACCATGACCACAAACTTACGGTTGTGATCCACAGGTCCCACAACCCAATCAGACATTGACGTTGGTTTACACACACTAATATTTAGATCTTCACCACTTCCACCTGAAATCATCACACAATTCTCCGTATTAAACGTAGTAGCTAATCAGGCTAGGTATTTCTAGACTAGACCAGAGAATCATCCATAAAACTCTAGAGGATCCACTACTCCTCTCATCACCATTTTCCATGACCTTATCTGGAAATATACACGAAGCACCTACATGTCATTTTCCACATATCAAATAGCCAATAAATAGGATCTCAGCATAGTTCAACATTGATTGGAACCTCTAAATAGCTATTATATTTGAATGATCCATTACACCAATTTAGGTTAGGAGAGCCTTCTTCACCTTATATTTGTAGATTCCACTATTACGTGTCGAGGAAATAAGATTTCCTAACTAGTTTGTCTATATCCATATAAATTTCATTCTCACCGAATGTTTCAGCATGAACTCGGGAGGTCAGGTATGAAGAAGAGTTTTTTGTAGATTCTCATGCTCTCATGTAACTTTTCTATCATACAAAATTGGTGAACCCGACGTGAACACACTATTGTTCCCCTTTTATTTTCATTTCTTTCTTTCATTCACCTTCACTCTTTCCCATTATTCTATGGGTATTCATATAACCCTTGAATATGTTGGGATACGATGCATATGGTACACCTCTCTCCGGTCTCAAAGAAAATTATGGTCAAAAAAATAGACAACCATCACCCTTGCTTTCTGCATGGGGCGAAAACTATTCAAGTAATTACTTGTCATCACAAACTCCCCTTCAAAGAACTAGCTCTATTTATTCATTCTGAATTGAGGAGTTGGATCAACTTGCACAAACACAACAACCAAAGCCATCAGGCTCTAACAATATGACATTTACTAGAGAATCCATTTCATCTCCTCAGGTTTTGTTCAGACCACAAATTAGTAGACAGTCAGATCCACTTCCATTTTTGGATGAGGAGTATTTAGCATGCTACGATAGAAGTGAACAACGCTTCCAGAATATGTACCCACTTATAGGGAGTTTGTAAACACAACATGATACTCTACTCCAAGAAAACACCCCCATTCCTCCACCTATGGGAAATACTCTCGGTAAAGCTTGGTAGGGTAGTGATGAATTCATAGAAGGGTATCATACCCCTTTAAAAACTCAAGGTGTATAATAAACACCATTAAGGAAAAACACCGTGTCTTTGCCAATGAAAGTCATTTCAGCCTTAGTTGAGAAATTTAGAGGACTGGAACTTTCTCAAGCAAATGAAAATTCATATTTCAAGCAAGCAGGAATCCCTAACCCTCCACATCATCCCTACCAGGTTGACCTCCTTATAGGAACAGGCACATTAGGCATGCCTCCTCAACATTCATATAACTATCCACAAAAAACACCAGCTAGGACCGCGTTTTCAAATGTTGCTCCAGTTGAAAATATGATACCTCGCAGATTAGCACCAAATAACCCATACCAAAAAAATGCTCCTCCCTACTTAAACATTTATTCAAAATAACCACAAGGAGACATTTTCTCCTCTCCTAGGATGTTTGTTCAACCACAAGGATTCCCTTATGTCCCTACAAATACATATGATATGCCTTATCAACAAACCATACCACCCCCACCCCCTCAGCAAACACCCTTGATGGTTGAAGCCTATGCAATAGGGACTTATTCAAAATATTTAAAAGAGCCCCTATAATTCACCATATGAAGTTTTTTTCTTCCAAGACCTCTTCCTGATTTACCCAAATACAAAGGGGAGGGAGATCCAAATACACACATCAAGGCCTATGCCATGACCATATGGGAATTACTCCCTTGGGATGGGGTTGTTGCCAAGATATTCCCTAAAACCTTAGAGGGTATTTCCCTTGATTGGTACTATAGAATACTTTAAGCCTCGATACACTCATTTAAACAACTCATGTCAGAGTTCATCAAAGCTTTTGACATGAACAAATTGTTAAGAAGAGGAATCAGGGAATTCTTACATATTAAACAAGAACATAATGAATCTACTGCTCATTTTATTCAAAGATGGTGTATGGTTCTCTACTCATCAGCAAGTTCTCCAAACATGGATTAGATGGAACTATGTGATTTATTCCTTCATTCCCTCAATAGATAGATAAAGGAATAAGTCTAGAAGTTCCCACTAAGAACTTAAGATGAAGTACTCGAGAGTGCTCTCCGAATCGACCAAGCATCAATAGATAGTGGTCATAAGACATATAGAACAAATGGGATATTAGATAGATAGTGTATGTCCACCCAATTGGATATTAGAGTCAAAACCAAAGGCAACAACCTCAAAAATTTAACTCTAACAACCAACAACCTTATCAGAATTTTGGGCCATAGTAGGGTTCAAATCAACAACCTCAAAATTATAATCCCAATTTGTATCGTGGTTTCCACAAGATTCAAGGCCATGATACTAGGACCTATCATGACTACAATAAATTCATCCAGTGCTTTCCAGAAGACCAAAGACAACTCTTTATAGATATGTTCTTCGAAAATTATGTAGCACTCGCACCAAACACTTACATAGGGGCAGTTTCCCCTCAAAATGCACACCTCAAGATATTTAATGATCCACTCCCAAATCATACTAACAATAATAGGTTAGACCCAAGTAGAATGAACAAGGGTGTTATGATAGGAAATAATTATCATGAAGCTTCAACTTCATTAAATCCACTGGTCGCACCCCAATTAGGAACTCGGCCACAAACCAAGATATTTGGTCTAGTAGAGTTAGACACTGAGCTACCCATGGAAACCATAACAAGAACACGGGATTATTCTTCTCAACCAGTTCCAAGATATCCATTAGAACTAGACAACATTAAAAAAACATTGGTAAAACCCATAGGCGCTTATGATTTAATTAATGACTTAACAAAGACCTCTCACATCTCCTTTTTAGATTTGTTAAAGAACTCTCCCACCCATAGGGCTGCTCTCTTAGAAGCATTAGGACTTGGTCATTTAATTAATATTACTTCTCCTTCACAAACACAAGTAAACCACGTAGAATTTGATGTCTACCCTCCAGGGCATCCAAATAGGGATACTAATTTTATATTTGATATAAGAAAAATTCCAATGGACGCTGAAATTGTGTGTAGAGGTGACCCAACGTTACATTTACAAGTATGGGTCTACAATAATTATGTTAAATGCACAATGATTGATGATGGGGTAGAAGTTAACATAGTCCCCTTCACTTTCCTTCAAAATCTAGGATATGGAGAAAGTAATTGTTCCACAACACGAAATATGCTAAGAGGTTATGATAGCCTCAAAGCCACTTCAATTGGAACCATAGTTTTACCAGTCACCTTAAGACCCAAGACGGTCCTCACCCAATTTTATATTATAGATTGGGAAACTAACTATAATATGATCCTTGGTTAACCATGGATACATCGTATGAAGGCAATGCCTTCCACGTTATTCCAAGTAATAATATTTTTGCACTTTGGGAAAATATTTGTGGCATAAGGTGACCCAAAACCCTTCAATATACACTTAACTGGCTTGAATAAAATACTAGGAATTCACTCTGAGTTTGAACTCCCAACGAATCAACTTATCAAACCAATTAATTCAAAACTAGAAGAGAATTTGATACCAACCATAGAATTGGAAATTAAAAATCTAGTCAAGGGCATTCCAACACTCAAAAATGAGACTAACGTCATAAAAATGGTGTCATTAGGGACTACCATAAAAAATTTAGAATTACTAGAGAAAGATCTACCTATTCTCCTACCATTTGATTCTATGGGTATGGGATACACCCTAGGAATTGCTTCTCTTCCATCAAATGAATTTTGTATGGTAGAAGTAACTGGGGTAGAAGAAACAGACATGACGAATATTCCAACATCCATTTTCCCAAGAAAATATTGGACTCTCCACTCTGATGGAGCTAAATGTCACTTTGGAGATGGGGCAAGAGTGATCTTTACTTCTCCCGAGGGAAAGATCCTACCTTTTTTGTTTAAATTAAACTTTGAGTGTACAAACAATGGGGCATAGTATGAATCCCTCCTCCTTGGCCTCACCCTAGCCAAAATAATGGGTGTCAATAACATTAGAGTACTAGGAGACTCACAACTAGTTGCAAACCAATTCTTTGAGCTATATGAGACTAGAGCTGAACATTTACAACTCTACAAAACAACAGTATTAGATCTAAGAAAATGATTTAACTTCCTATCAATTGAAGCAATCCCACGAGAGAAGAACCTTCTCGTAGATTCAATACCAACCTCTGCTTCCCGTCTCACTCCAAACAGTAAGTTGGAAGATACAATTTTCACGGTATCACTTCATAGTAAACCATTAGTGCGTAAAATAACAATAAACCCACTCCTGACTCATAGAGAAATTGAGAATGATTTTTCTATCCTGGATCACTTTGACAGCGATAGAGTCACTCTCAAATATCTAAATTCCTATGCAGAGTTACATCTTGCTCACCTCATAGTAGATCTTTCCCTAATACCACATTCCTCTTCCTATTTTGGAAATCCCATGATAGATTCTTCTCCACAAAAGGATCTCAATATCTATGAGGTAGAGAATGGAGAAAGTTTGGAACTACCTCCGGCCCTGCCTGAACTTGAAGAATTAAAGAAATAATTGACATAAACATCAGAATGGAGGAAGAACCAAATTTTTTGAAGTTGGGATCCTCGTTAACTCCAGAGGAGATATAAATACACACCCAAATCCTAAAATAGCATCAATAGGATTTCACGTTTAACTATAAAGAAATGAGAAGAATTGTACCACATATTGTGGTACATAATCTTATCACTAAACCAGATGCAAAACCAATTAAACAAAATTCAAGACCAATGAAGCCAAAAGTGGCTCTCAAGGTAAAAGAAGAAGTAATGAAACTTCTCCAAGTGGGATTCATCAAACCCATTTACTATTCACAATGGGTATCTAATATCATCCCTGTTCTCAAAAATAATCAGAAGATACGCATTTGCATAGACTTTCGGGATATTAACAAAGATTGTCCCAAGGATGACTTCTCGTTACCATCCATTGACATCATTATTGATGCAACAGATGGATTTGAACTATTATCCCTCATGGATGGGTTCTCAAGGTATAATCAGATTAAAATATCTGAATAGGATCAAGCCAAAACTATGTTTATAAATCCTTGGGGAACTTATTGTTATGTTGTCATGCCATTCGGTCTTAAGAATGCTAGTGCTACATACTAGTGGGAAATGACATACATATTCCATGATATTATCCATAAAATTTTTGAATCCTATGTGGATGACTTGTTGGCCAAGGCCAAGAAGTGTTGTGATCACCCAAAATTACTCTGTATCATTTTCTCACGATTGATTGAATATAGCGTCACATTGAACCTAGATAAATGCGTATTTGGTGTGACATGAGGCAAGCTTCTAGGTTACATTATATCCTCACAAGGGATTGATGTTGATCTAGCCAAAATATAGGCTATCCTTGAAATGATTCTGCCATCAGATGAGTCTGGTATCAGATCATTTCTTGGGAAACTTGGTGCAATCCGAAGGTTCATTCCCAGATTTAAGTTTTTCTATTCATTAAATCAACAATCAAATAAAAAATTATTATAGCATTAATTGGACAGAAGAATACAACGAGGACTTCAAAGCAGTTAAACACTTCTTGTTGTCTGTACCCATGATAATGCCTCCCAAACTAGATCATCCTTTTATCCTATACTCACATGCTACTAATGTCTTGATAGCCTACATGCTGGCTCAAGAAGACAATGATAAACAAGAACATGCAGTCTATTTCATTAGCTAAACGTTGCTTGATTATGAAACATGTTATACATAGGAAGAGAGAGACTTCCCTGCCATAGTCTTTGGAGTAAAACATTTAAGAAATTACATGTCAAATCAAGAAACAAGGGTCATTGTAAAGACATAGACCATTTACGAATGTTTCTCATGCAAGGGTATCTTGTCTAAAAAGGATGGATGCTTTCATAACCTTAATGGGTGAATTTGAATTTAACTTTTGTAAACTAGAAGTCTGTTAAGGGACAAATCATTGTAGATTGGTTAGCTGATAACCCGTTAGATGGAGGTGATCTAGTAGATCGATGGATTTTCCTGATGAATGCATATACTACATCGAAAGTCAAGACCTCTTATCTCTGACATGTCCTTGGTATACTGATATCGTTAATTATATCATGGACCATGCATATCCAAAAGGTGCTACACCGCAACAAAGAAGGTGATTATGCATTATCACTAGCTAAATATGTTATTATAGAACAAGTCGCTCTATCGTAAGGCCTTTCAATGGAATTCTCCTAAGGTGTGTCGACATAGAAGAATCCAAGAAGATTCTCTCTGAATCTCACAGCAGAATATGTGGCGGCCATTTTGGAGGTCATGCCACTTCCCGCAAAATACATCATAATGGGCTATTTTTGGCCCACTCTAGAACACGACACAGTGGAGTTTGTACATAAGTGTCCATAAATGCCAAGAATTCTCCCACGAGATTCATATGCCAGACAGAATCTCTACAACCAATCGTTACTCTATGGCCCTTTTCTACATGGGGCCTAGATTTGATAGGGAAATTCTCTCCCTCGTCAACAGATGGCCATAACTTCATAATCATGGCCACTGAGTATTTTACCAAATGGGTAGAGGCTATGCCCCTCACCACTGTACCAGGTTCCGTGATTGCCAAGTTCATTTTGAACCAGATCATTTGTAGGTACGGTGTCCCGCAAATCATTATCTCAGATAATGGCACTTCCTTTAAGAATGACAAGGTCCATGAGCTATGCAATAAATGTAAACTAAGAAATCATACAGCCTCCTTGTATTACCCTCAAGCCAACGGGTAGGCTGAAGCAACAAACAAGACGTTGAAAGCTATTCTCATCAAACTGGTAAAAGAAAACAAATGAGATTGGTATTTAAAGATATATCCAGCCTTGTGGGACCACCAAACCTCAATAATAACACCAACAAGAGAAACCCCCTTCTCATTATTATTTGGGCCAGAAGCAGTTCTCCTGCTTGAGGTCGAAATACCTAGTCTCTACATCTTATTACAAGGGATTCTGGGAGAAGATGCCTATAGAGAGGCTTGTCTCTCTCAACTAGAAAACCTTAATGAGGCCAAGATAAATGCTGAACAATGGAATAGAGCCTATGTATACCAGATGTGCAGTAAATATTAAAAAAAAGTTTACGAGTGAGAAGTATATAAAGGAGATCTAGTTAGAAGACTAGACAGCCGGATTGATAAGAAAACTGGTGAAGGAAGGAAATTCTGGCTCAAGTGGTTGGGACCATACCGATTCATGAAAGACTATGGAAACGTTGCATATCTATTGTGTACATTAGAGGGTGAGGATTTCAACGAAATAGTCAATTCCTTACATCTTAAATGGTTTTACGCATGAGACATCAGTGTCACCATTTGTATATTATATCTACCTACATTGCATTAGTCACTTAGTTGTTTCATTTTGTCCACTTGTTTCATAAAATTGTAGTCAAGGAACTTACTCTTAAGCAATCTATTATAAATTTATGAAAATATTGGAAAAATAATTCGAATCACATATCTTCAAACATCATCAAGTAGTTTAAAAATCTTTTCATCAAGTTTGACAGACAAATGTTGATGAAAACCATACCAAGGCCTGCATACTTAGTTTTGCTCTTCCTTTCTAGTAGGTGAAGTAGTTCTTACCTACGGTTTGTTCTAGAAGCTTCTTGGTGTCACATATATCCCTCTTATCTCTCTTTGAAATAAGGATATCCAAAAATCACAGATCAAAAGTGTTAAAATCAAATAAAATTTAAAATACCAAGCAAACAAAATATTTTATTTTACACACTTCTTTTCCCCACCAACCTTCGATGATAATCCCACATCTCTTACTGGTGGTATGAGGTTGGGGAAGGAAATAAGTTCCCTTACTCGCCTATATCCTGCCTTTGGTGACAAACCCATGCTTCTTACTAGTGGCATGGGGTAGGGTGTGGGGGGTCCATTCACACAAATTAACAAATCTTGGTATTTTACAAATACAAATCAAATTATATTAAGTGAAAATAAGTGTCCAAATTCTTCAGATATCAAATCCTCAAATCATATTTTGTCAACTAGGTTTCCATTTATAGATCTAAGTCTAGATAAACTGGAAAGTAAGTTGCTTTCTGAGCTTAGTGGTAGTTTTGAGTAGGGTAAGTGTGTAGGTCTAAGTTTGGTTTCTATCATTAGTTTTTCTATCTCTCATCATTCCATTTAGTCAAACTCATACGATTTTTTCCCTTCCCAACTCTTGGTGTTGATCCCTCGCATCTTACTAGTTGTGTGGATTTTGGGAATGGGGTAAGTTCATCTCTTTATCACTATACATTCATCACATTTTGCCAACATAAGAAGAAACAACAGACATTGCCCAAAGAGGCCAATAGTTCAGTACTACAAAATGTTCTACATCATGACATATAAACATTACAAAAGTAAATAAAGTAAAACATTCTATTTATTATTTGTTATCATTTTTCATCCATCGCATACATTCTGAAAAGCATATAAGTGAAATATTCTAAAAATATCTAGTGTACACAGGAGAAGAAAATCACAAAATTCTAGACACAAGAAGATATCGATCCTAAAAGATATATATATATATATAAAGGGTGTTTTATGTACAATTCCATCATGCACTAAGACATGGTCAAAATGCTCAATGAGCCTGGAAAATACAAAAATACTCGTATAAATATCTGACGAAAGATCACTACAAAAAAGGACCATGATCTCTCAATCCCTATGAGATCCCTTAGAAGGTACATGACCTCATCTAGGACTCTTGTTGTGATGACACTCTAAATAAAATGAGGGCTCACAATCATGGCCAATAGCTGTGGTCTCACTATGAGAGCAAATCTTCCTCATCAAGCACTCAACAATCCTATATCCAGCTACCTTGGTGCGAAGGGAGGTCATGATATTTGCCACCTTCCAGACAGGGGGAAAGACATCAGTATGTCATCCAATTGCTGAGGGCTCTCCAACATCCTTATTTAGCTCGGTCTTGTTGTCCACTCAAAATTCCCCACTCTGTCAAAAGTAAAAATTTCAAAATTTTGAGTTTAAATGTCTTTTCTGTCGAGCTGGTGGTGTGGAAAAAGTCTTGAAGTCGAAAAAATCTATGTTTTGGGTCATTTTGTATGTATTTCGGGCTTGTCAGACATTTTTGTCCTGCCTGTCCCAAGTTCGAAAGTGCATTCTGTTCCCCGATCGGCCGAAATCCCCGAAGTTGTTCCATTTTCGGGCCCGTCGGAACTTTTTGTCCCAAGTGTCCCAAAAATTATTGCGCAAGTTGTTTCAATTTCGGCCGAATCACCCGAACCGCGTACTTCGCACTTTCTTGTTCCAAATGTCCCAAATCAAAAAGTGTGAGTTGTTCCATTTTCGCCCGAACCGGCCGAGTCGCGTACTCCAGAACTTTTTGTCTCAAATGTCCCAAGTTCAAACGGGCCTTTTGTTCTATTTTCAGCCGATTCGCCCGAACCGCGCTTTCATGTCCAAAATGTCCCAAGTCCAAACGGGCCTTTTGTTCCATTTTCGGCCGATTCCCCCGAACCACGTTTTCATGTCCCAAATGTCCCAAAGTTAAAAAAGTGCAAGTTGTCCCATTTTCGGCCGAAACTCCCGAGTCGCACACTTCGCTCTTTTCCGTCCCAATTGTCCCAAAATGCATTTGTGCGTCCTCTCCCTGTTTCGCCCGAATCGGCCGAGCCGCGTGTTTCGTGCATTTGCGTCTCACTTGTCCCAAGTGAACCAACGGTCATCCATACTTAGTTTCCCGCTCTTCCCGAATATGTTGTTTTTCAAAATATGAATTCAAATGCGCATTAATTATCCTTCTCTCTCCTCAATGGCTATGTAACGGGCAAAAATTCCTTTGCAATTCTTACATTGTTTCGAACCCTTGCAATTTGAAAAGCCGTGCATGTCCCCTCCCTCTGAAACTCCTTTCCGAGCCTGGTTTGCAGCTCTGT
This sequence comes from Taxus chinensis, assembly GCA_019776745.2. Lineage (NCBI taxonomy): Eukaryota > Viridiplantae > Streptophyta > Pinopsida > Cupressales > Taxaceae > Taxus > Taxus chinensis. The sequence continues at coordinate 819,475,816 of CM034150.1, read as the reverse complement.
TATTATCAATATGAAGATCAAGATCCTGGAGGAGGCTTAGGAGAACTAAAGAAGCAGTTACGAAGGACGAAACTTTCAAGACGTCGGTTACATCAGTTTCCAAAAAATATTCATTGTCATTCTCAAGATAAAAATTCTGGCGTGTCCCTCGTGGCAAGGACATGGCTGAGATGTTGAAGAAACTCAAGCAGTGGTTTCCAAAGACAGTGGGTCCCTCTCAGAACTGGCCACCTGTCTCTTTCCCCTTCCTTCTCTCTTCTCGCCATTCCTTTCGTATTCCATGTAATTAGTTAAGAAACTGCGTTTGGCATTCCTTAACTATTCTCTAGTTAAAAGAAATGGTTACGAGGAGTAACCGAATTGTAAGCTATATAATGGCCTTCTTTGCGCCATTTTGAAAAAAGGAAGAACTTGGCATATTTTCTGCAAGTGTAAATAGATTATAGAGAAATCAATACAGAAGGAATTTCCTTTCTTTGTCTATCTGATCTCTGTTTGTTCTAAGCTTTCATTTGTTTTCTTTGTGAAGATCATTTATCTCAAATTCGTTAGTCTCATCGATTGCATACTCTTTAACTTTGCAAGCACGGTGATCTTGCATAACCAAGAAGGAACTTTGTTTCCTTGATAACGAATCTGTGTTACGTTAAAAAACTTTGCATTCTGGTAGATGTTATTTACAGAACTTTGTGTCTTTAAATTCCATCTTACTTGTTCTATACGAATGATCTTGTTTTCAATTCATGGTGACTTCGCATACATAAAGAATTACTCTGATATCTATAATTCTGCATGTTTTCCTTTCTGCTCTTTTCCATGCTCTCATTTCCTCAATCCTTTTGTAATTGATGACCTTCATAGAAAACACTTTCGTGGTATCCAAGTTTAACCAAAAAATCATGTCCTGTACATTTGTAAATAGCTTTGTTTCTGAATAAGGGAACCTCTCCCATTAAAGAGGAGGGACTTCTTGTCCCCTGACTGTTGCTCTTCTTAAAAGTCCTATTTGACGACCAACAGTTTTTGGCGACTCCGCTTGGGATTTTACAGTTCTGTTATTATTGATCATCTTTTGATCTGGTGACTCCGCGTTTCACTCGAGGGAGAAGGACCCTTGGTATTGAAGACTCTCAGTTTCAGCTTTTGGAGCAGCAGGTTTTTCCTTTCCCTTCAACAAGAAATAGAAGAACTCGTTCAACGAGCACTCCACCTGTTCAAGATAGAAGTCCTACAGGTGGTATTCCTTCAGAACCTGCTAGTCCCAATCTATGAGCTTTGACTCTCGCTGGTGTTAAAGTTCCTCTCCAAGCCATTTTTCCAAGAATGGCGGCACAATTTCCATGGGGTCAGCGTGTCGGGCCCCTGGCCCTTACTCAGCCTCTACATGAGTTACCCAGAGGTAACCGGAAGAACTTCCCGAAATTCAAAGGTGATGGCAAGGTACATCCTGATGAACATATTGCAGCCTTCATAGTTGCATGTGGGGTTTTGGGAGTTGAACATGAAGACGTCTCCGTAAGACTGTTCGTGGAGACTTTGCAAGAAAATGCTTCTGATTGGTTCTATCACCTTCCTGCCGGTGCTATAACCGACTGGACCACAATGAGAACTCAGTTCGAAAACCGTTTCAAGCCGGCAGAAGATGTGCATGCTTTGCTTGCCCAAATTTCTCAGATAAAGAAAGATTCATCAGAGCCCATGAGAGAATTTGTGGCTCGATTCAATAGGTTGATAAATAAAATTTTGCAGCCTACCCGACCTGTTGATCAAATTCAAAAATGTTTCTTTCTGAATGCCCAATCACCTAAAGTTAGTTATGCACTAAGAAGGGCTAATCTCGAAACGTTAGCTTTGGATCAAGAACTGGCTGTTAGTGTCGAGGATGACTTAATCATGTTAGGGAATTTGAGAAGAGACCCTCCCAAATCTAAGTCTGCTGCTTCTTCCTCCTCCACTCCTGGACCTAACACTGATCCATTAGTTCAGAAACTTGCAAATGATCTTATCGCTATAAAGAAACAACTGGCTCAGCACGCTCCTTATGCAGATGTTCCGAGGAGAAATTTCCAGCCCAGGAATCGTTTGCCTGCTTCTCAAACAAGATTAGCACTTGAAGGACCTCCTGTTAGAGTCCCTGTCAATGCGACCTGCGAGGTGGAAGAACCAGATGATGATGAAGATAACGAAGCTTGCGAAGAGTTTGCGAGAGAATTTGATGATGAGGCAAAGGAACTTGAGGGGTCTCGAGTGAATTTCTTTACCACTGAGGGCATTGATGATTATGATGAAGTGGTAGTAGACATGAACAGTGAATCTTTTGTTGTCATGACTTGAGAATAGACAAAGCAGAGGGAGAAGGTAACCAAGCCACCTAATAAATTCAAGGAGCAGTCGGCAACTATCCCTGTAATTGCAAGAAGAGGATCTCCTATCCCTACTTCGTCTACACCAAAGGTGAGTCCTATCAATCCAGTTACCAAAGTTGCTTCTTCTTTTTCTCCTAAAGTTGATAAGCCTAGAATTCCAAATGACGATGGCCCATCCACTTATGGGTCTTTTGATATTGTTGATCACCTGAAAAAGACCAAGGTTCAAATCTCAGAAGCTGAGTACTATCAAACCCACCCCAAAGCTTTTGCCAAGATGATTCAATTTGTAAATTCCCATTCCAAGACCACCTCTAAAGGCCTTTTGCCTACTCCTCCTTCTGCACCACAGCCAAGTCTGGTAGCTGCTGTCACCTCCCCTGGTGACAAAATTAAACCATTTTATGTAACACTTCTTATAGCTGGTCATAGGCTCAGTAATTATGTCATTGACTCAGAAGCCTCAGACAATGTCATGCCAGCTAAAGTAGCTCATGCTTTAGGCTTAACCCTCACTCGTACTTATGGATCTTGCTACTCTATGGAGAGTAAAGAAGTGCCTCTGATTGGAAGGATTAAAGATGCACAAGTGGCTTTTGCTGCCTTGCCTGAAAAGAAAGTGTTGGCTACCATCCTAGTAGCAGATATCCCTCCTTCATACGGGATGTTGCTAAGTAGGAACTTCTACAAAGATGTGGGTGGGGAAATCCAGATGGACTGGTCGCATGCACTCGTGCCTGTCAATGGACAAATGAAGAAGTTGTTGCCTGAAAAGCAGTCTGAGTATATTGTGCAGAAAACGGATGATCCTAGAGCACAAATAATCTATGAGGATATGGGTCATGGCAACTACATGATTATGTCCCCTGATGAAATCCCACCCCCCAAAGTGTCTCCTAGAGATCCTAACGGGGTTTGGATTTTAGAATTTGATGGAAGTTGTTCCTCAGCTGGTTCTGGAGCTGGTGTCCTGCTAGTGTCACCTAAAGGAAGCCTACACCCCTTTTCATTCAAGTTACAGTTTGAGAATACTAATAACACAGCAGAGTACGAGGCTCCCATTCTCAGATTACAGGTGGCCAAAGAACAAGGTGTGAAGAATCTTCTGGCTCGTGGTGATGCAGAGATGATTGTAAAGCAAGTCAGAAGCCTTTTTCAGGTAAAAAATGGGAGGCTGAAGCATTACCGGAATCAGGTTTGGGATTCCATTGAATTCCTTGATGCTTTCTCTATTGAAGCAGTACCTAGGGAAAAGAACAGCAGGGCTGATTCACTAGCTGTCTCAGGGTCACTGCTGATTCCTCATCCTGATTTCTCTCAGGACAAATTCACCATTGAAATGGTCCATCGGCCTAGTGTACCTGATAATGCCAATAACTGGCAGGTTTTCAATAATGATCAACATTTGCTTTCCTTCCTGGAACTCAAAGGTAATTTTGAACAACTGTATTTTGAGGGAAGTGATAACCTGCCTCGTGAAAGTGTGTCCTTTGGCCAAGCTGTCACCCAAGGAGAAGAAACAGATCAGGAAGGGTGCATTAAACTCAAAGGAAATAAGATTCCTAAAGGTTTGGTGAGTCTGGAGGAATTGTTTGATAAACATGACAGGTATGTGAAATCTAAAGCTTCTACTGGACCTCAGTAATCAACCAAGTATGATAAGATTGATATTGGGAGTTCTAATGACCCTAAGCTAGTAAATATTGGAAAATGTTGTACGGCAGATGAGAGGAGAAAAGTAATTGATCTTCTAAGAAGGTATAAGGACGTTCTTGCATATTCTTATGAAGATCTGAAAGCCTTCAAGCCAAAAGATATGCAGCACTCTATCCCTCTCAAACCAGGAATTAAGCCTTTCAAGCAGAAACAAAGGTAGTACAACCCCAAAATAGCTGACACCATCTTTCAAGAGATTCAGAAGTTGTTGAAGGCTAAAATTATTTTTCCTATTCACCATTCGACATGGATTACAAATATTGTGCCTGTTAGGAAGAAAAATGGTGAGATCCGCATCTGTGTTGATTTCAGGAACCTGAATCAAGCTTCTCTGAAAGATAACTACCCTTTGCCTATGATGGATCAGATATTGCAAGCAGTAACAGGATCTGAAATGTTATCTATGCTTGATGGATTCTCGGGATACAATCAGGTAGAGGTTGATACTGTAGATCAACACAAGACAGCCTTCACCACTCCTTGGGGTACCTTTGCCTACAAGAGAATGCCTTTTGGGATTATTAATGATGGTGCCACTTTCCAGAGAGCCATTGGAATGTCTCCTTTTCAAGTGATATATGGAGCAGAAGCTCAATTGCCAGTGACAGTGGAACTACTAGCCTTGCACCTAATGAAGGCCATTGAGGATACTAGTTTCAGTGATGCCCTGGACAAGAGGATTATGTACCTGCATAAATTGAATGAGGACAGATTGATGGTTGCTGATAGGATATCTGTTCACCAGCAAAAGGTAAAGGCCCTGTTTGACAAGAAAGCTAGGTTCAGAGATTTCCAAGTTGGAGACACTGTGTTGCTATGGGATAAAAGACATGAACCTCGTGGCAGCCATGGAAAGTTTGATTCCCTTTGGCTCGGGCCTTTCAAGATTAGGCACTTTGCTAGTAAGAATTCTTTCTATCTTGATTACATGGATGGTTCCCCCCTCCCACTTCGTTATAGTGGGTAGTACCTCAAGTTGTTCAAGTCCTAGGTGATTAGGGAGTCCCTTGTATATTTTGTACAGTGTTTTTGCTTCTCTACTTTTGGTGTGTTTTCATTTTGTTGTTCTGGTGTGTTGCCCTCTGTATTGGTTTTATTTTTGACTCCGTTGCCCAAGGGATAAGGCACTGGTCTGCTTCACCAAGTTTTTCTAAGTTCTTACCTTGTCTCATTCCTTGAATTTATGCCAAGTCATCCCCAGAAGGAGCCAGCTGTTGTCCACTCAAAATTCCCCACTCTGTCAAAAGTAAAAATTTCAAAATTTTGAGTTTAACTGTCTTTTCTATCGAGCTGGTGGTGTGGAAAAAGTCTTGAAGTCGAAAAAATCTATGTTTCGGGATATTTTGTATGTATTTCGGGCCTGTCGGACATTTTTGTCCCACCTGTCCCAAGTATGAAAGTGCATTCTGTTCCCCGATCGGCCGAAATCCCCGAAGTTGTTCCATTTTCGGGACCATCGGAACTTTTTGTCCCAAGTGTCCAAAAATTATTGTGCAAGTTGTTTCAATTTCGGCCAAATCACCCGAACTGCGTACTTCACACTTTCTTGTTCCAAATGTCCCAAATCAAAAAGTGTGAGTTGTTCCATTTTCACCCGAACCGGTCGAGTCGCGTACTCTGGAACTTTTTGTCTCAAATTTCCCAAGTTCAAACGGGCCTTTTGTTCCATTTTCGGCCGATTCGCTCGAACCGCGCTTTCATGTCCCAAATGTCCCAAGTCCAAACGGGCCTTTTGTTCCATTTTCGGCCGATTCCCCCGAACCGCGTTTTCATGTCCCAAATGTCCCAAAGTTAAAAAAGTGCAAGTTGTCCCATTTTCGACCGAAACTCCCGAGTCACGCACTTCGCTCTTTTCCGTCCCAATTGTCCCAAAATGCATTTGTGCGTCCTCTCCCTGTTTCACCTGAATCAGCCGAGCCGCGTGTTTCACGCATTCGCGTCTCACTTGTCCCAAGCGAACCAACGGTCATCCATACTTAGTTTCCCGCTCTTCCCAAATATGTTGTTTTTCAAAATATGAATTTAAATGCGCATTAATTATATTTCTCTCTCCTCAATGGCTATGTAACGGGAAAAACTTCCTTTGCAATTCTTACATTGTTTCGAACCCTTGCAATTTGAAAACCCGTGCATGTCCCCTCCCTCTGAAACTCTTTTTTGAGCCTGGTTTACAGCTCTGTTATTATCAATATGAAGATCAAGATCCTGAAGGAGGCTTAGGAGAACTAAAGAAGCAGTTACGAAGGATGAAACTTTCAAGACGTCGGTTACATCAGTTTCCAAAGATATTCATTGTCATTCTCAAGATAAAAATTCTGGTGTGTCCCTCGTGGCAAGGACATGGCTGAGACGTGGAAGAAACTCAAGCAGCAGTTTCCAAAGACAGTGGGTCCCTCTCAGAACTGGCCACCTGTCTCTTTCCCCTTCCTTCTCTCTTCTCGCCATTCCTTTCGTATTCCATGTAATTAGTTAAGAAATTACGTTTGGCATTCCTTAACTATTCTCTAGTTAAAAGAAACAGTTACGAGGAGTAACCGAATTGTAAGCTATATAATGGCTTTCTTTGCGCCATTTTGAAAAAAGGAAGAACTTGGCATATTTTCTGCAAGTGTAAATAGATTATAGAGAAATCAATACAGAAGGACTTTCCTTTCTTTGTCTATCTGATCTCTGTCTATTCTAAGCTTTCATTTGTTTTCTTTGTGAAGATCATTTATCTCAAATTCGTTAGTCTCATCGATTGCATAATCTTCAACTTTGCAAGCATGGGGATCTTGCATAACCAAGAAGGAACTTTGTTTCCTTGATAACGAATCTGTGTTATGTTAAGAAACTTTGCGTTCTGGTAGATGTTATTTACAAAACTTTGTGTCTTTAAATTCCATCTTACTTGTTCTATACGAATGATCTTGTTTTCAATTCACGGTGACTTTGCATACATAACGAATTACTCTGATATCTATAATTCTGCATGTTTTCCTTTCTGCTATTTTCCATGCTCTCATTTCCTCAGTCCTTTTGTAATTGATGACCTTCATAGAAAACACTTTCATGGTATCCAAGTTTAACCAACAAATCATGTCTAGTACATTTGTAAATAGGTTTGTTTCTGAATAAGAGAACCTCTCCCATTAAAGAGGAGGGACTTCTTGTCCCCTGACTGTTGCTCTTCTTAAAAGTCCTATTTGACGACCAACAGGTCTGAGTACCCTTCGAAGGGAGAAATAGATTGTCTATGCACACCTGCCGAATCAAATCTTGCCATCCCTCATCAGTTGCTGTAAATAAAAAAGGAGAAACAAAACAAGTTAAAAAGTTTTCCAAAATAAGACCAAAAATAAACAAAAAACAAAAGATAAACATCAACTAAACAATTCTAACTAAAACAAAATTGAGAAAAGAGTACTAACTCACTCGGATATCTAGGCCTCCAGGTGGAATCTCTAGGATTTGCCCCTAACATTGATGTTGCCACTGACTGTCATGCCTCTCCCACATCTGGAACAAAGTGATGACCTGCCATGGACTCGTCATTTCCCCCTAAATCCTAAGAAGGAAACTCCTCTGAAATCAATCCCACCTTCTCTGTGCTCTCCTCCTCTCTCTTTTCCTACAAGATATCTTGAGTGTCATGCCACTCAGAATCACTGTCATCCTCCTCACCTATCCCGCTAGCTTCGGTCTCACCCTCCTCTATCTCCTCCTCTATCTCCTCCCCCATGAACTCCTCAAACTTGGAATCCACATCAATGGGCTCATATCCACTATGAGCAGGACCAGGGCTAATTTGAAGTAAAGGTGCTCGAGGAACACTAACTACCCCTCAGGCACAAACCACCCTCCTAGCTATAATGGGAACACCAAGAGTGATCATAGTCCAACCTTAGCCTCTAGGACCTCCCCTGGCCTTGTGAATAGATCTGTATACTGGCCCCGCTGGAGGAAACATGTAAATATAAGGGAGGCCAAAATACTATGGTACTCTATCAAAGGGGTGGATCTCTAACTTCCCCGTCCTATCTATCAATTGGTTCGTAGTGTCGCAAGCAATCAATGTAAGTGTATCCTCTCCCCATAACCATGCCATAGCCTAATAAGGAGTAGCCTCCATATCTGTAGTAGTCAAAGAATCCATTGGCTAGTGTGGCACCCTAAGAATGGTCATCCCTATCCACCTCGCTGCCTTGACAGCCCTCAAATCCTCTGCCTGTACACCTCTCTCGTAGGGAATGATGTTCTCATACACCCAACTCATGACTAGAGTAGGGTGGCTTAATGAATACCCCTATAATCTGATCACCCTATACAAATCATGATAGGTGGTCCCAAGAATTTATACTCCCCAAGTGTAAACATGGCCATGCACCTCAATCTGTGTGATAATAGGAGCCCAGTAGTATAAAAGTATATCCCCTCCCTTGTCCCCAATCAATCATGAGGCAAGGATTCCCATAATGGCCTTATAGAGCACATGAATATCTAACTCAACAATGGAGTGAACCTTCACCCACTTCTTTGACCCCATGGAAAGAATGACATCTCCCATATATGTGGCACACTAGACCATCTGAAATCTAGATACTAATGTCCTAAGAGATAGCCACCTCCCAAGAATCGGGACCCCCAATATGTGGTAGAAATCCTCAAGGATGATAGTCCACTCACCCCTAGCACCTGGTAACCAAAAGGTATTCCGGTCGGAATCCTAATATGAGAATAAGTTACATAATATGTGATTAGAAGGAGCAACGTGAGGAACTTGAGAGATCTGCAAGATGCTAACCCATTGCAAAGTGTCTCTCTCAGCCTGGGTCAATGCATCCAACATTTTCGGGAGCCAATCACACTCCCTCCTTTTTCTCCATCTGATATACTCCTTCTTTTGCATCCACCCAAAAACACAGAAAAAGAGTAAGTTAGTAACATAATCCAACTAGGAGAATCATTAGGAACATATAAAAATGCTAAAAATGTAAAAACAACAAAGTAAAACATCTCCTTTTGCATTCTGTTTGAAACTGCCGCCCTGTACAGAGTGGTGGTTTTGTAACTGCCACCTTAGGTGGTGGTGGTCCTATAACTGCCACCTTATAGGGTGGTGATTTTGTAACCACCACCTTCATGAGGCAGTGGTCGCATGACCGCAACCTTGTGCAGGGTGGTGGTCCTATCCTGAATCACCAAACGGGTCAAAAGCCTTAAAAAACTTAAAAAAATGCAAAAATGCATCATTTTAGATGAAATAAAAATCTACCCTATGGGCTCCCCCCTAGAGACTCTTTTAAAACTATTATTTTCAAAAATAAAGCCCCAAAGAAAAATATTTCTATATTTCTATCTTTTAAACTTAAAAATGATAAATTGAGAAGAACTAACCTGAGACTTCATGGGCTGATGTCTTGCTCTCGAAGGCATGATCACGATCTTGTAATAGATGTATTGACTGTACTCTCATAAAAAATGGTCTCTATGGGTCCCGGAGCTCAAAAATCACCAAATCAACATGCGCAAATGAATAGTAAAATGAGCTAGTTTTAAGTATATATATAGTATTCTAATTTGGTCGGTGGAGGTAAGTTCTAATCCCCGCACAAATGGTAAGACCTCATTTCATATTAATTTAATTTTATCTTTCATTTCATTTTATCTATTTTCACTTGAATCCTCTTTTCATTTTGCAGGTAGCGGGAATTTGGATGGTGACATTTGGACACAGGCATGTCAGGTATAATTTATAACTCCCCATTTTTGGACAGCCATACTCAGACCCACCATTTTATGCCTCTTCATGGCTAAAATTCTTCTTTGAGGGGGAAATATGTATGTACCCAAAATTATAGGTATTTTACTACCGGAAAGAGGTTATGGAAACCCCAATGATGATTCAGGTCTCTTCGCAAGGTGTTCAAAATCTAGAAAAATCTCGCCAAGTGTATGTTTGCATCTCAAGTGCTTTATCCAAGCTCCATATGCTTCATTATGTCCTCTGCGTCCCTTTTCCTTGCATTTTGGTCTTAAGTGACAAGACTGCTACCTTACGTGGGTGGAGGTTCCATTACCACCACCTAGGACAGGGTGGCGATCCTATGCACATTTTCCAGAATGCTCCGACGAATGTCTCAAACATAAAAATTCAAATTTCACCTGCATTATTCACCCACTTTGGCTAGCATTTATCTTTTGGCCACCCAGTAAATAGTTTTTTCCCTTTTTTTATAATAAAAGAGATCAATTGGGAGTTATGCTCTGGTAATTACAATTGCTATAAATAGCCAGCTTGTTCTCAAGAAAAAGGCCCATCTCCTTCTCTATTTAATTATTCAGTTTGTTTGAATTTCTTGCTTAGATTTCCAATAGTTTCATATTTTGCATCAGTTATCAGCCTTCCCTTACTATTTAGAGATCATTTTATCTTCTTATTTCCATCTCAATTCATTGTCATTCTATACAATAAGTTTAGAGTAAGGTAGTTTCATTTCTAGATTAGAATCCATCTTAGAGTTGCAGGTTTTATTTGTCACAAAAGATAGCTTCTAGAATTCTTGGCATATTTTTGTTGTATTCCCACAATAAATCCTGCTAGGAATTACATAGTCAAGCTCTATTCACTTGCACTATCCCTCTCTTACTTGCATTGTATTCGGTCTATATCCAAAACTACCATTGTTCAAGTATCTTCTTCTGCTGATGCTATCATATACACACTTTTCTAGATTCACAAGAACACGAGGGAATGAGGAGATAAAACAGAGGGGACAAAGTCACACACAACCAAATTTACCATTATTCTGTAAACTCCATGTTTGAGCTATCAAAGTTCTAGTTATAGTCTATCAAATAAAGTAGTAAATTATTTCATTTCAGTTAAAGTTCACTTTCAATATTTCCAAGGAAGCTATGGGGAATGATATTTTCTGAGTAAGTATGATTCATTCCTCATTTATGAGGTAGGATTGAGATATTTTCGATTAAAATAGTTAGTTATTTAGATATTTAGGATAAACTCACAACTGTGCAGGAAAATAGCTACATCTGGCTAGTTTGCTTGTTTTAATTCTGTCATTAGATTAATTGTCCATTTTCTGGATATATTAGAATAGATGCTCTTTTAAATTTGTTAAAATACTTCATCGAAAATACAAAAATAAAAGAATATATGCATATTGAAGATACATCTTTCATAATTAGTTTATTCGTTTCAGTTAAAATTGAATCATCTTTGCATGACAATCATGGGACCTAGAGAGCCCAGAGAATACATATTTGAAGCGATAGTGCCTCAACCAAATCTCCCCACAACACTAGCTGATATAGATCAAGACCTTAGGATCTAGGTTTTTCAAATAACAGTAAACCTACAAGCAGTTAGTGAACAATTAAGAGAGTTAAATATTGAAGACGACAAGGAATACACTTTTTGGTCAAATCACCCTAACTATAGACTACCTTGATTAGATATCCACATGACTATACAAGGACTCAAAAGAGAACAAATATTTGGTTGTGATCCTTTAGTTCCATAGCCCAATGCATGAGACCTACTCATGGCCATAGATACTAGCTTACGTATTCAAGTTTCCAGAACACCTGTAAGGTATTCTGAGAAAATTACACAACTTCTAGTTGTAAAAATAGAGGCTGAAAAAGCTTATGACTATTAGATAGTCAGGAGAATAGATTGACTCCTCATATGACCATAGGAGGTCTTCCATGACCACGAAATTACGTTTGTGATCCACAAGTCCCACAACCCAATGGGCCTATTGATCAATTAGACATTGCGCTAGTTTAGGAACACTAATATTTAGATCCTCATAGCTTCCACTAGACATCATTACACAATTCTCCATATTAAACGTAACAGCCAATCAGGCTAAGGATTTATTGACTAGACCAGAGAATTATCCATAAAACTCTGGAGGATCCACTACACCTCTCGTCACCATTTTCCATGCCCTTGTCTAAAAATATACACGAAACACCTAGAGGTCATTTTCTACGTATCTAACAACCAATAAATAGGATCTCAAGAGAGCTCGACATTGATTGGAGCCTCTGAACAACTATTATATATGAATGATCCATTACACTAATTCATGTTAGGAGAGCTTTCTTCGCCTTAGATTCACAGATTCCATTATTGTGTGTCAAGGATATAAGATTGCCTAGCTAGTTTTTCTGTATCCATATAAATTCCAGTCTCACTAGCTGTCTCGACATGACCTCGGGAGGTCAGGTACAAAGAAGAGTTGTTTGTAGATTCTCATGCTCGCATGTCACTTTTCTATCATACAAGTACCACTAAGGAATCTTATCCTCCTTTTATAACCTTTCTAGGGAGTGTTATCATCCCTCCCATCTCATCATACATTGAGAAGTCTCTTTCACATCCTCACATAGTCATTTCACCAACATCCTTCCAACTTCCATTGTGTGAGTCCCGTTTCACTCCTCTTCCTTCATCTATAAATGACTTATACCTATATGAAATTGCTTTTCTATCTATTGAGACCCCTCATTAGGAAAATTATCTACCAACCTTGGCCATATTTTCATAGTGTCCACTTGTGATGCACCACAGGTTCCTCATCCTTATTTAGGTGTTTCTGAGGATTCCTTCATCTCTATTATTGGGAGTGCCCCTTATGGGACTTTTATCACTTCCAATTTTCAGGATATCCTCATTTATCCACCCTTTCTTGTGGATCATCTTTTTTATGGGGTTTGTTGTGTTACCTTCACATCACTTGGACATAATTTCAGTGGATTTTCCCACTTAAATATCTGATAGTTATACACACATGGCATTAGCTTCAGTTCATTGTAACTTTATTGCTAGACCTATTTCACACTTCCGTAGAACATACTCAAATTTCTTTGTGTTGATGCCTTCTATTTCCTTTGTAGAGTGGGAAGACTTCCAACACTCTATTTTTGTCCTTCATAAGGGAAAACATTTAGTTTGGTGGGAGTGGCTCATCTTCAATCTAGAGGTATAGGACAACATCATTGAGATGCTTATTGGAGTTGACCTTCTAGAGTTATAGAGTTCAGATCTGTCCATGGAATCTTTTACATCCCTCTCATGTCCTTGTTCTTCTCTCTTATTGTTTTTGAGAGATTTCCCTTTTGTACATAGGTACCTTATGAAGATCCTTAGTGGACAGGACCCATCTTTGGAATATTTATTAGATTAGAGAGTGTTTGTTTCTATTGTGGTGGATATTTTTCCCACTTTTTTTCCTTCAATACTTGGGATCCCTTGTTATGCATGGGTACCTCATTAGGATTTTGTGCTAGGACCCATTTCTCTTTTTTGACTTGCTACCTCATCCTAAGTTACGATGAAGGGGGGTGTTGGTGTAGTCATATTCCACGTGATCAAGTAGTTCATATCACTTAGGTGAGGTCATAGGTATGAATGTCATTTAGGGGTCATTATGAGATTTCCTTACACATCAGTGCATCTGTTACATTATTTGGAGTTACTTCCCATTTTGGGAATGTAACTCCCCCTCTCCACTTGAGAGGTCATCGTTGTAGGTATTGGGGGTTACTCAACACTCTCTATATGTACACCCCGTAATATCTATGAGAGAGTGGATATTTTTGGTTTAAAATGGTTCTTCCCCTTTGTCAAATTTTTGCATACACATTAGTTGATGCTCACTTCTTTACAGGGACTTCATCACTCTGCTAGTTTTCACTTCTGTCGATGTTCACACTATGCCTTGTGATCCTGGAGCTTTTTTTTCATGCACTATTTCAAAGACATTTCCAGTGATATAAATTTTATAAAATTTGGAGCATCTCATAGTGATAAATGCCCATGCGCATCTAGAGGGGTCGGGAGGAACACAAGTTCCAAATGATCTCATACAGTATGCAATAATGTCTTCTTACCCTTTATATTTTATCTTTCTCTCCTTTGCTAATCATAAAATAGGGGGTATGGGGAACATGATAGTTTATGTAACAAGTTTGGCCCCACAATGTTCTCCCGACCACTTAATATTTCACATTCCACACCATACTACGTCGTTGTTCCTTAGCTTGTGGGAATTTTGGGGTTTCAGGGAACATGAGGAACTACGGAACTTATTTTGTATGGGATTGTTTCTCCTGTAGCCATGTCTCTCTATATTCCATCACCCCACTTTGTTGAGGCTCCCAAGCTCATGTGGGGAGCTAGTTTTTTCGTTCTTCTAATCTTCAGCATTCCCACACAACTCCATCGACCTTCGTTAACCAGACTGATAACCTATCTGGGGAACTAGTGGTTTTTTATAACTGTTTCCCATCCGCACTTGTTCTCCACAACATCTCTTGACCCATATTACACTTTACCCCTTTGATTTTAAAAAATTTCAAAGATACGAGGATTGGTGTCCTGCAAGAACTTGTTCCCAAGTTCCTCCTCTCACCCACAAACCCAAAATACAATGAATCATTTGCCTTATAGACCCAAAATGAATATAGGTAACCTAGGTTCCTAAATAACTAGTTCCATTAAAACCCTTATTTCCTAGAAACCATTTCTAGTCCACAATACATTAGAAAATCCTCATTTTCTCATTTTCTCCAAATTTTTCTAACTATTTGGACTTTTATGGATCTGGGGAGTCAGATAAAGAGGAGAAAAGTGTCCCAAAATAATTCCAAGTCCCCTAAATTATGAAAGTAATTGATTTTTCTAGATTCTCCATCAAGGTCCCATGAAACTACCTAAGTCTAGATTTTTCCAAGTTAGCCAATTTTGTTAGGGGAAAAAAATTGATAACAGTTAATCCAAAAACATTCATGGAAATGAATATCTTAAATTTAGTGTCTCTTAATAATCCTTTGCATATTCAAAGTTCACATTGGAGTATTTACCTTTCCATGACATTCTAGGACTTTTAGTTGTGTAAGATTATTGAGGGGAAAGTATTTTCTCTCCACTTTTAGAAAGTTCACATGCTTTAACAGGTTTTTCCTTCTCTAACTCAAACTCACTCACACAAATACTTTATGAGGCCCTCCTAATATTTAAATAAAAAACATCCTCATTAGTAGGATTGAAAATGACAATATTGTATTTACCTTGAATTGGTTATTATTGGAATTCTTGTGGTATAGGATCTTTTATTAAAGGATGTATAACTTCAACTCCTTTGAAGCATTCCCTTATTTCTCTCTTACCATTGTAATATCCCAATCCTACATAGTGATTCCTTTCCTCTACCTATATGGGATTAGTAATACCTTTTCTATTTATTCTAAGGCCCTTTCCACCAAAACCCATCCTATTTAGTAATTTGGATCGAATACCTTTAGTATGATTATAAAATTTACCAAAATCAATATCAGATTCATAATGGGAGAAATGAATACATGGTGATTCAATTATAGTTATAGAAACAAAATCATGCACATACTACTATTTTACTATATCATCAAGTATGTTATTATCTATATGGATCTTAAGTAAGAAAAGTATTCACTGGTGACATAATATTTTCTCCATCCACTTGTTTGATTGTTTATAAGGTCTTTCTCTCTCACATATATCATTTTTGTACCCAATTCTTTTCATGTCATAAGGATCCTTGTCTATCTATTTTTTCACATCAATATTCATTTATCCCAAAACACCAATGCCCATTCTACACACTAGAACCTAAACACACTTCTACATTCTGGGTGCTCCTATCCTCTTTATTATTTTCACTTATTTTGACATTTTTTTTTGGACTTTCTAGTTTTCTTATCCCTATCCCAAGTTCATAATCGGCCTTTTGGGTCACTAGTGTTGAAATTCAAAATATAGATCAATATAAATACTCAACATACACTCTATTATTCTGGAAAGAAATTCTAAAGGGGAATCACATATAAATACTATCACTATCATAAAAGGGACTACATTTTTAGGATACGTACACTTCATAAGAAGGGGAAGTGTTCAATTCCATATCACACATTTTCATCCTATATAGCTATACACATGTTATCTTTGTGTAATTAACACGAGGGAAACCTATTATTTAAATTTTTGAAGCTAAGA
The DNA here is from genome assembly GCA_019776745.2 of Taxus chinensis. Lineage (NCBI taxonomy): Eukaryota > Viridiplantae > Streptophyta > Pinopsida > Cupressales > Taxaceae > Taxus > Taxus chinensis. The sequence continues at coordinate 819,459,688 of CM034150.1, read as the reverse complement.
GAAACCTATTTGAAGCCAAATATTTGTTGAGAGAGAGGGAAATTAACCAGATTATAAAGATAACTGAACAACTCATAGACGGAGATAGGTGTCAAGTGGGTGCAACCTCAGAAGTCAAAAAAGGGGGTGAAGTCTCATATTCCCTTAAAGATGACACATGGAGTCAAAAAATTGGCCCCACTTGAGAGATGTTGTTCATATACCATGGGTCCTTATGAGCTAGAAAAGAGAAGCAAGTCCATAGATGAGGTGAAGTGTCCACCCAACTCTTTCCTAAGAGCCTTAAAGAAAAAAAAATTCTTACGGATGCGCAGACCTTCATATGTGGATCTTACAACTAGCGGACTCCAGTTTCAAGAAAAACCATGAAAGGATAAGCCATTTGCCACGTATGAATGATTTGAGTCTTATTTGTAAGATCCTAAAAGTTTGGGATTATTCAAAAGATCGAGATGAAGGGTCATTTAGCCTGTCATTTTAATAGGGCATTAATGCATCAGCCTCATATAAAGAGAATAAATATCCATATTCATCTACATTAAAAAAGGGTCATTTCACTACAATGACAAGGTGCATGCCATTTGAGTCTAGGGAAAAAAAACCAATACGCAAAGAATCAAAATATCTGGTTATGTACTAAATAGCTGAAAGAGGTTTTCTCAAAAGATGAGTCCATCTTAAAGGAGTCAGTCGCAGAATAATCAAAGATTCATAAATAAGCATGGCTCTCACTCCTTGGAAGGGTCAAAGATCATGAGCAATATTTTAAGAGATCTGTTTCAGTCACTTCACATAATTTATCATAATTAGAAGGTTATTGGAAGGGATTTTAAGAATTTTATCTCACCCTTTTCTCCTCCTATATATTGTAATCAAAGTCTGATGTGAAAAAACGGAGAGGGAGAGACTTCAAGAGATACTTTTGGAGGAAAATAGACTTGTAGGATATGGAGATTTTTAGTTAGGTACTAGGAGTCTTAATCCTTTCCTCTATGTCACCAAGCTTCTCTTTTGTTAGAAAAAGGAGACCTTAAAACTCCAGTCTTTTACTTGGGCTTTGTAACAACAATCTTGCCTCTTTTCTATATGTAATAATGTGCACAACCATTGGATTAATCCATATGTTTTGTGGTGTTTCCGATTCATCATTCACATATCTTTATTGTCTTTGATTTCCTTTATTTTCATTTAGAAACTATGCATCTTTGGGTGTTGTTGCAATCTTTGGTACTATGCTTAAGTAGTTTGAGAAGATTATGTATTCGGTTAGCTTCCTAGTGTATTATTTTTGGTGCAGCGCCTTAGTTTGGTTTATGTGTTTTATTTCCATTTTTCCTCATCCCTATCTCACCCTACAGAGAAGAGTAAACTTATTTAAAACTTGGAGGTATCCTTAGGATGCACATCCCATGAACCGAAGGATTCTCACGACTTTGACAGAAGTGTCTGCCAAGTATGTCCGTCAATAGTTTTCCTAGAACGCCTGGTGGGACAACTCAGAGTGATACTTTATTATGGTATCAGCTTAGTTTATTCTCTATAAAGTTTAAACTTCCATAAATATGGTTTCGGAGTACATCTAATAACTCCCCAAGGTCTTACCAAATCATTACAAAGGCTAGTGGAGCTCCCTCTCATCCATTTTCATTCATCTTCCTTTCCACACCTTCCATTTCTCTTCATCCAATGAAGTCATGCTATCATGACTCCATTACCACCAAGGTGTAGTGCCCATTTCCATTTGATACTGATTTTGATACTATTGATTACATTATGGACATTATTGTAGTTCTGATTCAGTATGATGTTACATGTTGACCACGGATTGTTGTTGATCTTGATTTGGTTATGATGCATGATGATTATTAGAGACACTTCATATGTGGATAATGATATACTATTCAACATGAATATATTTTGAATGTTGTTCGAACATGTGATTTTATATATTTTGAGTAGACCTAGAAAATGGACATTATATGATGATGATATAACTGTTGATATAAGTTGTAAGTGATATTGTTAATTGCCTTGATGTTGTTGTGATTCATAGGTATAGATGATTTTGTGATTTTATTTATATCATGTTGGATGTTCTAATATGGCCACGAGGATGAAGGACGTATTTTTGTTTTGCAGGATAAAATATCACACCTATCTTTGTTTTGTTGTTGAGTCTGTAGTCCAAACATGGGGGGATTGGAGACCAACCACATTGGAATTCTAGATGAATTCAAAAAGGTCACCATGGAAACTTGTTTTGTTATGTTTGTGTTTGATTGTTGTTATGAATTCCCATGGGTTTTGTGTATTTTATTAATGTGGTTCCTTGTTTTATCGTATGTGTTTTATTAGTGATGTGTCCCTTTCTTTTAATTAAGTAAATGTGGAGAATTAATATGAGTAATCATATTGTTTAAAAAAAAATCAAATTGGGATATGGGAAAGTAATTATAGAAGTTGTTGGTTTTTTTATTTAACATGTAAGAGATGTGTAAGTTTGTGTAAGTCAGATTTTAGAGTATGAAACACTCTACCTCCTTGGAAATTCGAATTTTTCCTTAGATGCTATTTTTTAAGGCTTGTGGGACAAGTAAAACTTGTCCCATGCCTCAAGAGTTTATTTAATAACCACACCTATGGTTGGAGGGTTGTTTTTAGACCTTTTTAATGCATTTTTATAAATCATGTTACATGTTTTAATTGCACTTTCTTCATGTTTTAAAATTGGTAGTCCTTTGGGGTGTGGCCTTTTTGGAGTGTGTAAGTTGATTGTCATATTTTCACCCACATGTTTATTGTGCTTTGGACAATGGAAATTTGACTTTCATGTTGGAGTGGAGGATGTGTGATGTGGCATCCTACATGGATCCACATCATCCTCTTCTCTTCCCTCTTCTATAAAATTCAAACTCATTGTCTTGTTTTGGGTGGTTGAAACTTTGGAATGCTTCCTTAGGGGAAAAATTTCTTATGCTTGGAGCTCTTGATTTTTGAAGGAGATTAGAAAACTTTTCATTCTTGTTGGTTGTTGTTTTGGGACTATATTTTGGCATTGAAGCTTGTTGTTTGGAAACAAAAGCTATCATGGAGAGGTTAGATCTTGGCTCTTGGAAATACTCTTCTTTTCCTTCCTTTTCTTGAATATGTAAATGCTGGTATGTTTGTTATTATTGTCGGTTGTGGGTAGACTTCCTAGAAATGGTGTAGGAGAAGACTATTGGGATTCCATGTAGGAGGGCATAAGGAATACCATTGGCATTAGATTATTTTGGAGGGAGTTTGGGTTTGGGATCCACTATGGAAAATAAATAGCTTGCATTTCTTACTTTATGGGGGGCATAAGGAAAATTGTGGGGGTGCATAAGGAGGGATTATGGGGGGCATAAGGATATGTGTGGTGAATTTTATTGGCATCTTGTTATAGGCGGATGCCCAGTTCCCATTAAGAGGCATAAGAAGCTTCCCCCATAGTTATTTCTCCTTTGGCTTACATGATAAAGCCTGAGTTCTATTTTAATGTCTTTTAATGTAGTTCTAAACTGCTATTTGTTTAGACTATGTTTTCAATTTTAAAATTTGCATTTTGAAATAATGTTGTGTGTTCTGGAAGCCTGTTGTTGCCATGGGTTGATATACATTTCTTATTGCATTGTGGTTGGGGTTTGGGGGCCAATGACGAAGGGTGGCTTCTCCTTTCATTTGATGTCTTGGTTGAATGGAGAGCCTTACCTTTCCCCCACTTTTGTTTTGATCAAATTGGAAGAAAAAGGAAACTTTGCATGTTCCTGTTCTGGAGTAGAGGAGAAAGACATTTGGCTATCCCTTGTGAAATAATTTATTTTGTAACCTTTCCCACTTTAAATTTGATGAAAATTGTAATATATTTTGTGAAAAAAAGATGATTTTAATTGGTTATGAAAGTTGTATATTCTAACTATACATGATTTTTATACTCTGTTTTGTTCCTTGGGAAGAAAGAAATAGAAATCTGTTATTTACATTCAAAACTTGAAAGATGTAAAGTTGTATAATTGAAATCAATAAAAGATTATACCACCTTATAAATTTACATTGCTGTATACAAATTATATTACTCTACCTTGTTTAAAATATATGATTTTGGGGAAAATATAGAAAATGGATTCTTGTTTTAATGTTTGATTGAAGAAGGAGAACATTTAAGGCTAGCATGGAATGAATTCAATGTTTCATTGTATGGCAAAGGAGATAGTTAAACCTCTGTTTGAAAGGAAGAAATGTATGTGGGAATAATAAATTATTTTGTATCTTTTGGAAATGTTTAAAATTGAATTTAGAATGACATTTGATCTTGAATGGTTTTATTAAAAAAACTAAATGTAATAGACTATAATAGAATTGAAAAATTCCATATATGGAAGATGAAATTGATATCCATATCCTTTAGGAAATTGATCTTTGTCTTAAATTTAAAACTGGAAAATAATACTCAACTTTGAAACCTTATAATTTATCATGTTATAATATCAATGAACTCATTTTGACATAAAAATCTTAAGGAAATCATTTAAAACATTACAAAATTGGGCTCAAACCTTCCATAGTCATTTTGCAGTCTTTTTCTGTCAAATGTTGGAAAGATTAAAATTGGAAATCAATTGAGAAAATTTACCTTCCTAAAACATCCTAAATCCTTCTTATAATAATCATCCATGTCTGTTGGGCATGTTGAGTGAAGGAGGAGATCAAATTGAACAAAATTTTAGAAGTTAAAATTTACCAGTTGGCTTTTTAAAAGCCTGTAAAACATTTTCATGACATTTACCCCTTAAAATTTATCAAAATCTAAAATTTATACTTCTTGTGTAAAGAGGGCATCAATATCTTTCTAGAAATTCCTTGTTTGCCCAAAATTGAGATTTCTAGAAAAATTTATGGCCTTTTGAAGTTTTCCTTCCTTGGTGGGAAAATTTGGGAAAAATTTCCCTAAAACCCTTAGAAAATTTTAGAATTTTTTTTGAAAATTTTTAAATTTTCCCCTGTTGCCCCATCGTCCCATAGCCAATTAGAGGCTACCATGTGGCACAGCAGAGGGGCGGGACCCTCGCAGACTTTATCATTTTTGAAAATTTTGTGGTTGGAAATTTTTACTAAAACACTCCGCGGCCCCACACTCCCACCTCTACCTTGGGAAATTCCTTCCTCGGGCACGCAGGCCTGCACATCAAACTTCCCCCTTATCTCCCCCTTTGGTGAATCTCTCCAAATTTTCTCCACCACTTGCCCTTCCCTCATTTTCTCCCCTACTTCAGATTTTTGACCACCACATGTCCTTGGTAAACCCATGGGTGCTAATTGGATTTTTTCCCCTCTTTGATGAAATTTCCACAAAACCTCCACTGCCTTGTCCTTCCTTCGTCTTCCCTGCTTGGGTTTGGAGCCTAGCACATGTCCTTGGCACCATAGTGAAGGTGCAGCTAAAAAAGTTATTTTCACCCCAGTCTAAAGGAAAAATTTTATAAATCACCCCATGACCCGCCAACTTGCCCTTTTGGGCAATTTTTCATCCTTGGGCCCGCAGACCCACTCTTGGGGGAAAATTTTAACCCCAAGGTCTGCCAGCCCATAACTTGAGTTTTAGAAGGATTTTAGAGGACTTCTTTATATCATTGGAAAGGTGAGAAAATTTCCTATATAATGGAAATGATTTAGGGAAATTTTGAATGTGTTAAGTGTGAGAAACATCAAGTTGAAACTATAATCCTGTTAGAGAGTGGGTATGGGCATAATTTACCCCTTGAACCTAACTGAAACTTATAGCCCTAAATTTTGGACCTTGTGACCTCTTGTAATGGTTAATAAAAGAAAAGTATGTTCTAGTAATTTAGATTTGTTCTAGAAACTGTTAGTGACAACTATTTCCTTACAACCTACTTGTAGACACTTCTAAACAAACAAAAAAAATTCCATAATTTTCGTAACTAATCCTAGGTTATTTCTTAGGTCTCAAGTGGGTTGTTTTAGTGGGCATCACACTTGGTATCAGAGAAGTGGTTCAAAAGGTTGGACCATTGGGCACACTAGAAAAATTGGGACATGAAACTTAAACCTAGCACACTTTTAAATCTAGAAAACAACTTAGTTTAGAAATTACATATCTTAGTAAACATGGAAATTGAATAAAACTTAAAACATGAATTAACTCTAATTTTTTTCTATGTAGGAGGCGCAGGAGGGATGAGGGAAATTTTGACATAGACTCAAACTTACCACCATCATCATATCAGGGTGTAGCAGCCATCCTACCCCAGATTTTGTAGACTCTTCAGGATGTTAATGTCGCTCTATGTGGAGGGCATGTAGCAAGACATAGTAGGGAGCCATCTATTGATGCTTAGGCATCTCCTTGGCCCAGTGAGGAGCATGGAGGAGAGAACTCCCATGTAGAGTCAGCCAGGGTAGAGTCAACACATAGGGGACAAAGTGACCAAGTTTTAGAGCATAGAGAGAGATCTCGGAGCCCTAGGCTTAGGGATGAGCATACAGAGAGACCTAGAGGTCATCAGACCACAACTGCAGATCACATCAGGGAGATCCTCAACCTTTGACCCTCACATTATTCTAGTGACACAGGTGGATTTCAGGTTGAGGCTTGGCTAGTGAACTTGAGCGATTTCTTCAAGCTTTGTCCTTGTTCTAGTAAAACGAAAGCTCATGTTATGATCCATCTACTGAGGGATGGAGTAGGAGTATGGTGGAGGAAAGAGGAGAATAAGATCCATGTTGATTCTAATATAGTGAAATGGGAGCTATTTGAGGAGAGATTTAGAAGAATATATTTGTCACGGAGGTTCATACAACAGCAGATCGATGAGTTCCACAACCTTTGACATGCATCTCTTTCAGTAGCAGAGTATGAGAGTAGGTTTTTTGATCTACTCCAGTATGTTGAGCACATATAGGATGAGTAGGTGTAGATTCACAGGTTCATCCAGGGCCTGAATCTAGACATTGGATGTGTAGTGTGGATCCATTGTCCACAGACATTATTTGAGGCCGTCGAGAAGGCCTATATAGCAGAAGAGACTTAGGGGAAGACCCATCAGGCTAGATACTGAGTCCAGAGCTGCATACAACAGATGTAGGAAAATGGATCGAGGGGGTCATTACCTCTTCCTTGTGGTGGCTAGGGTTCAACAAATTCATCATTTAGACCACAACAACAGCAATAGCAATCTCGCCCACATCATAGACCTCCATAGAGATCTGATGCATAAAGAGGTCAGAGTATGGGGCCTCCTCCTAGGGGTTCCATCAAGACGTAGGGTGGACCTAGAGCTCAGTCAGTGGGATCTCACTATCAGAGACCTCTACACACTATGGCCGGATCATCAAGATCCATTCCATAGACTTATAGAGCACCTACTGGAGGTGCTACTCATTGGGGAGGATCAGAAGGATGTTTTTGTTGTGGTGTTTGTTGTAAATATCTCCCCCCCGGGTAGATATAGACAAGCAGATGAATATGGAAATTGAAGAAGCTCAAATCCCTAACATTTATTGATGCACCTTGGTGCATGTAAATGGTGCATGACATAGAGTGTCGACATGGTAAAAGTTGCGCCTTGGCGCATGTAAATGGCGCATGACACAGAGTGTCGACATGGTAAAATTTGTGCCTTGGCGCACGTAAATGGCGCATGACACAGAGTGTCGACATGGTAAAAGTTGCGCCTTGGTGCATGTAAATGGCACATGACACAGAGTGTCAACATGGTAAAAGTTGCACCTTGGCGCATGTAAATGGCGCATGACACAGAGTGTCGACATGGTAAAAGTTGCGCCTTGGCGCACGTAAATGGCGCATGACACAGAGTGTCAACATGGTAAAAGTTACACCTTGGCACATGTAAATGGCGCATGACATAGATTGTCGACATGGTAAAAGTTGTGTCTTGGCACATGTAAATGGCGCATGACATAGAGTGTCGACATGGTAAAAGTTGTGCCTTGGAGCACGTAAATGGCGCATGACACAGAGTGTCGACATGGTAAAAGTTACGCCTTGGCGCATGTAAATGACGCATGACACAGAGTGTCGACATGGTAAAAGTTGTGTCTTAGCACATGTAAAGGGATGTCGACGCAAATATAGTTGTGCCTATGGTGCATCTTCGGGAGGCACAACATTTTGAGCGCTGACAGAAAGCAGACCCTGGCGCAGATATTCAGATGGCCATAACTTTTGACTGGGAGCTCGGATTCATGCAAGGTTGGAATTTTTGGAAAGCTTAAAAGGTCCTCTGTCCAAATATGAATGGATATATTTAATTGGGTGAGAAAAAATTCTTAAAAATGAAAAATACAGTTTGCCACTTTTTGGGTTCACTAGGGTTCTCACCTACCATCATAATGAGATGAATTAAATGCAACCTAGAGGTGGTTGGGGTAGATTTGGAATTCCTCTCTCTTTTCTCTCTCATTCTTCCTATAAATTGTAAGGAGGGGCTTCTTTCTAAAGGTTGGAAATTCTTTTTTTTCCCCTCCCTTCTTCTCTTTGGCAGGTGAATTTGTGGAGTTCAAACCTCCCACCTAAAACTATAATGCAACTTTGCCTATTGGCATTTTGTAGTGTATTATATCAATATTTGGAGCAAATAATACATGTCTATGGATGATTCTCAACCCTCTCTATGTTCATTTGCATCCTCTTGATCTTTCATTGCAAATCGGTTATTTGTGCATGATCTTGCATTGCATTTTAGTGGTTTGTGTTTATTAACAAGACAAATGTTCTTCATTCCTCTGTGCATCACCTTTGTAGTTTAGGTTTTATTTTATGCATCTTCTTACCCTGTCTCCTTAGAAAGTTAGTTTAGGTTTTGAGTAAACCCTCTGTGTTTTTGCGTGTGCATCTGAACAGAGCAATAGGAACCGGCCTTCATCCGGAGAGCTTTCCCAATTCACAAGGTCCCACACCTTGGAAAAGATCCATGTTATGTAATCGCACTGACAGTCTCAACCCATCAAGTTGTAGAAATTTAGGGGTGCTGTGATTCCACACCAACAATTTTGGCACACTGGGTGGGACCAAGAGGTCATTCCACAAGATTTGAAGGAATTTTCAAGAAATTTGGACTAAAAAATTTCAGGTTTTACAATTTCATATTTTCACCTTCTTGGCTGAACTTTGAAATCAATTTTCAAGGACTTAACTTGCTTGAAACAAGGAAAATTTTCACCAGTTGATAGATCGGGGGATAATATTCAAAATATTATTCTTAGTTTTTTAAAATTTTGATTTTCAAAATTTCATGGGTTTTGGTATTTCGGATTTCAGGATTTCAGAAGTCTGGCATTTTTGGGTTTTCGGGACTGTCATTCCAAATCAAATTCCAAACCCTAAATTCTCAAAATATAGGTCTTTCAAAATTTTGAGTTTAAATATTGTCATGTTTGGTGTGTAACTTGGTAGAATCTAGCCTTTTAAGGCTCACTTTCTAACACATCTAGCGACTCCGAAGGGGTAGAATTTAGTGGTTTAGCAGCAATAGTTACCCAGGCACATGAGAAGAATTCGAACCAGGTCTGATACTCGAGAAGAGGGGCTATTTGTCCACTTGCAACTATCACTAGGAGAGGAAGAAAACCACATAGGTCACCATCTCCACCTAACGAGACTTTGTCTACACCTCCACCTGGTAGACCTTTTCTCGCATCAACAAGGGTTCTTAGGCCAATTAGAATGACGCAAACACTGAATCCCTTTGTCAATTTCATTGGCAGTAGTCCACTTGCCCTCAATGCACAGAATCCAGTTCCAATTGCAGCATTGAAGAACATTCCATTTTTCACTGGAGAAAATCATACCACCCCTGGTGATCATGTCAAAGACATTGCTAACGTCTGTGCAATCCATGAGATAAATGAAATGGATGTGGCTATCAAATTGCTGGCATCTTCATTCAAAGGGAAGGCATTGCAATTTTTTAGGAGCCTTGCAGCTGGTTCTATCCAAAATTGGAATCAGTTATACATAGTCCTCCATGAGTAGTTTGGAGAAAAGGGAGACAAATTGTCTCTACTTGAACAATTGACAACTATCAAAAGAGCTCCCCAAGAGCAGCTGACTGAATTCAACTTCAGATTTCAAAGGTCTTGGGACAGAATTCAAGTGGCCATTAGGCCAATAGCTGAAGGTGCTTTTCTATACTATCTTAAGGCTTTGAATTCTGATATTTTTATGTTAATTGAATCTATGGGAGGCACAACCTTACCTGCTACTTATAGCATTGCCATTAGGGTTGAAAAACTGTCTTATTCAAGCTGGTAAGCTGGCTCCTAGGCCTCCCATGCCCTTGTATCCAAACTTAGAAAATCCAAGCACTAGTCAAGCACCCACTTTGGCTCCTATTGCCACTCCTAGAAATCAAAGTTCAAATGAAACTTCTACTTCATCCTCTAGTGCTTCAAATGAACTCTAGGAGGTTATGAAACAATTGTAGAACCTTGGAAATGAGCTGGTGACTATCAAAAGACAGCAAGCTCAAAGTGCTAGACCGTATCAGCCTCAAGCACAGTACTAGGCTAGGCCCCCATACCAATAAAATAGACCATCACCTCAGGCTGCAAATCAAAACCAAAACCAAGGAAAACCTCAAGCTGCCAGGCCATTTCGACCATATGATCCAAATACAATGACATCCTCAAGAGCCTTGGTTCCAATGCAAAACAACATGGCATAGGAGTACAACTGGTGTTACCCTTGCAAGCTACCTCACAATCAGTCAATGTGTTTTAATGGTGCACTAAACCAAGCCTTGATGGTGATAAATACTAGCATTGAGGGTGAAGTGAGTAAAGAAACAAATCAGCAACAAGGGACATCTCAGCAAAACACAGGTACAAATGATATCGCACTTGCGAATTGGCAAGCTGAGGATTTTTGTGGCATAAATCAAACAATTTCTCAAAGTGTAGTAGCTAACACAAGATCAAAGAAGAGGAATATTGTTGAAGGGTAGTCATTGGCCCCTAGTGATCTACAACCTTCCATCACTCTACAAGGTGTTGGTAAGAAAAATACAATTCCAAACATGCAAGGATAGCCCAAACCACCTTCTAAACCAACTCAAATGTCAGTTGTTGTTGCCCATGCGCAAGAAAGGAATGCACAGACTAAAGGATAGCAAAGAGATCTTTCATCCCCAGTTAGCATCATTGATCAAATGAAGAAGAAAAATGTGAACATATCAATGTGGGAATCTTTATCCATCCCAGGCCAAAGAGATCTTCTACAAGCTGCCATGAAGAATTGGTCAACTTCGAACTAGTAGGCCCATATGCAAGAGAAGGTCCTCACAAATGTTGCTCAGCATGAAGGGAATCATGGAGGACAACAAGGTAAAGTTTTGAAACCCCCTCCATTCTATGTTTCATTAATCATCGGGGATAAATTGGTACACAATTACATGATTGATTCTGGGGCAAGTAGTTCTGTCATGCCCAAGCAAATAGCTGATCAACTGGGTCTCCAATATGAATTCATATCAAAGGGGGTAGTGTAATTGGATGGGACAGCAGTAGAAACCGTGGGAGTAATTAAAGGTTTGAATCTTACCTTGAATACGTGCCCCAACGTTACCATTTTACAAGATGTGTCAGTAATAGATTTGCCACCACTCTTTGCCCTATGCTTATCAAGGGATTTCACAACCAAAATTGGAGGCTACTTATCCGCTGATTGGTCACACATGTTTTTTAGAACAAGATATGGTATTAAGGTCAGAATAAGATCCGAACCAATTTCAAACTTTCATATTGAGCCTCATACTCCAAGCCAAATCAATGCCAACTGTTCAGCATTTGATCAAGAAGATTATCCAAGCACAGATGAAGCTGACACCAAAGTTGGAAGCATTCCAGATCTAACTCTTGATGAATGGGCAAACAAGGTGCATGCTTTTGATCCTTATCAAGAAGTAGAAGAATCTGAGCTAGGAGTCTATTACATACATGAAGAAAACCAGCCTATTCCTAGCATCACCAAACCAAACCATAAGGATGACAATGAGGTATGGCAGCTATTTTTTGATGGATCAAGGAGTAGGCAAGGTGCAGGAGGAGGAGCTATGCTTGTTTCACCTCAAGGCACAATTATTATTTAGCTTTTCGTTTCCAGTTTTCTTATTCAAACAAAAAAGTTGAATATGAGGCCTTGATTCATGGACTTCATTGGGCTAGGAAAAAGGGCATAAAGAACTTGCAGGTGTTCGGGGATAGCGAGCTGATCATCAATCAAGTCAGGGGACAACATGCTACAAAGAATAAACTACTAAAGAACTACAAGAATAGGGTATGGGACCTCGTTGAGGATTTCAAAGCTTTCAACATCATGTTCATACCTAGGAAGAAAAATGAAGCCGCGGATAGGCTCGCAGCAGTTGGGGCAACGTTTGATGTGGTTGACAACATCAGAAGAGAAACAACACAACCACATATCCATGTGATTGTGAGGCCAGCAGTTCCAAATAATAACACAAGCTGGTAGGTGTTTGAGAACGATCAAAAAATCATCAATTTCTTACAAGAAGAGGCTGAATTCTCAGTTAGGAATCAGGACAGACTAGATCAGCAGTACGGGGATCAAGTAGTGCAGCTGCGGACAAACAAGCTTCCTAAGGGTTTAGTAACATTGGAGTCTATCTTCAACCCTAACGACTAGTTCTATAAGGAAAAGGCTAACATACAGGTCAAGAGAGAAGATTCAAAGCCAATTCCGGTTGGGGAAGGCAAAACACTTCAAATTGGTAAAGTGGCCACTGAGTAGGACAAATCAGATTTCATACAACTTTGCCAAGAATTTCTAGATGCCTTCGCTTGGAGCTATGAAGAATTGAGAGGTTTCAATCCGAAGTTGGCACAACATACCATAGAATTGGATCCAGATGCTAAACCCATCAGGCAGAAGCAGAGACCAGTCAACTCTCACATTGAGCCTCTAATGAAGAAAGAGCTAAATAAGCTAATAGAGGCAAGCATTATATTCCCGATCAAGCACTCAAGTTGGGTTGAAAACTTGGTTCTGGTCAGGAAGAAGAGTGGAGAAATCAGGTTGTGTGTAGATTTCTGAGACCTCAATAGGGCATCTCTTAAAGACCATTACCCACTTCCTTCAATGGAACAAATATTGCAAGTGGTATCCGGTTCGGAGAGATTCTCTCTCCTAGATGGCTACTCAGGGTATAATCAGGTAATGGTGAAAGAAGATGACCAGTTCAAGACGGATTTCACCACCAAATGGGGCACATATGCCTACAAGAAGATTCCATTTGGCCTATCAAATGCTGGAGCCACTTTCCAAAGGGTAATGGATATGGCATTTAAGGGGTTGATCAATAAAATAGTTCTAATATATCTTGATGACATCACGGTATTCTCCAAAAATGCAGCAGATCACATTTTTCATTTGAGGCAGGTATTTCAGAGATGTAGAAAATTTGAGGTATCATTGAATCCCAAAAAATGCATATTCTTGGCTCACGAAGGAAAACTTCTATGCCATATTGTTTCAAAGGAGGGATTGATGATTGGCCTAGAAAGAGTTGAAGCAATTCGAACGTTGCCATTGCCAAGTCATAAAAAGGCAAGATCAAAGACCTTCCAGGAAGGGGACCTAGTTCTGAAATGGGATGCAAATTGGGCAAAACCAGCAAGGCATTCCAAGTTTGATGCCATTTGGAGTGGCCCCTACATGGTCACGGGATGTAAAAATAGTAATGCCTTCCAATTGTCTACATTGGATGGAGAATAACTCCCGATTCCGGTTAACGGAATCTATCTTAAACATTTCTACTAAAAGGAAAAGGTTTACCCTTGTAAATATTAGATTATTTTTCAATTCCTCTAAGTGTGTATGCACTTTTGTCTTGTTGTAGTTAGGTTTCATTTCCCTAAGTGCTCCGACACAGGTTTTGTTGCTCTCAGGTTGAATTTCTTCAGTTCAACATGCTGTCAGAGAAGGGGTTGTGATATCAAGCTCAAGATCAGATATCAGGTTGGTTTCAGGTTATTTCTTATGACTCCACACCCAATGGATTGCCAAAAGGCCACTAATCTTCTACCTAGCAGGCAGGTGATCCCGTTGATTCACCAAATTGTTGTAAATATCTCCCCCTGGGTAGATATAGACAAGGAGATGAATATGAAAATAAAAGAAACTCAAATCCCTGACATTTATTGATGTGCCTTGGCACATGTAAATGGTGCATGACACAGAGTGTCGACATGGTAAAAGTTACGCCTTGGCACACGTAAATGGCGCATGACACAGAGTGTCGACATGGTAAAAGTTGCGCCTTAGCACACGTAAATGACGCATGACACAGAGTGTCGACATGGTAAAAGTTACACCTTGGCACATGTAAATGGCACATGCCATAGAGTGTTGACATGGTAAAAGTTGCGCCTTGGCGCATGTAAATGGCACATGACACAGAGTGTCAACATGGTAAAAGTTGTGCCTTGGTGCATGTAAATGGCGCATGACACAGAGTGTTGACATGGTAAAAGTTGTGCCTTGCAACATGTAAATGATGAATAACACAGAGTGTTGACATGGTAAAAGTTGCACCTTAGCGCACGTAAATGGCGCATGACACAGAGTGTCGACATGGTAAAAGTTGTGCCTTGGCGCACGTAAATGGCGCATGACACAGAGTGTCGACATGGTAAAAGTTACGCCTTGGCGCATGTAAATGGCACATGACACAGAGTGTCGACATGGTAAAATTTATGCCTTGGTAAATGTAAAGGGATGTCCACACAAATATAGTTGCACCTATGGCGTATCTTCAGGAGGCGCAACATTTTGAGCGCTGACAGGAAGCAGACCCTGGCGCAGATATTCAGATGGCCATAAATTTTGACTGGGAGCTCAGATTCATGCAAGGTTAGACTTTTTGGAAAGCTTATGAGGTCCTCTATCCAAATAAAACTAGATATATTTAATTGGGTGAGAAAAAATTCTTAAAAATGCAAAATACAGTTCGCCACTTTTTGGGTTCGCTAGGGTTCTCACCTACCATCATAATGAGATGAATTAAATGCAACCTAGAGGTGGTTAGGGTAGATTTGGAATTCTTCTCTCTTTTCTCTCTCATTCTTCCTATAAATTGCAAGGAGGGGCTTCTTTCTAAAGGTTGGAAATTCTTGTTTTTCCCCTCCCTTCTTCTCTTTGGCAGGTGAATTTGTGGAGTTCAAACCTCCCACCTAAAACTGTAATGCAACTTTGCCTCTTGGCATTTTTTAGTGTATTGTATCAATCTTTGGAGAAAATAATACATGTCTATGGATGATTCTCAACCCTCTCTGTGTTCATTTGCATCCTCTTGATCTTTCATTACAAATCGGTTATTTGTGCATGATCTTGCATTGCATTTTAGTGGTTTGTGTTTATTAACAAGACAAATGTTCTTCATTCCTCTGTGCATCACCTTTGTAGTTTAGGTTTTATTTTATCCATCTTCTTACCCTATCTCCTTGGAAAGTTAGTTTAGGTTTTGAGTAAACCCTCTGTGTTTTTATGTATGCATCTAAATAGAGGAATAGGAACCGGCCTTCATCCGAAGAGCTTTCCCGATTCACAAGGTCCCACACCTTGGAAAAGCTCCATGTTATGCAATCGCACTGAGAGTCTCAACCCATCGAGTTGCAGAAATTTAGGGGTACTGCAATTCCTCACCAACAGTGTTACTAGACACTTTTGGAGATACTACCCACATAACCCTGATAACAAGGGTAAGACAAATATCTCAGAGCCAGCTGTTGGCGACATGGGATGTAGCCACAGGATTTATGTAGTGGTTGAGAACTGTAGGTCATAACATTAGAGCACAGTCATTGAGACTACAGGTAGCATTGGTGGTATTTCTACCTCTCTATTATTTGATTATGATTATTCTTCTTCTTTCATTACACTATATTTAGTAGAATGATGTAGGCTAGTGGCAGTTAGGTAGGGTCACTGTTGGGATGTTGAGATGGCTTCTGGAGCCAAGATCTCTGTTGACTCCTTAGTTAAGGAGTGTGTACTAGATTTGGGACCTTTCACCACTACCTTGGATCTCAGTATCCTTCCTTTGGGCTCATATGGAGTCATTTTGGGTATGGATTGGTTATCTGCACACAGGGCCAGGATGGATTGTTACCATAAGACTATATCTTGTGTGGATGATTTGGGAGTGGAGTTGGTGATTTCAGGGGTCAGGAGGCCCGTTTCTATTCACACCATCTCTTCTATGCAACTTAAGTAGTGTGTGCATTGGGGTTGTCAAATGTATGTTGTTACAATTAGTGACATATCAGAGGATGGGTCTAGTGGACCATCGCTAGATGATCATCCCATTTTGAGAGAGTTTTTAGATGTCTTCATAGGGAAGCTACCAGGGTTACCACCCCCATGTGAGATTTATTTCCATATAGATCTAGTTCTTGGAGCAGAGCCTATCTCACGGGAACCTTATTGGATGACCACCCCAAAGCTTTGTGAGCTCAAGCTACAGCTTGAGGGCCTTTTGGAGAAAGGCCTTATCCATCCTAGTGTATCCCCTTGGGGTGCACCAGTGATCTTTGTGAAGAAGAAGGATGGATCCTTGCGGTTGTGTATTGATTATCACCAGTTGAATAAGGTAACGATCAAGAATCATTATCCCCTTCCACACATTGATGATTTGTTTGATCAGATGAAGGGAGCCATAGTTTTCTCTAAGATTGATCTTAAGTTAGGTTATCTTCAGCTGAGGATTTTAGAGGTGGACATTCATAAGACCACCTTCCATACAAGATATGGGCATTACGAGTTCACAGTGGTGCCTTTTGGTTTGAAAAATGCCCCTGCAATGTTCATGAGTTTGATGAATGGGGTATTCAGGACCTTCTTAGATCGCTTCGTGCTCATCTTCCTTGATGACATTTTGTTTTACTCATGTATGCGTGAGGAGCACAAGGGGTACCTTCGCTAGGCTCTTCAATGTCTTTGTGAGTAGAAAATTTCTGGGAACTTGGAGAAGTGTGCATTCTTTTAAATTGAGGTAGATAAAAGGGAAGAAGTTTTTTTAGTCAGATAAATGTGAGAAGGACTTTAGGAAACTGAAGGAATGCCTCACTACAACACCTATTCTTGCAGTGCCAGATCCACAGGGTGAGTTTTTCATTTACACAGCTACTTCCTTAGCAGGACTTAGAAGTGTGTTGATGCAGGAGGGTAGAGTAGTGGCTTTTGAGTCTCACAAACTCAAGGATTACGAGCTTCATTATCTGAATCATGATATTGAGCTTATGGTAGTTATGTATGCCTTATTTTGATGGAGGCACTTTCTTCTTGGCAGGAGATTCACACTCAAGACAAATCACTTGAGTCTTCGTCACCTCTTCACATAACCCAATCTCAATGCTCATCAGTGGCATTGGATGGAGTTGATTTGTAAGTATGATATGGAGATAGAGCATGTGAAGGGGAAGGAGAATGTGATAGTAGATGATCTCAGTAGATGAATATATGTGGCTATGGCCACTTTAGTGAGCACAAATTTACGGAGAAAGATTCTTTAGAAGCTTCCTCTTGACAGCTTCTACATTACAGTACTAGTAGAGGTCGAGTCTCAGAGACCCCTCGAGGAGAATTTTGATGGTTTCCCATTAGATACAGATGGTATTCTCAAGCACAAAGGCTAGATTTATGTTCCCAGAGATGGAGGCTTGAGGTAGGACATCTTAGTAGAGGCACATCATGCACCCTATTCAGCCCATCCCGGGGTGAAGAAGATGCACGCCACCTTGCGACAGTTGTATCATTAGAGAGGAGTTTGTAGAGATGTGGCCCATTTCATGTCACGATGTTTATATTTCTAGAGAGTTAAGGCTAAGCATCAACATCCAGCTAGCCTTCTTTATTCTCATGCTATACTGAAATGGAAGTGGGACATGATTTCCATGGATTTCATTATTGGTCTACCAATGTTGAGATATCACCATGATGCCATTATGGTCATGGTTGATAAATTGACAAAAGTGGCTCACTTTTCTCTGGAGAAGACCACTGATACAACTAGAGCAGTGGCACAGGTATATTTGGATGATATTTTCAAGTTGCACGAGATTCTGCAGAAGATCATTTGTGACCACAATCCTTTATGCACTTCCCATTTTTGGTCTACCATGTAGTATTTCCTCGAGACAAGAATAAACTTTAGCACAACATATCACCTCGAGACAGATGGATAGACTGAGCAGGTGAATCAGATTTTAGAGGAACTGCTTAGGATGTGTGTGAAGGATCAACAGTATAAATGGGAGGAGTACATGTACTTAGGGGAGTTTGCCTACAATAATAGTATTCAGAATTCTATAGGCATGGCTCCTTTTCAGGATTTGTATGGTAGAGGGTACAGGGCACGTCTTAGCTGGGACAGGCTAGATGATAGGGTTTTTCTTGGACCATCTCTTCTACAAGACATGGAGCAGCAGGTGGTGTTGATCAGGAAGAGATTGCAAGAGGCACAAGATAGACATAAGAAGTATATAAATCAGCATAGGATCGACCGTAGTTTTTATGTGGGCATGAAGGTGTTCCTTCGTGTCAAGAAATACAAGAGCCTTATCTGTTATGGAAAAGGTTCTAAGTTAGCTCCTATATTCATTGGTCCTTTTGAGATCTTGGAACGTATCAGCCCTTTGGATTACCGTATAGCATTTTCACCTAGGTTGTCTCACATACATGATGTGTTTCATGTTTCAATTCTTACGATATATATTACAGATCCTTATCATGTGCTAGATTGGACATCATTGCAAGTGGAGGATCAAGGGCAGGTGATTGTGAAGCCCATTCACATCCTAGATTACTAGACATTGGGCCTTAAAGGTAGAGAGGTTGATCAAGTTTGGGTGTAATGGGACAGATATGATGAGACTACGGCTACATGGGAGGATCCTACCTTATTATGAGTTTAGTTTCCACATTTTTTCCAGTAACTTCTAGAAGGAATTCGAGTCTAATGGGAGGGGGATGTAGTGCCCAATTCCCTTTGACACATTTTGATACTAATTTTGATATTGTTGATTACATTATGGACATTATTATAGTTTTGATTTAGTACGATGTTAGATGTTGGACCACAAATTATTGTTGATCTTGATTTGGTTATGATGCATGATGATTATTAGAGACATAGGATGATGATATACTATTTGACATGGATATATTTTGAATGTTGTTCAAACATGTTATTTTAGATATTGTGAGTAGACCTAGAAAATGGACATTATATGATGATGATATAGCTGTTGATATAAGTTGTAAGTGATATTGTTAATTGCCTTAATGTTGTTGTGATTCATAGGTATAGATGATTTTGTGATTTTATTTATATCATGTTAGATGTTCTGATATGGCCACAAGGCTGAAGGAGGTATTTGTGTTTTATGGGTTAAAATATCACAATAAACATTGGGGGATTGAAGACCAACCACATTGGAATTCTAGATGAATTCAACAAGGTCACCATGGTAACTTATTTTGTTGTTTTTGTGTTTGATTTTTGTTAGGGATTCTGATGGGGGGATCACCTTTAAATGTGACCATGGGTTTTCTGTATTTTATTAATGTATTTTCTTGTTTTATTGTATGTGTTTTATTAGTGATGCATCCCTTTCTTTTAATTAAGTAATTGTGGATAATTAATTTGAGTAATCATATTGTTTTAAAAAAAAAAAAAAAAAAAATCAAATTGGGATATGGGAAAGTAATTATAGAAGTTGTTCAATTTTTTATTTAATATGTAAGAGATGTGTAAGTTTGTGTAAGGGTTGTGTAAGTCAGATTTTGGAGTATGAAACACTCCACCTCCTTGGAAATTCGAATTTTTCCTTGGAGGATGTTTTTGGAGGCTTATGGGACAAGTAAAAATTGTCTCATACCTCTTAAGTTTATTTACCAACCATACCTATGGTTGGAGGGTTGTTTTAAGACCTTTTTAATGCATTTGTATAAATCATGTTCCATGTTTTAATTACACTTTCTTCATGTTTAAAAATTAGCAGTCCTTTGGGGTGTGGGATTTTTGGAGTGTGTAAGTTGATTGTCATAATTTCACCCACCTCTTTATTGTGCTTTGGAGAATGGAAATTTGAGTTTTGTGTTGGATTTGAGGATGTGTGATGTGGCATCCTACATGGATCCACATCATCCTCTTCTCTTCCCTCTTCTATAAAATTCAAACCATTGCCTTGTTTTGGGTGGTTGAAACTTTGGAATGCTTCCTTGGGGGAAAATATTCTTGTGCTTAGAGCTATTGCTTTTTAAAGGAGATTGGTAAAATTTGCATGCTTGTTGGTTTCTGTTTTGGGACTGTATTTTGGCATTAAAGCTTGTTGTTTGGAAAAAAAAAAGCTATCATGGAGAGGTAAGAGCTTGGCTCTTTGAAATACACTTCTTTTCCTTCCTTTTCTTGAATATGTAAATGTTGGTATGTTTTTATTGTTGTGGGGTATGGGTAGACTACCTAGGGATGGTGTAGGAGAAGGCTATGGGGAATCCATGTGGGGGGGATTGGGAATACCATTGGCATCAGATTATTGTGGAGGGAGTTTGGGTCTGGGATCCACCATGAAAAAGAAATATCTTTGTGCGGGGCATAAGGAAAATTGTGGGGGGGGGCATAAGGAGGGATTGTGGGGGGCATAAGGATATGTTTGGTGAATTTTATTGGTGATTTTTTACAGGTGGAAGCCCAATTCCCATTGGGATGCATAAGAAAATTCCACCATAGTCCTTGCTCCTTTGGCTTGCATGATGAAGCCCGAGTTCTGTTTTAATGTCTTTCAATGCAGTTGTAAACTGTTATTTTTTTGGACTATGTTTTCAATTTTAAAACATTTCTTATTGCATTGCAGTTGGGGATCGGGAGCCAATGATGAAGGATGGATTCTCATTTCATTGGATGTCTTGGTTGGGTGGAGAGCATTGCATTTCCCCCACTTTTTTTGTGATCAAATTGGAAGAAAAAGGGAACTTTGTATGTTGCTATTCTGGAGTAGAGGAGAAATACATTTGACTATCCCTTGTGAAATAATTTCTTTTGTAACCTTTCCCACTTTAAAGTGGATGAAAATTGTAATATTTTTTGTGAAGAAACGATGTTTGTAATTGGTTATGAAAGTTATATATTCAAACTATGAAGGATGTTTATACTTTTTTCTATTCCTTGGGAAGAAATAAATAAAAATTTGTTATTTACATTTGAACCTTGAAAGATGTAAAGTTGTATAATTGAAATCATTAAAATATTGCACTACCTTATCAATTTACATTGCTGTATTGAAATTGTATTACTCTGCCTTATTTAAAATATAAGATTTTAGGGAAAATATAGAAACTAGATTCTTGTTTTAATGTTTGATTGAATTAGGAGAAAATTTAAGGATAGCATGGAATGAATTTAATGTTTCATTATATGACAAAGGAGATAGTTAAACCTCTGTTTAAAAGGAAAAAATGTATGTGGGAATAATACAGTATTTTGTATCTTTTGGAAATGTGTAAAATTTAATTCAGAATGACATTTGGTCTTGAATGGTTTGATTAAAACAACTAAATTTAATAGAATATAATAGAATTGAAAAATTCCATATATCGAAGATGAAATTGATATCCAAATCCTTTAGGAAATTTATCTCTATCTTAAGTTTTAAAACTGGCAAATAATTTAATTAAAATGCACAATTTGAAACTGTAAATATTAATCAACTTTGAAACCTTAAAATTTAGTATGTTATAATATCAATGAACTCATTTTGACAAAAAAAAAC
Source organism: Taxus chinensis (assembly GCA_019776745.2). Lineage (NCBI taxonomy): Eukaryota > Viridiplantae > Streptophyta > Pinopsida > Cupressales > Taxaceae > Taxus > Taxus chinensis. The sequence goes on along the minus strand of CM034150.1, from coordinate 819,437,839 downwards.
TTAAGGAAGTATTTTAAAACATTACAAAATCGGGCCCAAACATTCCACAATCATTTTGCAGTCTTTTTATGTCAAATGTTGGAAAGATTCAAATTGGAAATCTATTGAGAAAAGTTACCTTCCTAAAACATCCTAAATCCTTCTTATAATAATCTTCCATGTCTGTTGGGCATGTTGAGTGAAGGAGAAGATCAAATAGAACAAAATTTTATAATTTAAAATTTACTAGTTGGCTTTTCAAAAGCCTGCAAAACATTTTCATGACATTTACCCCTTAAAATTTATCAAAATATAAAATTTATGATTCCTATGCAAAGAGGGCATTGATAGCTTTCTAGAAAGTCCTCGTTTTCCCAAAATAGATCTTTCTATAAAAAGTTATGGCCTTTTGAAGTTTTCCTTCCTTGGTGGGAAAATTTGGGAAAATTTTCCCTTTGGGCCCGCGGCCTGAAATTTTCCCCAAAACCCTTTGAAAATTTTAGAATATTTTTGAAAATTTTTAAATTTTCCCCCACCACCCTGAAGCCCATCAGAGGCTACCATGTGGCATAGTAGAGGGGTAGAACCCTCATAGACTTTATCATTTTTGAAAATTTTGTGTTTGGAAAATTTTGCTAAAACACTCCATGGCCCCGCACTCCCACCTCCACAGGGGAAATTCATTCCGCGAGTGCATGGGCCTGCAGATCAAACTTCCCCCATAATTTCCCCTTGAGCGAATCTCTCCAAATTTTCTCCTTCACCTGCCCTTCCCTCATTTTCTCCCCTGCTTCAGCTTGTTGACTACCAAGTGTCCTTGGCGGACCCGTGAGCGCGCGTGTGCTAATTGGATTTTTCCCCCTCCTTGGAAAAATTCCCTCAAAACCTCCGCTACCCCACCCTTCCTTCATCTTCCCCATTTGGGTTTGAAGTCTGACATGTGTCCTTGGTAGCGCAGTAAAGGCATGGGAGAAAAAATTATTTTCACCCCTGTGCAAAGGAAAAAATTGCTAAATCACCCTGCGACCCACCAACTTGCCCTTTTGGGCAATTTTTCATCCCTGGGCCCGCCGACCCACTCTTGGGGGAAAATTTTCACCTCAAGGCCCTCCAGCCCATAACTTGAGTTTTATAAGGATTTGGGAGGAATTATTTATATCGTTGGAAAGGTGAGAAAATTTACTATCCAATGGGAATGATTCAGGGAATTTTTGAATGTGTTAAGCATGAAAAATATCAATTTGAAACTCTAATCATGCTAGAGAGTGGGTATGGGGATAATTTACCCCCTTAACCTAACTAAAACTTCTAGCCCTAAATTTTGGACCTTGTGACCTCTTGTAATGGTTAATAAAAGAAAAGTATGTTATAGTAATTTAGATTTGTTTCGAAAACTATTAGTGACAACTGTTTCCTTGCAACTAGGTTGTAGACACTTCTAAACAAAAATAAAATTATTCCATAATTTTCCTAACTAATCCTAGGTTGTTTTAGTAGGCATAACACTTGGTATCAGAGAAGTTGTTCAAAATCTTGGACCATTGGGCACACTAGAAAACGTGGGACATGAAACTCTACAAACTTTGCAAAAACTTGGGACTTTATCCCACATTCATAATCATGTGGACCTCAATGAGGTATATATGTAAAATTATATATAATATTATGTGAACATAGGTGGTAGGTTCTCCCTCCTAAAAAAGAGTGGAACCCATCAATTTTTAGGTCCCTAGCTGCCATACTATATAGGAACCACCTCAACCATCTAAGATCGGAGGTTGCAAACCATATTTTTCTTAGATAAAATCTAACATTTTTCACTCTCACATACTGCCACTTGTCACATTCTCATTTTGGTACATCAACATTGTAAAAATTGTGGCTAATTTTTATTAGTTGAAATTTAAATTCAAAAGACGATATCTTCCTCATAGGGACTCCGTTTTCCTCCATTCAAAAGGCGTCAAAAATATCTCAATGAGATATTCCATAAGAAACTAGTTTTGGGATGTTTAAGGAATATTAGAAACATGAATATCCCTTGGATCACATAATTAATGAAAAGAGAACTAAAATGACTCCATTTATTAACAAAATATCTGAAAATGATCTACGTAATACTAAGTTATGTTATTTTATCACACCACGTTTTGACAATTTTTGGAGGTCAAAATAATCCTTCTAGAACTCAAAAATTGGGTTTGAATATTTTTTAAGTTTTTTTTCTAAAGTTCAAAATTTCATATCTTTTTAATCATGATTTAAATTAAGTTTAAATTCAAGAAAAAACATAATTTAGGTGTGTGGATAAGGTATGCAAGTTCGTAGGATCTAGAAATATAAAATATAAAACTTATTAAAAATAGATATTCCTAAAAATGTAAGTTTTATTAAAAATAATAATTCTACTCAAGTTTGGATTAGAAGTCAATTTCAATTAGGATATTTTTGTGCATAAACTTGCACCCATGTCTCAGATCTTGAATAACCGAGTCATTTATGACAATAATGGAACCATCTCCAAACTGTGGGTCCTTGTAAACTTGAGAAAGATATATGGATAAGGTCAGTTCCTCTATCTATTTGTACTGCTACTATCACTCCTAATGCTAAAAGGGAAAACTAAGCTAGCAATGCCAAGGGACAAGGAATTAAAGGATTAGAGGAAGGAAAGTTAATCTAAGGAAGGTAATAACACCAGAAAAAGAGGGATGAACATCATCCATTCTGAGTGAAAATGAAAGGAGAAGGTATGAAAGAAGGATAGGCATGTGTAGCACAACTAAAACACATTTACCTGATCATTTTCATGGAAGACAACTAAAAATTTAGTTGCAAGGTATGTAGAATGAAACATCAAGCATGAAATGTAAAAGAAAGGAAAGAAGAAAGAATACAAACACAGTTAGGACAGACAATAGTCACAAGAAGATGATTCCATTACTTCCACAAATGCACTGAACTTGTTACAATGGAAAAGGAGGCCCGATATACACATGCACGAGAAAGATATAGAGGTTTTCTACTTAGAAAATATAAATATGAAGTCCTTAGCAAAATACGTAAGGATCCAAAGTGTCCAACATTAACAGTGAGCCCAACTCTTAGATATATAGATGAATTCATGAAAGAATAAGAGGAGGGGAAACCCAAATTTGAAATAAAACCACCAATAAGAAGCATTTAATGCTTGAAAATCCACCTGCAAAGATGTGAAATACATTTTACCAAGTCTTTTTGGTGTGTTGGAGAAGAAAGGAGGGTGGATCAGATCAAATCAGGTAGTTGGAGCATTCAAATCTACTCATTAATGCCCATAAAGATGTTTTCCCATTTCTCACCTACTAGATCCACTAAGAATTTGAATTTGAATATCTAGCACTATATCCTACCTCACCAGCTATTGATTGAGACTAAACGCACACCAATCAGAGCTATTTTGTAAAATATATGGTTGTTAAAAGGTTTTCAGAGTCATCTTCACATGCAAGACACATGGCACATGCTGATTGGTCAAGAATATGGACAAATATGTAAATGTTTTGTCATTTTATGCTACATGCTACTTATTGTTTTTTTACAAATATTTGGCAACTTAGAGGCATGTTTTTATTAGTTACATTTACCATACTCAATTGTCCTATAAAATGACGTGGCAAAAAATAGTACTAGAGAGGGTGCAAAATTATGCACGCACAAGAATGAGCCATGGGAAAAAGATAGAAGGAAGGCACGCACAATCACAATGTACATGGAGGAAATGGGGAAAAATGATGAGTAGGAAATGTATGGTTAAGAATGTAATGTGTGGGGGCATGTGAGAGGGCTAGTGACTTAGCTGATTTAAGAAAGTGTAAGGTTTATGTGCCAGATGAATAGATTCTAGGAGGAAGGTGAATGCATAGAAGATGCACATAGGGGAAGAGTGGAACAAAGATAAAAAGTAAAATGGAAATGGGATAAGGGGAAGCATGTAAGGGTACATAATGGAACAAAAACCAAGTGAATGTGTCAAGGAGATGACTTAAGTGTGAACAACCTGTAATGAAAATATTAGAGCGAGAACATGTATGTAAGTTGTCAAAATAACTAGGAGAGTTATTTGGATAATAGTTTTGGAAAATTTTGAGGCCATCTTCCTGCTAGATGAAGGAGATCAGTAGCCTAGAGCATCCATTGGGCATGGATTCTTCTTTGTAATAATGAAATTTTGAACTTTAGCTTTGAATAATTTCCCCTGAAGTCACTTGAAGGATTATTTCTTCACTCTATTCTGAATCATGCAAACTACTGAAAATTTCTATAAGAAGATCAACACCCTAGAAGGAAAAGAAGAGAGCACACAAGAAGCACGCAAGAAGAAAGAACTATGTAGAAATAAACAATGTTCTTGCATCACACTTGGAGGAATTTAAACTACTTTAATATATACAAAACAATGCCATAAACTTAATGGAAGGGTTTGAGATAGATCCCATTTATTGGGATGTTCAGTGTACCTCCATCAAGATGATTCAACTCAAAATATTTATCCTCCTTACATGAACTGATGATGTATTGGCCACTCTAAAGTGTATCCAAATTTGAATGTCAGGATGGTTTAGCTCTGTTAGCATCCCATTAAAAGACTAAGTCCCCAAATTTGAAAGCTTGAGGCCTAGCCTTTCTATCAAACCATTTCTTTATTACTTGTTGATGTTTTTCTAGCTTGATCATGGAATAGTTCCTTGATTCTTCAACATTAACCAAATTTTCCATTCTTAGTTCTATCTAGTCTATGCCTTCAAGATCTAATAGCTAGGTAAGCACCAATCAGTTCAACTCCAGCATCAAAGGAAGGGTATCCTCCTTGCCATAGACAAGCTTGTAAGGAGAAGTTCCCATTTTTTTTAAACTATGATTCTATCTTCCCAGAGTGTGTGCATGACCTTTGTATGCTACTGTCTATGGCTGATGTTCATTATGTGATTCATGATCTTGATCAGGTTCTTGTTTGTTGACTCTGCTAGACCATTTTCTTGAGGGTAAAATTTGGAAGAATTCTTTAGATAGATGCCCAAATTTAGAGCCCAATTAGTGATTTTAGTGCCAAGGAAGGATTTTTCATTATCAGAGATAATGGTTTGAGGAATGCCAAACCTTGTACCTATACCTTTGAGAAAGTCAAGGAAGATTGACTTGGTTGATTCCTTGAGCATGAAAGCTTTTTTACATATGGTAAAGTAGTTCGTAGCTGCCAACACCCATCTATGTCCAACACTTGAAGGTGGATTGATAATGCTTATGAAGTCAAGAACCCATTACGTAAAAGGTTGATCCACTTGGATTAGTCAGAGGGGAAACAATGCATATCTCTTATTTCCTATAAAGAAAGTGCATTCCTTGAATTTTTTGACCATTTTGTGTGCATCTATAAACAAAATAGGACAAAATATACTTTCCATTATGATCTTCATTATTTTAGTCTTGGCAGAGAAGTGTCCATGAGAGAATCCATCTTAAAATTCTCCTAAATCTTTTTAAGTCTATGCGTCATTGATACACCTTAACAACACACACTCAAAATTCATCTTGAAGATATTTCCATCAATCAAAACATAAGGGATAGATTATAACCTCAAATTTCTTCTCTTTTCCTTATTTAAGATAAGAGGGTATGCAACCTCAGAAAGGAATGTGATCATGTCCTTTATCTAATTATGCATGTCACAAGCTATATTCTAATCTTTCTATGTGCAAGAGAGCTTCATCAAGAAATAATGAAGTCTCAAATTCATTGAGCGCATCCTCAGTAAGATTCTTACAGAGTGCACTACCTCTTACCAGTTTTGTGTCTTTGATAGTCACATCATGCTCCATGATTTTGGTCACCCATCATGCTTTCTTGTCATTTATTTCTTCTCCCATGATGAAATATCTAACAAAAATGTGGGAGACTAACACCTTGATATGATTTGTGGAGAGAAATTTTTTGAAATTATTGAGCACACATATAATGGTCCAGACCTATTTCTCTATATGACTATATATTAATTCATAATACTTCTGTTTCTTGCTGAAGAAATCCACTGGTTGTTTCAACCCTTGTTCATTTTCTTGTGTTAGAACAACATCAACACTTGCATCAAAGCCATAAGAATAAATGATAAAATCCTTTGAATAATTTAGGTTGATGAGTGTTGGCGTGCAAGAAATCTCTTTCTTGATTTTTTTGAAGATTTCCTTTCCTTCTAATGTCCATCAGAAATCTATCTCTCGGTAATGGGTTGAACTAGTCCTACAAAGTTAGGAATAAAATGCCTAACAAAATTGATCTTACTGAGGAAGGTCTACAAGGCCTTTTTTTTCTCTAACAGAGAAAGAGCTAAGATGGTTGAAACACACTTAGGATAATTTTTGATTCCATCCTCTAAAACCACATGACCCAAGAGATTTCCCTGCGCCACTACAAAATTACACTTCTTAGGGTTAATAGATACCCCATACATTATGTATCTCTCAAAGAATTTCTCCAAGCATGCCATGTGATCTGTGATCTACTTTTAGAATATTGTAATGTCATCAAATTAAACCAAGATGAACTCATTGATGTAACCTTTTAAGGAAATGTCCATGGCATGTTGAAATGTTGTGCCTGTATTAAACAGATCGAAGGGCATCTTATGATATGCATATGTTCCCCACTTGGTTCTAAACTCCATTTTGAATTGATCCTCTTCCTTGAATAGGATCTGATTAAAGCTAAAGTATCCATCCAGTATTGAGAATCTTTTTACATCAGCCATAGTTTGCAAAATATACTCCATATAAGGCAAAGGATAATCATCCTGTAGAGATGCCTTGTTCAAATCTCTAAAATCAACATCGAGTCTGATTTCATGATTCTTCTTGCTCACTAGAACTAGATTCATGACCCATGTAGAGTACTTGATGGGAAAAATAATATTTACCTCCATGAGTTTAGATAACTCCTTTCTAATGAATGAATCTATCTTTGGATTGATTGATAATTGGTTTTGTTTAATGGGCTTGATACCAAGATCAAGGTCAATGGAGTGTTAAGCAACAATTGGATCAAAACCTCTAAGGTATTTATACTCCTATGAGAATATATCATTTTTTTTTATAGAGAGAGATGAAGGCCTACTTTTCACTATGTGTGTAAGCTTTGCTAAGTATTAACTCCTTTTTGCATGCAATAGTCACTCGGGAACTGTCTTATTCAAGTTGTGTGCATATACCTTTCTTCACCCTTGAACTCATCATCAGGGATAAACATTTTTTCTAAGTTGACCAGCCCTTTAGGAACATTATTTGAATTTAGTTGAATCACTTGGTCACCATAGATATTATGAAAGTTATCTTACATTGTTTCACCTTTTTCTTAGATTGTTTCTTTGAAGTGTTGAAGAAACAAATAGGGGAATGGGCATAGGAGGAATACCTGTTCAAATGTCAGTTGATGGGTTGCTGCACATGTATGACTTCTGAATCCACAACTGATCGTGAGAGCTTCCTTTTGGCTAGGAGGAACTACCTATAATGAAAACAAGAACACCATAAGGAATTAAGCAATATGGGCAGTGAATTACCTAGCGTAAGCTAGATCTAGGAAGTATGATACTTCCTAGATGGTTGTCAGTCCACTGTTTTAAACAAATTAATGCTGTAAAAATAGTATATCCTATTGTTATTTTAAAATTATTTAGGTATCTCACTTAAAACATAATAAGAAAATAGATATAATCTAACAGGCTAAGCTAGAATAGAATCCAAAGGTCAAATGATTGGTTCTAGGTCTCTATAGGTATGATAAAGGTCTTGGGTAGGTCACATGTGAGTGAGGGTGAGATAAAATTAGGTGGGTAGGTCTCTATTTAGGGCTGTGTGGGTAAACACAGAGATTAGTGTTGGTCAGGGGTGACCGACGGTGGTGAGGTATAACCGGTGCCAGTTAATGTGAGATCTGAAAAATGTCACAGAACAAGATTTTGGTCTCCTTTGTGATTACACAAAGGACTTTGGTTGGTTGGGATGGTGTATTGGGTGACTGGAGTAGGATTTTTAAAGGTTTTAATGGGTCTATGGAGATGAAAATGTTGGAGAAGGTCAATAGGGAGCAAGATAAACAACGGATGATAAAATGAAATAACCAGGAAAGTATGTTGTTGTATTTACTTGGATTCTGTTCTTGAATGTCTGTGTGTGAAGGATGGAGGTGCTGATGATGGGTTTGAAGGATGCAAGTGATCATCAACTGAATAAAATATTCTTCATGGGCTGCATGTACAATCCTCTTTGCTTGGATAGATCAGATCTATTGGTCTGAAAATATATCAGGTGGATAGATATATGGATAGATGAGCCAACAGTGTGCAGGGCATAGCCCCTCTTTGAGTCAGCAAAGTGAAACTGGTTTATTGCTATTCTACCAATAGGAATCTATGTAAGTCTCATAATATTCTACCTTTAGGGGTTTGGGATCTTATCCCAGTTAGGGTATTTCCAACTGTACAAAGAAAGGAAAGAAGGGAAGGAAAGAAGATAAGATAGATATGAAGGGAGAAAAGAAATGAATTCCAAAGCAGAAAGATCAGAAGGTCTATGTTTTGGGATTGGTAATAAATGGAGCCAAATCTACTTGCATAGATAAACAAATCAATACTCATGAATAAATGAAAAAAAAAAGTAGAAGTAGATTCAAAAGAATAAACATGCAGATCTAACATAAGAAAGTTCTGATGTATAACACAGGTATTCAAAACAAAGTCTCAATATTGTATTAATATTTTCTTCTATTACAAAAAATACAAATCCTTTTCTCCTTACTTATATTTTTCATCTAAAAAGTTTCCACCACCTGAATACAACAAGTATCTAAGTATATATAGAAGAAGGAGAAGAGAGAAGGCAAAAAGAAGCCAACAACTAAGTATAAAATATCTACAAAATATTCAAAAGTCAACTGTTCACTTTGGGTAACTTGGTGGATGACAACATCCCATGGTACAACATGGATGATGTCATCATTTGTGCCAACATACTCTTAGATATTTACAAAATGAAAGCCAAGAGGAAGAAGGCTATTTTTCATCATCTCGCGGCTGAAAGGGAGTATCTTGCTTCTGCTACTATTTGGGAGAGGTAATGTGGAACTGGGTCCGATATTCCATGAATTTACTAACCATTGGCTGAAGTTGATCCTGGACAGGAACCTTGGTATGATCAAGTCGATGACCTCGCAAGTCTCCCACTCATCTCTGAGCTTTTTGGGGAGCTTGAAATATTCATTACCTACCTCCATCAGGTACCCCACAAAGTCACGGTAGGTGAGAAGGTTATTGATGGATTCCATGTCAAAAGTGATTTCTGGCCCTAGCCCTTGCGAGATGATCTCCTTGAAGATCCGAATAGTTTCATCTACCTTCATCAAGGTGAATGAAGGAGGGAGAAATCCCAAAGACATTCTTAGGAAAATTTTCTCCATTTGATGCATTGCATCCAGGGCTTCCTCCTTGACCTTGTCTATCTTCTCCAGGACAAATTCCATTTGATCGACTTGGTAGTCCAAAGCAGCAAGGATTTTGCTAGGTACCCTGGGGTGATCGAAGACACCGAATTTAACTAAATCATTGGCCAAGCAGTCGAGCATCTTCTACAATGTCTCGTGTTGACACCTAGCATGGTCTAACTCTTCGGAGATAGGTCCCGTGATCACTTGGAGTTCCTTGTTTGCCCGACCAATGTTCTGATATAATTCGATGAAATTGACAATTACTTCCTCACTGTCTTTGATGATCTGATCTCTCCAAGTGGATACTGCCATACCTTGTTCACCGATCTTGGCGTATTTGTTTATCTTATCCTGTGTAACATCCTCAATTTATACTTAGAACAAGTGAATTTTTTTTTTTTGATAATTGCAGTCCTGGTTCTAAATACATAATTTAGAACTCACCCCACTTATAATAGTAACCATATGCAGCTGTAATGACTCGGAGTACCTTCGATCTATTCATTCCATGAAATCTACCGATCTATTCATGAGTAATATTGATTTAACACTTCACTCTTGCGGTTCTCTTCCCTATTCTGGGATTCAGAATGCTCAAGGAACCTAACTGTCTTTGATTATCTGGCATCTCTCCCTTGGGCTAGGTGAATTAGGACCGCAATCAGCAGCTGCGATACTTTGGCCATTTGAAACATACTGTTTATGTCTCGTTTCCTTAACGACATACTCGATCTTGGCATACGCCCTTCACCCCATTCTTATGTTTATAGAATGTCTTATCTTCTGTCAGTCCTTCCTATCATAGGAGACAGAATACCAAGGTGATAATGTTATATGGATGCCCAAGGAGGGATACGGTGACATACTCAACCCTGTAGTTAAACCAGTGTGTCATGATACCCTGAATGTAGGAGCCTTATAACATGACCACATTCCTAATCGGTCCATTTTCGAGATCAAAGTGTAAATCTTAGCGATCAATGCAGGGCGTCAAAAGTCACCTGCATTGTTGTAACTTTGAGAAGATCCTTCTTCTCGGAGGTACAACCCTGTATTGACTTGTGCTCAACCTTTAAATCTGCCTCGAAAATATCTACTTAATTCGTTACGCATTTGAGTTTTAAATTACATTAAAGACTTTCCCCTAAGGTAGCCTTTCCCGATCCCTGGATTCTTCGTCTTAAGATGACCTTCCTCAATAAAACCCATTGCATAGTGGATATTTTGAAGCTCATCAAGGAGTTTTTAGAATATACATGATTCTAAAACAACAGAATTGGACAATATCTCATAACCTTCACAAAGGATTGCCATCTGAACCCCATTAGATTTATATCACCCTAACTGAATTTATATCATACTTATTATATAAAGATATAAATGATTAAGAATCCAATTTAATGGCCTATCATACTCAGGACTAGGGATTAGTAATTTAATCTAGCTTGATTAGCGTTCTTTACGTTCATTTTATCATCTTTTATGATTTAAATTTCAATTTCCCTTTCGATAGAACAAATTGACACTAAACACTCATAAGAATGTCACTGCTTTCATTGACAATCACAAAAGCATAAATTACACAAAGATCTCCGGTATATAAACCGATAGAAGGTCAACTAACAGGAATACAACACATAAGTAACAAATACTTATTTCCATTCCTTTCAGATCAATTACTTTTTATGCAAGCAGCATACTTGATAGGATGCTTAATGGAAAAAGAACATCTTTCCATATATAGAACATTGTAGAAAATCAAGCTGTAATTCCAAATTAAACACTGATCATCCTGTCAGATCTGCATGCTTTTATTACGGCAACCATCTTAGTCAACATGAGAAAACTGAGCATGATTAACTTTTAAAACAATTGCAATTCAATTGTTTTCATTAAACTTTTAAATGATATAAAATCCAATCAAGTAAGCATGATTCTGTTAGGAATATATCTGTCTATAACGTGATGACAGAGTAGTCCTATATGCTCTCCAATTAGAAAATATTAGGGATGAAGAACAAAAGTATCCTAAGCAATTATTCATCATAAATCCCAAGATGAACAAACATCAGACAATCATTATATTCCTTAAAGGAGGAATATCATATCAATCCTGATACTGTCATTATGTAAAAACAATTACAGATGTTAGCTGGACAATTATTTCTCTTAATATTTACAACAGAAGAGAAATAAACAAATAGGAACTAGCTCATGACTATACCTTCTATCCAAAAGCAAGGCATTCACTTAATACACATGCAAGTGGAGTCCATAAACAGCACACTGTTTTGTTTAGGTACAGTAGTGCCAAACAACATGTTCACCCAGACAGACTCAGAATGACCTTTTGCAAGAAGTGACGGACAAGAAGATAAACACTGCCATTAGGCTTAGGTACAGTCAACAACTCTAACATTCAATCAACAAAAGAATGAGCGAAGAAGACGTAACCTGACATCAATCCCAATAACAACCTACAGCTGTTTTCTTTTGTAAGGCTTTAGACCCAAGGTCAAATTCAAAGGATCTCCTTTGTTGTCGCAGTCGACACTTGGCTCGAAAACATTAAGCCATGCATTTACTTAGAGAGGCCAAGAAAGAGATTTTTAAATGAAAACCACGCACCATTCTCACATCAGTCGGGAGTGAAATTAGAATGGGGGATAACGAAGTCACTTCTGAACGCAATCAGAACTGACAACCTACTTTATAGAAGCCATAGGGATATTAAAGAAAGCCAACAAAGCCAAGAACATTTCCTGTTCAAACTTGATACATACAACAGGAACCATAATAGTCATTCAGAGGAATGAGTCGTTTCAATATAATAATCATATGTATATATATCAATACTATCAATGGGTTGAATCCTAACCTCCACGTAAGGGGAAAAACAACTCCAGCAAGGTCGTAAAAGAATTCTGTAACACAGAGAATTTCCTTTCAGAATAACTATAAAATTTTATAACGGAATCCTTTATCACCACTAGATAACAACCACGACAGAGCTTATAAAAGAAGACAATTAACTGAACAATCCAATGTCCATCAGTATCCTTTCCGACAGTTTCCACAACAAGAATCGACGACCAAAAATTGACAACATAACAATGGCCTATACCCATCACAGGAATAATTTATGGGCTCACGCCGAACAAGCCGAGAATTCATACATTTCATATATTTCACATATTTAAGCCAGAAAACATAGAGAAATAAGGCCATCAGTTTGAATTTAATAAACACCCATCAAGGGATAAACGAAAAATCGAACCAGTAAGAAGATACAGTACCAAAAATCACACAAGACCACCATAGAAAATCATCTATTACCATAAACCATTTGAACAGAGTGTTCTAATGAAATCACTTTGAGGGCCTAACATGAGAAAATTTCTGAAGGGAATCAGAACTTCCTTGATTCCTTAGCCCCCTTTACTGAGGACCAACAAAATTTTTCTATCCCCATGACATATATATTTTCCTTGCCAGAGAAAAGACCTCCATACTCGGTGGTAGCAAGAACCAGTGAACAGGCAGACTGAAATTCCTAATCCAAACAAAACAACAACTTTCCACATTGCATGCCTTCTCGCGAATTCCGAGCTCGACTCCCCAGCTCAGAATGCATTAACTCCTAATTTCCCACTCAAACTCCACTGCCACCGACCACCAAAGTTGGCGACTCAAGTCCATTTCTCAGGGCGATCTGCCACGTGGCAAAGGTTACCGTTTCTAAACCCTCCGCCTGTTCCTGTGTATTTAATGACATAGAGGGAGTCCCCTTACATTCTTGCTCAATAGATAGGTTAGTAACTTAGGTTAGAATTTAGGATAATAATTATTCTAACTGAACATAGATACTAACTTAGGACATTAGCACTTAGCCTATCTAGGTTAGATTAACACTAATCTAACCCCTAGAGTTAGGTTTAGTTTTAGGTTACTAATCATTAATAATTCCAGTTGGTCTACTTTCCATACGCTTAGAAAAAGACCTAGCATCAATACATTCTTGAACAGGGTTAGATTAGGCCACAGAATTATATGAAACCGAATTATTACCTGTTCCACGATCGACCTTCCAGGATATTGGGGACCATTCATTTCACATGATCAACCTGAGGGAGGTAGCTTATTCATGGACCTTGAACCTGTTCAAGGTCTGTAATTTTAATTCTCACGAAGCAATACTTGGAGATCCAAGGTTAGGTATTATAGATGGATAACTCTATAATTCGTTCTGAGATAAGATTTAACTCAGATACAAAATGAAAGAAATAAAAGAGTCTAATCATATTCCGACTCAGCTCTGCAATCTGCAAGAAAATACAGTACATATCAAGCAACATCTTAATTGAGGAACCCATCCTTTTACCATAAATCACATATCAACACTTGTATGCTCAGGAGGAAGTAACAACAGGGGTGTTACATCCTGACTTAGGGAGTTTCTTGTGGTACTTTGTAGGAGGTTCATCTATTTTCTGTAGGGCGTGGAGAAGATGCTTATTCTGTTCTTTTAGTAGCCTCTTCTCTTCCTTTGCTTCTTGAAGCTTCTTGCAAAGGGCATCCACCACAGATAGGGCCTCCCCTTGAAGGCTTTCAGATGACATTCCCATTGTGACCTGTGTCACTGTATAATCTATAGGGGACATATCCTTTTTATCCTTTGAAGGATTGGGATACTTAATCTCCATCACTCTTTCTCCAGATGCACTTTGAGAGAAATGGGTTATCAACTTTTGATTCTTAGCCCCCTTTACTGGGATGATGGAGAAGTCCATAGGTGGGACTTTCCTCTTATGCTAGCTTAGGTGCTCAGAAATCCATGTTGGACCTAAGGGAGTGGGACCAAAGGTGGAAGAGGGAGTAGCTACAGTTGATGACGGGAAATGCATAGAGACACTTGGTGGCAGCATCGAGAGAGAGGCCAAGAAAGTGCTCACGGGAGGGGGAGATACTGTAGGGGAGGTAGTCATGGGAATGGAAGGGAGCTAAGAGATGAGAGAATAAATGGTGGGGGACAGGTCCGCGAGAGAAGAGAAAACGGAGGAAGAGGAAGGGGGAACAATAGAAGATGGGGGAGAGGATACGACCAAAGGAATGGTCACTTGAGCCACATGAGAAGGGGGAGAAGGGACTGGTGGGAACCTCCATGGTTGTAGCAGTGGCAACATCCTGAGTGGATGTGCCCATCAGAACACTCTCTACCACTTCTTTCTCTGGGGATGCCAAAGTTACGACCTGTTCCTGTGTGGAGGGAGGAATTTCAGGAGCTTATTCTTGAGTGGAGCTTGATTCCCCTTCTTTATCCTTGCCTTTTCCCTTTGGTAGATGTTTCAGCCTGACAGGTGCATCGCCCAAAGGGGACATGGTGAAATCTACTCCAAGTTAGATAAGGTTGTTCATTCTGCACCAATGCTCTGTTCACCACAACATCTCCTTAACCCTTACCTCAATGGTCTGAGGTGCCTTTGTTCTATCTATTTCAACAAATGGCCAGTTGTCCCCATCTGTGTCTAGATACACCTGATCAACTTCTTGATCAATTGTTTGATAACATTTTGGAACAATGGCCACGCCATATTGAATAATCTCTGCCAAGGCCAGGTGAGAGTGATCCTTCCTTCTGAGTTTGACCTCATGATACAGGTTGATGTAGATTTCCTTGATTTGTGGAATGTGGATCAGATTGAGTTTTTCCTTAGGGAGGTAATTTCTTGAATCGAAGGTGGGCCTTGCCAAGAAATTGTGCTTTAGATTGAGTAGCTCCAGCTCTGCAAGCATTTCTTAGGCTTTGGTGTGAGAAGTGCAGGTATACCTGCGCACTGTGAGGGGGAAAGGAGTTCCGCCCTTCTTCCTTTTAAGGAAATTCTCATGATATGTTATGAGTTGTCTGGATAGCTCCAATAGGATCAGCTTAGGGCAAACATATGTTGGAAATTTGGTGGGATCCCCCAAGAAGTTAGCTACTCTGAGATAGGTGAAGGTGGGGAATTGGGTAAATAATTCCTCCCACTTCTCAGTTTCTATGACTATGCTCTTGGTCATCTGACCATGATTCATATTTCGCCTCAAAAGGTAGATGATGCCGTAAAAGAAAGCATCATTGATCTTGGTAAATTGTGGGATGCTATTCTCCAACTTTAACACTGGGTAGTATTCATATATTTTTACCTGAGGCCAAACCCTGCATCGGATCAGTGCTGGATAATCCCTCTCTAAGGTTGCAGCATAGACTACGTAGGAGTTCATGTAGAACCTCCCCATTATGGTGAGTTGTTGGATATACTTAGAGATGGTGCTACTTATGATCTCTACCCACTCAAAGCATTGATCAGGAATATTCTTATTCATGGTTTCTAGGTACCTAAGCATGCATTTGTGAAAGTAATGGGCATCAGAAAGCCCAAAAACTCTACTTAGGAATGTGATGGCATCACTCAGTTCCTTGGAGAAGTCACTGCGGTGAATAACCTGTGGCCACCTAGTTATCACCTTCTTATTCTTTAACTACACTTCGTTCATTAGCTGTATGCATTTTTCTTCATTATCCTCCCACACCTTGATATAGTATTCTTGGCTCACAGCTACAAAATGTCGGTGGTGGGGAATTCCTAGTATGATCTCGAAGTGCCGAGTGGTGAGGTTGATTATGACCTCACCCTTTTCATTTTCAACACACCTTGTGTCTTTGTTAAAACATCGGGCCACCACCATCATAAACTCATTGTTCACTGCACTGATGGGGATTCCCCCAGCAAAATGTAGAACACTGCCTACTAATTTTTCCATCCAAGGACTGCCTGTGACCCTCCTGGTTCTAGCCCAAAAATATTCCATGTCAATGTGACCAAGTTTGGAATCTCTGATATCCAGATCACATTCTTCCTGGGACTTGGGCATTCTGACCTTTTGATATTTGTATTTCATCTCTTCCTCTGTGAGTTTAGCCTTACCCTTTGACTTGGTTGGCCTTTTGCTTGATGTAGACATATTTGGATCTGAGTTCAGTTGCTGATCTGTAAGAAGGAGCGAAGTCCAACATAAAAGAGCCATGTTAGCTATCAGATCTTCCATTAAAGCTTTACAGAACGAGGAGTTAGAAATTTAAAAGCCTTTGAGAGCACGGCATAGGAAATTTGCAAGCTACAGGGTCAAAAGTATGGCACACTGATGTAGAGTGTTACAAGGAATAAATCAATGCCAAAGGGCACAGGGCGTAAGGATTTTTCATATAACATCATTGTTGTTGTGTTGTTGTAGACAGGGGTGCGCCTGTGCCATTTATATGAGGTTTTTATACTGGATGCAAATAAGTTTGGTGTTACATGGGAGTAGGATGTGCCAATGGCACAGGTATGTAACATGTAACATGGAATCTTGGTGCGCCAAAGGGCATAGGATTAATGCATGTAGCACTTACTTTATGTGCACAAAAGGGGACCTTTGGCATGGTGTAGGAAAATATTGCATAACAGGCTTGTTGTTGTAAGCGAGATTGTGCAAGAGCCTAAGACAGGTTTTTTTCTAGTTTTTTATGGCGCAAGAAAGGTGCGTGCTATAATCAGGGTCAGTGCACCATTGGCGCAACTGTTTTCTTTGTAATAGGAATGGCGTTTGCGCCAAATGAAAACCATGGGTGTAAAAGATAACTTTTATGTTTCTTGCCTCTTGAGTTTGTGATTTTTCAGGTTTTCTCGACATGATTCGATAGTGAGGGGAACACAACAAAGAGTTCTGAGTTTATTTTTTAGGTAAAGCCCTCTTGGCTAGCAGATTTGGAAAGAGGGTAGAAATGGCTTGGGAGGGAAGATTTGAAAAAATGGGTAGGAGGGGTTTATGGTTTCTCAGATTCATTTCATCAAACCTCACAAACAATCAACAAAACAAAAACACAAGAGAAGCAAGGACCACTTACCCAGAATATATAGAATGAGAGAATGAAGTGGGGTCCATGAATGTGACACAAGGATGATAGGTGTGCTAACAGGTGCAGAGGAATAAATATTTTCACGTGTTTTTTATTGTGAAAGTGACAGGGTGGGTGTGCCTATATATAGCCAAAAGTGTAATAAATGTGCCAACCACTTTTTAAGGGGCGCACCAAAACACGTGTCGACATGGAAAACTTTGCACCCAGTGGCGTGGATATGTTCTTTTCAACATGAAATTATCTACACCTTAAGCACAAATTTAGGACTATCGACACTGGATTTTGAGAACCTTGGCGCACCAAAATATGGTGTAATTTTTTTTTTGCTAATAGGAAGGCACATGTGCCTTGGCGCAGGAAAGAATGGCGCATCACAGGAAGGCACAACAATTGTTGTGCCAACACTTCAAAGGGTACGCCAAAGGAAATAAAATGGGGCACAAATTTATCCTTTGTTGCATAGATAAAAGGTGCGCCCATCCAAAAAAGGACCAAAATGACTAAGCTCGAAAAAATATATTTCCCAGAAAGGGATTTTACAACATTCTAAATGATGAGGGACCCCAACAAGGAACCAGAAATTTTTTTTGGTATGGTTATCTATAAAATTTCCCTCGTCAATTTTACAGGATAATAAGATCATGGCTACGATGGCTGTGCAGGAGAAGATGCTCAATCTCCTTCCTTGGATGTGATTTTTCACTAGAATTAGCTCCTTAAAGATGCGTTATCTCTCTGAGATGTTTTCTTGCTTGTCAAATTTATTTCTTCCAACTTCCAACCTTGAGAATAATATTGTTTTTGGTTAAAATGGGTAACCGATGGTGGTCTGGCTTAACCGACAATGGTTATGGATAATCGACATCGGTCAAGGTGGGATTTCCTAGGTTTACTAAACTAGGGAGATCCTCCTGATTTCCTTGGATCTCATGTCATTATCCCACATATTAGACTCAGAGCCTCTTGTGAGCATGCAGGAATGTGGTTAGAGGGAATGTAGGCATCAATTTTTAGGGTTTGGGTAAGTCTTAGTTAGTTATGGGAACTTGCTAAGAATAGGTATTAGGTTGAGTTAGCTTGGTGAGGTGTCCAAGTGAACTATATGTGTAAATATTATTTAAATAAGATATTTAAATAATAAATATAGTGAGGATAATGCATTAATTTAATTAAATTAATACTAGTGGGGTGAAGGGGGTCATGGCTAGGTAAATGTAGTAAAGGGTGCTTATATGTCGAGGGACAAAAGGGGAGTGTGACCTAATTTTAGTGTCTACATTTTTCCCCTTTTTGTTGTGTAGCTTGTATTCATAGGTGATGCTAACAAAAATAAGATGTGGTTGCCCCATGTGAGGGTGAAGGTGATCCCCCTCAAACCAGGAACTGATGAGGTAGTAGGCTGAAGCCATGAGTGGTTTGATAAAAGGTAAATGTGAAGAAAAGGCAAGTGGGTATAGGGGAAAAGCGGTGAAACGTCTACTTGGGAAATCTAGGTAATGGGTCAGGATCACAAGTACCAATAGTCAAATGCATGCACACGTATAAACTGCAACATGCTACTAGGTTGAAGAGCAGGAAAACTCTACATTGTCTAAGGTCGATAGGTTTATCCAAACAAGGTTGAAGTGAATCCAGTATCCAAGGTATAGGAAATAGTCAGGAAACACAACGTAGGTTAGGTGTAGTAAAGTTTAGATATGTTTCGGTATACCAAAGGTAGGGTCAGGATAAATGGTCATAGAAATAGGCTAGGTAAAGTAATTAGGTCAATCAATACAGGTAACAATACTACAAGGTATAGCAAACACATGAGGTAAAAGGTCACTAGCGATGGTCTAGGTCCAAATATCTAGGTCACGGCATGGGTAAGGCCAAGGTAGGGGTAAAATAATGAGTCCCCAAAGAAGGACAAATGGAGTAAATAAATGATGAGATTAGGAAAGGTAAGGTTATGGGTTGGCTAAAGGGTCAGGTAAAATGGCAAAGTAGGGGCAATGTGGAGGTAAGGGTGACCAATGGTGGTCAGGGATAACTGACATCGGTATAGGAAAACTAATGACGGTGAGGTAGGGCATGAGACCGATGCTAGTTAAGGGGAACCGACATCAGTTATGTCAGGTTTTGAATAAAAACAAAAAATCCACTTTTTTATGTATGTGGCTTAATTTCCAATTTTGTTAGAAAAGGGGAACTAAGTGAAACGTGGGGTAAATGGTGAGTTAGGCATGGTTTATGAATTATTTTAGGGTAGAGAATGGCTGAGCTAACCTTCAAGGGTGCCATGCTATTAGAGTGATGCCTACATAGTCTCGGTAAAAAGGGAACTCAGGCCGATGTAGTTCTCCCATGAGCTAGGGAAGAATATGAAAATGAGTTGGTAGCTTTGTGGGCATGTTGTGGGTTTAGGTTTAATAGGTGTGGGTAGATTATAGGTAAAATTATGGAGGTGAAGGTGATTATGGTGAAAGGGGAGGACTACCCCAAAGGTAAGTGTCGAGTACCAGGTCATGTATAAGGTAATCAAAACATCGACAAAGATGGTTTAAAGATAAGAGGGGCATAATAAATCCACCTAATTGGGTAGGATCATATCGAGTAGATCATACCTTGGAGGGGGTGATGAACACAAGACCCAAAAGGGGTTCTACAGTGAAAGTAGTCACAAGATCACCAAATGTCAAAATTCCAAGATGTCCCTTGAGGTGACTTAGGAAATGAGAGTGGAAATGGTAAGGTGGGTGAAAGGTAGTTAATTTTATATGTTTTGAGTGACATGTGTTTTGGGCAAGAGGTCCAAGGTCACAATGGGAAAGTCCATGACTAATTTTTTTGTTGTTGTGATAGACTGATCAATACGGGAAGTCTATATTGGATAAATAATATGGTACTCCTTGAGGTCTACGTGAAGCTGATCGATGCGGGAAGCTTCGATTTCACTCATTTTTTTGAAAGCTTCACATAGCTGTCATTTGAGGGAGTAGTCTATATATAGTAGCAATTTTGGTCGAGAGGAAGATGTCTACTTAAGGGAGTCATCTTTTTATTAGAAGTTTAAATCAAGGAGTTTGGTCCCATTGGAGGTCTTTGAAATCATGGACAAGACCAAGGTGAAGGATAGGAATTTTGTTCAAAAGGAAAGATGGAACAACCATGGGATCTCATAAAAAGGTAGATGAAAATTATCCATGAGAATCATGCTATGTGCAGTGCCGTGGTACACATATTCAAGAGAAGATAACTAGTGAAGAGTACTCACACGATTCTTGTTTAATCATTAGGGAGGTGTATGAAGTGGATAGCGCTCAACAGATGAGCTTGTAAAGAGACAAAGGGTAAGGTCGGACAATGAGTCAATAATAGAATGGTCAAAGATGCAATGCATTAAGGGGCATAGGTTCTGGTTTACCCTCAAGTGATGACAAATGATAGACACCCGATCCATAAGTATGAGTTACGATGTATGGTCCAAGCCAATTAGGAGTGAATTTTCCCAATTTACTTTTTTCTTCTTTGGTTACGTGTTGATTTTATTTCAAGACAAGGTTACCGACTTGGAAAGTTCGTTTATGAACATGTTTTTCATAAGAAGATTTGATACGTTTTTTGTAAATTTGAAGATGATCCAGAGCATTAAGACAATGTTCGTCTAATAAATCTATTTGGGCTAAGTGGTCCTGACGAAATTCATCGTCAGTAAGCATGTCATGGAGAGAAATGTAGAGTGAGGGGATCTAGACTTCGAGAGGCAGGACAACCTCTGTACCTTAGACCAGTGAAAAGGGTGTGGCCATAGTGGAAGTGTAAATACTAGTGCGGTATACCCATAGGGCAAATGAAATGTGCATATGCCAATCATTTCCAGTATCATCAACCACTTTCATGTGAATTTGTTTGAGGGTTTTGTTATTGGATTCATCTTGGCCATTGGTTTGTGGGTAATAAGGTGACGAGAAACTAAGTTGAATGTTGAAGGCGTCGAAATTTTTTTGCAATGTTTTGTTTTTTAATTATTTTCTGTTGTCAGTGATGAGGCGATGAGGAACACCAAAGTGATAAATGATGTGATGGTTAATGAACTCACATATTTTCTCGGCTTTTGTGGAGATGAGTGGTATGGCTTCCACCCATTTTTTGTAATATTCGGTAGCAGTTATGATCCATTGATGGTGTTGGGAAGAATGAGGATTGATTTCTTCGACAATATCCAAACCCCATTGAGAGAAGGGCCAAAGTTCACGAGTGACCTGTAAGGCATGACTGGGTGTATGATGAAGGTTGGAATGTTGTTGACATTTCACACAAAATTTGACATAGTCGTAACAATCATGGTTAAAGGTCAGACAGTAATAGCCTAGCCAAAGAACACACTTAGCAACAGCAAGGCCACTAAAGTGACTTCCACATATGCCATCATGAACCTCCTGAATGGTATAAGGAATTTCAGAACTTTTTAGGCATCATAAGAGAATACCATCAAATATGTGCTTATAGAGGAATCCCCCTAGAATGATTAAATTGGAGACCTTTTTAACGAAGGTGCGTTGTCCATTACGGGTGAGATCAGGAGGTAAGATGGAGAGGGAAAGGTAGTCAGAGTATTGTTTATACCAAAGGTCACTCAGGTTAGGGGTGTCATTTCCAATTGAGCAAACACCATGAGGTAAATAAGAAGCTGAATGGAGGTGTTTTACGGTGACAAATATTTTGGAATCGGCAGGGGAAGCGGGTATTTGGGAAGCTAAGCAAGCCATGGTATCTACCAATTTGTTGGTTAAACATGGGACGGTTTGAAGGGTGTAACGATCAAAGCTGGTCAAAAGTATGTCTACATGATGTTTATAATTTTTAATTATCCCATTACGACATTGGTACATACCATTGAATTGGTTTACGACCAATTTTGAATCACCAAAGATGTGGATTGATTTGACATCTAGGTCATATGTGGCCTGGAGACCTAGTACAAGTGCTTTGTACTCAGTAATATTATTGGTGCATTCAAAGTATTGTTTGAAAGACAAAGGCATGGGTTCTTCATCAAAAGGAATGAGGATAACACCAACCCCACCCCCACACTGACTCTTGGAACCATCAAAGAACAATGTCATTTGGTAAGGGGGTTCGTAAAGGGAAAGAGTCACAATTGACTCAACGGGAAAGTCAAAATTAGAGGGTTGGTCCCCGGAAATAGGTGTGTTAGCCAATTGGTCAGTGATAGCCTGGCCCTTGATAGACTTTTGGTGAATGAATTCAAGGTTAAAATCAGCTAAAAGCATAAGCCATCGGGCGGCATGCTGATTTTGATAAGGTTTGGCATACATGAAGTGTAAGGGATCGGTGTTGGTCACAACATAGGTTTTGTGGTTGAGTAGGTAATGGTGGAGTTTGGTGGCAATGAAAAGTAAGGTTGAGAAAATATTTTTTGGATGGTTGTATCAGGTTTCATATTCCAAAAGAGTACGTCTTATGTAATAAACCTCCTACTCCCTATGTTGTTCATCATGTTGAGTGAGCATGGCTCCCAAGGAATGATCGGTAGCTGATATGTATAGGTAAAAAGGTTGGTCATATTTAGGTGGAATGAGTACAGGTGGTTGAAGAAGGTATTTTTTTAGGGCCTCAAAATCTTTGTGATAATCATCATCTCATTTAAAGGAGACATTCATCCTAAGTAGATGATGAAATGGTTGACAATGATCAGATAATTGTGAAATGAAATGGCGAATGGACTACAATTTACCTTGCAGGCTACAGAGTTATTTAAGGTTAGTGGGTGAAGGAATTTCCAGAATGGCCTTGACTTTAGCAGGGTTAACTTTTATACCATGGAGGGAAACAATAAATCCCAAGAGTTTTTCTGAGAGAATCACTAAGATGCACTTTTTAGGTTGAAGGAAGACACAATATTTAATGAGGTAGTCAAAGATGGTTTCGAGGATGGTGAGGTGCTTGAAATGACATTTAGATTTGGCAAAGATATCATCTACGTAACCTTCTAATATGTGATGCATGATATCATGGAAGATGTAAGTCATAACACATTGATATGTAGCACCAGTGTTTTTAAGGCCAAAAGGCATGACTGGATAGCAAAAGGTTCCCCAAGGGGTAATGAATGTAGTCTTGTGCTGATCTTCTGGGGCAAGTAAAATTTGGTTATAACCTAAGAATCCATTAATGAGTGAGAGAATTTCATGACAAGCGGTGAGGTCAACTAGTTGATCAATACCGAGAAGGGAAAGTCATCTTTTCAGGTAGGCTAGGTTGAGGTCACGGAAGTTTGTACAAATGTGGAGTCCCCCTATTGCTTTAGTAACACAGACAATGTTAGAAATCCAATGAGGATAAACAATGGGTAAGATGAAGGAAACAAAAAGAAGGCACTGAAGTTATTCTTTGACGAGAAGAGCAATATGAGGGTGTATTTTCCTCAGCTTTTGTTTGATAGGTTTGGCATCAGGAATGGTTACAATATTATGGACCACTATGGTGGGGTCAATACTGGGCATGTCTGCGTAAGACCAAGAGAAAGCGTGGTTATGATCTCAGACAAAAGAAGTGATGGATTCCTATTCAGTACTATCTAAATATTGTCTGATCTTTAGGATGTGTAGGTTGTCCATAGTATGAATGTTGATCTTGATAGTTTTTTAATTCAACATGGTTTGTGTCTCAAATGGTAATGATCAATGAATATAAGAGTCTTCTACACCAAGGTAGGTGAGTATGGATTCATCATCCTGACATTGAATGATTTTTGATGGTAGGTGTGTCATCATCAATCATCTTAGGATATGGGAATGGGAGAGTGGAAGGGCCTCATCTTCACTTTGATAAGTAAAAGGCCCTAAGGAAATGGTGTTTATGGAAAAAAATTTTAGAGGGGATAGATTCAGGATTTATCGACTCTGTCGGTGATGGTGGTGATGAAGGTGGAGTGGGTGAAGGTAGTGAAGAAGATGAAGGTGGAGGAGGGCTAGGGTCTTTAATGAGTTCAATGCGGGCCTATTTGGTAGGAGGTTCAAGGAAGCTGATACCACTATGGTCATTATGTTTGCGGGTGGTACATGGAATAATGGTTATGGCGGCCTTTCTCAAAAAATCCAAAACCAAAACCCTTCCATGCACAGCGGTGCAAGAAGGTGTGGGTGAAAAATATGATTGGTAAGTGATTGGAAGTCAGTGGAAAATGGGCAGGGTTATGATGGTGGTTCAAGTGTGTAAGTGGTAGTATCGAATCCCCCATAGGTGAGACTAGTACGAAGATGAGGAGGACCATAAAGGAGACATTCTCCTATATGGTGATCATAGCAAGGGTGTTGGTGAAGGCTTCCATACTCATTCGGAGTAAGGAATGTGTTGACACTATATACGTAGTATTTCCCCAAAGTGAGGCTTTGAAAAACACCTTCTAAGGGATCAGTGGGTTGGTATGTAGGTAGCTAGTATGGATGATGTACCAGAGGTCGATGCGGAGGTGGAGTTAATGGATTGGGATGTTGATGGGTGATCCATGGAGGTTATGGCAGCAGTAGGAATGGAGGAGGTATGTGCAGTAGAAGCAATGGTTTTACTGGTAGGTGGAGGTATAGGTGAAGTGGTAGTGGTTACGGAGATAGAGGGCTTAATAGGTATGAGCACATCATTAGGTCAGTAAAGCATGTTGTATGTTTAGAAAAGTGATGGGTCAGTTAGAATGGTATAAGTGTGTCCTTTGTGTTCAAAATTTACACAAGGATGCAAAGTGGAAGGAACACAACCCATGACATGGATCTAGGGTATTCCAAGCAATAGGTTATATTGGAATTCCCCCTCCAAGACATAAAATAATTCTAGAACAATGCGGGGGGCCCACAAAAATGTGGAGGATGATAGTTCCTAATGTAGAGGTGATAGTGTTATTGAATGAACGTAACATGACCGGGTGCTTATGAATTCAATTGTTGGGTATACACATTTGATTGAATGCATTAGATGAAATGATGTTAATGCTAGCACCCCCCATTAATCATCACACGATGTACCCTTATGTCATCGATGTGGACATAGATGAAGAGAGTTGGGTCCGGGTCAGCCATGGAGGTTATAGTAGTAGTAGGAATAGAGGAGGTATGTGCAGTGAAAGCAGCAGCTATACTAGTAGGTGGAGGTGTAGGTGAAGTAGTATTGGTTGCGGAGGTAGACGACTTGATAGGTATGAGCACATCATTAGGTTGGTAAAACATGTTGTGTGTTTTGAAAGGTGATGGGTTAGCCAGAATGGTATAAGTGTGTCTTTCATGTTGAAACTTTACACAACGATGCAAAGTGGAAGGAACACAACCCATGACATGGATCCAAGGTCTACCAAGAAACAAGTTATATTGGAGTTCCCCCTCTAAAACATAAAACAATTCTAGAATAGTGCGGGGGCCCATGCAAATGTGAAGAATGATAGTGCCTAGTGTGGAGGTGATAGTGTCGTTGAATGAACGCAACATGATCGGATGTTTATGTATGTAATTTTTAGGTATGTGCATTTAAACAAATGTATGGGATGAAATGATGTTAATGCTAGTGCCTCCAACAATTATCACATGGCGTACCTGTATGTCATCAATGTGGATAGAGATGAAGAGGGCTGGGTCTGGGTCATCATTTTCATGTGGTGCAATCTCCTCCTTAGAGAAACTAAGGGAGGTCACTTGGTGAACAAGGTTAGGTGAGGATGAAGGTTGTAATTTGGTGAGAGAGGCTACATGATGGGGTGTGATAATGGAGGCTACAGGTGTAGGGTCATTGGGTAAAATCTCAATAGATTGAAGAACCTCCATGAGAGCTTGATGATGGGATTTACAGGTTTGGATGAGGTTGTATAAGGACATTTTGATGGGATATTGGTGTAGTTGTTTGAGCATGGTGTAATGTGTGATGCCATTAGAAATGGGGTATGTGGGGTAGTGGATAGTTATTTTAGGTATGGGTGTAGATGGTATGTTGGGTATAGGATTGGTTGGTGGGTTAGCTACCTTTTCTTTGCCCTTTTACGTACATGTAGTGACGTGTACCATGTTGATTCGATGGAAGTTGGAAAATGGAGAAGGTGTAAGGTGAGTGGTATAACGACGTGAAAGGAAAAAACCTACTAGAGAAGGAAAAACCCTATGAGGTTAGCTGGGCGCAACGACATTCAGGTGCTGGTGTGGCAAGTTATCTGATGCGAACCATGTTAATTTAAAATTTTGGGTGTCGCTCTAGGAGTTGCGAGGGTGGATGTTGTGTTTGTTGAGTGGGTAGTGTGGGAATGGGTGTAGGTGAAGCAGGACCCTCGTCGAGAAGTTCTTCGTCGTCAAAGTTGGTTTCTAGTGGACACAATTGGATAAGGATAGTTTTCAAGGCCTTGTAGTTCTCCACATCATGCCCTAGGACACGATGGTATGTGTAAATTTTAGTATCATCAAACCCTTTTGGCTTAGGTTTGATGGGGTCATAAGGTCAACGTTGTGGTAATGTGATAACATAAGTCTCGAGAAGGCTGGTTAAAATTTTGGCATAGGACCCTGTTAGTGGACCACAATGGGAAGTGAATGTGGGTTTTGGGCATAGGTGTGGTTATTTTTCAAGGAACTATTTCTTGAAGAGTAGGAACGGATCGAGCTATGGGTTTAGGTGGTGGTGTGGTTTGAGGTATCAGTTAGGTTCGTTTGGGTAGGAGTACAGTAGATGGACGGGTAGGATGGTGTGGGGTTGTTTTAACTACCTTGTTGTGGGGTAGTGGGGTTTTTTTTTTGGGTTGCACCTTCTTGGGTAAAGGGGATGTGGGTGTATGAGGTCGAGAAGGAAAAGAAGATGGAGGAAGATGGTCAGTTACCCATAGGGATAACGGGGGTGCTGTGAAGGTAGATAATGTGGGTCGTACTTAGGGTGTGAGGGACAATGACTAAAGTGTAGTGGGTAGTGAAACAATAGCTGCAGGTATTAGAGGTATTGGTGGTAAAGAGACTACAGGCATGGGTATAAGTCGTGTTGTGTGCCTAGGTAGGTTAGAGGTTTGTGAGGAAGGAATGGGTTTTTTTGTTATTGGTTTATGGATGGGTGAAGGGTGCTTGATGATGTCGGGCAGCTAAGGTCTTAAGGTAGATGGGAAAAGTGCAGGTGTGATTGGTACAGTTGGGGTATGAGGCTGATGAGTTTGTTTCTTTGGTTTGGGTGTTAGAGTAGGTGTGGTATTGACGTTGGAGGATGTAGTTAAATCCAGTTTAATAGGTGGATGAATAAGGTTTGTGGTCGGGGTGACCCGTAAAGTGGTAATAGGTTTAGTGGAGGAAAATGTTGTCAGTATGGGTTTGGGTTTAGATGTAGTTCGAGTTATAGGTAAGGGTGTGGTGTGAGTACTAATGGCTATCACGGAACGGGTTGCATCAATAGTAGTTGTATTTTGTTTGATGGGTCAAAATGTGTTTGGCTAGATAGTGGAGGTGTCATTGAGGGATCTCTGCATCTATGTTGAGACATGGAGTAAGAGGCATCCCCATAGTAAAGTCCTATCCACATGAACTAGGTGATTGGCCAAAAGTGAGAATGACACATCTGTGGGTGGAGTTGGTGAGGACCTAATGGGAATTCCCATAAAATACATCTTAGAGATGGGGAATTGACCAACTTCAGCTTGCGTGGGTAAGAGATTTGAAAGTAGGTGTGTGGGATTTTGGGTAGCTAAAGGGGAATGCTTGTTAAGAGGCAAAGGTATCTCAACTAGGTCTATGATGGGTGGAGGAGATGATGAGAGATCCTCTATAAATGGAGGAATGGATAGGTCCTCCTCTGTGGGTGGAGGATGTAATGGGTACTCCTTTGTGGTTGAGGAGGTAATGGGAGCTCCTCTATGGGTGCAAGAGGTACTGTAGGTAAAGGTTCTCTTAATGGAGAAGCCAGGGGTGAGAAGGTCTCAATGTTAGTTGAAGACTCCTCCATTGGTGATGAAGGAGATGAAAGGTGTTCCTCTGTTGGTGAAGGAACAATGGAGGTTGGTTCCAATGTGGAAGGAGGATTTTGGGCTAGGATTTCCTCTATAGAAGGGATGTGAGATTTAGAAGCGACAGGTACCTTGTTAAAGATTGCATGAACCTCATGAGTATGGGTATCATGAGTGGATGTCTCGCCAATTTGATTGGATGAAGGGGCATGGTTGGGAAATTTCTTTTTGAAGATTTGTATATTTTGGTTGGGGGTGGCGTTGGGATTATCCATAGTTAAATCACCTTTCTCAAGCATTTTTTGGACAATGTTCTTGAAAGTGATGCAGTTTCCATCACTATGACCCTTCACTCAATGATAGTTACATAAATCATGCTCTTTATACCATGCGGGCATGGGGTGAACAGGGTCAAAACTAGTGTGTTTTTTTATGGGTGTAAGGGTGATGGCCCCAACTTTGTTAAGATTTTCTAAGACAGAAGAGTAAGGTTCCCCAATTGGGGTATATTTTCACTACTCTTATTTGAATCGAAAAGCTTGGACATGTGATAGATTAGATGAGCATGTAACCTGATTGGATAGATGAGTTGGGCCGGCCTTGAGTACCATTGGGTTAGTAGTGCCCTTAGTTTTGGAATAATTGGTTTGTGGTTTGGAAGAAGTAGAGGTTTCATTTAGCCTAAATGCCAAATTCTTATTTCGTAATTGGATTTTCTTCTCTTTGATGGTCTGAATCTCTAAATTTCATGCCATAGTAAATGCCTCATTGAATTTTTAGAAGGTTTGGATCCATAAATTTGGGGAGATATATCTAGTGCAAGCTCATGTGAAGAGCTCAATGAGTTTATTTTGTGGTAGTTGGAAGGTAAGTTGATTGATCAGGCTGTGCCAACAATTGAAAAATCTATGATAGATTTGTTCCTCGTACTGACATGTGGAATATAGATCAGTCATGGTAACCTTCTTAATGATATTAATAGAGAAATGATCTAAGAAGGCTTGGGCTACCTGATTGAATGAGAATATAGAGTGTTTAGGTAACCCACTATACCATTCTAGTGCAGGTCTAGTGAGGGACATGTGAAAAGTTCTCAAAATCAAGGCATCATCATGAGCGATTAGATAACACCCATGTTTAAATGAGTGAAAATGTTGCTGTGGGTCTTCCTTGCTATTGAAGCGGTTGAATTTAGGAATTTCCCAATACACATGGTATGAATGGATAGGAATGGATGGGTGAATAGGATCGTTGCAAATCTCGTTGTAGGTGAGAGTGTTGCAGGATCCAGAAACTAATGCCTCTAATGTCTACATCTTGTCCAACATCAATTTAATTAGGTCATTAGTGGGTTGTGATGAGTGGATGCCTCTTATAGCTTAAGGAGGTTGGTTTTCGGAATATAATGGGGGTGGCATTCCAGTGTATGGGGCTACCATGTAAGGTGGTGGAGAAGAAGGTAGTGAAATATGTGGTACATACCCAGAATGAATAATAGATGAAACAGGAAGTTGTTGGTAGTATGTATAATGGGGTGGAAGGGTCATGGTAACCCTAGTGGCAATAGGGGCTAATGATTGTGGAATGGAAAGAACCACATTCTGAAATGGGGTAGGATTCATCGACACTAGAGGTGGGAATGTATCTATAGGTATGTATGAGACATTAGGGGTGGATGAGGTGTTGTTTGGGCACCATAAAGGTAACAGATGTGGTAGTAATAGTAGGTACAGAACCTAACTGTGAAATGATTGGGGGTAAAGTGAATGCAGGCAACACGAAGCCAGATGGGGCTGATGTAGAAGTGGGTATGAGAGTTGGGGGATAGATACAGGCATTCCGTATATCAAATGACCTAAGGCATCTCGAGTGGATGAGTGGGAATGGTAAAACTACAAGGAGGTAGGGTTCTGGTAAAGGAGTCATGTGAACTCCTCATCTCTGGTAGCGATAGTAGTAGGCTGGATGGGATCCATGGCTGGAGATAAAATAGGAGGTGGTGAAGGACTAGGTGGGATTGGTTGGAAAATAGCGTGGAACATGAGGGCGCTTGCTTGTCTTCGGGTCAACACCATATGAACTAGTGTTGATCAGGTAGGGCTGCTTCTCTGTAAGTGATATAGAGAACAACAGGAACATGTGAGTGTGGTGATGAAAAGTGGATAAAGTAACAAATGGTGGATGGAATGTGAAATAGGCTAACCGATGTTGGTAGGGAAAACTGACATCGGTTAGGGGTAACCATTTTTGGTCACTATAGAAAATAGTCAGTAAGTAAACAATAAGGTAGAAGGTAAAATCTGAGAGGTATGTCAAATATGAGGATGTTTAAAATGTTAATGGGAATAATGACAGTGACAGAGACTGTGAAAAAAGGAAGAAAAGTGAAGTAAAATGTCCTTCTAAGTAAGTTAGTAAAAGGACCTGGAACCAACATTAGTTGGGTATAATCAATGGCGGTCAAAGGTAACCGATGACAGTTACTATGAAATTGAAATAGTGATAAATGAAAAGTGGTTGTGAATTAAAATCTGATGTAGAATCAGACGTAGAATTCTAGAAATGATGATGATATGACCCAGGCACACTCGGGTGAAGCCGAAATACACTAACTATGATGAGGAGCATGCAAGGATGAACAAAAAAAAAGTGATGAATGTGATCTTTCACCTCAAAATGCAGTCCAAGTAGAAACACTAAGAAAATGTGATCCTAGGAGTGCCTTTTCTATTATGTTTGTTTATATTATGCTATTTAGGGACTGACACATGAATTGTGAAATAGAGTTTTTGGTGAGGATGGATTCCTATAAAGAAGGGGATGTAAAAGGTGAGGTTTTAGGTATGTTATGGTGGGGGCGGGATTCACTCTAAAGTATGACTCAACAGAGTAACGAGTTGGGTGCCCACTGTGTCATGATCATGTGATCACCTGCAGCTTCTTCCAGGTAAGATGTTGTTTAAGAATGTATGTATTTTGAATTTTTGTGTGGTTTGGTAAGACTCAGAGAAAGAGAAAAGGATAGAAGTGTTTTTTTATGATTCGTTTGTCAACCATCAGCTAGTCATGACTTCCAGCATATAGTTTTCCCTCAATTAATGTGAGCTAATGCAATAAAGCAAAATAGAATGCAATTGTTTTAAAACCCAAATCAAAAATGTGGAATTGGATGACATAATAAGATGAAGAGGAAGAGGGATGCTCTTTCACTATAATGCAGAAAATATGAAGAAGTGATTCTTTTTAATTACACTAAAAGAAAGGTTTCCTTTAGAGAAAATAGAAAGAATAAGTGGATTACCAGGGAAGAAAATTAGTGTGTACATTTTTTTTAGAAGGGAAATAAACACATAATTTTTTCCTAGGAATGAATTAAATGCAAGGAACCTTGGATGGGTCCCACCGGGTGTGCCAAAATGTTTCACCTTTTTCTTAGATTGTTTCTTTAAAGTGTTGACAAAAAAATAGGGTAATGGGCATAGGAGGAATACATGTTCGAATTTTGGTTGATTTTTTGTTGTGCGTGTATGACTTTTGAATCCATAGCTACTCGTGAGAGATTCCTTTTGGCTAGGAGGAACTACCTGTAATGAAAACAAGACAACCAAAAGGAATTAAATAATATGGGTAGTGAACTACCTAGCATAAGCTAGATCTGGGAAGTATGATACTTCTTAGATGGCTGTCAGTCCACTTTCTAAGAAAATTAATGCTATAAACAAAGTATATCCTATTGTTATTTTAAAATGATTTAGGAATCTCACTTAAAACACAATAAGAAAATAGATCTAATCTAACAGGCTAAGCTAGAATAGAATCCAAAGGTCAAATGATTGGTTCTGGGTCTTTACAGGTTTGATAAAGGTCTCGGGTAGGTCATAGGTGAGTGAGGGTGAGATAAAATTAGGTGGGTAGGTCTCTATTCAGGGTTGTGTGGGCAAACATAGAGACCGGTGTCGGTTAGGGGTGACCGACGGCGGTTAGGTATAACTGGTGCCAGTTACTGTGAGATCTGAAAATGTCATAGAATAGGCTTTTGGTCTCCTTTGTGATTACACAAAGGAATTTGGTTGGTCAGGACAGTGTATTGGGTGACTGGAGTAGGCTTTTGCGAGGTTTTAATGGGTCTATGGAGCTGAAAATGTTGGAGAAGGTCAATAGGGAGAAAGATAAACAATGGATGATAAAATGATGATGAAATGAAATAACCAGGAAAGTATGATGTTGTACTTACTTGGATTCCGTTCCTGAATGTCTATGTGAAGGATGGAGGTGCTAATGATGGGTTTGAAGGTTGTAAGTGATCACCAACTAAAGAAAATCTTCTTCATGGGCTGCATGTACACTCCTCTTTGCTTGGATAGATCAGATCATGGTTGGGATGGCTGTGAAGGAGAAGGTGCTCAATCTCCTTCCTTGGATGTGAGTTTTCAGTAGAAGTGGCTCCTTAAAGATGCATTATCTCTCTGAGATGTGTTCTTGCTCGTCAAATTTCTTTCTTCCAACTTCCAACCTTTAGAATAAGGTTGTTTTGGGTTAAAAGGGGGTAACTGACAGTGGTCCGGCTTAACCAGCGATAGTTAGGGATAACCAACATTGGTCAAGGTGGGATTTCCTAGGTTTACTAAAATAGGGAGATCCTCTTGATTTCCTTCCTAGGATCTCATGTCATTATCCCATGGATTAGACTCGTAGCCTATTGTAAGCATGTGTGAATATGGTTAGAGGGAATGTAGGTATTGATTTTTAGGGTTTGGGTAAGTCTTAGTTAGTTATGGGAACTTACTAAGAATAAGTCTTAGGTTGAGTTAGCTTGGTGAGGTGTCCAAGTGAACTATATGTGTAGATATTATTTAAATAATAAATATAGTGAGGATAATGCATTAAATTAATTAAATTAATACTTAGTGGGGTGAAGGGGGTCATTGTCTAGGTAAATGTAATAAAGGGTGCTTATATGTCGAGGGACAAAAGTGGAGTGTGACCTAATTTGAGTGTCTACATACATTCTTGGTGAGAACTCAACTTCATTCTAGATGAATTAGACAATCTCTCATGTCAATGTCAAACACTTTGCAGATGATGTTATTATCTGGGATGGATGGTCTATTCACTATATTCATGTGTTGATTATTTCCTTCGACAAAGTCCTCAGCACGAGAGAACTGCAAACCAAGAGCGTTCATCTGGTCATCCTCCTTATTCATCTTGCGTGGAACCACCTGCATATTTAAAGCATAAAATTTGTCAAGGAGCTCCGAAAATCTTTGTTTATAGTGTTTGAGAAGCTTATTATTTTTCATGTACTTGTTGGTGACTTAGTGGAATACTAATTATGTGTCCCCAAATATTTGCAGTGCATTAATATTATTTTTTTCAACAATAAGCAGGCCATGCACTAGTACTTCATACTCTGCCACATAGTTAGAACATGTAAAATGCAACATGTGTGAGAAGAATAATTTCTCATCCTCAAGGGAAATGATAATGAATCCTTCTCCCACATCATTTATGCTTATAGATCCATCAAATGATAACTTCCATATACTAGGGTTCACTTCAGTTTACTTGAGCGTGCACTGCAACACATCTTCTTCTTCAAGAATGCAGTAAGTACTAAGCCTAGTTTCATAAGATTCTAACTCTTCAGCTTATGGGTCAAATTTATGGTGCCTCTCCACCCACTCATCTAGCATAAGGTCGGGTAGAGGAGGATGAACATGCTACTCTTCATAAATTAGGTATTTACTTTCTTTGATTAAAAAATTAGCTTGGAGAAGGAATGGGACATATGAATTTACATGATTAGAAAATATAGACTCATCTTATATGCTAAAATAGGTACATACCTTATCTTAAGTAACATATGGGTCCAATCAGAAGACAAGTAACCACTAAATTTAGCAGTAAAATATCTTGATAGATATAAGGTAAACAAAGGGGGCGGATCAATGATTGACATATCTTGAGTTATTGTCAAACCTGAACAAGAATCAAGGGTTGACTAAAGATACTTGATGATTCCCATATTAGTGAAAGTTCAACCATAAATTTTCAGGACTCCTTTTATAAAGGGACTATACTTAAGACCTAAGACATCAATAATTTTCTTAGGCATGAAAAAAGTTATAACACCTAAGTCAACCATACAGTTATGGAAAAAATGTTTACCTATGATCAAAGATATATAGAAGGGTGGGGATTTATCAACTTTACTTATGTTCTTCTCCTCTTCTTGGAAGACAGTGATAGAAGTGTGTGACTTCTGTATAGTTGGATCAGTGCACAAGAGTTGTACCAGTGCTTCATACAACAATTCACGTTGGGATGGAATAGTGAGTACATACCACATTGTGACATTTATGTTTTTGTCTTCATCTGGTCAACAATGTTGAATGAAAGACCCACTGACTTGGGAATTTGAGGTACAACAACATCCTTTCTTGATTTTTCAGGTGTAATGGAAGATATCCATAGCTGGTGTAGAGGCTTGATCTACCAAATTAGGGGCACACATCACTTCAGGAGAAGCTTTGCATGGTGCCTCGCATGTAGGAACTTAAGTGCTTTTACTACTAGATGCCTTGGCCACCTCTTTTTGATTTTGAGGATTGACATGTGTTGTTGGAACTGTGACTATGCACATCGGAATCAAGCATTCTCGTTTTGTATCTTGTGTTTTCTGCTATCAAGGCATGCAATCTACTTGCATCATCTACAACTTGGTTGATTTCATAGAAGTCCCTAATGCTAAGGAACATCAAATTTTCCTTTGTAGGAGCTTCTCGTCTTTCTTGGTTATCTGCTTTAGGTGGTCTTGTTGAAGGCTCACAACTGGAAGAATTTTGGATCATGTAGGATTATGCATGCACATCACTGGCACAATGATATTGACTATGAGGCATATGGTAAGAAAATCACCATTCAGACTCCTGTGCCATTTTGTTCTAGACTAGGATAAGTGCTTGACTTGTGTGAGGAAATGGAAGAGGTTGTGCATGAGGAATAACTTGCAAAGGAAAGTGTGCATTAGGATGTCATTTATCATTCTACTAGTTTTTTTTGTATCTTTGATTCCCATACTAATTCTGCCAAGGTTGATTTCTCTAGATTTGAGCCTGATTGGAACTACCTCTATAGGCTTGTGTTTGTTGTTTCACTAATGATATGACCTTGTTGGAAAAGTTTCTAATCAGGGCCTTCAATTCATCATCTCATTTTTGTTGTGCAGGGGAGTAGGATATAGATGGAATTGTTTGTGCACTCTACACTAGAACTAGAGTACTATAAGGCTAGGGAACTGGAGACATCTCTTGGAACAAGGGCACAGGAGGCCTAGTCACTAACTTACCAGCCTGAATGAGACTATTTTCTACCCTTATTACAATTTTGTATACAACAGGTAAGGTTCTACCTCCCATGAATTGTATCATGAATGAAATTTCACTTTTCAAAGCCTTTAGATAATACAAGAAATCATATTGGGGTATAGGCCTTACCACTTGAGGAATTATGTCACAAGTCTTCTAGAATCTGATGTTGAAATTAGTCATTTAGTCATTGGGAGCACACATTTTTGTAGTCATCTACTCCACCAGTGATAGATGATCTGATTTATATTCAATGTAATTACATAGATTCATTCCAAGCTCATCCTAGGTAGCAATAGATGTAGATATCAAGCCACGGTACCATTAGAGTTATTTACCCTTGAAAGAGGTTGTAAACAACCTAACAATAACATCATCATGTGTAATCAGATAGATATAGCATATATTGGCCACATCTTTAATGTGTTTAATAGGGGTGACTTCATTTTATCTTGTGATGTATGGAATAATCTTGAGTACGGTCGATGACATATCATGTTTTTCATTGAGATTGAGAGAGCTTATGCCAGTGAAAATTGTGAAGTTCATTGGAGGAGGAGGAGGAGGTAAAAGTTATATTGTAGGGTGTGCTTTTATCTTTTAAGGAGGAGTAGAGTGCGTGTGACATTCTAGAGATGGGGATGCATGTGCAGGAATATCTATTGTGTGTGCCTCTTGATGAAAGTTGGAGGTATTCAAAGGATCCTTCATCTGCAACACTCTTTCTGGTATGTACTCTTCTCATAAAAGGAGCTCAGGATGACAAAATATGATCTCTATAAATGTTGGGAGTTTCCAAATGTGTTGAAATAAGCCTCTAAAGGATGGAAATACTAAGTTCACACACTAGAACCTAGTAATATGAAATTTAATATTTCACTTATGGTCCCACTGGGCATGCCAGAAACTATTGGTGCTCAAATATACACTTGTTTCTTGGATCTAGAAGAACCGAGTCATTTGAGAAAACAATGGAATTGTCTCCAAGTTGTGGGACCTTACACACTTGATATGGATCTCCAAAAAAGGCTAGTTCCTGTATCTATTTCTACTGATGCTACTACTCCTAATGTTGAAAGGGAATACTAGGCTATCAATTCCAAGGGACCAGGGATAGAAGGATAACGAGAAGGAAAGTTAATCTAAGGAAGGTGATAACACCAGAAAAAGAGAGATGAACACCATTCATTTTGAGAGAAAATGAAAGGAGAAGGAATGAAAGAAGGCTAGGCACATGTAGCCCAACTAAAATTCATTTACCATATCAGTTTCATGGAACACAAAAAAAATGAAGCTATAAGGGACATAGGGTGACACAACAATCATCCATTGTAAAATAAATGTGAGAAGAAAGAATACAAACATGCTTAGGATGGATAATACTCACAAGATAATTCTTCCATTAATTCAAGAAGTGCACAGAACTTGTTACAATGGTGAAAGAGGCTAATATTCACATTGACAAGCTAGATATAGAGGTATGTGACTCAAAAAATAGAAATATGAAGTCCTTAGAAAAATGCATAAGGATCCTAAGTTTCCAACATTAACAATGAGCCCAACTCTTACATATATAGATGAATTCATGGAAGAAGAAGAGAAGAAGGAAGGCAAACCCAAATTTAAAATAAAACCACCAACAAGAAGCATTCAATGCCTACAAATCCACCTATAAATATTTCAAATGTGTTTTCCCAAGTCTATTTAGCATGTTGGAGAAAGAAGGAGGGACGATTAGATCAAATTAGGTTGTTGGAGTAATCAAATCTACTCATTAATGCCCATAAATACATTTTCCCATTTCTCAGCTACCAGATCTACTAAGAATTTGAATTTGAATATCTAACATTGTATCCTACCTCAGTATCTATCGATTGAGACTGGGTGTGCACCGATTAGAGCTTTATGGAAAAATATATGGCTGCCATAAGATTTTTAGAGTCGTCTATACATGTAAAACACATAGCACATGCTGATTAGTCAAGAAGATGGCCAAATGTGCAAATGATTTTTTTTTCTTCCACATGTCACTTATTGATTTATTGCAAAGATTCAATAACCTATCAACCCACTTTGATTTTTTACATGTGGCACACTCAACTATGTCAGAGAATGAATTGGTGTAGAATGCCACAGGGAAGGGCAAACATTTATGTGCGTAGAATAATGACACATGGGAGAAAGATAGAAGGAAGGTGTGTGTAATCACAATGTGCACGAAGGAAATGGGGAAAACTGGTGAGTAGGAAACATATGGTCAAGTCATAACTATTACAAAGTAATGTGTGGAGGGCACGTAAGAGGGCCAGTTACTTAGTTGATTTAAGCAAGTGCAAGGGACATGCACCAGATGAATAACTACTAGGAGGATGGTGAATGCATAGAATATGCATGTAGGGGAAGAGTGGAGTAAAGAGGAAAAGGAAAATGGAAAGGGAATAAGGGGAACTGCGTAAGGGTGCGGGATGGAACATCAACCAAGTGAATGTGCCAAGGAGATGACTTAAGTGTGCGTAACCTGCAATGAAAATATCAGAGACATAACATGTATGTAAGTTTTCCAAATAACTAGGAGAGTTATTTGGATAACAAATACTATTGCAATTCAAATAAGAGGGCCTCTTATGTAATTCAAATTTTACGAAAAATGAGGATTATGAAAGTTCTATTTTATAAATTTTTATCTGCGTATTATGGTTTTTTATTGTTTGTTTAGCCTCATCATTTGATATCAAAGTGGAGGTTTAAGCTACAATGGAAAGAGGTCATGGGGTTATGCATGGATTCATCATAAACTATAACTATTAGAGAGGAAAGTAGATGATTTATCATAAGTTATTATCGATCAAAGGATAAGGCATAGAGGAGATGATACAAAAGAAATGTTTCACAAACTTTTATTAGATATATAATCTAGTTTCTTGATTTAATTAAACCAAGGATGTAAAGGGTAGATATAAGGGATTATTATGATTAATTAAATTATAACATATATCATACAATATTAGAATAACCTTATGTTTATAGAGTATACTACAAGCTCAAAAACACAAGACAATGAGTGTATTTAGTTGGTTACAAATTATTTTGGGAATTTTTAGATGTGCAGATAATAGGAACTAGGGAATTTGAACATGGTAGTGCCTCAACACTAAAATTATAGCATAATACTAAGATTATGGAGGAACATACAAATCTTATAGGATTATTTGCATAGTTTTTCACCTAATATATGGTTTTTGACGAGCTCTGAATTTGGCTCTACAACAATTTGGGTTGTTTCCTTCATAGAAATGTCTATCGTTATCAAACCATAATTGTTAGTAATATTGAAAATACTTCTTAATAATATCTCAAATCCTATCCATGGATGGGGCACCCTAAAAAATAAACATTAGTTTAGTTGTATGCATCCATGTGCACCACCTATGTTGGACACTACTGTGAATATTCCTTAAACCACACATTTTTTTGTACATAGTAAGCAATATATGAATGAATGCAAATATGGTTTGGAAATTTGAATTTCTTTTAAAATTCTTGGATTGAATTTAGATATTTCTAAAACACTTTGAGAGGGGATGTTTGATTTCTTATAGATGAGATAACTTGACTACTTGACCTGATATGATGCTTTAGACCTATAGTGATTGTTGTTATAATGAGTTTTCATAATATTTGGTGAGATTTAGGGAGCCTTGGGTGAATTTTTTAATTATAGGAAGATATTGTATCAATTTAGTTCTATATTATTTATAGGTGTTTAAATGAGAGAGTCTATACTTTTTATATAGGGTTTCAAAGGTCTATTATTTTAGAAGTAATGACCCAAAGGGGGTAGAGGACCCAATTATGAATATGAAAATAAAATAAAAGATGGAGGATATATCATTGCAAAACCATAAAAATTTTCTAGGACCATATAACAACATCTGCCCAAATTGGACGGTTTTGCATTTAAGGGTGAGAAATATGAAAAATTAATTTTACATCTTCGTAATTGGAGTTTTTCTATGTTTTTTATGCATTTGAATCTCGTAATCTATCAACATATCAGTATGTATGAATAATAAAGATAGAAAATATACATTAGTATGTATTAAGTGGGGACAGAAAGAGTGCGTTCATGTTAAAAAGCATTGTCAGAACTAATATTGTCAAAGGGTAAATTGCCAAATTTGAGTGTCTACAATTTCCCCAGTTTAAATATGAAATGAAAATTACATGCTTAAAGGAAAAAATACTGGAGTGTGTAGGAACACTTTTTTATTTTATCAAAGTTTGTTTATATTATCCCATTTTGCTTAGTGTCTTGGCATGCTCCATGATGAAGTATGTGACATAGAGTGTAATAAATTTCCATGATAGAAAACTAAGCTTTATCTCAAATATAAAGTGCAATATCTAAAAGCTTCATTTGTTTAAAGTGAAAATAAAGAGATGGAACAATATGGAAGGAAAACACCTATTGTTTTATTGTTTTATGTGTGTAGTATTGGGTGCATGCAACCACACATGGAATAATGAAGAAAGAGAGAAGGATAATGAGGTAATGAAACACCTCATGAAGGAAGAATACTATGTATCAAAGTAATTCAACAAATCTAATATATTATCCTTTAAATATAAGAGGAAAGGAAATACTTACTATAAAGAACTCAACTACTTCAATACTTTCTCTAACCCCACATACCACACTGTTGCAAATAGATCTAAGGCATAATTTTATAAATAAAGACATGTGATAGAAAATATAATGAGTGCCCCTATTCCCTTCTTTACATTGTAAAATAGACTTTTTTTTAATGTATTGCAAAATAGATGGAGAAAGGAGGCTAATGCTCCTAAGATTCTTGCAAATGCAACAAAAGCATAATGTCATGGTGAAGGAGTGAAGTACTCCCAAACTCCCTATTCTAACCTAAAATAAATCAAATGAATCTGAAATTGTTCCAAGAAATAGTGATTTAAGGTAAAAATATGATTCTGGTGAGAAATTTGGTGTAACTTTCCTTAGGAAAAACTGTGTGAAAGGGTCAGAACTATCTATACATTCCTAAAAATGCTATACATTTTTACCATGTGCAATATTTTCAAAATTATTGTGTCTAATCCTATCTATGAGTACATGTAACCCTATATATACCTATGTATGAACCTATAATTTTTCATGTGTTAGTTTTATGTGTAGAATATACCTATATGAATACCCCCTCTTTTGAGGAACATGCAATAAATAATTTAAGTACGTGGCTGAAAATAATATATGTGTAACCATGTCTAATAAGTATGGTAATCTACATAGGAACACATAAAAGGTATGTAATGTTTTTCACTGATTATGGGATTCCAAAACTAAAAAATAGGATGCACATGGTGGAGAACATGGCATGCAATAATATCAAAAATATAAACAAGAAAAATAGTAGTAATAAGGTATGTATAACAAAAATATGCAAAGATAGAGAAATAGTTCAATCAGAGACAATAGTGTGCAATCAATGTCACACAAAAGGAATACAACCACAAACATGGGACACCCATGGTGTCACAAGACAATCAAGGCCCTTAGGCCTATAAACAATTTCATGCATAGTAAGTATAAAGCCACAAACATGGGACACCCACGGTGTTACAAAACAATCAAGGCAACCGAGGCCGCAAGAAAGGAGAAAAATAAGTAGTAACATACACAACTTACAAGAATGTATAAAAAACAATAATTTTATAATGTAATGAAATTAAATGTAAAAATTTAAGTGAATCAAGAGGTATCATTGCTGCACAAGACATGTGTTAGTTTTGTTATTTTGAAAAATAGAAAGTACATAATGTATATAATAAAGCGTAGTGAGGAAGTACAAAATAAATACAATGAAATAAGAACACCTATATAATGAGGAGGTATTCCCCCAAAATAATAATTCAAGGAACCATAATATTTCATATTAGCATGCAATAATACGTGTATCCTACATCCAACTCAATATACCTCTTGAACACATATGTGTAAATAGTAAAGAGATATGTTATGTATCAAACCAATGTGGAAAAAATATGTATAATGAAAAGTGAAAACAACACAGGTTAATTGCACACATCCTAATTATGTGTGTGTGTGTGTGTGTGTGTGTGTGTGTGTGTGTGTGTGTGTGTGTGTCTTTTAATTTGAAATTATGTCAATGTTCTTGGATTTGGAAATGTTAAACTATGGAAAAATAAAGTGGATAAAATAAGATATACCCAAAGTGAACCTTGTAAAGAGGAAAATCAACTTTCACATAGGATAAAGGCATGAGCCTCAATTTTGCTAAAGAATACAACTCAAGAGTAAGTGGTGTCATTGTAGTCATGTGTTTTAAAGAATTTCTAAGAGAATAACTAGGTGAAGTAGCTATATGAATAATGTGTGAAGTAGAAGATATACATGGAGGATTATAAGAGAGAGTGCTCCTATAAATGAAATGTACACTAGAATATTGATGACAAAATGTATTAGAGTGAATGAAGGGAATGGATGAAGAGATGTAAAGAATCAACAATTAGAAATGAACTTCAATATCCTCCATTAAGCTTTCATAGTTCATACATCCATATTGAAAGGTAATTATGCATCCTATAAAACATAAAACTAATTTATAAACAATCCTTATTTACATATTATTGATTATAACAATAATACTATTAACCAACTTACTACCAACCTACAAATTAGTAATTACCATAATAATAATCTCACATTATTACAATCACATAATTATTAACACATAATTAATAATTTCACCACTATAAATTCCTAACACTCACCCCCTTCATGTGAACATTATTAATTCCCAATATTCACCCCCTTAATGTGAACACGAAGAAGAACCATATTTCAAAGAAGTAGAACCACCTCCTGAAATAAATTCTTAGACAATGTACAACTCCATATATTATATCTTTACCCTCATAAATACGTAGTGATGAGAAAAATTATGCAAGAATACTCCCTATCTCTTTGGGTTCCCGTGGGACATTCCCTTCCTCATAAGGCACATGAATTACAGATCTCCAATATCCAAAAGCTTGGAAATAACTAGATAACCATCCCTGAGCCTACCTCATAATCTTCTTTTGCTCCCCAAAAGTGAGTTTTCTGAAAACATGAATCTTTCCCAAAATTTTGCAAAGGGATTTATTCAACAAACCAATAACACTGAAAAATAAAACTGAAATATGATTTGAAAAAATTCCACCAAATCATATATGTGGCCTTGTCGTTGGCGAATGATGAGAGGTCATAGATTGACCTCGAGTCTCTAATTCCTCTGTCTTTTGATTGACACTACTAACAAATTTATTTGGATTTGAGGATTTTTATATTTTTTTGTATTATCAAGCATTAAAATTTTTGTGGTTGAGATTTTTTAGGTTCAGTACCTCCATCATATCCCACTTCAATATTTTTTGAATTCTTTTTTCATGGTACTTTATATACTGGATGTCACTTTCCAGTAATAATGCATACGTGAGGCAATTTTTTTTATTTTGATAATATTTGACTCTAAATCATGATGAAAACTTACAAAATGACTTTAAAAAAACCCTAAAATCACCTATATGAATTTGAATCTTTTACAATAAATGATGTATTTGGACAGTGACACAAAAATTACATTTTATTGATAAACCTATACAATGTAATAAGAAATAAATCTAACTTTATTTTTCCTAAAACTATTATTGAATTATAAAGAGTGGAATATTATAACACTACCTTTAATTGTGACATTTTCATAATCATGGAAATAAATCCAAAGAATACCTTGGTGTGAAATTCTCTTTCTCACATTTGAGTAGAAGGTCGTGTTGAAGTTAGATATAAACAAAAAATAATGGAATCAATTTGCATGGATGGTGAGGT
Source organism: Taxus chinensis (assembly GCA_019776745.2). Classification (NCBI taxonomy): domain Eukaryota; kingdom Viridiplantae; phylum Streptophyta; class Pinopsida; order Cupressales; family Taxaceae; genus Taxus; species Taxus chinensis. Next base: position 819,394,174 of record CM034150.1, on the reverse strand, counting down.
CTCCACGCGGAGTGTCAATAATTTTGTGGGAAAATAACATTGATATTTGGTGACAAAACATTGTAATGGCGTCTCGATGCCATGACATGTTGAGAGGTGATTCTGAAATAAACAATCAATGTAAAATTATGGATGCTCTATGCTTTGACCCAATGGTCTAACACAGAGGTGGATTTTCATGTAACAAATCTAACTTATGAAAATTAAAACACGTTACTAGTGTTGAATGACCAAGGAATCCAAGAAAGACGAGAATCACTGCAAATTAAATTTGTACTGAAGAAAACAATTTCAGTCACCCTCTTTAATTTTGACAAGATCTCATTCTAAAATATTCAAGATGATAGAAAAAGATCAAGCATGAAATACACATATGATATTAACTATGTATAAATGAAATATACCAATTCATTGTTGTTTGACTTATATGATAGAAATACCCACAATAGATGAATATTTAATGTCATGGTCCACACTAAGACTATGAAATAAAACCCATAATTTACCAAATGCATCTGAGTAAAAGACTCATCAACAAGGTCATTTCCAAATAAAATGGTTTCCCCTTGCAATTGCACTATATTTTCATCACAAGAACAAATATAATGTATTGCTCTGATACCACATGAAGGGAACAAATAAGAGATTTACAAAGAATAAACTATTATAAATGATATTTAATATCATCCATTAAGGTTTCATAATTCATACATCCCTATTTGTAAGTAACTATGTGTCCTATAAAATAGGAAACTAATTAACCAACAATCCTTATTTACATATTATCATTTATATCAATAATGCTTTTAACAAACTTACTATAACCCACTAATTACTAATTACCGTTATAATAATATCACGTTATTAAAACCACATAATTATCAACAAATGGTTAATTATGCCACCACTATAAATTCCTAACATTGAACACATGCTAGAGAACCTAGGTGACATCCTATGATAATGTAATCCACTACAGACATTGTCTGGAAATGAAGGCCTCTTGGGAGACCTTTGTGGGAGAGAATTGTTAGAGATAGTGTGTGCAACCAAAGGCCTATTAGGAGACCAAGGAGGGATAAGACATCAAGAGATATTATACACAACCAAAGGCTTATCACGAGACGTAGGAGGACTAGATATTTTAGAGACATTATGTAAATCCAAATACCTATCTATATATGCACTAGGAGTAGGGATATATAATTTAGAATAATGACTAGGAGAGCTATGATAAATCACCTCAAAGGGAATTCCTACAATGATGATAACCCAATGATTATGAATAAAGTTGATACGTTGGTGAATGAATCATGGAATATCCATATTAGCAAACAACCATAGGAGACCTAAGCATAATGTACTATAGTGAAGAGTAGAAACAACCAAAAATGATACCAATGTAGCATGAGAGATAACTCTAATAGGAAGAGTAATACATCAATATTCCATATCATAATCAAATGAAAGCTTCATTATGGAAATTCCAAGAGAGTGGAGTAATGGTAGAGAGAAAAAATTATCCTTGTTATGTGGATAAACCAACACACATTATATAAGTGTTTTATTAATAGATATATGAATGGAAAAGGTATCTTAAATACATGTGTCATCTATATCCGAGTCATTGAAATTGATAATCGGTGTAGGATATGGCATGTGAGTAGAAATTTTAATCACTATATCAAAATTTTGATCATAATAAAGAAGCAGCGGTACCACATGATGATTATTGTTTATCTGAGAATTATATTTTTTATTGTTATACTTACAAAGTGAATCATTAAATATTTTCTATTTAGGATTATCATTGGTTTGGCCTATAAGATTCAATCAATGCATCTCATTCAATGGAATTGGAGTCAATAAGATCTTGGATAATGTGATAAATCTTGAAGTACTAATCATTATAGTGACAAATACATCTATGATAATTGTTGTAAGAATTAGTTTCAAAAATTTTAATTTGAGGCTTGTTCACATCAAGATCAAATAGTGTAGGGAGAGACATAATATTACACTCAAGAAATTGTTTCGATATAATTTGTGGGGAAAATTTTAAGCATGTAAACTGTCTCCATGTGGTTTAGAATTTTAGCTTGGTAGGTTGATAAATATCATTGTGAATTTCCTTATAAGTAGCCTTGGTGGCATTAGTATTTCATTTGAATGGGTATTTTCTTGGAAAATTACCATGATATGTATTAGAATTTCTAGCAACATACTTGATTTTTTATATATGTACCAAATTAGCTTCACATTATTTGATTGTATGACATAGATTCTAAAATGATCTAAACTTGTCAATAATGATTGATTATTGCAAAGGATAAATAAACCTTTGAGTTTAGATATCTTGTAATTCACTTTCATCTGAGAAAGTGTTCATCTTATAAAAAATGTCTTGTAATGTAAGACATAATTATTGATAGGTTTGTTAGATCCTTGATTCTTTTAAGATTTTTTCTATCATATGAAACCTTATCCCCAATGTTAATATTTTTTTTTCAAATGAAATCTTATCCCCAAAGTTGATAGAGAATTATGTGAAAATTTAATTTTCCAAATTAGTGAAAGAGTTCTCAAAATGTGTGGGTAAGTTATACAACCATTGTAATGTAAATTTATTAAGACTCCTTGGGAAGATATTGGTGATCAAGGTATCATAAGATGAATATTCAATGAAAGACACATGAAATGAGGTATAATTATTAATTAGGTCATCTTTTCCATAATATATAGGAATCTTAGGATCAATGAAACAAAGATGAATAGGATAATAATAGATTACAGGTGCAAGTGGTTTGTGCAGAAACTTAAATTTGTTAATTCTACATTTTAGAGCTACTATTCTTGACATTTATCTCTTTCTCAAACAAGTGCACTTTACCCATTCTCATATGGTACATCTCTAGGTTTCTTTTCTATCTTTCTTGATTTTACACACTCATATGTCGTTAGTTTCTGGAAGTTGAATGCATGAAATCAATTAAGAAAATTTGTTGGTTAGCTTCTAAAATTCACATTTTAGATTGTCCATCTAGGGTCAAACATGTAAATATGGGTAGGAACATGAATACATTCCTAACTCTAGTGTATGGTTTTTCGATTTCTTACTTTGATTCTAAAATTTAAGCTACACATTCTTCTTTGGGTCATTTAATTATTTGCAATTGGCCTTTACAACTTAAATAAACTTTAGAATAATATGTAAGAAAAATAAACTCACCTCATTTAGAATGTATTGCTCTTATGGAATCCTATTGAGAAATATAACACAAAAATGCACCCAAAGCTCCCTACATTCCACAAATACCTTTGCAAATTCATTAAGGCATAACCATCTACAAGTATGAATATTCCCACTAGGTCTAAGGGAATGCTTCCCACATTTTCAAGAGATAAACTAAAGTGAAGAATTTTCAGAAGAATGATGTCAAATTTGATAATACTACAACTAGATATCACATACCATTTATTTTTTAGGCCTCTTCAGAGTAGTAACAACATTAGTGGTGCATAAGGGTGCACAAAACCCAAATATATTTTATTTCATAGGACTTACTATCGATGGTTATAGTTTGAAAAGTTGAAAATTGCATTTAGAGACCCTCACAATGTGATTGACAGAGAGTGACAAATATATTCAAAAAAAATGACAAACCCATACAGTTAACATATCACCATTTTGATTAGGGTCAAGACCATATGAACATTCCCTCCCATACTATATGGTCCTTCTCAGAAGACTCTTTAGGTCACATTTTTAGTATTAAGGAATTCTCAAGTCCAAATATCTCTATTCCATCATTCACATCACCCATATCAGTCCAGAATCTTCTGTAATCAGCTAAGTGTACTCAATACCTTATGTTTTTGAACTTTTATTATATTTTGTACATTTGTTGAAAGTATTAATTTGTTATTATGATATTAAATGATTAATTTTAGAAGTTAATTAATAAGGATAACCCTATGTAGCTTCTATTTCATTCATTTTAGTTGTGTAAATATTAATCAAATATAAAAATGTTGAAAAGATTTAGTGAACCCGACTCTTAAATCAAACAAAATGTCTTAAACTCTTAATGGCCCTAGGGTTTCTATATTACTTAATATGGTTGTATATTTTTATTTATTACGTTGAATCTCAGGGATCATTATTGGTATCTATGTATTTTTCCTACATATTCAGATTCACATATCACCCCTTCTCTCTCTTGTGCATGAGTCCATGATGATATATTTGTTAATACTATTTTGACTATCGATATTGATCATGCATAAGGTGATGGTTCCAATAATCACTCTTAAAATCATATCAATACATTACTCAGAATGATGCCTAAAAATGTATACAATTTTTATAAGATGACCTCTTTAACAATGATATCTTACTATATGTTGCACGAGATCAACTTAAGTATGCACCATTATTTAACTTAGAGACATATATTATTCCTACATATACGGTGTCCAGATTCTTAGGGGAACCTAAAATCCATATACATATTGTCTATATTATTATTCATATAGCCATTATTGCTACTAAACCTCCCATATCTAATGGTTCTCATAATTCTTCATATGGAACAAAAGCTCTTGAAACCATTATTCACACGTTACAAGATCAAATATTATAGTTGAAACAAGGCGTATCTAAATCTTGTTAAGACATGGATTCCAATAAATTTCTACATAATCCTCTAGTCCTAAGTCGGCCTCTTACCCTATACATATTGGTTTTGTTGGACCTAATTTTCCTATATCTGATGGAAAAAGTGTTCCCTTTGAACATATCAAGCCGTTTCATGTGGCTTACATCTATTATGCATCTTATGACATATTTCTTACCAATTTTTTACCTACACTCCTTAAGGAATTTTCATTTTAATGGTTTTATGATCTCTCCACACATTCTTTGTGTTATTTCATTATATTGGCAAATCAATTTTGGCACAATTTTATATCAACATTGGGGATAATGTTTTTTATACACAAATGTCTAACCTACGTTAATGTTTTGATGAACATATCAATGATTTTGTCTTGTGTTATCAAAACATGATTAATAAGATGAATAATATCTTACTTGATATTAATTTGAAAGAAATTTTTACATAAATCTTACTTCCTCCTTTTTAAGAATCAATCATGTTGTACAAATTCAAATCAATCTACCATATATGTCATATACTAAAAGAGTGTGAAGCTATGTTATTACATATTAATAAGATCAATTATGTTGATAACACTCCTAATACATCTAATGCTAAATTTTAAATAAAATATAAATTTAAGGGAAAGAATAATGATGTTAAGACTTCTTCTAAAGACAATGTTAATGTTATTAATCAACCTACTAAGATACAGTTCCAACCCAAATGATGACAATTTATAAATTTACCATGTGCTCATCGTATGTTCTTAAAATAATTACTTGAGTGCAATCTTGTCTCTTTCCCTCCAACCATATGAGGTTGATGTAAGAAATCCTCAAAGTAAGAGTTTTGATTCCAAATTATATGAAAATTATCAACAATGTAGTGTACATTCTATGGAAAATTATATAAGCTTGATCATGTCATCCAATATCTTATTGAATCTAATGCCATTTAATGGGATGATAAAGTTTTTAATGATCCACTTCCTAAGAATACAATTGATACATACAATTTTGAAGTTCATAATAATCATAGTTCAATATCACCACCATCCCACTATGATCACACCTTAGATGCTATGATCAATACTATTACCCATATACCCCCTTCTACACCATGCATTATTTTTTATGACTCTAATATAGATTACACATTTATTTCTGATACATTTTATATTCCTATGTCTATGCATAAAATCCTTATACATGTTGTATTGGTTGATCCAAAAAGTAGAGATAATATTTCTTCCTAGTCATTGCTTCAATAGCTTAGTACCTCTTTCTTGGAAGATTACATATGATTCAGATATTTTGTTGTCATCCTATCAAGTTACATCTCATTTTTTGTTCCTATTACCACACTAGTTTCATTATTAGTTTCTAGTTATCTTAGATCTAGTACCTTATTTCCCAGTATCCTTTAGTTACATTCCCTTAAGAATTTCTCATCGATTATTGACGAGTATATAAATATCATTTATAATCCATCATTTTTTTTTATTACTATCTCAAGAAAGTGACCTCTCTCGAGATATCCTAATGGGTAGGAGTTACTTAGTCACCAGTATATAAAGATCATTCATAATCAACAGGTTGTTATTATTTGAGGTATCTATTTTAAGGATCTTTACCCGAATATGCCCATTAATTATCTTGCATCCTCAATCCCTAATCTTGGTACACCTATAGATAGGTTCTTAAAAGGCTCCTTACCTAGATAAGCCTATTGATTCTCTTATATCCTCCATCTATACTCTTGGTACACCTAAAGATAGGTCCTTAAATTCAAAAATTGATTTTCATAGCTCTAATCATCCTCTGTATTATGATATGTCCTTAAATTCACAGAATTATTTTCATAGAATCAATCCTCCTAGCTATTATGATAGGTCATTTAATTCACAAATTGATTCACATAGATCTATTCCTTCTATTGGGCCTTTGGCTACACATGTTGATTAATATAGCTATAGTTATACTACTTGGACTTTGGTTATAAATGTTGATTCTTATAGATCTAATATTCCTAAACTTATGTCTATCAATTCCTCCACACATATTTACTATAATGGCCTACATTCACATGGGATGCTCCATTAATCCTTTTGTATGCAACACCACACTACATTTCCTCATCATTCTTCGAGAGATGTACTCATTATTATAGTACAACATATAGATCTTATATATCACATATTATTTTTTGTAATGTTATACAATTATATTCTCCTAGGCCATCTTTTGTACATGATACTACCACCATTCAATTGGTAGTTGAGTCAAGTTATTTACCACATTTAAGGTGTAAGTATCCATCATCTATGATGGTTGATTCACCTCCTCAAAATGTTCTTATTAGATAGCTTTCATGTTATCCTATTTCTTGTATATATATATATACATTATAAAATAAAAAAACACTGACATACTCATAGAAAGTAAAAACATGTAAATATATTATAAAAATGCAAAAAAAAGGGACTTGTTTCTCTAGAATACATTGTTAACACTTTACATTATACATTTTTTTATCCTTATGGTTTGATAGATAACATTTTTCTTTTTTAACACACATGCATTCATAAGGTATATTGAGCATGATGTAAGACATACAAATCGATACATGATTGTGGGAGCTATTTTGGTTCCTTATATAGTTTTTATGAGGGAATCCCTCCAAAAACATTAGGTGTTATTATTTCATTATTGGACCTTTTCACTTCCTCTTTATGATTGATTACATACATAGTGTATTTTTTATCTTGTAAACTAAGACAAATAACACATGTGTCTTATGGAGTGTCGATAAATATTGTTTACTATGATTCTATATATCACTTATTATATCATTTCACATGATAGTATAACACTCTTATCTTCTATACATACTTACTAGTTGTGTGTGTACTTACCTTTTCCTATTTTGATTGTGTCCCAAGAGCCTTGTTTATCTTGCAACACCATGAGTGTCCCATGTTTGCGGTACCTATTATCCCAAATTCACCCCTGGGTTAATTTGGATAACCCATCATAAATTGACTTAGTCACTCAAAGTGTGCGACGTGTAGATGGCCATCAAATTCAACCCCCGATCAGAAGAGAAAGATAACATGTGATTTGGAATGGTCAATATTGAAATTAACTCATGGAAAGCTAGCGAACCATGGTGAATAGTGGAGTTGGCGGTTAGGCTCATTAAACAACTAGAAGCATTCAACAGGTTGGATGGCCAGGTTGGGATGACTTAGTTGGATGCATGGGTTTAACTACCAGGTTGGACACCTAGGTTGGTAATTAGTTGGTTGGTTAGGATGGCTGGATAGGTTGGACGGATGACATTTGGACGTATAACGCCCTGGGTTAATTGGTCCCATGGTTAGTTGGAGGTGCAGTGGCTCAGTGATTGGATGTCAGGGAAGGAAATGCTCTGTTGGACAATCGTGAGATGAAATCCAACCCCATAAGTGATAGACGATCTCAAGGATGGAAAAAATCCAAGCCCTTCAGGATGAACATCATATGGTTGGAATTTCATGTAGGTGGGGTCACCATGTTGGTCAGACCAGTCATCATACAGACAGAGGATAGTCAGGTTGCAAGCATGGTTAGGTGGTGTGCTAGCGCAGATGGATAATGTCTAACCCCCTTGGGTCGGACGAGTAAGGTCGGATGGGTCCCGAGGCTGGCCAGGCTAGTCACTGAAGTAGGTTAGATGAATGAAATAGTTAGTTGGGTCATTTATATATGTAGACATACATTTGTGGGTTGGGCAGATACCCACCTCCACCTGGTTGGATGGCTCATGGTCTCAAAGAAAGAGCATCTCAGGATGAGTGGCTTATGGATAATAACAAAGGGGAAGACATGAAAAGAAAATTTATCTACCTATCATAATATTTAATGCGACCTATTACATATTTAATGCTTTCTATTGGGAATCTAATTATGAAAATATAACTCGACCTACTTGTCAGAATATTTAATGTGACATGTCATATATTTAATGTTTCTTGTTGGGAATCTGATTACGAAAAGATAACTCAACAAAAAAAGCTATGAATAGAGTATTAATTGTGGTGGTTTTGGTTGGTCAACCACCTATGAGGCATTTAATGAAAATTAGGGTTTCAACAGCTATAAAAAGGACTCGACCTCATCATTTTTACTGAGCCATTTTGGGAGTTGGAGGAACCCTGGTGGAGTTTTTTCCAGCTCTAATGAGTTGTAAACCTTCTCATGTACATGGAAAGCATATTTATGCCTCTGAGCATCAATGTAATGGTCTATGCACCTTATGGAGCAATAAAATCAAATTTTTGTGGTGTTTTTCAACCCTTTCTCATGTTTTATTGTATCTTTGTGGCTCTCTATTTTGTGTTTGTTTTTCTTTGCACATATTTCACATTTACAGGTGCATGATGTTGTGTTTCATGGATATTTTGATGACGGGTTAGGATCTTGGGTCTATGTCAAAATGCTATTTTAGCCTCTCCCTGTCTCCATTCTCTTTTTCATCCTCCCTTAGCAGGAGTATCTCTCCCCTTTTCTTGGTGTTATCACCCCCTTAGTATAGGATTTTCTTTTTCATGCACTCCTTCTCTCCCTTGTCTCCTTGGAAGTTTTAGGGTGGGTTTATGATAGTTGTCTTTTTTGCAATAGGATTAGTTTAGCATTAGGATTAGGAAGAGGATAGTTTTGGCTTCTCCGGAGGGTTATCTCAACTTCACAAGAATCACACATCTTGAGAGATAACCCCGTGTTATGCAGATTGCATCTGAATGGATCATTCACACACATTAGAAATTATCAGGGGTGCTATAATTTTTGTGCTAATAGTTTTGGCACGCCCAGTGGAACTAAGCAGGTGAAATCTCTACATTTCACAAGTGTTCCACTACAAATCTTAGTCATAATATATTTTTCAGGTGTGCAGTTCAACATTTAGATCAAGACTTCATTTCATGGCATGTTCGATGTGCTCTTTATGATATATTTTAGCCGTTCGGAGGTACACTTTCAACGCACATCTGGTGACTCCATCTAGGTCAACAACTCCATTCTTTGAGTTGTATACCATCCTTTCTTTCCATCCATTTCCATCCATTCTTCTTTCTTGTACCTCTTTCATCTAATTTCATCCCATGAAGTTTTTGTACAGTCATGGCTTCATTCCCATCTTGGAATTGACTCTTGCAACGACAACAGTACCAGTTCAACTTGCCTCAAAATTTGTAGCAGCCCACCTCCAATGTATTATCTGAACCACCTCCAGATCAGTTTTACATTGAACAAATCAGCAGTACATCACTATTCCTACCCCTGATGAGCATGTACCACAGTATCAGTCATCCAACTACGATATGGACCCGTCAAGAGGAGGGGTATGTGTGTAGTCTACAACTATTCAACACAAAGAGATGCTGATTTGTTGGATAAGATCCAAAGATATGGAGGATGGCATGGTTCAATCACAGGAATACAACATCAGATGAAGGCATTCATAATAGGCTATAGGAAAATCCCTTATCCATGGGTTAGGGCCTAATGGTAGAGGCATTTTACAACCCATCAGCATAAGCTTGATTTCATGGTTGAGATGCTTCCCCAACTTGCACATTGGATTGAGGAGATAGAAGCATATGAGCTTCAGTGTAAGGAAACCTTTTTGATGGAGTAAGTCCACCATCACCTCAGTTCCTTGGTCTTCATTTTCTTCCTTCCCAATATTTATCATTTCAGCCTATTTGTCATCATTAAAGCATCATCCCTTGTTTCCCCTAGTGTGGAAAATCCCTTCTCCATATCTCTATGTCTCCCACCCCATATCAATTTTTCTGCATTTTTCCCTTCCAAAACCTAAGTCCCCTCCATGAGATAGTAGAATATGATACCATTCCCTTCCAACACCAAAAGAAATATAAATAATCTATTGAACCCCAACCCATCCCTCCTTGTGCATTCTCTGAGTCCATGTTACCGAGAAGAGATCCAAAAAAACCCAGTCAAGAGGTACAGCAAGAGATAAAGCCCAGTAGAAATGAGGACATGACATGATTTTATGAAGAGTTGGGTTTCTAGGTTTGGAATAGAGAATATCCCCTTGATGGTCAAGCCTTTAAAGGAGGTCATGGTTAGAAGAACAAGTGGTGGAGGTTGATGCTGCAGCAGAAATAGAGCAAGAGGAGTAGGAGGATGATCAACATTCTGTATGCTCTGAAGTGTAGTGTCCACATTGGCACTATATTTATAGAGGTTGTTGATCCTTTACCAATTGCAGACTCAGAGAGGGAAGAAAAAGAAGCTCCAAATCATGAAAGAAGAAGAACATGTTCAAGCTATAGAGGAGAGTCATACAGTACTTGTAGAGAGCTTCGAGAAAAAGAACATAGCCACATAAGAGACCTTCACTTCTTCCTCCCACTTCATCCCCTTTGAGCTATAATGTCAAAGATAGGGTTTGAGCTTTCAAACTTCATGTTCAAGGATGAGGGGAACCATGGTGAGAAAAATATGTAGATGTAAAGGACACCATGTTGAATCCTTGGCACAAACGGATAAGGAGGGCGTAAATTATCTGTCTAATTTGGAGGAATGCTTCAATGAAGAGGAGCAAAAAGGGACACTACACAAACATGGATACCTTGAACAAAGATGACATCATCTAGAATTTTTCTCTCTCATTTATGTGGTCAAATTTAGTTGATGACCATGTAATGGAGGATTACATTTAAGAAGAGCTCACTACCCAGTACAACCCTCAAGAGCTACAACTGGAGGAGTTTTACTTGTCAAAATTCATGTTGGACTGAAGAGAAGAAAAATGGTGCAGATAATATTGGTCTTCAAGTGTAAGAGGATAAACTCCACATTGAGCATACAATTTTAGTTGATTATAGGTATCTAAAAATGATTCCATCAGATGCTACAAATAATCCTAAAGAGTTTCATATTGAGGTGGAGTTTCCATGTGGTCAAGGACTTTAGAAGGAAGCAAAGGATGCTGTCATTTACAATTCATCCATCAAGTAGAGGACCAACTATTTGTAGATGCATAATAAGGATGAAACCAAATGCAAACAACTCCATTATGAGGAAGGTGTGAATTGAGGACTTCACCATTGGAATTAGAAACTCAGAGCAGTGGGTAGATGTGGTGGACTAGGCCATACCTAATCAGATACTTGTCTTCATTGGACCCAAAGGAGGAGCCGCAACTGGTCATGTTTTCACTTTTGAGCATGAGGAAAAGTGTCATAGTGCCAAGGGTCAGCTATATCAATTAGGATACCCCCAATAACCCCTTGAGGAAAGCTCATTATAAGGAGGTATTTGTTTTATTTTTAGTTTTATGTTGATGAGTTGGGTGGAAGATAGGGACTATGTCATATTTTCATTCATGTGTGCAGAACGTCCTTGTGCCAAATCATATGCATGGCTACAACTTGTAAAGAAGGTGTAGATATTTTAGCTCACAACTAGTGGCAAGTTGTGTTTGTAACTCCCTTTACCTCATAGTTAGTCATAGAGGTAGGTAGGTTTTTTCCAACTTAATGAAGTGATTGTGCACACTTTGCATGCTCCACTTGGGGTATGTATGATTCTCAAATTTGTACATAATTTTTGGCTTCGTCATTACTCTTACATAATGCATTTAAGATGGTAATGTCTAAGTAGGGGAAATCATATTTTTGGGCAAGACTTTCACAGTGTATGTATTTAGCCCCAACAGATTAGTTGTAGGTCTAGAGATTCTCTATGCCTTTTCCTTGGTCAAATTATTCAGTTTTGGGGAGTTGCTATAGGTTCAATCCAGAAGATCCCAAAAATCAGCTTTCAGGAGCAAGAAAATGTTGTTTCAACTCAAGATGCTAAGTTCATGTGGAGTCAAGGATGTATTTTCAAAGGAAAAATATCAATTCTTCAAGGTTAGGCTTGACTCCATGCCCAATGGATACTTCAAAGCTACTGGTCTCTTCATCTAGCAAGAAGATGTCCCCGAGAGGTCACCAAACTATTATCCCAAATTCACCCCTAGGTTAATTTGGATAACCCATCATAAATGGATTTAGTCGCTCAAATTCTGTGATGTGTAGATGGTCATAAAATTCAACCCTAGTTAGAAGAGAAATCCAATGCGTTATTTTCCATGGTCAATATTGAACTTAACTCGTGACAGTATGGAAAACCATGGTGAATGGTGGAGTTGGTGGTCAGGCTCATTGAAGAAATAACAAAGTTAAATAGGTTGGACACCCGGGTTAGACAACTAGGTTGGATGCATGGGATAGTTGCCTAGGTTAGGAGATTAGCATGGTATGACCAGTTTGGATGTTTAGTCAAGTTAGATAGTTAGACAGATTGTTTGGCTGACTATGATTCTTAGGTTAGATGGATGACATTCGATCATTCAACCCCTTAGGTTTTTTGGCACAAGGTTATTCATCAGTACACTATGGCTCAAGTGATTGGATGTCGAGGAAAGAAATTATGAGTTGGAGATGATGGCAAGATGGCATCCAATCCCCCCAAGTTTAGATGACCCCGAGGATAGACGATGTCCAACCCCTTTGTGATGGATGTCATATGGTTTAGATGTCTAGGTTGGTCAGGTCACCAATTGTTGAACCCCATCATCATGAAAACATAGGATAGTTGGATGCCACAAGCAGATGGTCAGGTGGTATCATAAGCATAGATGGACAACATGCCCCTCAGGTATGTATGACATGTTAGACGGTTGTCCAACCCTGGGTTGCGATGACAATAGTTGGATTAGTCACTAAGACAGGTTGGATGGATAACATGGTTAGATGGTTTGTTTGTTGAACGTAGGTGTATGGACATGGTTCGGATGGACACCCACCTCAACTTGGTTAGACATCCCACAGTGTCTAAAATAGAGTATCTCAAGATGGGTGGCTTACAGATCACGGGAAAAGGTAGGCATGAAAGATATTAATGGTCATCTACCTTTCAGAATATTTAATGTGACCTATCACATATTTAGATACTTTCTTTAAGGAATTTGATTATAAAAAGACAACTCAGCTACCTGTTAGAATATTTAATGTGACCTATAAGATATTTAATGATTCTTGTCAGGAATCTTATTGTGAAAATAAAGGTCAACAACCAAAGCTAAGAATCAAGAATTAATGGCATTGGTTGAGTAGGTCAACCACCTGTCAGGAATTTAATGAAAATCAGGGAAAAATTAGGGTTTCAACAGCTATAGAAAGGTACTCATCCTCCTCATTTTTATGGAGATATTATGTGAGCTAGAGAAACCCTGACATATTTTTTCCAACTCCAATGAGTTGTAAGCCTTCTCCTATGCCTGACAAGCATATTTATGCCTCTAAGCATCAATGTAATGGTCTTTGTACCTTATAGAGCAATAAAATCATGTTGTTGTGGTATTTTTCAACCCCTTTCTCATGTTTTGTTGTTTCTATGTGCCTCTCCATTTTGTGTTTGTTTTTTGTGCATTTATTTTACATTTGCATCTGTAGGATGTTGTGTTTCATGGATTTTTGATGATGGGTTAGGATCTGGGTCTGTGTCACAGTTTTTGGCATCTCCCTGCTCCATTCCTTTTTCCATCCTCCCTCACCAGGATATCTCACCCCTTTTCTTGGTGTTATCACCCCCTTAGTATAGGATTTCTTTTTTCATGCACTCCTTCCCTTGTCTCCTTGGAAGTTTTAGGGTAGGTTTAGGTACTTTTATTTTCTATATTAGGATTAGTGTTTGCATTAGGATTAGGAAGAGGAAGAAAACCTTCTTTAGATGACCATCTCAAGTTCACAAGTCATCACAACTTGAGAGATGGTCCAATGTTATGCAGATAACATCGAATGCCTCAGTCACATGCTATAAATTTGCGGGGTGCTATAATTTTGCACTAACAACACCAAACCTTTTTTAGTTGAACATTTTATCTTTTGATTATAGGACCAAGGGATTTGATTGGCTTATGACACCATGGGTGTCCTATGTTCATAGGCACTACACCTTTTTGCATAACATTATTTGTACTATTATGATTGTACTGACATATGCATTACTATTGTTATTGCTGATAAATATATTTTTGGCATTATTTATGCTATTATGTATTATTAATCTTATTATATGTCATGGTATCCACCACATACATCCTCTTTGTAGGTACACGTTATTCTTAGTGGCCACCACATTAACCCTTCCTTTATTTTCTATGAAAATTATTAAAGATATCATATATGGTTGTTATCACCAAAAAACAACCCCCTCTCATTTGCTTACATGTGACTTGAATGAGAAATCAATGTTTTTGGGAAAAATTGAATTATCTCAAGTTGTGGGATCATGAATTGAGAAAATTCTCAAGAGAAGGTTGGTTCCTCTTCCTAATATAATAATAAAACTACTCTTAATGCTAGAAGTACAACTATCTAATCCTATCCTATGCTTCCAAGGGACCAGGGTAAGATAAAAATTCATGGAAAATGGAAATCTTACACTAGGGAGGTGATAAAACCAAGAGAATGGTGGTTAGGACACTCTCTAATGGATGAAATCCAAAGAAATGGAGATAAAGAGGGAATGTATAACTCAAAAGTCTAGAAAAAAACATTCACAACACCATTTCCATTAAACACAACCATTTAAAGCTTGGAAGAAACCAAATATAAAAAACCCCTTCAAATGAAATGTAGAGGAAAGAGAATGCAATGAAATACAAGCTAGGGTTAAAGAATGGCCACAAAAGTTGATTTTATTGCATCATATGATCAAAAAGTTCATTACAATGAGAAAGAGAACCATGAATCTCTTGCAAAAATTCCCAAACTAGAGGCTTGAATCCCATATCAACCTATAATAACCTGGAGAGGAATAGAGGGGCATATAGAGAATGACCAACAACCCCTTTACAAATAAGCTCAATTCACAATATATAGAACATAATGGATGAAATAAAGGGAAATTTTAAATTTGGGCTTCAACAAAGGGCATTAAATGACCTACAAACATCATGGTGAACTTGTCAAAACTCATCCCTTCATGTAATTTAGATTATTAGAGACGTAATTTTCCCACATCCCTTCATTAATACATTTTGGATCACTTGGGATGTTATAGTTTGAGCTGAGATGTTTTTATTTATATTTACCCACCAACTCCACCTAATTTTCATATTTAATGTGTCTTGAGTGAAGGGTTTGGAATTGTGATTCCAACAAGACTAATTTAACTGAATTTGATGTATGGAGGACCAAGTTATGCCCATGCAGGCTCAAGGGACTCTTTACTTGTTTCATGATACACTCTTAGCCTCCATGATTTAAAACATACCCAAAGTACACAATTGACTCTGATATTTTATTTTTCTTTGTACTGTCGGCTAATTCTCCCCAAACTTTGCTTCCACTTTGGATCCAACTTGGTGACCTGGGTGAGCTCACAGAGAACCTCTGAATGTTTTACTACCCTTTACGGATTTTGGGGAACACACATCCTGTGTGAAAAATTTCCCATGTGGCTTAGTTCTTATAACCCCGTACGAAGCCTACAAGACATAACCCATGGTACCCTCTCTTCACATTGTAACTTCCTCGAGGAACTGGTGTCCTTAAGAAACCCATTACACCTAGGTCTCTCATTCCAAAAACCCTCAACTCACCCAAAAATTATTTCCTCACCTTGTATTACTAGATTTTTCCAATCTATGGGTAAATCACATCCCTACAACCCATTGTACCTAGGTCTCGTGTGCTTGTAACCCTCGTTGCATCTGCATTGGACTCCCTAATGAATCAGTGTGTATTAGGAAATTCTCTCCCCGCTAGAGAACCTTAGTCTGAAGGGAACTCAATGCCTGAGTTCCTTCACATCCTTGCATCCCCACAATAAAAATTACCTTGAGCTCTTACCTAACTCGCCAAGCCACTCATCTTGATAAAATCACTCGACTCACCAGGAAACTCACCTATGAGCTCACCAAGCTATTTTTTAACATTTTTCTCAAATTTCAACTGTTTGGATTTTCAAAAAAAGGGAAATTTTCCTTAGGAAAAAAATGAGCACCTGAAGCATAAAAAACATTTAAAACATGAATTTCACCCTTTTTTAAATTTTTCTTATTAAGATCCCACAAAGCATCCAGGTCCAAACTATACCAATTTTATATTTTTACCAGAAGGAAAAAATGGATAATAATTTGGTGACTTAATGGGGTTATCCACCTACTGGATGAAGTGATCAATGGCCTTAAACATCCATTGGGCATGGAGTAAGCCTAAAAATATGAGAACTAATATGAATTTGAAGAAACATACCCATGAATCCTCTTGAAGTGTTTCTTGAACTTAAAGATGGTCTATTTTTTGTTTGATTTGATCATCCACATCATAAGAATTTTTTCGAATTAAGGTTTTATGCGAGTGGAAAAATTTTGAACCTGAAATCTCACCGTCTTTCCTCTATAAACTGATTTGATGAAAACTAGGTAGCAACGACCCCAATCTCAAATGCATAATATCCTTGATCCTGAATTTTGATATGTTGGTGTTGAATGAAAGAAACAATATGAAACTATCCCAAATATGATTTTATTTTCTCTACATTTGTTCTTATGAAATATGCAAATAATCCACGACACCTTGAAATTATTCCCATAAACTTCCTCTACAACCTCCATGAACATTATGCAAAGAGACCATCTAGAAGCAATAAAACATATGCAAAAACATTATGGAAGGGAAACCACTCTCCCAAGAATAAAAATGTGTGAGAAGAACTTGGAGGAATTAAAAAACTAGACTAATATGTAAAAAAATGTGACTTTACTTCAATAAAAATTCTTTAGATAGATTCCATTGACTGAAATCTGTAGTTCTTCTCAATCCATCTTTGATAACTTGAAATCATTTTTCATCTTATATCATGAGATCATGTAGGGACCACTCCATATTACATCAAAATTTGAATTTTTACCTAGATTTTCTCTGTCTAGAACCATTTTAGGACCAAGTATCCATCTTGGAAGCTTCTAGCCTTAGCCTTCTTGTCAAAAAAACTCTTCATCATAACTTCTTATTTTTCCATTTTCTACATTTATTTGATTCTCAGCTCCTCTAACTCCATGAGCTCAATATACCTGATTTCCATTCCTTCAAACTCAAACAACTCTAGTTTCTTAACAAGCTCCAATGTTGGTAATTCAAGGGATATTGGCAACTTAGCTTCTCACCCATAAACTAGCTTATAGGGAGATTTACCTATTTCACCATTTTCTTTACGTTATTGAGATGATTAGATAAGGGTAAGGGACAAGGAGGAATACTTGTTATGCTAGTTGGTTAATGGTTGTTTTCCGTTCTAAATTTTTAATCCAATGTTAACTGTGAGAGATTCCTTTTGGCTAGGAGGAACTACATGAAATAGAAAACAAGACCACAAAAGAAGAATTAAATAATATATGATAGTGGACTACCTAGCGTGTGCTAGATCTGGGAAGTGTGATACTCCCTAGATGGCTGCCAATCCACTATTTAAAACAAATTAATGTGAGAAATAAACAAATTCATACTATAGTTGATATGATTTATTTATTTCATTCAAGAAAAATAAGAAAATGTAACATACTAGGATAGGCTATAGTCAGATATGAAGGGTAGGTAATTTTCAGGGTGTTGGAACTGGTCAGGGTCATATTATGGGTTGTTTGGGTCACTGGGTAGAAGGTAGGTTGGCTCTGTTATTGGAAAAGGTGTAAACCATAGAGACCAACATCAGTCTAGTATAACTAGTAACAGTTTAGGAGAGACCAACGACGGTCATGGGTAACCAGCGTCGGTACAGTTGGGTGATAGTAGTTCAATAAAAACCTTACCATAGAGTCTAGGTGAGATTAGATAGAGCTAAAGGAGGGGATGTCAAGGTTTGTGGGAATGTTGAGAAAAATCAGAGAGGTGGAAGGGCTAGGATAGGTGATCTGGTAAAAGGGTGGGTGAGGTTTGAGTTTTTCATAAAGTACACTATGAAGGAATGGGAATATTAATGGAAGAATGATAACATAAATGATAAAAACTCTATGGATAGAATAAGAATGGAAATTATTAGTGATAAAAAAACTTACCAATGTTGTAGGTCAAATGATTGGGTGGTGGTGATAATTGGTTGGTGGGATGGAGCTTGGTGAAATAGTGATGCTCCCTTAAATCTCATCGTGAGTGTAATGCTTCTGGATCTGTCATGGTGCTGGCTATGGATGTTTATAGGTGTGAAAAGGCTTAGGTTCTTCTTGCATGTAGTTCTCTCCTCATTCCTTTGATCTCATAATGTTCCAACCCAAAAACAAGGTTGTTAAGTCCAATAAATGGTAACTGATGGAAGTTCCAGGTTGACTGGCATCGGTTTAGGGGTGAACATAATTAGTTAAGGTGGGATTCCCTAGGTTTACTAAAAATAACAGATCTTGGCAATCATTTCCACCAGACCTATCTATTCTCCCTAATCAATGTGGAAGCTACCTTTTCCCTGAGCAGGAATGTGGTTAGAGGGATAATAGGCATTGATTTTTTTAGGGTTAAACTAAGTCTTGGCTCATTAAGGTAAGTGGGACCAAATCTTAGTTAGTTATGGAAACATGCCAAGAATAGGTCTAGGGTGAGGTGGCTAGGTGAGGTGGAGAGGTGAGGTGGAAATTAGATTAATTAAATTAATTAAGTAATGAATATTGTGAGGATGGGTACTAATCTAATTAAGTTAATTAAATTAATATTAGTGTGGGGTGGAAGGGGTCGTCATGGTTAGGTGAATTTGTTTGAGTTAGTTATTTGATGGGGAACCAAGGGGAGTGTGACCCGATTTTGGTGTCTACATTTTCCCCCTTTTTATTATGTAGCTTGTTTTGGTAAGTGACGCTGAAAAAAAAAGATATGGTTGCCCCTTGTGTGGGTGAAGGTAATGTTTCCAAAAGCGTGGGTAAAGGTAAACCCCCTCAAACTAGGAACCGATGAGGTGAGAGAAGGAAGTGATGAGTGGTTTGATAAAATGAGGAGGCAGGTGATATGATAAAATGAGGTGGTGGGTTTTTATAAAATAGGGTTAGGTGTGAAGAAGGTGATGGTCGAGGGTATGGTGATTATATGAGGTAGGGTGGGTATTTAGGTAGAGAATTTAGATGTACATACACATTGTGAAATTCCATGAGATATAAGGGTTTCTCAACATAACAAATGTATGTTAGCTAGGGTCATAAAGGTCATCCAAATAGGGGTTGTTGACGTCCGTTATCCAAGGTAAAGGATACAGTCTAGACAATCAATGAGGTAATATGCAGGAATGCATAGGTGTGGTTCCAGTACATCCAAAAGGTCAAAAGGTCAAGGTTTTCTTGGAAAAGGGTCATGGACATAGGCAAGGTAAGGCTATTAGGTTGAGAAAAATAGGTATCATGATCGCAAGATGCAATGAGTGAGGACATGGGAATATTCACATAATCAACGGTTAGGTAGGTAGGCATGGGTAGGGTAGGCAGAGGTAAAAATAGGTAATGGGGGTAAAGGTCTTATCAAGAAAATAGGGAAATAGGCCAGGGTCGAAGGTAGTGACAGTCAAACGTACGCACACGTATAAACTATGGCATGGTACTAGATTGAAGAGCTTGCAAAAATTACAATGTCCAAGGTCAATAGGTCTATCCAAACAGGGTTGAAGTGAGTCAGGTATCCAAGGTATAAGATATGGTGTAGAAACATAATAAGGGTCAGGTGCAGGAATGTTTAGGTATGTTCCGATACACCAAAGGTCAGGCAGGATAAACAACATGTCAATAGGAAAGGTAAGGTCAGTAGGCTAAACAAATACATGTAACCATGTCACAAGGTATAACAAACATAGAGAGTCAAAGGTAACAAAGAGTGATTCAAGTCCAGGTATATAGGGGAGGACACAGGAGGTCAGGTGTGCTTAAAAAAATGTGTGGCGAAGGTAAGGGCATGGTAGGGATAGAAATATGCCCTAATAGATGGTGAGGGTGGGTGATAAATGATGGGGTTAGGAGGATAAGGTGGAGGGTAAGGGTCAACTTTAGGTTAGGTGAAAAAGGTTGCAGGCAAGTAGATAAGGTGTAATGGATTTCCATGGGGTCAACACAGGTAACCGATGCCGGTCATGTTTAGCTGATGCTAGTCTAGGGAAACTGACCATGGTATGGTAGGGCACATGACCGATGTCGAGCTAGGTAAAACTGACATCGGTCAAGTTTGGGAGGTGTTAAAAAAGGAAATTTTGGCTTTTTGCGGAATCATTTGTAATTTTCTAAATAGGATAAAATGACAGATGAGAGAGGAAAAGGTGGAAAGCAACCGAGCAAGATGGAGAGCTGAGTTGGCAAGCCTCATAGTGAGTGAGTAGAAGGAGATAGGCGGGTCAACTAGATCTATTTGATTTATTCCATTGGTTGGAGGTGAGGAGGTTGGTTGGTGATGGTAGAGGTAAGAGAGGGATCAGGGGGACCACCAGTGCAGTGCCCTACCATGCCATTATAGAGGCAACAACATGATGAGGTATGATTCAATCCCTTTCCTAGTTTGGTAGGTAGATTTATGTAGAGAAATTGAGTTAGGGTCGAATAGATTTTTGGGGGGAAAAGCTAATTTTTAATTTGGAATGAAAAATGGGTAAAATAGGAAGGGACAAGGGTAAATTTAGGTGATTGATAGGTGGTGATGAATCCAGGGGGGATTTGGGTAGGGAAGGTTAGGTCGAGAAGGTAAAATGGTGTGTTTGTGGGGAAATAGGGTATGGTGTCATGGATTTGGTTTCCGTGACAGTGAATGACATCAATCAAGGGTTGGGAGACATTGGTTGGTGTTAGTCGGCAATGATCTCATATGAGGTGGCTGATGCCAGTTGTATTAGAATATGGTCGGTCTCACCTAAACCGGTGTTGGTCATTATTTGGAGAAAAATGGGCGAAAAAGGAGTTAGGGTGGGTGGGTTAAATAGGTAATGGTATAAGAAGATGTTGAGGATGGAAAAATAGCATGGGTGAGAGGTTTAAATAGGTATGGTGGAACGGTAATTGGTTAGGTTTGGGGTGGGTAGATAGGACATGTGATAAGAAGGTAAGTTGCAAGGGGAAAAGAGGTACGGTTATAGGTATAGGTCAAGTGTCAAGGGTGATTGTAGGTATGTTCAAGGTGTATTAATGTGATGGTTTGTTGGATGCAGGTAATAAATTAGCTGCACATTCGAGAAAGGGTACCACCCCTACTCATGGAGGTACAAGGGAGTGTGACAGCCAATGCTTGGCGTCATGTTGCAAAGGTTGGCCTAATTGGGGTTAGATGCTACTAACATGTAGTTGAGGAGCCAAGTTTGATGCTCACGCTCATCGAAAGATGGGATTCGGTGACCAATACATTCCATCTACCAACAGATGAAATCACAGTCACCCTGGAGGATGTGTATAGGATCATACGATTACTAATAGTGGGTACACAAGTGTATTCGATCTCCTTAGAGGCATATGATGAGTTGATTTTGACCGTGTTTGGTGAGGGGATGGCAGAGTTGAGGCTCCATAGCACTAGTATGAGCTGCAGAGATATGTACTAGGCCCATCAAGAGGGGATGAGGCTAGTGGTGTTGCTGATGGAGGTAGTCTGTTATTTTTCACTACCAGATGTAGAGGGTGGGAGATTCCCATGATCATTGATGGGGGTTTTACATGATATGGTGGAGGACATGACCCATTTTACATGGGAACCTACATTCCTAGTACATTTATACAGAGAACTATGTGCTTATGGGTGGCTACGGAGGTTTAACCTATGTTGCACTTTTCTACTTCATTGTTGGGCATATGAGAAAATTGTGTGTGTATGTCTAGTTGGTATGCCCCAGGATGAAGCATTAAAGCCATGTTTGGTTTAGGTGGGCTATAGGTGATGGGTACCTACTATTGGAGAGTTCCAAGTGTCTAGGGTGACTCATAATTTAGCCTATTATAGGTGTTTAATTGAGGGGTTGTTTGGCATAGACATCATTTGGAGGTCATATGTTGGTTTCCCATTATACAGGAAGATGGCTGATGAGCTAGATGGACTGCAGTTTTCAGATGTATAGAGGGGTACCATGTGGGACCATAGATAGGGTTAGAAAGTAGTTAGGTATGCCTCAAGATATACCCCCAACATTTCTACAGTATAGGAGGGATTCCATGGAGAAGCCTCAGCCTCTACCATAGTCGATAGTGCTGATAAGGTAGGAGGAGTAGGTGGTAGACCGGCCAATTGATGATGTTGGGGTGACAGATAGATATAGATAGTGGTGGGCTGCATGTTTTTGAGTAGTATCACCGAGGCTGAGGAAGCTATATTTAGCCACCATCATAGAGGAGAGTGACTCTCTACAGGGGTAGGTAGCTACCCTAATTACACAGTTGGGGATAGTGTAAGGGTAATTGATAGGTTCAGAGGCACATGTTTCCACTTTGTAGGCATGGGTGGCCACTCTACAGGCCTAGGTAGCACAGGGATAGGCACCTGTATAGGGTGGAGATGGGGATGGGGTCTAGGTGGCTTCCCTACAGGCATAGGTTATAGGTTTTCATGGCTAATTGGCCACTGCATAAGCACAGGTTGTGGCCCTTTAGGCCTAGATATAGGAAGGGACGGGATAGGGTCCATCAGGCTAGCATAGGTATGAGGTCCCTCTTTATAGGTACCAATAGGATAGGGTCCCAATAGATTGGTACAAGGGATGAGAATGATGATGCCTCTATAGACAATACCTATGGCTAGGTTCAAGGATGCACTAGGAGAGGCACGATATTATCAGGATCACTTGATGGCTGTCAGGATAGACTTCCCATCCTATGTAAAGTACAGAGCACACCAGGACTTGATTGAGAGGACTAGGTCTTATATGCATATTGTAGAGAGTATAGGGGGCTAGCGATATCTTGGATAAGGTCAGGGTGAGGCTACCAGTGCACAAAGGCCAACTCTAGGTGAGGGGCCATCAGAGGGTAGACCGAGGTGAGGTGTAGAGAAGTTGGTAGGGAACCCCACTAGAGGGGAGATGGAGGAGACTGATGAGGCATGGATGGTTATAAGGTGGGGTGATAACTAGTCACCATTTATGATCAGTTCATCCATGTTATTGACACATTTTTGATATATATACCGGCCTGCGTGCCGAAGATAGCAATGATTTACATGAGATTTTTTGTTATTTTTATCATATACCGACATGTGTGCCAAAGATGGTGAGGTTGTAGATGATATTTTTTGTTATTTTTGATCATATACTGGCCTACGTGCCAAAGATGGTGAGGTTGTATATGAGATTTTATGTTATTTTTGATCATATATAGGCCTACGTGACAAAGATGGTGAGGCTGTATATGATATTTTTTGAGAGATTGTGATTATTATTTGGCATCAGTGTATATTGTATGGATACAAAAATATTTATGATGGGGTGGATGATTGACTGATGATGTACTTGTGATGGTAGAATTTAATTGTTATGTATAGATGGATGAAAAATAAGTTTCGTAGGCATGGTGGAGTCAGGTTATAGGCATGGTTAAGTTAGGTTGTAGGCATGGTTGAGTCAGGTCATGTTTAGGCATGGTTAATTCAGGTCATGTTTAGGCATGGTTGAATCAGGTCATAGGCATGGTTAAGTCAGGTCATAGGCATGATGGTGTCAAGTTGGTTTATGTATGATTGAGTTAGGTTGGTTTAGGCACAATTGAGTCAAGTTATTTTAGGTATGAGATAATGTCCCAGTTGTAGGTAACATGGGGGAAAAATGGTGATGTATATATAGGTTATGGTTTTAATTTCCAAATATGTGCTATAGTGGAAATGTGAAAATGATAAATGAATGGTTTGATGATGTAATAAAAATGTGTATTATTTGGTGCTTGTTTTGTTTAATTTCTAATTATTGATATAAAATGGAAACTAACTAGGGTAGAATGTGAATAGGAAAGTTAAAGGGGGAATTGGTTAGGGTAAAGAGTGGTTGAGCTGACCTCCAAGGGCCACATGCCCTCAAAGTGTTGCATACATAGTCCCGGTGAAAAGGGACCTCAGGCCAATGTAGTTCTCCCATAAGCTAGGAAAGATTATGATAAAGTAGAGGAATGGGTTGGTATGTGTGAGACATGATTGAATGTAGGTTATAGGAATGATTGAATTTAGGTGGTAGGAATGGTTAAGTGATTGTTAAATATAGGTGTTGATGATTTGGTCTTGTATAGGATAATCAATAAGTAATGAGGGAGGCAAATGGTAAAAGGTAGTAAAAGAGCCACTTAATTCATAAGAACCCTAATGATTCGACCATACCTAAGAGGGGAACATGAACGTAAGACCCTAAAGGAATTGTATAATGGACCATTCTAAGGGTGAAGAAAGTCACATAATCATGAAAATGTTACGGTTGTGGTAAGTTCCTTGAGTAAAGTGGAAATTAGGCTAAAAAGGCAAGGAGGTGAGAATGGGCGGTTTAACGTAACTTAATGTATGACAACATGTTTTTTGGAACAAGAAACCCATAATCAAAAATAGGAAATTCCATGATGTAAAGTTCATCTTTTTCTCCATTTTTTTGTTTTTAATAGACTGATTGATGTAGGAATTCTATATGGGATGGGTATATTATCTCCTTAAGGTTTTCATGAAGTTGATCAATGCGGGAAGCTTCCGTATATTTTTATTGAGTTTATGAAATAAATTGATATAGTTGTCCTTCAAGGGAGCAATCTATTTGTAGTGGTGGAATTAGAGTGAAGAGATGTCCCTTTTGAGGGAGTCATATTTTGCTGGAAGTTTGACTCATAGAGTTTCATCACTTTTTGTTTTTGGACGTTTAAGTCATGGAAAATACTTTAGAGGAAGATTGGGTTCTTGTTTAGAAAAAAAGAGTGTAGCACACAAAGATTAACTATGAAAGAGGTGGTTTTGAGTGATGAACGACTGTGGGATTCCATCTTGAAGAATAAACAAAGTATCCATGAGAATTATGCTATGAGTAGAGCCGTGGTACTCATATTGAAGATAATGCTGAAAGGTGAAGGGAATCCCATGATTCTTTTTGAGTTGTGGATCCTCAAAATGGGAAATATGGATCACATAGTGGTTAGTGTGTTAAATAAAATACCTCTTAGTGTATTTACATAGATCAGGAGGAATAATGGATTGGGATAGATAATCAAATATTTTAGAATACCAAAGGTCTAATGAATTAGTTTCATTAAGACTAAATTTGGGTAATTCATGGAAAGGTCGATCATGATGATGAACGATGACAAGAATATTGGACTCCTCTATTGTCCATTAGATGAGAAATGTGAGGGATTCCATCATATCAACGAGATGATTGGTTTATCAGGGAATAACTTGGATGGTGTAGGAATCAAAATATTCAAGAAGAAGATGAACAATGTCATGATATTTTTTGAAGAGTGTCATTTCTACATTGATACTTTCCTATTAATTATTTGATTATAAGTTGGGAATCCCCGTAGATGTTAATAATTTGGACACCTATAAATATGACCATTTCAATGCCTAAGATGAGGGCCGTGTACTCTTTCATGTTGTTTGTAAACTCAAAATTGATTTTATATGTGAGAGGAATAGGAGGTTTCCAAGGAGGAATAAGAACAACACCAACACCTCCCCCTTGCTGACAATTATAGCCATTGAAGAAGAGATTGAATTTGAGATCATTGTATTTGTGATGAAATTAGTTAATGGATTTTTCTAGAAAATTCTCATGAGAAATTTGTGCACTCGAAAGAGGGGCTTCCACTTACTGGTCGACAATAATTTGACCTTTAATATATTTTTGAGAAATGAACTCGAGCTCAAACTACAACATGAGCATGATCTAGCAAGTGATATGATCATTATGATACGACTTGGAATACATTGTTTTGAGAAAATGAAAACTAGTAACAACATATGTCTTATGATTAATGAGGTAGTGACAAATATTTAAAGTAGAAAAGAAGAGGGCACCACATATCATTTAAGATTTAGTGTAGCGGGTTTAACAATCTTGAAGGGTGCGAATAATGTAATAAATGACCTACTCATGACCTTGGTTATCAAAATATTCTAACTTATCTCCAAAGGCATGATTATTAGAAAAAATAACAATTAAAATGGCTCCCCCTCACGTGGAGGTGTAAGCACTAGTGGAAATAAGATATATTGTTTAATATCATCAAAATACTTCTGGAAATAGTGATCCCAATTGAAGTCCATGTATTTACAGAGAAGGTGATGAAAGGGTTGGCATCAATCTAAAAGTTGTGAGATGAAATGGCAGACAGATTGGAGGTGACCTTTAAGGATGTGAATTTTCTTAAGATTGCAAGAAGGAGGAGGAATTTTGATAATTCCCTTAATTTTTGTGGGGTCAACTTCAATGTCCCTAATAGACATGATAAATCCAAGGATGTTTCCTTTTAAGACTCTAAATATTGTTGGGCCCCTAAATTATTGGCTAAGTACAAAAAGGCATGTGGGCGTGCAAGGACTAATTAAAGAAGTGTGTGGAAGGAGATGGCGTGTTGGATAGGGTTCTAAGAGGGTTTAGAAGAACAAGTGACACACGTGCAAGGAAGAGAAAAGTTTTTGGGACTTATCCATTTTTGACATATCAGCTAGAACATGAGAAAAGTGTGACCTGACTGTGCATGCGGAGTGGATAAGGTGTCAGCCTTGCAATAGGGTGGCCTAGGAAGGAATATACCTTCCGATGGAATATTATAGAAGTCCATCATAATAAATAATGGAGATCTCCAGCCTGAAGAAGTATGCTCCCATGGAGGAAAACTTTGGACACTTGGCAATGGATCTGCAACTCCCACAAAGGCTTGAATATTTTGAGAATGGCTATAAATACAAGAACCTGCCAGAGAAAAAGGTAGACAAGGAGAAAGAGGAGAAGTGATGCAAGAATACTATGAGAGCTCCATAGGTTGAGTTTAGAGGATCTATAGGGTAATTTTTTACTAAGAGGATGGGTTTGAACATTTTTCTTTATAATATAAAGGGCCTGAGTTCAATTTTGATTACATGAAATTTATCTACATTATCGTATAGATTTGTGATTTCCTGGGCTATTCTAATGTGGTTATTGACGTCCTTAATATGAAAATATGTGTTGTTCCATTTCTATTACATGGCTATATATATATTTCGTATGAGTGGGTGTAAACCCATGTGCATTTCTTTTTTGTTATGATTTAGATCTATGTTTTGTAATAATTTCCTTATTGAAATGAACACATTGGTCAAGAAGTTTTTCTAAGATCTAAGATGAATGTGTGGTCCCTTTCCAATTTTTTTACTTAAGTTTATATAATAAATAATGCATTCTCACACAACTCACATAAAGGAGGGACTCGACACCCGTGCATGCCTCAGGAAAGTTCCCATCACCCACTGGGTGAAAGGCCAGCGTGCATGGGATTATCGTTAATTATTAGAGGGTATAAAAATTGAGTACATTTTGGTTCCATTTCCAGGATCTCTTTTTGAAGTTTTTGTAATAAATGGTATGCATTTTTGTATCTGTAATATGTGATGATAGAGCATTTCACCTTGGAAAGTGTTGAAACATAGTTCAAGAGCAGAGAGGATGAATTTGCCTAGAGATTCAACACTATACTTGAGTTTGATGTACATATATGGGTAGAAGAAAACCTTTACCATGAGTTACATGAAACTTTCTTCTATTGCTTCCCCATATAGCTATACGAATGGCTCTTAGTGTATGCGTCCAGATCAAGCTGGTACTGTAGAGCATGCTCATAGGGGCCGAGATGATTAGAAGAGGTTGCGAGATGTAGATCTGACATGGACTTGTGATGTGGATAATTGGTGGACAGGAGTTGTTGGACCCCTAGAATATCAACTAAGTACGCCAAGGTACATAGGCACGTGAGTCTCAGGTCGAAAGGTAAAAGTGTGCGCGACACGTGAGGACAGAGCCAAGGTTTCAGGACTTAGTAAATTTGGACATCTAAAGCAGAACATGTGAAAAGCATAACCCAGCTACACATGGATAAGGTGCAAGCCTGGCGATGGGTTGGCCCAGGAAGGGGCATACTAGAATATTCTAGAAGCACATCATGGGATAAAGTGGAACACTCACGCCTGGAGAAGCGTGCTCGCATGAAGGACCCCATTCATACACTTGGCGCCAGATCTGAGAGTGCTAGAGGGTGAGATGGAAATCTAGGAGAGCTCTAAATACAAGTGCCTATAGATTAACAAAGAGAGACGAAGAGTATGGGTAGAGCTCTGCAGAATTACTACGAGGACTTTACTAGTGGACAATTTCATTTGGGAGAGGATGTATTAGGCATGAGTAATTATTCTTTTTGGTAGCTTAGTTACATAAGTCCAGTGTATTGTATGACTATGGTCTACTTCTCTGTGACTCTCTGTAATGGTTCATTGGATGTGATGAGGTTACCTGTTATATATATACATAAATATCAATGACTCTAATGCATGATTCTCTCTCATGAGTTCTCTTTCCTTTCATGCTAAGTAAGGATGCATGTATGTTTCTTTCTGTCATAATACACATTATGGATTTTGTTAAGTACTCAGTTTGAAATGACTGTAAGGATATAGAGGCCGTTCTGTAACATCCTCATTTTAATACCTTAGAACAAGATTTAATTTTTAATTTTATTAATGTTCTCTTGTTCTAAATACATAATTTATAACACACATATAATAACAATCATTCTTATAACAGATAACCATATACATCTGTAATGACTCGGTACACCCACCGATCTATTCATTCCATGACTCGGTGAACTACCGATCTATTCATGCATAACTTTGAGATTGAAGTTTTCAACTGAAACTCTTCATTCTCATGGTTCTCTTCCCTATTTTGGGATTTGAGTGCTCTGTCCAAGGAACCTATCCAAATAATTGTTACTATTATTCATCGACATCATGATCCTTAGACTAGGTGACATAGGACAATGCAATCAATAGCTTGCGTTACTTTGGCCAAAGGTTTAAAACATACTGTTCATATTACTTATTCCTTGACGTCATACTCAACAATCCAGAATACATCCTTCACCCCACTCTAATGTTATATAGAACATCTTATACTAACCTAAGTCAGTCCCCCCTTGTCCTCAATTTTCACTCTAGATCGGGTTAATATCATAATTCACGTTATAAAGATGCTCTTGAAGGCTAGGGGTAAGTTGACATACTAGGTCAACCGATGTTAACCCCATGTGTCAAGATACCCAGAGTCTAAAACGACTGCCTCATAACCTGTTTATGATCCTAACCAATCCTGGAGGGAAATCTTTAACAAGTCTCGGTGTGTAAATATTAACGATCAATGTAGAAGGGTGTTGCCATATGTCATCTGCATTGTTGTATCCTCAAGAAGATACTAATCTTCTCGAAGGTACAACCTTGCAGTTCAAATGTGTCAACATCCTATGCAATAGCCTCGGAAACATGTACATACCTCCAAGAATTTACTTAAGTTATATTTGGATTATAGGCCCACCTTATTAGGTAGCCTTCCCTAACCCAGAGTCCAACATTCCTTGAGTTACCCTTTTGTAATTAGGTTCAGTTTCATAGAGAAATTTTTTAATGAGATTTAGGATTGTTTCAAAGTTTTTGGTTGGTACCTAACAACCTTGTATCCACAAATAGGACAATAGCACTTAAGTTTTTCCCCATTAGGAAAATAACTAATCCAGTAAGGGTATGTAACAAACTTAGAGAGTGAAACATAACAGACTTAATAAAATTAAGTCATGGTGATTTATAACCATCAATATATTTATTTTGAATTAGAACATTAAGAGAGTATTAGGATTTTCTTCCAGTTATAGCTACATTTTAGGGAATAGTTCACTCTCAACTTTCCCTAATCATGCAATTGTCTAATTTCCAATTTAACCATAATCATAAGATATAAGAATTACTAACTAGAAATATGTAGTATTCAGCCACATAATTAAATAAAGCTTACTTAGGGAAATCCATCTGGACTCCATTGCATAGAATAATAAGAATGCACACTCATTCATACAGGTAATAGAAAGATCAATCCAACAACTAAGTAACACAATCCACATAAGTAATATCATCTGATTCATCTATTTCCAAATCTATACAATTACAATCTATGCACTTTGGCATACTTTAAGACACTAGCCTTCAACAAAAGAAGTAACTTTCTTCCAAAATACAATTTGAAATATATAAGTTGGAAATTCCTCATAAGGATCAGATTAAAACAGTCATTACATCATATCAGATTTTTTCTTCCTTTACCACTTATGATGATCATCTGCAAAAATTGCTAGCATAGGTCAGTTCAATGAACTAAGCATGATAAGAACTAATCCTTAAAAAAAGTTGCATTCCACTAATTATTTTCATTAAACAATCTTGTTTAAATGACATCAATTCCATCAAATCCAAATTAAGATTCACACTTGTTTTCTTTCTACCATTATAATACGACTTAAAAACATAACTCAAATTATAGTTACAATTTCAACTTAAATATTTTTTGGATGATTCAACTTATACAAGAAAATAAGAAGAAACAATCTGAATCTTAAGTACCTAGCCATCCGAAAACCAAGAACAGTAGAAATTCATGTTTTTAATCAACTCCTAATTAAATCTTAACTATTCTAAAGCTATACATCCAATAGGTTCAAATACAAGCAATTTGTGCAAAGGAATGGATTACTACAACTTGCAAGTACTCCTAACAAACTGGCCTTAACCTTATTATACCAATTATCAGTCAGCGATAGGTACGCAAGTAATAGCTACTGGATTACCCCCTTTTTTTTTTGCAAGAAGATAATAGCTGAGTTCTCAATAAAACCTAACACAGCTATAAAACGAAGGGATTCTTCCAAGGTAAGATCTCACCACTTATTATTTCTCTACACTACCTTTTTAACAGTCCTGACATCCCATAACCCTAATGTAGAGTCCCTTATAGGAATTCTAAAGAAGAGAACACTATTATTCCCAAGGAGAGTATAAACACTTCATAATTTGAAACACTTTTACAATTTTCCCTTCTCAACTTAGAGGAAAAAAATAGAGAAGATTAAAACTCTATTGTAATCAATTTCGGAACTAATTAGCTTCCAGCAGTAATATACATCTCAAATTCCATCAAGGAAGGAAAAGATGAGTAATCCAAGCATCTAAGTTTAACCAGTAACATAGGTCAAGTAGAGTCACCTTTAGAGTTTGCAAATGGATCGATCTAAATCATTCC
The DNA here is from genome assembly GCA_019776745.2 of Taxus chinensis. Lineage (NCBI taxonomy): Eukaryota > Viridiplantae > Streptophyta > Pinopsida > Cupressales > Taxaceae > Taxus > Taxus chinensis. The sequence goes on along the minus strand of CM034150.1, from coordinate 819,362,175 downwards.
AATCGTCGCAATATTAGGTTGATATATATAAATATATAATTTTAGGACACCAAACCAAAAATTCATATACATAATTAATAATTGAATTCTAAATAAATATTCAGCAATGCTCCAAAAGTGATCCTACTCATATCATAGTAATTATTAGTGCTTTATCTATTCAAAATAAATAGATCATTTCAACCCAAATTTCAACTACAAAATGGGAATGCATTAGGTGAACGTAGATAAGCTTATCGACATTGAAGTCATTTTTCTTTCAAGGTAGAATTTCTGACATTGTGTAATGCAGCCCAAAGAAGTAGATTTCACAGTCACCTCTGGGTAAATAAAACATAGTCTTATCTCATCCACGCATTAACATAATTTCTATTAAGGTAGATCTAAGATTAACCATGAATTGCTAGGGAACAGAGTTCATCAAAGTACGTTTTCTATTGAACATATCCGTGTTCCTACCATGTAAAATTGCAAAAACAACAGTTTAACCAAATACTTCCTTACTCACAGAACATGTATTTATAAGAACATTCAAAACCCTTTGAAGTAAAAAGTACAGGATTAGACTTCAAACAACATTTCCAACTCACAGCAGCTAAAACAGTCAAGTTTCACTAAATAAAATAACTTTCCAACCACAAAACCAATTACTTACTTTCCTGAACATGGACCAGTAATAGTTAGAGTTCATACGATGAAGAAAAAAATCAATTAATACAATCATATTTGAATAGAAAATAATTACAGTCGTGTTTTCAAACATGTAATCATTAAGCATGCATTCTTTCATGGAGCCATTTTTTAATCAAATACCTCAGTCAAATAAAGAAAACTTACAACACTTCCAACAAAAAAAAAAACTCCATATTGGATTCACCAGCATGGAAATAAGAATAATGAAGTAGGTTTCATCCAGGTGTTTCACTCGGAATGTTTCGGCTTCTGGGAATAGAGTTGCTTCTATCCTTTCATTCCTTTTAGAAACAGATGAGGTTAGGGTTAGGAGGAATACCTGTTGAATGTCAAGATGGTGTGCGCGTACCGTAGAGAAAGATCAGGCTGATTGTGAGGAACTCCTTTTTGTCTTGGAAGGACTACCTACAAATAAGAACACAAGACCACAAGATTTGATTAAACAATAAATGAGGAAACTACTTTGGGCCCAGGAAATATAAAACTTCCTTTCAAAGGTGGTCAGTTCCCCTGCTAATATGAATTAACACAAAAGACTGCAAAATATCAATTAAATTGTTTCATTGAACTGGGTAGGGGAAAGGTTGGTTTTCTGGTTTTTGATCATAGGAACCGATGCCGGTTATTGATAACCGATGCCGGTTACTAATAACCGATACCGATGGGTTCTAGGATCTTCTTAGTAGCTATGGTGTTTTGTAAGGCTAGTTTATGGATGATATTAGGAAATGGGATGATTAGAAGCAAAAGAATAACAGTTAGATGCAATGACACGTTGGGTAGTAGATTCAGAGACGGATTTAGGAAGACTGAAATTCACAGAGCATAAGAAATGTTATAACGGAGGACATGCAAGATGTGACTTACTGGTTTTGGCAAAGATGCAAGTTGATCTCCTCTACTGCAAGCACTTCTGGTTTCCTTTCTTGTCTCTGCTTGATTAAATGAAGATCAGGACTCTGTTTCTCACTCGCAATGCTCTCTGTTGATCCAGAAATCCTTTGACTGATCTCCAAAATGAAATTCTGATCCATTGTTTTGGTTTGGGGAACCCATTTACAGGGAACCAATGGCGATTGCGTAACCGACGGCGGTCGAGTAGGAACCGGCATCGGTAAGGAAAAAGTAGGCTATTTTTAGTAAAATAGCCCACCTTCCCTGCTTTTCTCCCGAGAGATCAGTTGCGGGCTTGGCCAAGTGGCTAGAAGGTCGGCTTTGGGTGTGAGTAAGGAGGCATTAGTTATGGATGTGAATCTAGACCAAGTCATGGGTCCTAATTAGGTTGGTTTAGGGTTAGGGCTAGGTCATGATGACGTGGAAAAGTGAGGTGGCGGGTAAGGTGATGTGGATTTATCAATTATAAGGTAATTAATAAATAATTGTGTAAGGTTTAGGTGATGAGGTTAGATTACGAGATGAGATGCGGGTCACAAGGGGTCGTAAGACACAAATTTGGTGTCTACATTAGCCCCTTATTGTCGTGTAGCTTGTTCTATAAAGCTGCGCGGACAATAATATGAAGTGGTTTCTCATGTTAAGGATATAGGTAATCCCCCTCAAATCTATCGCAGATTGAGTGAATGGGAAATCAGGGATAGGGTTGATAAAGGGTACATGTTGTAGAGAGGATGGTAAGGTGGTGGGGTAGGTCCAAAGGAAGCAGACGCATGTTGAAATGCAATAGTACGACTAGGGTACATGATTTGACGAGCAAACCAACAGTGCAGAGGCAAAGGTCGATAGTTTATCCAAACAAGGGTGATATAATCCTGGTATCCAAGGCATAGGAAGTAGCTCTAGGGTATATAACAGGTGAGGTACAGGAACGTTTAGGCATGTTCGGCAGTACCAAATGGTTGGTTTGGTTGAGATAAACGTCACGGTCTAGGTCTAGGAAAAGTTGGTCGACAGATCAAGTCAAGGACCCTAATCATGCTTAAAACACGAACAGGTGAGCTCGATTGAACAAAAAACTACCGGATGGGTGGATAAAAGTGTATGGTGTGGATTTCGGGTATGGAAGTGGTACGGCCATGGGTCGGACCAAGTTGTTGGGTTGTGGCCTTGGGTCGGGCCAGAAGGGTAAATGGAGGCCTTGGGTACGGGCCAAATAGTGGTAAGGGATGGAAGTGGTACGGCCATGGGTCGGGCCAAGTTGTTGGGTTTGGTAGGGCGAGGCCTTGCGGCCTTGGGTCGGGCCAAATAGTGAGAGCGAGGCCTTGGGTTGGGCAAAATGGGTAGGGCGAGGCCTTGGGTCGGGCCGAATAGGTAGGTTGAGTCCTTGGGTTGAGCCGAATAGGTAGGTTGAGGCCTTGGGTCGGGCCAATTGGTAGGTTGAGGCCTTAGGTCGGGCTGAATAGGTAGGTTGAGGCCTTGGGTCAGGCCGAATAGGTAGGTTGAGGCCTTGGGTCGGGCCAATTGGTAGGTTGAGGCCTTAGGTTGGGCTGAATAGGTAGGTTGAGGCCTTGGGTCGGGCCAATTGGTAGGTTGAGGCCTTAGGTCGGGCCGATTGGTAGGTTGAGGCCTTGGGTCGGGCCAAATAGGTAGGTTGAGGCCTTGGGTCGGGCCAATTGGTAGGTTGAGGCCTTAGGTCGGGCCGAATAGGCAGGTTGAGGCCTTGGGTCGGGCCAATTGGTAGGTTGAGGCCTTAGGTTGGGCCGATTGGTAGGTTGAGGCCTTAGGTCAGGCTGGACAAGTGAACAAATGGTGTGCAACAAAGGTGGATAGAGGCGATATTGGTGAAAAAGAGGCAAGGAGTAAATAAGGGCAAAGAATGGGGTGAAAGTTGGGTAGAGAACCGATGTCGATTCTGCATGACCGATATCGGTTAAGGGACCGATACCGGTTCCTTAGGGCAAAACGAAACCGATATCGGTGAAGAGGCAAAAAACCTATAAAAAGAAAAATACGGCTTGTCATTGTCACTTTTCTTAATTGGAAACCAAATCGACTTGTCTGACGTGGAGAGTTGGGATTAGAGGCTTGATTGAGTGAGGTGGAGCTATTGTATTGGCGGAGAGAGTTGATAGTGGGCCCGATTAAGGAGGAGGCAGCAGTTGATTGGCCGGGGACCCAACAGATCAGGATTGGAGCCATGGCACAGGCAGGAGGAGCTGGAGGGGTTGGACCAGCTGGACCACCACCACCCATCCCACCATGATGACGTGTCGTCGTTTGGGTAGATTCGAAACTCTTTAATTTGGTGATTTGGTTGTATTATGCTAAATTGGGGGTTTGGGTAGGAATTAACCTTTTTTAGGAAATAATGAGAAAATGGAAATGATTTGAAAAAGGGAGAGGGTAGATAGGCTAGATAGGCTAAGGTGGGTAGGTGGGTAAGTTTTTAGGGTATTTGGGTGGGTAGATGGGTAGAAATAGGTAAAAAAAATGGGTTTTGGGGGCCGCGCGGGGGTTCGGCTCCGGGAGAAGACAGTGACCGATGTCGGTCACTAAGTGATCGACATCGGTCGCAAAATTGTAGGGAAAGGGACTGTTGTTGGTGACGGGCGTCGGTCATGTATCGACCGGCGTCAGTGGCTTGGTGGCTTTTGGGTTGTTGGGGTGGGGTTTTGGGTTTTTGGGTTGGGTTGTGGGTGGGAGTGGGGGTTGGGTTGGGTTGGTTGTTTTGGGTTTTTGGGTTGGGTTGTGGGTGTTGGGTTAGGTTGGTTGTTTTGGGTTGTGGGTGTTGGCTTGGGTTATGGAGAAGGGTTTGGTGTAGGGTTGGTTGTTTTGGGTTTTTGGGTTGGGTTGTGGGTGTTGGGTTGGGTTGTGGAGAAGGGTTTGGTGTAGGGTTGGGTTGGGTTGGGGTTGGGTTTTGTTTTTTTGTTGGTTTTGGGTGGGATGGTTTTGGGTTTGTAGGGTGGTAGGTTGCTAGAGGGGGGTGGTAGAGAGTCAGGGTATGGTCGGGGGGATAAAAAGGGGTGTTTAGATGATAAAGTAGATGTTGTAATAAAGAGTAGGTCTAAGGAAGTGGGTTGGTTTTATAGGCACGTCAGCAGTTGACGATGCGAGATAGGATGCCCCCGCTGTTGGTGCGGATGAGGCCACACGTATCTGCAGCTCATTGGGCCATCATGCGTGAGGTGGGACTCGGTGGAGTCCAGAGGTACAGAGCGATAGAGAGAGATCACAGCCTGATGGTCGCCCTCATCAAGAGATGGGATCCGGCGACCAATGTGTTCCATCTCCCGACTAAAGAGATGACCGTCACATTGGAGGATGTGTATCGCATCCTTCGGTTACCTATCGAGGGAGAGGCAGTCTTCCAGGTAGATTCAGAGACTACCATGGACAGCATACTGTAGGTTTTTGGGGATGCATCCGCGCTACTGACCTACCATAGTGCAAGTATTGGGTACAGTGACATGTACCGTGCGCATCGACACGAGACACGACTGGCTGTGTTGATGATGGCTGGGATCACCTGCTTCGCCCTCCCGAACTCAGAGGGAGGCTGCTTCCCACGAGCATTGATGGGGGTGCTGCTTGAGATGGTGGAGGAGCACACCTGTTACGCCTGAGCACCAGTATATCTAGTGCAATTATAGAGGGAGCTATGGGGCTATCGCCGGAGGAGGTGATTCGGTATTTTTTCTACATTTTTGTTGCATTGTTGGGCATACGAGCACATCATATGCATCAGGCCAGTAGGGTTACCCCAGCAGCCAGGGCCACAGGTCATATACCGATATGGCTTTCAGAGGTGGTTGGGGGTCGTGGGCCAGCCACGAGCAGTTATGGCAGGTCGGGATGTGGCATACTATAGACATTTGCTAGAGGGCCTTACAGCAGTAGACATTATATGGAGACCCTATAGAGGTCACCATCCTGGCAGAGGAGCCCGCTTACAGTTGCGCCTAATCCAGTACACATTCTGGATAGCAGGACGGAGGCCAGGAGAGTACGAGCGGATACCCCTGGAGAGGGTACGCAGGCAGATGGGGCTGCGACAGGACGAGCCACCTCCCTTTCCTCAGTACAGGAGAGATGATGTAGAGGCCCCACTGCCTGCACCATAGCCTTTGGATCCAGATTGGGTAGCAGAGAGGCCAGCAGGTGAGGGTGTAGATGATGCTGTGTGCACAGGAGCGTACAGGGTGTGGTGGGTTGGGCAGAGAGCAGCTAGGATAGTACCCGCCTGCACACCCAGACTTGGCTGCAGTGATAGGAGAGAGAGATCAGCTCAGGGGTCAGGTGCAGCTTTTACAGGGGCAGCTAGCTGCAGCACAGGCACAGATAGGTGTCTTACAGGGGCAGCTAGCCCAGGCTCAGGCACAGGCACAGGCAGCACCACCACCAGCACCACAGCCACAGGTGCAGGTACAGGTACAGGCAGAAGCACAGGTACCAGCACCACCACCAGTAGCGGCCACAGGCACCACCACAGCAGCACCAGCATAGGCTCAGGGGGCATTGGTTGTAGGTGCCAGGGGACCAGCCCCAGCTCCATCAGTGGCTCGAGAGCGCGATATGGAGGTTAGAGCAGAGGCCTGATATTATCAGGATATTCTTGATGGTACCCAGGAGTCAAGTATCAGGCTTATGCAGCGCATAGGGCAGAGACCTCTCACAGCCAGAGATCTCAGGGAGGTGCAGCCACAGCTGCTGTGTCCATGACGGGCAAGAGGTGAGAGGCACAACAGGGACTAGCGGGGAGAGGTGCCGAGGGCGGTGGGGAGAGCTGAGAGATCCCAGGCATGGTGTATTGATAGATGGGCACCGGTCTGCGAACCGGGTGTACTGATAAAGGCCTGCATGCCTATGTATTATTCATGTATTCATTTATTCATTTATTGTATATCGGCCTGCGAGCCGAGTCGAGATTTTTTGATAGTTATTGCGGCCTGCGTGCCGGCTTTGGTGGATTATGAGAGCACAGAGGCCCCGATGTAGGGCACATTGTATTTTTGAAAACTTGTATATATATAGAGACGATGTTTTGATCCACATGCAGTGTTCAAAATGTGTTTAAATATTTTGTTAATGGTTGGTAATATATAATGTATGATAAGTTTTAGTTGACATGTTGATAGATGGATGATGTTGATGTTTTTGTTTTTGCACGTATATATGAATGACAGGTTATGTGATGAATTGTTGGTTTTGTGACATTGTGATATATGTAACTGATGAGTTGGATCCAAATGATGTATAGATTGATAGTTGCTTGATATCCGTAGTTGATGGTTTGTGTATTTGTATAAAATAAATGATGTTAATGAAAGTGTAATGCTATATGTGGTGGATGAACAAATGTGGTAAATTGTGTTGTTTATGCAGGAAAAGAGGCGGGCGCGACAAAAATTTAGGTAAGAAATGAAGAAAAGAACGCTGTTGAGAAAAGATAGGTGTGTAACTGATATCGGTTAGGGAACCGATATCGGTAGCTAATAGACCGATATCGGTTAAGTAACCGATATCGGTTATTTAGGTATGAGCTTTTCTAAAAATAGAAAAGCTAGGGTGGCAACTTAAGTTTTAATTTTAGAGCCATGCAAGAGGTTAAATATGTGAACGCGACGCTTTTTGATGACTGAGACAGGTATTTGCATGAGAGATTGGAGTGATAAGGAGAAGAGAGATAGGAATTTGTATGAGAGATTTGGGTGATAAGAAAAGAGACTGGGAAGGTGAATGTGATCGAAGATTCAGAAAGTAGAAAGGCGAATTTGAAAAGCGTGGTGATAATGGCAGGACGAGGAGAAACATCCAGCTGGCAGGGACAAGAGGGAAGACAAGGGCCACCTCAAGCTACTACAACCCCAGAGGTAAATGTTTTGGTTGTGATTTGATTTTTGCATGTTTTGTGAATAAGATGGGGGAGAGTATGTGGGTAGATATGAGAAAGAAAAGATGATAACAAGAGTTATAAATGCAGGTGAGTGTTACGTGGTAGGTAATCAAGGGTTTCGGGTATGTCTGTGTATACAGAGAGGAATAAATGAGCAATTTATTGTTGTAGGTGGTTGTTTTAGGCAAGATGTATGTAATTGACAGTGACTGGTAGCGGTTAGAGGATAGCCGGTATCGGTTACTACAACCAGTACCGGTTAGTTGTATAACCGATACCGGTTACTATAGGAATTTCCAGAATGTTTGAGAAAAAACTCGTGGTGATTTGATTTATTGAATGGTTGTTTGTTGTTTTGGTAACGTATGTAGGCAGAGGCAGGGATTGAGGATGAATGATAGTGTGCCAGCACTGTTGTCACGAATCCGAGCGGATGTAACACCAGCTCGGAGATGGACATTGATAAATCGTTTGGGGTTAAGTGGAATCCGCTATTATTCACGAATCGCACATAATCATGGTATGTTACAGGTGTTGATTGAGAGATGGAATCCCGAGACAAATACCTTCCATCTGCCAACAGGGGAGATGACAGTAACATTGGAAGATGTGTTTCAGATTTTGAGACTCCCTATTATAGGAGAACCAGTATATTAGGCACTACCTAGCGCGACACGGGGAGTGATAACAGTAGTATTTGGTCCATACGCACGAGATTTGACACAAACGAGGTTTATCCTTTACGTATGGGGTAATGTATGTAGCACACCCTGAGGAGACAAGGTTAGCAGTGGTATTAATGATAGCAGTAGGGTATTATGCATTACCGAGGGTAGAAGGAGGAAGATTTCCAAAGGCATTGATGTGTGTTATCTGGGAGATGGTAGAAAGGAACGTTACGTTTGCATGGGCACCTGCATATTTGGCAGAGCTATACAGGGGTTTATGGGCTTGTAGGCGAAATCATAGGATGACGCTGGATTGTTCATACTTATTACACTATTGGGCCTATGAGCACACTGTTTGTGTGCGACCAATAGGCCAATCCCTCCATGGCAGGAGAGATCGGAGTACAGAGGTTAGGATTCAGACGATGGGTCCAGACAGAACAAGAGGCAAGATCTCAGGCCATGATGGGTGACATTGAGTATTACAGGCAGGTATGGGAGAGAGTGACGGTTGCGGATATCTGTTGGAGGCCTTACAGGAACTATATGATAACAGTGAGCATAGCTGAGGAGTTAAGGGGTGTAGAGCGAATGAGGTGGATCGCGGGGCACAGGCCAGGTGAATATGAGAGGATTCCTATAGATCGCGTTGCGGTGACAATTTGGATTTGTGCAGGATATACCCTTGGCTTATAGACCATATATGAGGATCGACACTGAGGCAACATTCTCACCTCCCCGGCCAACACCTCCAGAAGGGCCTGAAGAGGTAGCAGCTGATTGCAGGGCAATGGATGCAGGAACGACAGAGGCCTATAGATTATGGTGGGTAGCAGAACTGCGAGGTGTACGTGAGCGCCCTGACATAGCGGTGATTACAGCAGAGAGGGATCATCTGCAGCATTTGGTTCAGCAGCTCCAAACGTAGGTGAATGAGACAAGAGGATTGTTAGTGGTTGCGGAGTCACGGGTGGAGAGACTAGAGGCTGAAGTCCTCCATGCGAGAGGGCGTATTCATATGTTACAGGAGAGATTGGTAGATCGGTGGGCGGTACCAATAGCCGTGGTACCTTTGAGGACAGAGAGGCCCAGCGAGAGGGGTCGACGATCACGATCATCACCTAGTTCGGGATGAGGCGTGAGGGTCTGAGTAAATGTTAGCAAGGTATAAGAATAAATAAGAGTATCGACCTGCATGTTGATGATAGAGAAGATGTATTTGTTTAACATCTAAATAAAACGAGATATGTATGTTGATTTGAGTTATAATAATAAGAATGTTTTCGTTTTGACTTTCGGTGTTTTTGAAAAAGGATAAAGAGGAATGTGATTAAATAGAAATACACAAAAATATTTATATAGACCACACATGATAGATTATGGTAGAGGGTGGTCGAGCTAACCTTGGGAGACCCCATGTCTCCGAAGTGCTGCCTACATAGCCCATTGCACAAAGCAAGGAGGGGCCTCAGACCGATGTAGTTCTCCCTTAGGATCAGGGAGAGGTGAATTCAGGCAATTTGGTACGGTTTAGGCAATTGGTTGGTTGGTAAAAAATATTAAGATTGGTAAAGGTAAGGTTGATGGTGTTGGTAATGAATTGGTGATGTTGTAAAAGGTATAAGGGGATCGAAAGTTAGCCTACCCAAGTAGAAGGGAACCATGTCCTGATTAAGGTAGACACACAATCCTAGATGCGAGGAAAAGTAGAAAGAGTGCTCTGTAGGTGAAAAGAGCTAAACAAACCACACAACATAGAACGAGCATGGAGCCCTAGGTACCGTGCATAGACGAGAAGTCAATAGGTGAAAAGAGTTGTGTGATCACAATATATCGAGCGTACATTACATCCCTTGAGTTGAAACAAATGGTGAGGTGAGGTGGGTGATATAGCTGAGGTACGGAGAACTTATTACAAAGTGAGTGTTCTGACGGAAGAGAACCTACCCTAAATAGACAAGTCCATGACTCAAAAGTTCTTTTGAATGAGGCTTTTATTTTATTGAATGTAGACTGATCGATGCGGGAAGTCTACAAGGGATATTGATTGTATTATTCTTGAGGTCTTCACGAAGTTGATCGATGCGAGAAGCTTCTGATAAAGGCTTACTGTGCATAGCTATCCTTCGAGGGAGCAGTCTATTTATAGTAGCAGATATGATTTAAATGCATAGCTGTCCTTCGAGGGAGAAGTCTATATATATAATAGCATCAATAGTTTTTGGCATATAGCTGTCCTTCGAGGGAGCAGTCTATAGATAACTAGATGTCCTTGTGACGTGAAGCATCTAGGTTTGTAGGAAGTTTGACTCAAGAAAATCCCATAAGAATACGGCTTACTTTAATACTTTGAAGTCATGGACTAGACTAAAAAGGGGAAGGCATCATCAAGGGGAGGTGAGAATCAAACTATGTGAGCTTGATTGTTATTATTATTATGAGGTGTAGGAAACACGTGCATGTGGGTGGTATGGGAGCTCAAGGGGACGAGCAGTAGTAGGTGGATAAGAAGTGATATAACACTAATTTCAACAATAGAATGGTCGAAGATGCAAGGCATTAAGGGGTTTAGGCTCAGGGTTACCATTAAGCGAAGCTAAACAATAAGTGCCTGATCCATAGGTGTGAGTGATTATATAAGGCCCAATCCAATTGGGAGCAAATTTTCCACGTTTGCTCTTTTCTAGTTTTAGTGACATGTTGATTCTCTTTGAGGAAAAGATCACCCACCTTAAAAGTACGCTCATGAAGTCGCTTATCATAAGCATGTTTAATGCGTTTTTAATATATTTGAAGGTGATCAAGAGCTGTAAGACGACGTTTGTCAAGAAGCTCTAATTGGGCTAACCGCTCTTGGCGGAAATCATCGTTGGTGAGAATATCCTGAAGAGATATTCTAAGGGAGGGTATTTGTATTTCGAGAGGCAAAACAGCCTCGGTACCATATACCAAAGAAAAAGGTGGTGGCATTAGTAGAAGTACGAATGCTAGTACGATAAGCCCAAAGGGCAAAGGGAATGTGATCGTGCCAATTTCTTGCCGGAGTGATTGACAACTTTCATGAGGATTTTGGTTAGTGTTTTTATTAGAAGATTCAGCCTGACCATTGGCCTGCGGATAGTAGGGTGATGAGAAGCTAAGTTTGATACCAAAGTTGTCGCAAAGGTCTTGCAACAACTTGTTTTTGAAAGATTTTCCATTATCTGTTATCAGGCGATGAGGAACACCAAAACGACAGATAATGTGGTGGTTAATGAACTCGACAATTTTTCCTTTTTTGATTGAAATGAGTGGAATAGCCTCCAACCATTTTGTGTAATATTCAGGTCGCTGTGATTTATCCAACGGTGACATTGTGAAGAGGTCGGGTGAATCTCACCAATAAGGTCTAAAACCCCATTGTGAGAAGGGCCAAAGATCTCGAGCGAGCCTGGAGCGGGGTGGCTAGGAGTATATTGAAGGTTGGCATGTTGCTGACACATAACACAATGCTTAACATATTCGTAGCAGTCGTTATTGAGAGTAGGCCAATAATAACCAAGGCGAAGGATTCGTTTGGCCACGGCAAGGGCCGTTAAAATGTCCACCACAAATATCGTCATGGACCTGTTGGATGGTATGAGTGGCCTCCAAGCCAGTTAGACAGCGAAGGAGGATGCCATCAAAGCCACGTTTATAGAGGCGTCCCCCCCATGACAACATAACATGAAACACTTTTAAGAAAAGCATGTTTTCCGTTACTAGTAAGGTCAGGTGGGAGGACAGAGATTGTAAGGTAGTCGTGAAATTGGTGGGTACCAGGTATCCTGCGAATTAGTAGACACATTATTTATCATACAAAACTACCGGGGGTTGAATAGGATGGGGGCAAAAAGTTTGTTGGACCACTATGAATAATTCAGAGTCAGTTGGCGCGGCGGGGAATTTGTGAGGCTAAGCAAGCCATAGTATCCGCAAATTTGTTAGTGGAGCGGGGAATGGTTTGTGTATAGAATAGTGAGTAAATAAGGCTAGAAGTGAATCCACGTAGTGTTTGTATTTTTGAAGTTCCTCATTTTTACATTGGTAGACCGCCCATAACTTGATTGACTACCAATTGAGAGTCGCCAAAAAATGTTGATAGATTTGATGGCCTAAGTGTAACGTAACTTGGAGACCCCAGAACAAGGGCCTCGTATTCTGCTATATTATTAGTGCAAGGGAAATCAAGCCGGAATGAAAGAGGCATAGGTTCAGCGTCGAGAGGAATGAGAACAACGCCAGCTCCTTTACCGCACTGGCATTTAGATCCATCGAAGAAGAGGGTCATTGGATACGACTCCTCTGTGAGGGAAAGAGTAGCGATGAGTTCGTCAGGGAAGGTAAAATTGGTAAATTGTTCCCCAGGGTAAAGGGGCCTCCGCAAGTTGGTCTGCAAGAGTTTTTTCCTTTGATTGACTTCTGTTGTATGAATTCAAGGTCAAGGTCAGCGAGGAGGCATAAGCCATCGAGCGATATGTTGGTTTAGATGCGGGTTTTGGTGTACATATAATGAATGGGGTCTGCGTGTTGGTGATGAGGAAAAGTCTTGTGATTTAGAAGGTAGTGTCAGAGTTTGGTGGCTACAAAATGATAGGGCAAGGCACAATTTTTCTACATGTGTATACCTAGTCTCATAATCCACGAGGGTACGACTTATATAATAAACGGCCTGTTCTCGTCGTGCCGAATCCTGATGTGCGAGCATAGCACCTATAGCATGGTCAGTGGCAGAAAGATAAAGGTAGAAAGGGCAGTCGTCCTGGGGGTGGGATAAGCACGGGTGGCTGCAAGAGATAGGATTTGAGAGCTTCGAAGGCTTGGTGAAACTCCTCACTCCATTAGAAAGGCAATGTCCTTTTTAAGAAGGGTGATGAAAAGGTTGACACCGATCCGAGAGTTGGGAGATGAAACATCAGAATAGATTGGAGCTTACCTTGTAAACTATGCAATTGTTTGAGATTTTTGGGTGGGGGCATTTCTAGGATAGCTTTGACTTTAGATGGATCGACCTCAATGCCATGCAAAGAGACGATAAAGCCAAGAAGTTTTCCCGAAAGAACACCAAAGACACATTTCTTTGGTTGAAGGCGGACAGAATATTGTAACAGGTGATCAAAAAATAATGGTTAAAACATCAAGATGTTCACTACGATGTTTAGACTTGCCAAGAAGATTGTCGACGTAATCTTCAAGGATAGTGTGCATAATGTCATGAAAAAATGTAGGTCATAGCCCGCTGATAGGTTGCTACGAGCATTCTTAAGGCCAAATGGCATGACACGGTAACAGAAGGTTCCCCAAGGAGTTATGGAAGGTAGTTTTGTGTTGATCGGCCTAGGGGCAACCAAAAATTTGGTTGTATCCTGAAAAGCCATCCATGAGAGAGAGGCATCTCATGACCTACAGTTAGATCAACAAGTTGGTTAATGCTAGGTAAGGGGAAGTCATCCTTGGGGAAAGTGAGATTAAGATCTCAGAAATCCGTGCATATCCGAAGTCCCCCCTGTCACTTTAGTGACAGGGTACGATGTTAGAAATCCATTGAGGGTAGTCGATAGGCAGGATGAAGGAAACAGAAAGGAGTCGTTGGAGCTCCTCTTTGACCAAGAGAGCAATGCGTGGATGCATTTTTCTCAATTTCTGTTTGACTGGTTTGGAATCGGGGTTTAGGATAATGTTATGGACGGCAATGGTAGGATCAATTCCTGGCATGTCAGGGTAAGACCATGCAAAAGCTTGATTGCGAGCACGGAGAAAGGTAGTAAAGGAGGCTTGTTCTGATGTGTTAAGGGATTGTCCAATCTTCACAATGTGAGGATCCTCCTCCATGTGGATGTTGATTTCTATGGTAGATTCGTTTAGCATGGTTTGGGTTTCAGATGGTAAGGCTCGTTGAATATAAGAATCATTTGTGCCAAGGTAAGTGAGGATGGAGTCGTCATCCTGGCATTCAACAACATTAATCAAAGGCGAATCCTCTTCGATCATGTCTGGATACAGAAGGGGAAGAGAAGATGGGTCCTCATTATCGCGTTGATAAGTGAGAGGACCTATGAAGATAGCATTTATGAAAAAAAAAAGTTAGGAGGGATGGATTCAGGGTCTATAGATTCTGTGGGGTGCATGATGGCAAAGTGGGTGATGATGGTTTGATAGGGGTGACGTCTTCTTCTTCCAGGATACAGTTGACAGGAGGTGTCTCCTGTGTAGGTGTTTCAGGAAAACCGAGACCACTGCGATCATTATGTTTACGGGTAGTCACGAGAATGATGAGTGTATGTTGACCTTGTTCGTAAAGGCCAAAACCAAAGCCTTTCCATGCACAACGAGTCAAGAAGGTGGAGGGCGAAACGATGATTTGTCAAGTATTGAAAATCAGATTGGAAGGGAACCACACCAAGAGGAGGTTCAGGGGTAATGGAGGATACGTCAACAGCCCCATACGTTAGGTTAGTGCGGCAATGGGGTGGTCCGTAAGAGATTAGCTCCCCCACACGATGGTCGTAGGTGGGATGTGCATGTAATTGTCCCGTACTCCTGTGGGGTAGGGAAAGAACTAACGTTATATAAGCGGTACTCCCCTAGCGTAAGGCACTGAAAAAACATCTACTAAGGGGGTCGGAGGTTGGAATGTTAGCTGCGGGAAGGGAAGTGGTTTTTGCGATGGTGGTTTCATCAGTTGAAGGCGGTAGGCGTGGTTGAGGGTAGATGGGTTGAGGTACATTTGAAGCGGATGGTTGGGGTTGAATGTATGGGTGTCTTGATTGGTATAGAGCACATCGTTAGGGCGGTCTAACATATTGCAAGTTTTTAAAGGGGGGGAGGGTCAGCTTTTACGGTGTAGGACTTCCCCTCGTACTCAAATTTTATGCATCTATGTAATGTTGAGGGAATGCATCCCATGGCTCGGATCCAAGGACGACCCCAAGCTATATATTATATTGGAACTCTCCCTCCAAGACATAGAAGAGTTCGGGGTAAAGTACGTGGTCCTACCTGAATGTTGAGGATCACGGTGCCTAAGGTAGAAGTAATAGCGTCATTGAATGACAGCAACATGATGGGGTTGGTACACATGCAACTAGAAGGGATATTCATTTGTTGGAAGGCTTTTGAAGAGATGATGTTTAGGCTAGTCACCCCCATCAATCATAACCCGACGTACTCAAATGTCTCAGACATAAGCGGAAATGAAAAGGGCAGGGTCAAGGATCTTCTGTACCAAAGTCAACAATTTCATCTTCAGAGAAACTGACTGCAGCAGCTTGTTGTACAGAGACAGAAGTGGTTGGGGCAGTGGGTTGTATGGTGAGAGAAGCAACGTGATTGGGTGTTAGCATGGAGGCGATAGGCAGGGTTTCATTGGGTAAAAACCTCTATCCCTTGAAGGATCTCAACGAGAGCTTGTCGATGAGATTCAGAAGTCTGAATGAGATCATACAGTGTCATTTTTTACGGGCGATTGGTGAAGCTGTTTAATCATATTTCGGGTGGGCAATGCCATTAGAGACGGGATAGGTGGGTCTGCGAATGACCACTTTAGGTGGTGGTGCAATCAGGATGTTTAACGGAGAAAGAGATGCCGCAGGGGTGGGTGTGTTTTTCTTTTGCTTTCCCATTGTTTTTCTGCCCTCGAGTAGCGACACTAATCATATTAATCTCATAGACCTGAGATGAGGAAGATGGGTTGGGATAAACTCATGGTCTTCAAGAGGTGGGGTTGTAATAATGATAGATCTTGGTGAGGCGGGGGACAGATGGTATAAGAGAGGGAATGGAAACTAAAGGTCTCTCCCTTCGTAAGTTGTCTTTCTTAATGTTTCTATCCGGGAGGGGTGACTGACGAAGGATGGTTTTTAGAGCTTTGCATCCCTCCACATCATGTCCTGGTGTGCAGTGATAAGCACAGATTTTAGACTCATCGTAACCCATAGGTCGGGGTTTAGACGGGTCATAAGGTCTAAGTGGAGGTAGGGAAATGGTCGCATTCTCCACCAACATAGCAAGGATTTTGGCGTAAGATCCTTTGAGTGGGTCAAAATCGGAAGAGGATGAGGGTATTGGTTGTGTGGGTTTTGGTAATGTTTGGGCGTGGTTGGTTCGCACGAGTGTGGTGGTTTAGCCAAGGGGTGTTGATACGTGGTTTTTACTAAACGTGATTTCTTTGGCGTAGAAGCTATGTGGGATGATGAGGCCGCAGATGATGTGGGTATCAGAAAACAACCACGGGGAAAATAGGAGTGACCGAAAACAAATCTTTTGATGATGGAATTTGTTTAGGGTTGATAGGTGGACAGGATACACGGAGTGACGGTGTTGCTATACCCTGGAATTTCTGTATGGGTGTGGAAGGCGTAGGTTGTTTTGAAGAAAATGCAGGAGGTATGATATATTGATGTAAGGTAGAGGGATGGGGTCCCAATATGGAAGGTAGGTATGACGATGATGGTTTTTCTTGTGATAGGGGCACGGATTGAGTTTGTCTCCTAGGTGGCGGGATGGATTTATTTTTGGATAGATCAAGTCGCTTAGGCGGGTGCGTTAGACTGGGCATTGGTGAGGTCCCAAGCATAGGGGAAGATCTGGTTAAGTTGATAGAAGTGGACGGGGCATTTGGTAGAGGTGAGGGGGGTGAAGGTGAGAACAGGGGCATTTTAAGATTCTGTAAACACTTCGGGTATATGGTGGAGACATCAGGATCAGTCATTTGCATTTGAGTAGAAAAAGGGGTACTCAAACATTCCCATAGGGCCTGTCTATCTTCTATGGAATGACAGTCTCTAGGTGTGATTTGTAATTTTTGTACAGAAGAACGACGGGTTGTGATTCCAGTCCACTGTGGGTGTGACACAGGAGGTAGATGAGGCACTGTATTAATAGATGTTAAGAGGTCAACCGGTCGTTGAAAAGATTTAGGCGATGAGGGACTAATAGGTAGGAGGGCGTGTTTGAGAGGATCTGTCATGTTTAAAGAATGTGGTGATGTCAGTGTAAGAGATTTCTCGTCTAAGGATGTCAAAAGGAGTGGCGAGCCTTCCTCTTGTGCAGCAAGAGCGGTAGAAGGGGACGTTTGGGAAATAGATAAATTAGATAACATTTGCTCACAGTCTTGTAGGGATGTGGTGTAAGAAGACTCATTGATGAGAAGAGAAGTCCGGGTAGTTAACTCTTTTATGGGTAAAGGAATGATTTCACTTTGGCTTGATGGTGGTGAAGGAGGTTCAGACTCCTGTGTTGGTGGAGAGGCTTGATTCAAAAAAATTTCAATAGAGGCTTTTGGCTGAGAATCGAAGACTGCATGGATCTCATGAACACTCTCCTCAGCTAATATATCTTGGTTTACGTTACTGTTGGACGAGTGATTCGGGAATGGCTTGTTGAAAATTTTCAGATTTTGGTTAGCAGGGGTGTTAGGATTATCGAGGGTTATATCCCCCGCATCAACCATTTCCTGCACTATGTTTTTCAACATCTTGCAGTTTTCATGACTATGTCCTTTTACGCGGTGAAAGTTACAAAATTCATTTTCTTTGTACCAGGAAGGTATTGCGCGGGTGGAGTCAAACCCAGAGTGAGGTTTAACAAGGGGCAAGGTGATAGCCCCGGATTTGAGCAATTTCTCCAGGATGACGCCATAAGTTTCTCCCAAGGGAGTGTAATTGATGGGCTCGGCTTTGTACTTATAGGTGGTTTTCGGCGGAGTATTAGACGGTGTTTGAGATTTGACCATTACCGCGTGGACAGCTCCTTTTGATTTAGAAGAAGTGGACGCGTGAGGAGTGGTGGTGTTTGGCTTGTTGGTAGAATCAGGAGTTCGGAAATTGGGGTTTTTGTTACGCAACCGCAATTTCTCTTCTTCTAAGGCTTGAATTTCTAGTTTCCGAGCCATGGTAAAGGCCTCGTCGAATGTGCAGAAAGTTTGAATTTGGAGGGTAGGGGAGATGTGCTTAGCGCAGGCCCGCGTAAATAGTTTGATAAGTTCGGTTTGAGGCAAGGCATACGTAAGTTGGTTGATAAGGCCCCGCCATCATCCAACGAAATTTGCGATAGATTCGTCTTCAAATTGTCGGATGGCATAGAGGTCGGTAATAGATACTTTCTTGGCAATGTTAATGGAGAAATGATCCAAGAAAGATTGGGCTAGTTGGTTAAAAGAGAAAATCGAGTGCTGGGTTAAAGCACTGTACCACTCCAAGGTGGGTCCTGATAAGGACATGGGGAAGGTGCGGAGTAACAAGGCGTCATCATGGGCAATCAAATAACAAGCATGTCTAAATGATCACAAGTGTTGTTGAGGATCCTCTTTACTGTTAAAACGAGTAAATTTTGGCAACTCCCATTGAGGAGGATATGAATGAAGGGGGACAGAAGGGTGAATGGGCTCCTGACAAACTTGCTCGTATGTCAAGGCGCTACGACTTCCCGAAACAGAAGCCTCTAGGTTTTGCATTTTTTCCATCATTTGTTTAATGAAATCTGTGGTTGGATGAGATGATGGTGCGGTTGTGGTAAACAGAGGCAAGTTGGACCAAGGGCTTCCGCTGGACAATGGTGGGGCTAAGTGTTGATAAGGTATGGAGGATGAGTGTGTTGGAGCAACAGAATAGGGATGTCCCATATAAGGTGTTGAGGTTACTGGATACGTATATGGGAATGAAAAGGTAGGCGGAGCTTGAGAAGGAAAGCTCGTGTGAATAGGTGGCAGAGAGTAAGTCATGAGTGGAGTGGTCTGAAAGAGAGATGAGGTAGGGGCAGTTGGTGGTAATGATACGTGAGGTCCAAAATTAGCCAAGGAAAATCCAATCTGAGTCGTATGAACCTCTGAAGCTGTCGGATTGGGAGACGGGGCTAGAGATGTAGGAATTAAGGCAGTGTTATCAGGAGGAGTGGGAGCTAAATGAGCATCTATACTAATAGCCATGCCAATAAGGAGTTGACCATCAGGCATACGGTCAAGGGCATGAGACAAATAGTATTGTACAACGCTGGGATTAACATCCAGAAATTTGGCAAAGTCCTTGTCTCCTACAGGAATTTGGGGGATCTCACTGGTGTCCACAGGGTTCCCTATAGAATGTGAAGGGGGTGATTCAGGCAAAGACACAGAGCAGGCATGTGAAACCATGGCGGCGGCTTGCTTCCGAGTGATGATAACCATAGACAAGAACACACAGGAAAGTTTCAATCTATCAAGAACAAAAACAACCTCAGAATGATGAATTTGGCAAGTTGCTGGTTTGTCAGGGACTATGAAGACAGTAACCGATATCGGTTTACTAACCGGTGTCAGTCACAGAGCAAACGACGTCGGTCCCTTAACTGATGCCGGTGTCAAAAATCTAGGATAAGAAGATATAAAAGGCTACTAATTTGATTTTTAGCAACGTTGAGTATATTTATCAACTTATTGATCACAGAAGACAAAGTATGACAGAGAAAATAGAATTTGAAAACAAGCAAGATGCACATGCAAATCCAGAGACTAATCCTAGGGTTAATTTTAGTTATTGTGGGCTTATGCCTTTAGACGTAAGATGATGTCAGAATCCTAAACAACAAGACCTAGGGGAAATGTCAAGTTTGTTTTGGCTTATAAGGTTACCTCAATCGGGTGGAGGAATACCGCAGAAAAGGGGGGATGTTTGAGTTGTTGTGTTAATTGTGAAGTGATTCGGTATGTGTTGTGCAGTGAAACTAGGGTTAATTTCCTGTCAATACCGTGGATATCACCCCCACGTGTACGACCTGTTACTTAATCTATGTTCACTAGAATTGAAAGAACAACAAGCAGGAATGCAATGCATGTGTTTTAAACCCAAATCGAAAATTATGTTTGATGAAGCAAGAGAGATGACTTTCACTAATGCGAAACTAGAAAAGCAAGGACAAATACTTTACGAAATATATAACAAAAGTAGCAACAGCAAATATGCTTCCTAAAATGAAAATAAGCAAGAGAAAAGAAACCCAAAATGGGTCCCACAGGGCGTAGTCAAAATGTTTCACTCGGAATGTTTCGGGCTTCTGGGAATAGAGTTGCTTCTATCCTTTCATTCCTTTTAGAAACAAATGAGGTTAGGGTTATGAGGAATACCTGTTGAATGTCGAGATGGTGTGCGTTGTACCGTAGAGAAAGATCAGGCTGATTGCGAGGAACTCCTTTTTGTCTTGGAAGGACTACTTGCAAATAAGAACACAAGACCACAAGATTTGATTAAACAATAAATGAGGAAACTACCTTGGGCCCAGGAAATATAAAACTTCCTTTCGAAGGTGGTCAGTTCCCCTGCTAATATGAATTAACACAAAAGACTACAAAATATCAATTAAATTGTTTCATTGAACTGGGTAGGGGAAAGGCTGGTTTTCTGGTTTTTGATCATAGGAACCGATGCTGGTTACTGATAACCGATGCCGGTTACTAATAACCGATACCGGTGGGTTCTAGGATCTTCTTAGTAGCTATGGTGTTTTGTAAGGCTGGTTTATGGATGATATTAGGAAATGGGATGATTAGAAGCAAAAGAATAATAGTTAGATGCAATGACACGTTGGGTAGTAGAATCAGAGACGGATTTAGGAAGACTGAAATTCACAGAGCATAAGAAATGTTATAACGGAGGACATGCAAGATGTGACTTACTGGTTTTGGCGAAGATGCAAGTTGATCTCCTCTACTGCAAGCACTTCTGGTTTCCTTTCTCGTCTCTGCTTGATTAAATGAAGATCAGGACTTTGTTTCTCGCTCGCAATGCTCTCTGTTGATCCAGAAATTCTTTGACTGATCTCCAAAATGAAATTCCAATCCGTTGTTTTGGTTTGGGGAACCCATTTACAGGGAACCGACGGCAGTCGAGTAGGAACCGGCATCAGTAAGGAAAAAGTAGGCTATTTTTAGTAAAATAGCCCACCTTCCCTGCTTTTCTCCCGAGAGATCAGTTGCGGGCTTGGCCAAGTGGCTAGAAGGTCGGCTTTGGGTGCGAGTAAGGAGGCATTAGTTATGGATGTGAATCTAGACCAAGTCATGGGTCCTAATTAGGTTGGTTTAGGGTTAGGGCTAGGTCATGATGAGGTGGCAAAGTGAGGTGGCAGGTAAGGTGATGTGGATTTATCAATTATAAGGTAATTAATAAATAATTGTGTAAGGTTTAGGTGATGAGGTTAGATTGCGAGATGAGATGCGGGTCACAAGGGGTCGTAATACACAAATTTGGTGTCTACACGAGGATCCAAATACAACCCAGAAACCCAAATCAACATAAAACCCAAATCATTATTACCAGCCAAGTCAAAATATGCATATATCATCATAACAAAGTTGTTCCACTAAAAAAATTTAAAGGACAGCAATATTTTAATAATTAGAGCCTATCATGCCTGATAGTGTCGCTAAAAAATCAAATAAGACCTTTGAATACGATCACCCCTTCTCTTCTTCTTCCACAAAATATTAAACAACAAAATATTGTTGCCTCCATGCATTATATACTCCCCATGATAGAGAAGTACATTTGAAATTTTCAAAATCACCATGCAATGAAGAGTAGATGGCTGGTTCGAAGTACCATTGCTCATGGAGAGTGAAAAACAGAATGCGTGAAAAACAAGACAAACAAGCAAAATTCCAGTTACATGCCTTCCCAAGCAATCCGCGCTCTAGACCCTATGCAAATTAATTGCATTAAATTTCATTCTCCTACCTATTCTCCATTTCCACCGACTGCCAAAGTTGGTGAATGCTAAAAAAAAATAAACAAAAGTTCCCATTCTTAGAGATACTGCCACGTAAGACCCTCTTAACAAATTTAACCTCTGTTAAACCTAGCTGCACTCCCTATCCTTCATCCTTATCCCTTCCTTAAATGCCATGGAAACCATCACCCAAGACTTGCAACCCTCCTTACGTCCCCCTTCATAGCATTATTTTAGGATAGGTTAGTGACTAAGGTTAGATCATAGGTAGACTTAGTTTTATGGACATAGGATATAACATTAGTCACCCTCCTTAGTGATAGGCTTAGTTAACCCTTAGGAGTATTAAGCTCATAGTTTAGGACTAGGTTAGATTAACTAACCTTGTAACATTAGGTTATAGTTTATGTTAAAACTAATAACCTTACTGATTCTAATCTAGGTCCCCTAGATAGGACTAATTAGTAACAGAGTTCAAACAGAATAAAACATTCCTGATTCAGTTTCCGATTTGCATTAAGTAATTAAGCTTTAGATAGAAAACTTACACATCTTACCTGGCTTAAGGTCCAGATCCTTTCTGATGCTATGATGACTGAAACCAAATTCTGATTACAATGATCAGCCAGGGTTAACCTCCAAAATCCAACAAAACTATCCTCTACGTTCATACATATATATATATAAGGAGTTTTAAAAGAACTTGAACATTAAAATTTCAGTCAGACTTAATAACTCACGAAATGTTATTACAAATTGTTCATCCTGAATAATATTAAAACATTCGTTTGATCAATGCAACTGAACCAAGGTTGAGTCATAAAGGTGGATAAATCCACAATCTTCTAGAAATCAGATTGTACTCAAATGCGAAGGATGAAAGAAACAAAAGAGTCCAAGGATATTCCGGTTCAATCAAAGATCTTAAGTGTAAAAAAGATATAATCCAAATCAAGCATGACTTCCCAAAACCAAAGGAGCATGTCCTTATATAGGAGAAATCATTTATCAACACTTGAATGCTCAGGAGAAAGTAACAATAGTTCAGGGTGTTACATGCTTCCCTCCTAAAAGATTCGTCATCTTGATGACTACATCCTTTTTTATCTTCTGGTCAATCAATTCTTTGACTCACTGAACAAATTAACTATTTCAAACTTGAATAGTTAGAGAAATCAGTATCATGTTACTATTTATTCAACCTGAATAAATGTTTGCCCCAAAACTAGCTTACATAATAACATGTAAAAGATAAATTCATAATAATAAATTTTTTTTTATCAGTCAATAGATTCAAATCTATTCAAAAAGAAAGGGAAAAGCAGTTTTCATCTCTTCCAGATTTTTCCAAGTTACACTTTCTTCATTAGATTGGTCCCATTGGACCTTACATTACTGTATTTCTCGGTTCTCTCAAATGCAATTGGTGATTTTCCCAGCACTCGGGTGGGTTTAACCATGATTATTCCTTGGTATTGGACCTACAAAGAATTCTAATTTAACACATGTGAAAAATCTGAAATGTATTTCTTAAGCAAAGAAATATGGAAAACATCATGCATTCGTGGACAAAGGAGGTGGTAATGCTAATCAGTAAGCTACGAGATTGATTACTTCGACAATTTCGAAAGGTCCCACAAAACGAGGTGATAACTTAGTAGCCTTGCCAAAAGTTATAGAACTCTTTCTTGGTTTTACACGAAGAAAAACCTTTTCACCAAGTTCAAATTTTTAGTCAACCTACTTTAAGTCAACATAACTCTTCTGCCTATCTTCTGCTTCCTTCAATCATTCACGAATCATTTTAACTTGCTGTTCCTTTTCAGTAATGATTTCAGGCCTAATTACCTCTCTATCCTCAACGCTATCCCAGCTAACAGGGGTTCTGCATTTTCTTCCATAAAGTGCCTCGAAAGGTGCCATTTTAAGAGAAGAGTGATATGTGTTGTTGTATGCAAATTCAACTAATGGGAGATACTCTTCCCATTTATACTGTTGATCCATGCAATACATTCGTAACATATCTTCTAACACCAAATTTACTCTCTCAGTTTTTCCATCCGTTTCCAGATGATACGCAGAACTGAAGATCAGTTTAGTTCCAAGAGCTACATTAAGCATTTGCCAAAATCTTGATGTCATTCTAGGATCCCTGTCTGATATTATTAATTCTGGTACTCCATGCAATATGAAAAATTTGTGCACAAACCTTTTAGCTAACATAGGAGAATCATCCTTTAGATTTCCAGCGATGAAATGAGATACCTTCATTAGTTTTATCAACAACTACCAAGATAACATCATTTTTATTTCTCGACATAGGCATCCCTTGTACAAATTCCATGCTTATTACTTGCCATTTGTACTATGGTATGCTATGGGGATATAATAAACTAGTAGGGTGCATGTGCTCTGCCTTTACCCACTGACATTCAAGACAATGAGTCACAAAATTAATAACATCCTTTTTCATTCCTCTCTAGAAATATCGTTGTTTTAGGTCAGAAAGCATTTTAGTAATACCTGGGTGTCCAGAAAAGGGTGAATTATGAAATTCAGCTAACAATTTCTTTCTCAAATCCTTTAGCAAAGGTATGTATACTTTGTTTTCATAATGTAAGATTCCTTCATTATCAAAATGAAAACCTTTATACCTTTCATCTTTTGGATCTATAGCAAGCGCTACTTTTACTTGTTGAAAGTATATATCATATTCTAATGCACACTTTTCACCCTCATCTTTAAACTGAGTTCTTAATGTTATAAGAGCAGAAATGTTCTTCCTACGACTTAGAGCATCTACTACTCTATTCTCTTTTCCTTTTATGTAACTAATATCAAAATCATATTGAGACAAAAAATCTAACCACCTTCGTTGTCTTGCATTTAGATTAGGCTGAGTGAAAATATATTTCAGCCCTAGATGATCAGTTTTTAACTCAAAAGGTTTCCCAAGTAAATAGTGTCTCCAAACTTAAAGTGCATGAAAAATGGCAGAAAGCTCTAAATCATGAGGGGCATAATTCAGCTCATATAACTTAAGTTTTCTACTTTCATATGCTCTGACATGATCATTTTGTAACAAAACACCTCTAAGGCCTTCCCCAAAAGCATCTGTTACAACAGTAAAGTATCCATTAGGGTCAAGTACAACTAAAATAGGTGCTGAAGTCAACTGACTTTTTAAACTTTTAAAAGTAGATTCACACTTATTATCCCAAGCAAATTTCTTATACTTTTTCTACAATGAAGTTATCAGTGCAGCCACTTTAGAAAAATCTTTAAACAAATTTTCTATAATAACCAGCAAGGCCCATGAAGCTTCTTACTTTGTGTACATTCTTTGGTGCAAGCCACTCGGTTATTACCACTATTTTAGAAGGATATACCGAAATTCCTTCTTTATTAATGACATGACCCAAATAATGAACTTCGGTATCAAAGAAAGAACATTTAGATAACTTACCGAATAACCTTCTTTTCCTCAAAATTTCCAAGACTACTTTCAAATGCTCATTATGCTCCTCGACACTTTTAGAATATATGAGAATATCATCCAAGAATACAAGCACAAACTTGTCCAAATATTATTGAAAGATATTATTCATTAAGTTCATAAAAGTTACGGGTGCATTAGTTAATCCAAAGGGTAAAACCGTGAATTCATAATGTCCGTACCTTATCCGGAGAGTTTTTTAATGAATATCTTCTTCTTTAATCCTTAATTGATGATACCCAGATTGAAGATATATCTTGGAATAAACTGATGCTCCACGCATCTGATCAAATAAATCATCAATTCTAAGAAGTGGGTATCTATTCTTGATTGTTGCCTTGTTTAACATCTGATAATCAATACACAATCTAAGTGTCCCATCTTTATTTTTCACAAATATCACTAGTGCTCCCCAAGGTGAAACACTTGGTCTAATCAAAACTTTAGACAAAAGTTCTTGCAATTGATCCTTAAGCTCGACTATCCCTGTAGTAGTCATCTGATAAGGTGCTTTAGAAATAGGCTTCGTCCCTGGTTTGATTTCAATGGTGAAATTAAATTCCCTTTTGGGTTGTAAACCTGGTAATTCCTCTGGAAATACATCCTTGAAACTTTGTAACAATGGGTATCGTTTCATGAAATCACCGTATTCTTCTCCAGATTCAGAAATCTTAACTGCATATAAGGTACATCCTTTACTTTCATCCTTTTTTATTTGCATAGCTTACAGTTTCCTAACTGAAATTTCCCATTTTATACCTTGAATCTCTGCTGTTTTCTATAGATCATTTAAACATCTTATATATTTTTCAAAGTAGTCCACTTTTGCTTTATGATCAGCTAACCAATTAACGATGATGACAACGTCATAGGATCCCAAAGGTGCAACATAGAGATCAACTTATGTGGAAAAGTTAGGTAAGTCAAGGACTACCCCAAAAAGAAACATACTAACTATATGAACAAAGTTATTACCATACTGTATAGTCCATGATTTATTCATTTTTCTAGCTTTTCTTTTAAGTTTCAAATCGAGTTTACTAGAAATAAAACATTTAGTAGCTCACATATCAAAAAGAATAGTTACAGGTATAACTAAATAACTTACCAATAACTTCTATAGGTGTCACTTTCCTTTCAGCTTGCTTGTCTGCTACTGTAGCATGTATCTTATGCTACTGATTATGATCATCCTTCTTCAAAGGGCATTGGTTTGCATAGTGATATTTTCCACAATTATAGCAGCCTCCTACAGGTCCCTTTTTAGGCTCAAAATTAATTCCAGCCTTAAAATTATCATGTTGGCCTCCATAGGACTTCTGCCCATTATTATAATTCTTGGAAAAACTATCCCTTACATTTCTAGCAGGCTTATTCATTGTCATTTTCTTATTATTATCCATTGAAAACTTATTTCTATTGCAAAAATTTTTCCATGGTCCCTTCTTGGGTGCATGAGAATTTTAAGAAGGGTTTGGAATCTTCTTCCACACTTCCTCTTTATGAGCAGAAATATCCTTTAATTTATGTTCCTGCCCTTATGGATTTTTTAACAACCCCTTCCATAGTGGTTGGGCTTGTGAACATCAACCTCCCCTCCAATCATGGGATTCAGTCCCATGATGAATTTTTCATATTCTGAACTTCTCATCAGTTTGATACTGTGGGTACGTACTTGAGGAGTTTCGTAAATTGCTCCCAGTACTCAGTTACAATTATCTTCCCTTGAACTAAGTTCTGGAATTCTATCATTTTTTGATCATAGAAAAGTTGTGGCAGCCAACATTGCCTAAAATAGCCTTTAAATTGATCCCAAGTGATGTTAGTTTCATCAATATTTAGCTCAGCCTTACGGTTGTCCCACCATGAAGATGCTTCATGGGAAAACTGATATGCTCCCCCAAATAGCTTTGGTTTCCTCTGAGAAGTTTCTTATTGCAAAGTACTTCTCCATTTCGCTGAGCCAGTTCTTAACTCCGTCTCCTAATGTGGTGCCATCAAATTTAGGTGGATTTATCCTTTTTATATCATTAGTGAGTTCCGTTGCTAACCTGGCCTTTTTGTTTTCTAGTTGGATAGGTAAATTTCGATTGTTATTACCAACACCCATATCGGGGTTTTCCTCAGGAGGTGGCTGATTGTTGTTACCAACTTCATCGTCCTCCTCATTTCCCATCACTTGTTGTTCAAGTATAGCCAAATGATCTCTTGTGTCCAATAGGGAAGCAAGGATCTCATCAAGTTTTTGGGTTGTTTCTACACCTTCCTTAGGTGGAGCATTATTCGCAACATTTCCCCTTGTTATAACCATTTTCTATTACAAGAAAATTTAGGTTTTCATCAGATTATGGACACAATAGGTCCAAGAGCTGCAACCTTCAACTCTGATACAAGATGTAACATCCTCATTTTAATACCTTAGAACAAGAATTGTTTTTATTTATTTATTAACGTTCTCTTGTTCTAAATACATAATTTAGAACACACATATCATAACAATCATTCTTATAATAGATAACCATATGCAGTTGTAATGACTCAGTACACCACCCATCTATTCATTCCATGACTTGGTGAACTACCGATCTATTCATTCCATGACTCGGTGAACTAACGATCTATTCATGCATAACTTTGAGATTGAAGTTTTCAACTAAACACTTCATTCTCATGGTTCTCTTCCCTATTCTGGGATCTGAGTGCTCTTTCCAAGGAAACTATCTGAATAATTGTTACTATTATTCATCGGCATCATGATCCTTAGACTAGGTGACATAGGACAATGTAATCAACATCTTGTGATACTTTGGCCAAAGGTTTGAAACATACTGTTCATATTACTTATTCCTTGATGGCATACTCGTCAATCTGGAATAGGTCCTTCACTCCACTCTAATGTTATATAGAACATATTATACTAACCTAAGTCAGTCCCCCCTTGTCCTCAGTTTTCACTCTAGATCAGGTTAATATCATAATTCATGTTATAAATATGCTCTTGAAGGCTAGGGGTAAGTTGACATACCAGGTCAACCAATGTTAACCACGTGTGTCAAGATACCCAGAGTCTAAAAGGGATGCCTCGTAACCTGTTTATGATCCTAACCAATCCCGGAGGGAAATATTTAACAAGTCTCAACATGCAAATCTTAATGATCAATGCAGAAGGGTGTTGCCATATGTCATCTGCATTGTTGTATCCTCGAGAATATCCTAATCTTCTCGAAGGTACAACCTTGCAGTTGACATGTGTCAACATCCTACGGAATAGCCTCGGAAAGATGTAAATACCTCTAAGAATTTACTTATGTTAAGTTATATTTGGATTACAGGCCCACCTTATTAGGTAGCCTTCCCTAACCTAGTGTCCAACATTCCTTGAGTTACCCT
Organism: Taxus chinensis; assembly: GCA_019776745.2. Lineage (NCBI taxonomy): Eukaryota > Viridiplantae > Streptophyta > Pinopsida > Cupressales > Taxaceae > Taxus > Taxus chinensis. The sequence continues at coordinate 819,333,425 of CM034150.1, read as the reverse complement.
TTTGTAGTTAGGTTTAGTTTCACAGAGAAAAGTTTTAATGAGATTTAAAATTGTTTCAAAGTTGTCGGTTGGTACCTAACAACCTTGTATCCACAAATAGGACAATAGCCCTTAAGTTTTTCCCCATTAGGAAAATAACTAATCCAGCAAGGGTATGTAACAACTTTAGAGACTGAAACATAACAAAATTAATACCATTAAGTCATGGTGATTTATAACCATCAATATATTGCTTTTGAATTAGAACATTAAGAGAGTATTAGGATTTTCTTCTAGTTATAGCTACATTTTAGGGAATAGTTCACCCTCAACTTTTCCTAATCATGCAATGGTCTAATTTCCAATTTGACCATGATTATAAGATATAAGAATTACTAACCAGAAATATGTAGTATTCAGCCACATAATTAAATAATGCTTACTTAGGGAAATCCATCCGGACTCCATTGCATAGAATAATAAGAATGCACACTCATTCATACAAGTAATAGGAAGATCAATCCGACCCATTGTGTGTACCGCGCCCCGGCTGCTCCCGCCTGCTGCTTCCGCCTGCTGTCTCTGGTCCCCTTTCTAATGCCGGACCCTCCTGGTCCGGATCGGGGGGCCCCTCTGTCAGGGCCTCTCTCTCCCTCATAGCCTCTCGCTTGGTCAAAAGTCGTGGAGAGTTCCACATCAGCTCACAGCGCGGAAAAGCTTTCCCCTTCACTGTCAGAAGGGTCCTTTTCCCTGCGCATCCACTCTCATATCACGGAGGCTGCTGCCGCTTCTCGTGACCTGTCCTTGGTGGGTATGCTGATGGGCCCTAGGCCCCCACTGGAGGATATAAAAAAATGGGCTCGTTTAAAATGGCAACCATGTGGAGCACTTGAAATAGTGGCTATGCCAAATGGATTTATCTTATTCTCTTTCAGCTTGAAACAAGACTTCGCTAGAGCGCTGCTGGGTGGTCCGTGGTTCTTTGGCAGGCGGGGTTTTTATCTCAGGAAATGGTCTCCTGGTTTCAACCCACACACGGAATCCATGACCCAAGCCCCAATCTGGGTCCGCCTTCTGGGGCTCCCATTGGAGTTTTGGCATCCGACAGTTATTGAAGGTATTGCTCTTTCTATAGGTTCTTTGATTGCTATAGATCAAGCCACAAAAGAAAAAACTAGATTTATTCATGCTCGTTTCTGTGTTAATGCTGATATTAGTTGCCCCTTGCCAAAGGACATAGAGCTTATCTTGGACTTTGGGAACTGGAAACAGCCTATTGACTATGAATACATTCCTCAAGCTTGTTCTTTCTGCAAAAAACTTGGCCATAGGGCCTCTAGCTGCCCCTCTAAACCTCAACCGAAACCTTTTTCCCAAACCCTCTCCCCAAAATTCAAGAAAAAATCCATTCCTAAATCGTCCTCCATTGAGATCCCGATCATTCCCACATCTAATTCCTTCACTCTCCTTGAGGATGGAGAATTCAACCCTTCTACTGATCCTGCTTCTGAGATCCTTCCCTCCTCCTCTATTCCCCATCCTCTCTCCCCACCCCTGGCTCCTTCGGTTCCCGGCCCTTCATCTCTTGGTGTGGACCTTTTGGCTGCCTCCTCCCCTCCCCCTTCGCCGCATCCTGCTCCCCTTCCCATCCCCCCCTTCCCTCGATCCCCTCTTCCCTTGATCCTCCCACCCTGCCTCCCCTCTGCCCGCCTGTTTCTGATTCTGCCCCCTCTCCCTCGGATCTCTCCACCGATGATTGTTTTAATCACCGTTTCACTAGAAGCAGCAACAAGAAACCTGATATAGGCTTGGAAAAAGTTAGAGGCAGAACTCCAAGAAGTGTTAAGCTTCAGATAGAAGCTGCTACAAATGTGGCGCAAGGAACCCAAAGCACTATCCCCATGGTGGTGGGGAGTAAACCCAAACAAAAGAAATGAAGATCATTTCTTGGAATATAAGAGGGCTCAACTCTCTTCAAAAAAAAGAATCATCAAAGACATCAAGTTCCAGAACTCACCTGATATCATCATGTTACAGGAAACCAAGCTAAAAACGGAGGTTCGGCTTCATAAAATCTGGCTTGCGGCTGCCTTTGAATCTCAACCTTCAACTGGAAACTCCGGGGGGCTTTGTACCTTGCGGAATCCCAGAATTCTTAAAGGGGATTGCCTGTTCAAGCACCCCAATTTTCTTTGTATCCTTTTTCAAGAGATTGGTGCTGACTCCTCCTGGATTGCTATCAATGTGTATGCCCCTAACTTGGAGAATCATCGAGGAAAAATTTGGAGGGATATCACCAACTTCATCGTCACTTGTGGTAAAATTCTCATTATTATAATGGGTGATCTTAATTGTCCTCTTTATCCCTCAGATAAACAGGGGGGAATGCCTGCTATGCCGGCTAGCATGGAAGCTTTGGCTGATTTCATTAGGGAAAATTCACTTCTGGATATGGATCTCCACGGCTCTTCTTACACATGGTCAAATCGTAGATTGGGTAGGAATCACATTCAATGCAGATTAGATAGAGCTCTTGGCTCGCTGGATTGGATTTCTCTCTTTCCAGACTTTTATCTCAGCTCCCTCCCAAGGGTTGGCTCTGATCACAGCCCCCTTCTGTTGAGCGCCAACCACATGGTAAATGTCAAGAACCCTCCCTTCAGATTTGAGCTGGCTTGGCTTGAAAATAACCATCTGACCCCCCTGGTAGCAAGCTGGTGGAATATCGAGATTGAGGGAACTAATATGTTCAGATTTTCCAGCAAACTCAAAGAAATCAAAAAACAGCTCAAAATATGGAAGTCAAAGGTCTTCGGTAACATCAAGGTTCGCAAGAAGGATCTTTCTCAGAGCTTGATCAAAATTTCTGAACAAATTGAGACTGTTGGAAGGTTGGACCATCTTCACCAACAGGAAATCTCTCTCCTCAGTGATTATCACAACACTCTTAAAGAAGAAGAAACCTACTGGAGGCAGCGTTCTCGGGCCCTTTGGCTTGACCAAGGTGATCGTAATACCAAATTCTTCCACATCACTGCATGTAAACATAAAGCTAGGGATAAGATTCGTGAGTTGGTGTCGCCTTCAGGAACTCTACTTACTGCTGAATCTGATATATCCAATGAGCTTATATCCTTCTACTCAAATCTTCTCCATGCTGATCTGGCCCCTTCGGAACAATCTATGAATGAAATGCTTCAGCACATTCCACATCTGGTTTCTCCTGAGATGAACAACAATCTTACCAAGCCTTTTTCTATGGAGGAAATTCATAAAGCTGTCTTTGCTATGAAGCGAGACAAAGCCCCGGGTCCGGATGGCTTTCCGGCTGCTTTCTTCCAAGTTTTTTGGGAAATCATCAAGCAGGACCTTTTCCTCGCAGTCAATGAATTTCAGATGAATGATAAACTGCTAAAGGAATGGAACACCACTTTCGTGGCCCTGGCCCCAAAAGTGCATAATTCCAAGGAGGTGTCCAATTTTCGGCCCATAAGTTTATGCAACACGTCTTACAAGATCATCACTAAGATGCTGGCTTCCAGGCTAAAACCTCTTATGCCGAACCTCATCTCCCACAATCAAAATGGATTCATAAAAGGTCGGCTTATTCAAGGCGGTATAATTACTGACCATGAGGCCATCCACTCGGCTCTTCTTGCGAAGTCTCCTGGTATGATCTTAAAATTGGATATGCAAAAAGCCTTTGACAGAGTCAGCTGGCCTTTCTTAATCAAGACCTTGGAAAAATTTGGGTTCGACAAAAAATGGTGTAGCTGGATTTACTCATGTGTTTCAACCCCTTGCTTCTCTATTCTGATCAATGGCATTCCTGCGGGTTTCTTCAAAAGTAGCAGAGGTATCAGGCAAGGCGATCCTCTGTCACCTTTTCTCTTTGTTCTTATGGCGGATTCCCTCAGCAGAGCTCTGGATGCGGCAAAAAATCAATCCATCATCTCTGGCATGAAAATCACCTCTAACTGTCCCTCGGCCACTCATAGCCAGTTCGCTGACGACACCTTATTGCTAAGTTTGGCTTCTGTTATCGAAGCTAGGGCTATTATGGATATCCTATCTCTTTATCAATCAGCCTCGTAGCAAACGGTCAACTTCATCAAGAGCAGCATCTCCTTCATCAACACGCCCCCCAGAGTTTAGAGGAAGATTGCTGATATCTTTGGTTGCTCGATTGTGGATCTCCCAGCCTCTTACCTGGGCATCCCCCTCTTCCATGGAAGGCAATCAAAAATTATGTGGAATCCGGTAATTGAAAGATATAAAAAAAAACTCGCTGCTTGGAAAGGAGCTCTCCTCAGCCAGGCTGGCAAGCTCCAGCTGGTGAAAGCCACTCTTCAGAATCTTCCTTCTTACTTCCTGTCCATGCTCAAGATTCCCAGCTCTGTTAGGGAGGCTGTGGAAAAAATTCAAAGGAACTTTCTGTGGTCTGGAACTGAAGAAAAGAAAAGGATCCATCTTGTGGCCTGGAAAGAGGTTTGTAAACCAACTGTTCACGGTGGTCTTGGTCTTCGGAAAATGAAGGAGATGAATGGGGCCCTCCTGGCAAAACTCGCTTGGGAGGTGGCTAAAGGCGATTCCTGTTGGGCCCACTTGCTCCGTGCTAAGTATTTAGTAAACAATGAAGACTTTCTCACATCCATCCCCACTAGAGGCTCCGCCATATGGAACTCCATTTGTAGCTCGCTCCCCATCATTCGTGCTGGCACTAAATGGAGATTCGGGAATGGGCGTCTCATTGATTTCTGGAGGGACACTTGGATTGGTGATGATCCCCTTGACCTCAACCCCTCTTGGGACCCTATCAAGAGAAGTATCGTCAATATTCATGGTAGATTAGCTTCAGGTTATTGGCAGAGGGTGAATTCCATCCCCTCATGGGATATCAAGGATTGGGAGGATATCAGCGACCTGCAAAGAAACCTGTTGTCCTCCCTTAGAGAGCTGCTCTCTACCATTTACATCCCGTATTCCCATAATGAGGACGAGATTATCTGGACTCTCTCCACATCGGGCTCCTTTTCAGTTAAGGCTGCTTATCTCTCGATGCATTGTGCTGACGTGGGCCCCCCTCTTATAAAATTCTGGCCTAAGGAGATCACCCCAAAAATTGGTTTTTTCTCTTGGCTATCCTCTAAAAATGCTTTCCTTTCTGGGGAGAACCTGAAGAGAAGGGGTTTTTCCCTTCCCACCAAATGTGTTCTATGTGCCAATGAAGAGGAATCCTCATCACATCTCTTGGTCCATTGCTCTTTCTCGCATGATATTTGGCAGTGGCTCCTTTCGAGATTCGGTGTTTTTTGGATCTTTCCGGATTCCATTCAGGACACCCTTTCTCAATGGTACTCTCCCTTCACTCATCCGATTCTAAAATTGGCTTGGAAACTCCTCCTCCCGCATGGCTTATGGGGCATATGGAAAGAAAGAAACAGAAGAATCTTCAAAGAAAAGTGTCTCAATCCTGGATAGGTGGCTACTCAGATTGCCCTGGCTCTCCAAGAAAATATCAACCTAACCACTTGGTCCAAATATCAGCAAAAACTTCAGTTCTGTCACACCCTGGAGTGGCAGCAGTATTTATCCATTCCTTGTAAAAAAACCCATATTGATAGGAATTTGATTTGCTGGCTTCCCCCTCCAAGGGGATGGAGAAAACTCAACACGGATGGTGCTTCGAAAGGTAATCCAGGTATGTCCGGAGGAGGGGCCATTCTCCGTTGCTATTCGGGTTTAATTGTTGCTGCTTCTGCCCATAATTTCAATTTTGGCTCCAACCATCGTGCGGAGGCCTTAGCCATCCTCAAAGGTCTTGAGATGACTATCAAGTTGGGCAATGATCCCCTTCAAGTGGAAAGTGACTCCCTCAACATCATAAACCTCCTCCGCTCCAATGACCCTGGCCATTGGTCGATTAAAAACATCATTGCTGATATTAGAAATATTCAAAGATCTTTCCTTCAAGTCCAATTCCAGCATGTCCTCCGGGAAGGTAATCAAGCGGCAGATCTTCTTGCTAATATGGGTGTCCTCATCGAAAATCAGCAAATTTGGACTGATAACTTCCCGAATGACCTTTGTCAGATTGTTCAAAATGACACACTCCACTGCTGACTGGTGGTCTCAGAAGCTGACTTGGGTCTCGGCTTGCCCGCCTTGGCCTTCTCAAATGGCGGCGGTTAATATGGAAAATTTAATTGATATGACTCTTGACACGGGGTACTTGATTAAGGCGCCTAGTAATGATGCGGCAAATCCCCGCACGAACAAGCTTTATGCACACATTAATCATCTGAGGAGGTGGCGAAAGGGTTTTAATATCATTGCCGGTATCCTGTTCAGGCTGGCTCTCGTTCGCTCCTATCTCCGATTCTGTAACTATTCTAATTTTCTTCTCATGGGGGGGGCAATTGAAGCGCCTTGAGCCCGACAATTGCGAGTCGCTTAGGAATGATGGTGAGGTTTGGAACATCTTAGTGGAAAATGGGATTTCTACTTTTCTGGAAAGAATGTCTGGTTACTCGGCCCTGGTTTCTTATGTTGTAACGGCTTCGTGGTCGAGAGGACATGTTCAAATTGGCAGCACTAGGTTCACCATCTCAACGAACGCCATCGTTGATGCCACCGGGATCCCTGCTGCGGGTGATATTTACTACAGGCGTTCCCTTCACGCCGAAATTCAAGAATTCAACGCCCCGGGTGACAGACCAAAGAAATATCTGTCGGGCTATACCCGCGACTCTCTGCCCTCACCCTGGGACAGAGTGGCGGAAGCCATTATGAGGTACTTCACCATCGACGGAAGGTACCGTCTGGTTTTCGGCCCACATCTGTTCATCCTCTCCCACCTCCGTTGGGGGAGAAAGATCAATTTGGCTGCCTTCCTTTTTCAGTCTCTGGAACACTCTGTTATGCTGGCTCGGGAGGGCGAGGGTGTCATCCTCCACCAAGGTCTTCTCTATCTACTTTTCTCCGTCGCCGCTTCCCACACTGACCTGCTCCGTTTCCCTCCCAAAATGGGTCGCCGCCACCGCTCCCCCTCCCCTCCTTCTCGCCCCTCTTCCTCCTCCCACCGCTCCTCTCGGCGTCATCGCCGCTTGCTCCTATCCTCTGGTTCGGATTCCGACGTGGCCATTGTGAGCCCCCCCCCGCGACGCCTCCATTCCCACTGCTATCCCCCCTTTTCCTACGCCCATCTCGTGCCTTTTCTTGGAGGATACTAATGCCTGTGGCCGCGCTCCTTCTCCTGTCTCCAGCCCTGGCCTCTCTGGTGCGGCTGATCTGTTGGGGCTTGCTCAACTGTACCCTGACTCCTCGGAAGAGGAGCAGGGAGATATCAATCAATTTGTGGCGGATCCCTCCTCTCATTCTGCTGGCTCTAAGGAACCCTCGGCTGTCAAAGATTCCACTGCTGACACTCCTCTCTCCACTCCTGTTATGGACCCTAATACTGCTGATATTGACGCTGATGATAAAAATGACCATAACAGAGCTGATATCATCTCCTCCATCCTGAGTAAACTGCAGCGTGCCTTCAAAGCTCTTAAAGCTTGGGAGGACTTCACGAATTCTACCAGGATGGCCTTAGCAAACGACTGTTCGGAGCTTCTCAAGTTGGCGGATCTTCTGGCAAACGACTCTGGCTCTCCTAGAGCTAAAGATGTTGTTTCTGAGCTGAAGAAGCTCATTTAATTGTTCCTTTTCTCGGCTTGGCTCTTCTTCGTTCTCCTTTTTGGAATCCTCTTGGGTATTTTTGTTTTGAAAATTCTATTGCTAGATCTGGCCTAATGGGCTTTTTGTATCAAGGTTGTGGGACCTTCTAAAACCCTCACTTTACCCAATATATTCCAAAAATAGGAAGATCAATCCAACAACTAAGTAACACAATCCACATAAGTAATATCTCTCCGATTCATCTATTTCCAAATCTATACAATTACAATCTATGCACTTTGGCATACTTTAAGACAATAGCCTTCAACAAAAGCAGTAACTTTCTTCCAAAATACAATTTAAAATATATAAGTTGGAAATTCCTCATAAGGACTAGATTAAAATATTCATTGCATCATATCAGATTTTGTCTGCCTTTACCACTTACGATGACCATATACAAAAATTGCTAGCATGGGTTAGTTCAATGAACTGAGCATGATAAGCACTAATCCTTAAAAATAGTTGCATTCCACTAATTGTTTTCATTAAACAATCTTGTTTAAATGACATCTATTCCATCAAATCCAAATTAAGATTCACACTAGTTTTCTTTCTACAATTATAATATGACTTAAAAACATAACTCAAATTATAGTTACAATTTCAACTTAAATCTCTTTCGGATGATTCATCTTATACAAGAAAATATGAAGAAACAATCTGAATCTTAAGTACCTAGCCATCCAAAAACCAAGAACAATAGAAATTCATGTTTTTAATCAACTCCTAATTAAAACTTAACTATTCTAAAGTATACATCCAACAGGTTCAAATACAATCAATTTTTGCAAAGGAATGGATTAGTGCAACTTGCAAGTGCTCCTAACAAACTGGCCTTAACCTTATTATACCAATTATTAGTCAACGATAGGTACGCAAGTAATAGCTACTGGATTACCCCCTTTTTTTTTGCAAGAAGATAATAGTTGACTTCTCAATAAGACCTAACACAGCTATAAAACGAAGGGATTCTTCCAAGGTAAGATCTCACCACTTAGTATTTCTCTACACTACCTTTTTAACAGTCCTGACATCCCATAACCCTAATGTAGAGTCCCTTATAGGAATTCTAAAGAAGAGAACACTATTATTCCCAAGGAGAGTATAAACACTTCATAATTTGAAACCCTTTTACAATTTTCCCTTCTCAACTTAGAGGAAGAAAATAGAGAAGATTAAAACTCTTTTGTAATCAAGTTCGGAACTAATTAGCTTCCAGCAGTAATATACATCTCAAATTCCATCAAGGAAGGAAAAGATGAGTAATCCAAGCATCTAAGTTTAACCAATAACATAGGTCAAGTAGAGTCACCTTTAGAGTTTGCAAATGGATCGATCTGAATCATTCCAATCGTCGCAATATTAGGTTGATATATATAAATATATAATTTTAGGACACCAAACCAAAAATGCATATACATAATTAATAATTGAATTCTAAATACAAATTCAACAATGCTCCGAAATTCAGCCTACTCATATCATAGTAATTATTAGTGCTTTATCTATTCAAAATAAATAAATCATTTCAACCCAAATTTCATCTACAAAAGGGGAATGCATTAGCTGAACGTAGATAAGCTTATCGACATTGAATTCATTGTTTTTCTTTAAAGGTAGAATTTATGACATTTTGTAATGCGGCCCAAAGAAGTAGATTTCACAGTCACCTCTGGGTAAATAAAACATAGTCTTATCTCATCCACACATTAACATAATTTCTATTAAGGTAGATCCAAGATTAACCATGAATTGCCAGGGAACAGAGTTCATCCAAGTATGTTTTCTCTTGAACATATCCATGTTCCTAATATGCATGTAAAATCACAAAAACAACAATTTAACCAAATACTTCCTTACTCACAGAACCTGTATTTATAAGAACATTCAAACCCCTTTGAAGTAAAAAGTACAGGATTAGACTTGAAACAACATTTCCAACTCACGCAACTAAAACAGTCAAGTTTCACTGAATAAACTAACATTCCAACCACAAAATTAATTACTTACTTTCCTGAACATGGACCAGTAATAGTTAGAGTTCATAGGGAAAATCAAACAATTAATTGATACAATCATATTCGAACAACAAATAATTACAGTGGTGTTTTCAAACACGTAATCATTAAGCATGCATTCTTTCATAGAGCCAGTTTTTAATCAAATAGCTCAGTCAGATAAAGAAAAATTACATCACTTCCAACAGAAAGCAAAACTCCATATTGGATTCATAGCATGGAAACAAGAATAATGAAGCAGGTTTCATCCAGGATCCAAATACAACCCAGAACCCTAAATCAACATAAAACCCAAATCATTGTTACCAGCCATGTCAAAATATGGATATATCATCAGAACAGAGTTGTTATAATGAAAACATTTAAAGGAAAGCAATATTTTAATAGTTAGGGCCTATCATGCCTGATTGTGTCACTAAAAATTCGAAGAAGACCTCTAAATATGCTCGCCCCTTCTCTAATTCTTCCACGAAAGATTAAACAACAAAATATTGTTTCCTCCATGCCTTATATACTCCCCATGATAGAGAAGTAAATTTGAAACTTTCAAAATTGCCATGAAATGAAGACTAGATGGCTGGTTCGAAGTACTAGTGCTCATGCAGAGTGAAAAATGGAATTCATGAAAAACAAGATAACCAAGCAAAATTCCACTTGCATGCCTTCCCAAGAAATTTTTGCTCTAGAACAAATGAAAATTAATTGCATTAAATTTCATTCTCCCACCTATTCTCCATTGCCACTGACTGCAAAAGTTGGCCAATGCTAAAAAAACATAAACAAAAGTTCCCATTCTTAGAGATACTGCCATGTAAGACCCTCTTAACAAATTTAACCTCTGCTAAACCTGGCAGCACTCCCTATCCTTCATCCTTATCCCTTCATTAAATGCCATGGAAACAATCACCCAAGACTTGTGACCCTCCTTAGGTCCCCCTTCATAGCATTAGTTTAGGATACGTTAGTGACTAAGGTTAGATCATAGGTAGACTTAGTCTTATGGCCATAGGATATAACATTAGTCACCCTCCTTAGTGATAGGTTTAGTTAACCCTTAGGAGTATTAAGCTCATAGTTTAGGAATAGGTTAGATTAACTAACCTTGCAACATTAGGTTATAGTTTAGGTTAAAACTAATAACCTTACTAATTCTAGTCTAGGTCCCCTAGATAGCACTAATCAGTAACAGAGTTCAAACAGAATAAAACATTCCTGATTCAGTTTTCGATTTGTATTAAGTAATTAAGCTTTAGATAGAAAACTTACACATCTTACCTAGCTTAAGGTCCAGGTCCTTTCTGATGCTATGATGACCGAAACCAGATTTTGATTACAATGATCAACCAGAGTTAACCTCTGGAATCTAACAAAACTATCCTGTATGGTCATACATACATACATACATATATATATATATATATATATATATATATATATATAAGGATTTTTATAAGAACTTGAACATTCAAAGTTCAGTCAGACTCAATAACTCACAAAATGTTATTACAAATTGTTCATCCTGAATAATATTAAAACATTACTTGGATCAATGCAACTGATCCAAGGTTGAGTCATAAAGGTGGTTAAATCCACAATCTTCCAGAAATCAGATTGTACTCAAATGTGAAGGATGAAAGAAACAAAAGATTCCAAGCATATTCTGGTTTAATCAAAGATCTTAAGAGCAGAAAAGATATAATCCAAATCAAGCATGACTTCCCAAAACCAAAGGAACATGTCCTTATATAGGATAAATCATATATAAACACTTGAATGCTCAGTGAGAAAGTAAGAACAATTCAAGGTGTTACACGTTATAAGCCCTATGGTTCTTGTATGTCCTAACTTCCATTCTAAAATATCTTACACAAATCATAGATGATGTTTCTCACTAAATTCACATAAAAGAGAGAATCAGCACCCACGCGTACCTCAGGTGAGCCCCCAGTTTTCACTGGGTGATAGGTCAACACACATGGGGTTCCTTTCTTTTGTAATAGGGATAAAAATCACTACATTTTGGTTCCATTTCCTGGGAACTATTTTCAAAGTTATAGTGGGATTTAGCATACATCTTGGTCTGTGTAATGAGTAATGATAGAGTTGTTAACATTAGAAAGTATTGAATCATGGTTCAAGAGAACAAAGGATGAATTTGCTTAGAGATTCAACACTGGGCTTGAGTTTTATGCACGTAGATGGGTAGAAGAGAATCTCTACCATGATCTGTTTGAATTTTTTTTCCATTGCTTCCCTATGGAGCTATATGAATGGCTCACAGCCTATGCATCTAGATCAATTTTGCATTATGGATCACATGTGTGGACCCAAGAAGAATACCAAAGGCTACAAGATGTACATCTGACATCGAACCATGCTGTGGATCATTGGTAGAAAGGAGTATTGGCTAGCTACACTCTGGAGTATGCCATTTCCACATATTCCTATCCAGAGGTTGCTGGGTTTGAGTTTCTGTGGGAGCCCAGAGGATCGTTTCTATGTGTTTTCCCTCTAGTTCTGAAGATCTTGATGATTACCATGAGTTTAGAGGCTTTCCCAATGGCTGGCCTAAACCATTCTAAGTGATGGGCGAGGAAGCTAGGGTGGAGAAAGATGGTAGATCTCATTGACGGAGAAGGATAGGGAGGAAAGGACAACTCAAATATGGTGAAGTGTGTGAAAGGGAGATTGCTATACAACGTAAGGTTATAGGTGTGATGGATGTTTGGTGGTAGATTGTTGCGGGAAGGAATTGAGGTTCATATAGAGGATGTAGAACTTGAGCAAGTCTATGTGACCCCATCTTGGCAAGCGCGTGAGAGAAACCCCTTCAGTTTCTAATGACAGTTCATCATGTGGAGAAAGAAGAATTGTTGGTGCGCATACTTAGCTCACCTAGTGACTGGACCCTGCGCTTGGTTTTCTAGATTAGGGGGATAATATTGCTAGTCTAGTTGGTTACATTGGAGGTGATCGGTCTACACCCAGGAGGTATAATTTATCATTTGGGACTTCTATGGCTGCAAACACCAACCTAGTGTTAGGAATTTTCAGGAAAGTTATAGGTACACAAGTGTTTGGTCTCACATTTTGGAGTGGTGTGGGGTACACTATTGGTAGTGGGGCATTGTCGCAGACTGTAGGTGTGTCGCTTAGTAGAACTATGGGGACCCTTAGCATAACCACTTTAGGACATGGTGGGCTTGGTGGATCTGGTAGTTCAGGAGGAGTAGGAACTGGTGGTTCAAGATGTGGTGGATCAAACGGCGGAGGAAACACAGGCAGAAAACCAAGGCTTTAGCTCAAGAGGATTTGGGCCCCAACCACCGCCACAAGTTTTCTTTGAAATGTCTCTACATTTTCTTGATTACAGAGGTATTGAGGATGCTACAGAACATGTTCAAACGTGTGGAACTACTATGGCGCGCAAAGGGTATCACAACCACATAATGCAAGGCTAGTTAGTTTGTAACCACGTTACAATGGTGCATGCATAGCTGGTATAAGATGTATGACCCTCATCAAATAATGATGGACTATACTACTTTAAAGAATGTATTCTTGGCAGAATTCCACATTCCTGAGTTTGAGTAGAAGAGCATCAGTGCTTTGAAGGATATTCAGTAAGGAATGGAAGAGAGTGTGTGGGAGTATGATATACACTTTAAAACTCTCTTGTCTAAATTATCATATGATATTCACCCTTCACAACATGCTCAGTGGTTTTTTAGGGGTTTGATCACTCCTTTTAGAAGGGCCTTATCTCATAGAACTTTTTAAGACCCACATGAGGCAATGGAAGCTACTCTTCGTGCCGAAGCTGTTGGTAGTGTTGATAATGGAATTAGCCCATTCCTTGAGGCTCAGATTGCTACTATGGCCAAGCAGTTGGAAAAATTATCTACAAACTTAGACCATGAGACTCGCAGTGGTTTTTGGTGCACAAATTTTAAAATAGAGGGGAATTTTAAGGATAATTGTCCCCAAAGGATAGTACGCATTGTGGCAGTAGATTATGAAATTTTTCATGGGGACCACGATGCAAGTAGATGCCCCTTACTACAACACGTAATCTAGAAGAATGTATCTTATTATTGTAAAATTTACACCTCTACAATCCATGATACTAAGGACTGTACGCTCATTGATCAAATCCATGAGGCCATTGATCATGGGGTGCACCAAACTAGCATTGTTAGTAGCTCCAAGGGTGATGATGACCATTATGAGGAGCATGTAGATGGAGGCATGCGTAGAAGGGGTTTTTAAGGAGGATTCTATGGTCATGGCAATAGTGGAGGAAGGAGTGAGTTCCCACATAGAACTCGTTTCAATTGTGGATCTATGGAGCTTTACAAATGAGAGTGCCTAGACTTGTTGAAGTACTCATGGTGCGGAAATAAGCATAAGTATGAGTAGTTCCCAAAATTGGCTTAAGCATATGAATCAACAGCATCGAAAGGATAAGGGCACTGTAATGGTCAGTATTAAGAAGACAGGCATACAATGGATGCCTTTGGTAACATGGGATGCAGGTTTAGAGCTTATCTTGGTAAAAATAAGGGTAGAAGTTACACACACAAGCGAGATACCAAGATAGAAGAACTTGGTTTCAAGGGAGGAGGTCATTCATGAAAAGTATATAGACCCCGCACATCAAAATGAGGTATATCATGACACCATGGATGTCATTTGGAGCTTACAAGGAGAAATCCAGTGTCTAAAGGAGAAATCTAGGAGGAAGGAACAAGGAAGCAGAGTCAAGGTGGCAAAGGATGACCTGGATGAGGTCAACGATGTATGTAAAATGATAACACATGAGAATATCATTCCCTTGCTAGGATCATGGTTGAGAGAGAAGGTACCACGTGCCAGAGAAGAGTGTGAGAGGCATGTCTTACACGTGAACCTCCTCCCTCACATCCTTGAATATGACAAGGAGATCACATTGAATGTAGTTGTAGATGGATGGCTGTAACACCCTGAACTATTGTTACTCTCTCTTAAGCATTCAAGTGTTGATATGTGATTTCTTGTAAAAGGATGTGTTCCTCGATTCAGAAATCATGCTTGATATATACTGAATTTCTTGCAGATTGCAGATCTTGACTGAGTCAAAATATGAATAGACTCTTTTATTTATTTCATTTTGTGTCTGAATATTAATCTGATCACGGAATGAGTTATAGAGATATTCATCTATAATATCTGGACTTGGATAAGTGGAATTGATCCAAGTAATGCTTTAAATCTGTTTGTGATAAATTAGATCACAGACCTTGAACAGGTTGCAAGGTAAGGAAGCATTTATTAAGTTGGTCAGGAGTATGACTCAGGCTGATCTTGAGAAATGAATTGGTTCCCGATATGGAGGTATATCTGGAAGGTCTCGGGCGTGGACCAAGTAATAATTCTTTCATGTATATTCCTGTAGCCTAACGGCTGTATAGGAGTAAATCCTGTTCGGAGGTGCATGATTTTATATCTTGTCTTGGCATATAAAATATTACACCTTACTGGAATTATTAACGGTTAGTAACCTAAAATTAAAACCTAACCTAGGGGTTAGATTATTGTTAGTCTAACCTAGACCTAGGCTATTTGTTAATATCCTAAGTTAGTATCTTTGTGTAAATTTGTTAGTGTGGGTATTACCCTAAACTCTAACCTAAGATACTAACCTAACTAAGGAGGAGATTATGAAGGGGCCTATGGAGGGTGGCGAACCATGGGCGGTGTTTTCTATGGCAATAAATGTAAGGGATAAGGATGAAGGACAGGTCATGGCGGAGGCTTAGGCGACGGCTAACCGGTGAGGACGTGGCAGGTCGCTAAGTTTGGAAATGAACATGAGTTTTAGATGGACTGTCACCAAATCTTGCGGTCGGTGGAAGTTGAGTTTGAGTGGGAAAAGTGGTTTAATGGCATTTAATTTTATCGGAAAGTGAGCTCGGAACTCACGAGAAGGCATGCAAACGGGAAGTTTGTGGGTTTGTTTGGCTTATCGCGATTTTTGGTTTTTGCTCTGCTTGTTTACTGGTTCTTCACACCAGTTCTCTTTGAGTTGCATGGCAAGAATGAATTTCTCTGGCTCTTTTCTCTGTCATGGAGGATATATATGTGATGGAGATAGTGAAATTTTGTTGGTCGCTTTATCGTGGAAAAAGAAAAGGAAGTTTGAGCTCTTCCTGTGGTCTGCTTCGGAAATTTGATCAAAATACAGGCATGCTAGGCCCTAACCTTTAAATATCTTGCTGTCTTTCAAGTGCTTTCATTAGAACAACTCTGTTCAAATGTTTTGTGAAGATTAGATGAATTTTCTATGGAGATCTTGTTTGATTTTTGGCACTGTATCTCTTCTGGTTCGATTTTTCAATTTCCTCTTGAATGGGTGTTTGTTGAAATCGAACTTTGGCACTATTTGCTTTGAGTATTCATTCTGGCTTATACATGTGAGGTATTTATTTATAAAAGTTTGGGTGTTCGGCCTGTTTGGCGTGAGCCCTCAGAATATACCTGTGTGTAGTATAAGACCACTGTATGTTTTTGATTAGTGGTCGCTGTTTCTTGTTATGGAAAATGTATGGAATGATTTGATGAATACTGTAAGATTGATCAGTATTATCGCTTCTTTGGAAACTCTATCGTGGGTTTTGTTGACAGTGTTTAATGATACTTTTTGGGTTTTCTTTGTTTCCTAATTTTGTTAGGAACAGGTAACTGTTGTGTTACCATAGTTTATACGACCTAGCAAAAGTTGTTTTTCCTTGTTATTGTGGAAACGGGATTATTTGTTGGCTATGTATAATATTGAAACATCTATACTTTATTTTATCGACTCAGTGGAGTCCATGATTGAATCGTATATTACTATCTACTGTTGTGGATGTAAATTCATCCTGGTGTTTTGTTATTTGATTTCGTGGAAGCTTTGTAGGGAAAGGAACAGGCTTTCTGACCTCGGTTATTTGAAATAAATAAGGAGTATAGATTTCTTGGGTATACATTGCTTTTCTTTTTGAAAGCTGTATGAAAGTTTTAAAGCGGCTCAGTTGATTTCCTTGCTCGAAAAGGGTATTTTATTTGCTTCATTTGTTTCATTCGGAATGTTTGCCATGAAGGGTATAGAAGAATTTATTAATTAATTCCATCTTATACTATTGTTGGGTTCTACGATTTTGGGCGTAAACCCATTTTCTGCATGTAATGGGTAATTATAGATTTATAATGGATATATTCTGAACGACTCAGAGGAGACGATTCAATGATTTATATTTCTATTTGGGCCGCTGTTTAATTTGAATATGTTTAAATAGTTGGTGAATGATGAACCAGTGGTTGGAAGGTATGACACGTACTAAGACCTCGGTATTTCCTGGAATTACCCTTGTGTTGCATGGATTTTGTTGTACAGTTTCTTGGATATATTTTTATGCTCGTTCCTTGAAATCTTGTGCAAAAAAGGGGCAAGACTTAGTCGGGTTCTTGATTTGAAATCATTAATTAAAAAGTTCTGCCTGATTTTTTAGCATGTACACTATTTACTTGTCCAAAGGGAAACAGTGACAATTGTTTACCATTTCACTGTAGTTCAGGTTTAGAGGATTGAGAAAGTTAACTTGTATCTTCTATTGTTTCAGTTGAAACTTGACTTGTTATACTATTGTTGATATTGGACATTTTGTCAGAATAATGGTCTGTATCAGGTAACGCGACCCTGTATAAGTTAATCGTAAGTACTTGTGGCTAACTTCGATTAGTACAGATGTATATACAGTGTGTTGTGTTCCTTTCTGATTTCTTATAGGAGGTGATAGTGTATATCATGGCATTGGTAAGGAAATCTCCGTATGGTCTTGTAGATGCATCAATCGCTTATTGTAAATAAGTCTGTTGTTGACAACGATACTTTAGAGGTTTCTGATTTTGGAATTGATTCTAAAGCCTTGCTGTGTTTTAACTGAAGTAGCTTTGGGCTTAGGGTTGATATATGAATTGTTGATGTGTTAGTTGTTGTACAGGAATGTCGATGTGTTTCTATTTCTTGATTTAGTACAGCGATCTTGCTTGCGGCCTGTCTAACTTGTTCATTTATTTACTGGTTGAATGTTTTCATATGTGAAGACGGTATGGTGATGAACATAGGTGAAAGGAAGTATGATTGGATTCGTTCTTCTCTTCCTTTATTTCTTATTTGTTGATATTTTTCAAACAGTGGGAAATTGTTTTGTAACATTTTGGTGGAGTCCCGAATTGTTATGTTATTCCTTTTTTTTTGGAAGAATGAAACGATCTGACCAATGTTGTGATTTTGGATTCAATGATTGTTGTGTACATTCGTTCCTTGATTCTTTTAATATTTGATGAAATATTAGAAAGTGAATAAGACTATTTGTAACAATGATAGAGTTACATATTTGTAATCATTTTGTATTACAAGGGCATAGCCTGATTAAGTTTACTTATGTGAATATCTGATCTCGTTTAAACAGGGTGTTTAATGAAAACAATTGATGGATTGCAATTGTTTTAAAAGTTAGTGCTTATCATGCTCAGTTCATTGAACTGACTCATGTTGACTATTTTTGCAGATGGTTACCGTAAGAGGTAAAAGCAATGCAGATCTGACAAGCTGATCAGATTGTTTATTTGATTTGTAATGAATTACAGCTAGATTTTATAGATGTACTAAATGGGAAAAGATGTTTCTTTTCCGATAGCATTGTATCAAGTATGTTGTTGCATAAAATGTAGTTGTATAGTTTTGAAAGGAATGGAAATAAGTGTTTGATACTTATGTGTTATATTCTATTTATGAAAGATGACCTTCTTCGGTTTATGTAACGAAGGGGCATTGTTATCATTGTATAATATGGATGCTTTTGTGATTGGCAATGAAAGCTTGTAAGTAAATAAGATTAAATTCTTATGAGTGTTTAGTAGTTCTAATTAGTGCTAGCGAAAGCAATATTGGAATTAAATAATTGTCTTTCTAGAAGATAGGTTAAAAACGAGCCTAAAGAGAACGCTAAACAAACTGGATTAAATTACTAATCCCTAGTCCTAAGTATGAAAGGACAATAGTAAATTGGATTCTTAATCACTTATATCTTTAAACTAAAAAGTATGATATAAAATCAGTTAAGAGAACTGATAGGCAATCAAATGGAGTTCAGATGGCAATCTCAAGCAAAGGTTATGAGATATTGTCCGATTCTGTTGCTTTAGAATCAGGTGTATTCTAATGACTCCTTGATGGGAACTTGACCGTAATATCTCTATCATGTAATGGGTTTTAATAGAGGAGGGTCGTCTTAAGACAAAGAATCCAGGGATTTGGAAAGGCTAACCTTAGGGAAAAGTCTTTAAAAAGTAATTTAAACTCAAGTGCGTAACGCTTGTTATTGGGTAGATCTTTTCGAGGCAGATTTAAAGGCTGACGACATAAGTCGACTGCAGGGCTGTACCTCCGAGGAGATTAGGATCTTCTCGAAGTTACAACAATGCAGATGACTTATGGCGACACCCTTTGCATTGATTGTTAAGATTTACACTTGATTTAGCACGAGTTACCCTGGGACCGATTAAGAACGTGGTCATGTTATAAGACTGCCTCGGAGATTTGGGGTATCATGGCACACTGGTTAAACTGCAAGGTTGAACCAGTATGTCATCATATCCCTAATCCTCATGGGCAACCATATAACATTATCACCTTGTTAATCTACCTCCGAGTGATTCAGTTGTGAAAGGAAGGACTGACAGTAGTCAGTATAAGACATTCTATATAACATATGAATGGGGTGAAGGACGTATTCCAGATTGACGAATATGCCGTTAAGGAATACGAGACATGAAAAGTATGTTTCAAATCTTTGGCCAAAGTATCGCAAGCTGCTGATTGCGTTGTCCTAATTCACCTAGTCTAAGGGATGAGATGCCGATGAATAATGGTAACAGTTATTCAGTTAGATTCCTTGGACAGAGCATTCTGAATCCCAGATTAGGGAAGAAAACTGCAAGAGTGTTGTGTTAAATAAAAACACTAACTCTTTTTACTCATGAATAGATCGGTAGATTACTTAGTCATGGAATGAATAGATCGGAAGTATTCCGAGTCATTACAGCTGCATATGGTTGTCTGTTATATAAATGGTTATTTGAATTGTGAGTTCTAAATTATGTATTTAGAACCAGTATGCAATTATAAAAAAAAATAAAAAATTTGACTTGTTCTATTGTCTAAAATGAGGATGTTACAATGGCTCCTCGTTAATAACCTCATTGACACTGGCACATAGGTTAACGTTATAACTTTGGATGCATGGCATCAGAAGGGAAGACTTGAATTACAACCATCTTCAAATGTGTTATATATGGTAAAAAATACTAAGGCAATTCCCATCAATGTCTTAAAGGATGCAGCTATCACTATCCAGGGAGCTAAGTTTACTAGGGACTTTGAAGTCTTGGTGCTTTTTGAGGTGGACAATTTCCTAGCACTACTTAGGCCCCTTGGTGTTACAAGAACAATGTAGACCTTCGGTTCAATAAAGGGTACATCAGCTTTAAAAAAAGGAGGAATGGGTCATTATACCCATAGATGATGGGAAGTTCACACCCTATATTGAACTATTGGGGGAAGAAGTTCTTGATAGGATATATGTGTGCTCAATCAGAGACCTAGAGATGATACACCCTACTGATGGGGTTATCTAGTTTGAAGATGCTCAGTTAGTGAGTGATACCACCAGTATGGCATGTGATAATTTGGCACATGGGACTTATGAATTGATGGGATGATAGTTGAGAGGGTTGGTGACCAAGGTAACAAAGGAATGCATAGTTTGGTGCCTTGGAGGAAAATAACTACCCAAGTATTTAGGAGGATCCTTCCCTAAGATCTTTCTACAAGAGGTGGAAGCTTAGTGGAGGGATGGGAAGGAATGGAGAGGGATGTTAAGTTATGTCTTTCTCAGAACAGTGGCTCATTGGTGGGATACACATCAGGAGATACTTTTAGAGTGGCACGAGGTAAGAATTACTCTCTCTATCAGATTCTCTAGGAGTAATGTGCCCACCATCATCAAGTACTACCATGGGAAGGAGCCCACCTCTTTCCATATCTAGGACTGTGAATAGGTCTGGAGAGAAGGAATGAAATATTTTCCACCATCCCTCTGGGTGCACAAGTTGTATTCTACACTGTAGGATTACACGCGTGTATGGTACATTCATTCAGAGACATGCCACCAGACAAGGAATTGGCAAGAACTCATGGTAAACCTTACTCAAAACTTTGAGTATCAGAGTACCAAACCATAAGTTGATAAGGCCTTACAGGGTATCAAGAGCTTTACCATAGGGGATAATGCCATGAAGGAGGATAGGCTATGGAATTAATAGGTGAATTAGAATTGGGGGTGCGCTTTGAAGAAGAAGTAGAGGAAACAGAAGAGTTACAACTTGAACCATGTGTTTGGAAAAAGAAAAAGGAAAGTTGATGTATGTGATTAATGGAGAGGAATCAGAAAGCTTGGATGCTAGCCATTCTATAGGGACACGTGACGTAGTGAACAGTGTAGATACTCATGCACACACCTACCATGAACCCTTAAAGATAAATAAGGTTAACATCAGTTCAGGAGAAGAACCTAAGGAAGCTATTATTGGAGACTACTGGTCAGAGAAGGAAGTTTCTAAGATCATTGATCTGTTGCGCAAATTTGAGGATTTATTCCCATGTGGGTACCATGAGCTCAAAGCTATTCACAATTCCTTGGGGGAGATGAAGATAAAACTAAAGGACGATGCATGCCTAGTTTAAAAAAGGCCCTACCGGATGAATCCCAATTTGTGTGTGAAGGTTAAGGAGGAGATAGACAAAACGTTAGCTTTTGGGATAATTGAGGAAGTGGAAGAATCAGAATGGATATGTCTTATGGTAATCAACATAAAGAAGGATGGGCGGATTAGGATCTACGTGGATTATAGGGAATTGAATGCAGTTTCTTTCATTGATCCCTTTCTGATCCCCTTCATTGACGAAAATTTGGAAGGAGTCACTAGGCACGAAATCTATTCCTTTACGGATGGATTTTCAGGATACCATCAAGTCCAGATTGTGAAGGAGGACTAGGAGAAGATGATTTTCACCATTGAGTGGGGAAGTTTTACATACACGGTCATGCCCTTTGGGTTGAATAATGCACCTACTATTTTATCGTGCATAGTGGTGAAAGTGTTCCTTGATTTTATACCTAAGTTTCTTTAGGTCTATTTGTATGATTGGACAGTGTATGGTCTAGTCAAGGACCATTGTAACAATTTAAGGTTAGTGTTTGAGAGGTGCAGGAAGTTGAGGATATCCCTTAACATTAAGAAGTGTGTGTTTGCTACACCATTTCAGACTCTATTAGGGCATATCATATGTAAGGAGGGCTTGTTGGTAGATCCCGCTAAAGTTGTAGTTATTTTGGGGTTAGGGGAGCCTACTAGCCAGAGCGCAGTGTGTGGATTCCTTCGGCATACGGGATATTATAGGAAATTCATTAAAGGATATGCTAAGATCACTACACCTTTAGAGGAGCTATTTAGACATAAAAGTGCCTTCGATTGGGGAGAGGTGCAATAGAGGGTGTTTAATACATTAAAAGATAGGCTTGTCACTGCACCTATATTACATTTTCCCTCTTGGTACAAGCTCTTTCATGTCCATGTAGATTCCCTAGGGACCACCATTGGAGCAATGCTTGCATAGCCAGGTGAAGGGATTATTGATCATCCTCTGTGTTTTGTAAGTAGAAAGATGACACCATTAGAGAAGAACTATACCACAACTGAGTGTGAGGCATTGTCAATGATCTATGCACTTTTTAAGTTTAGATAGTATATATTGGCAACACCCTTTGTATTTTGTATCGACCACATGACATTGAAGTATTTGGTTAACAAGCCTATTCTACAACGGTGCATATGTCGATGGGTGTTGATGGTTCAAGAATTTGAATTCACCGTTATAGTGAAGCCTAAGAAAAGCAATTTTTGGCCTGATCATCTGTCAAGAATTGATTAAAGGAAGGATGCACAAAGTATTGAGGAAATAATGCCAGACACACAACTGTTTAGGTTGTGCCCTCGGATTTGGAAGAGATTGCAGTATTTTTAAAGGAAGGTGTGGCACCAAAAGGGATGAAGACTTTAGAGAAAAAATAGTTGGTCATACGCGCCATGCCATACATGTTAATCAATGGATACTTATACAAGTTGGGACATGATGAATATTTTCACAGATGTGTATTAGAGCATGAGCACCTTGCCATCATTGAGGAAGCACAAAAAGGAAGTGCACGCGGGCATTATGTAGGTGATGCCACCGTGTGTAAATTATTAATGGTAGGCTTATGGTTGGAAACCCTATACAAGGATTGTAAAGACTATTGTAAAGTGTGTGACCATTGTCAATGTATTGGAAAACTAGGAAGGAGAGATGAAATTCCTTTGCGCCCTATCCCTAGCATGGAGCCTTTTGAAAAGTGGGCAACAGACTTTGTAGGCCCTATTACACTAGTGGGGCGTAGGACTGGGTCACGTTATGTAATCAATTGCATGGATTATCTGACAAGGTGGGTAGAGGCATCCCTAACTAAATATTGGACAGCAACGAAATCAGCAAGGTTCTTGTGGGAGAACATTATCACAAGGTACGGATGCCCCTTGAGTTTGACCAGCGATAGGGGTACACATTTCTTGAATGAGACCATGAAGATCCTGTTATCAGAATTCATGGTGGCTCATCACAAGACTATGCCATATCACCCATAAGAAAATGGAACCATGGAAGCATTCAATAAAATATTGAGTCATACCTTGACCAAAATTTGTCATTTCAGAAGACAAGATTGGGATGACAAAGTATCAGCAGTATTGTGGGCTTATAGGACAACGTATAAAAGGTTGAAAAAAGCCACACCATTTCAGTTGGTGTTTGGCATGGAAGCTATTTTCCGATTGAATTTATATTTCCTTCTCTGTGAATAGCATGTGCAGGAGGGTTAGTCGATGAAAAAGTGATGGAAGAAAGGATTGATGAGTTAATGAAGCCAGATGAGAGATGATCATTCACTAGGTGGAGCCAAACAACAAAAAATCAAAGAAAAAGGCTTAGCATGATCACCACATTATAAACAATAAGTTTGAGTTTGGGTAGATGGTTTTACTATATGATTGCAAGTTTCTACGCCACCCTGAGAAGTTAAAAGTCCATTGGTTGGGTCCTTACAAAATCTTGTACTCCTTGATTCGGGTGCATGCCAGTTACAAGCACTAGATGGGACAAAGTTTCCTAGACATTTCAATGGGAGTAGGCTTAAGCCCTACTATAAATAAGTCTTCTCAGTGTTTTTAAATAAGGTATTTTTGTAATTAGTTTAGAAATTTACTTTATTCATTCTTTTTCTTGTGTTTCCCTTTTGCGTTGTTGTTTTGTTTTGCGCCTTGGGCACTGGTAACCTTATTGATACTTTGGAGAATTTATGAGTGCATAGAGGACTGCACATCATTTTAAGTGTGGGGTGGAGTAATGTGAAGGAGTGCATGGTTAGAGTACAAAGGAATTGTATGTTAAAAAGCCTTGTTGAATGGCCCGGTTGAAAGATGTGTATGGAGAGAAAAGATGGAAGAAGGATGGTTGGTGCTTAGATAAAGCTACTTTTATATCCCATGTACTAAGGAGGAGAAAGTGCATTAAGCTACATGAGGCAAGCGAGACAAAAAGTCAAGACAGAAGAAGTGCCTTTGGTGTGGGTTTTGTGTGCATAAGAGTCTCCTATCAGGTTAGATTGGTTACACGCCAGAAGGTTAGAGGAGTTTTTGTGCATGTTGTGCACGTGAGTGAAAGTGCTAAAGATGGGATTTGTTTGAAAAAATTGCATTAAATAAAAAACATATAGTGGTAGGTGAAGTAGAATTTAATGCACAAAAAGGGAAAAGATATAAGTAAAGGGTTGAGGCACTTTCATTTTCACTTTGCGAATAGAGAGAAGTGATTTTTGCATCTTTTACAAACTAGGGTTTCTAGATTTGATCGTGTGAAAAAATATTTGAGAGGTTGAAGCATGAGTAGCCAGTTTGGATTTACAAACTAGAAGGAAGGGGTTTCACGAGTGTGAGAAAAGCTGTGAGGAGGCGTTGTCTTGAGGATTTTTTATCCCAATTAGGGTTTGAAAAATTAGGGCACGGGTTCAAGAGGTTTTTCATCACAGGTTGAATATTTGAGGTTGGAAGAAGTGGAAAAGTAGAGTAACAAGGAGGGAGTGAAATGATAGGAGGACCTCGAAAATGGCACCAAAGAAAGGAAAGGGAAAGGGTAAGGCCAAGCAGTAAGAACCTGACATGTATACGAATCAAGAGTGGTATGCAAATATATAGTACCCAAATGGGGTAATTATGGGTAAGGAGTGGCAATCCTACATGAGGAACATTCCTGTGAGTGATAATAACCATCAAACAAACACAATCAAGAAGGAAATGAAACTAGAGTTAGTGTGCCCCATGAGTAAATGGACACCAGAGGGCTTGCCCATCTACAATGATGATGTTAAGGTCAATATGGAGAAGGTAGTGTTTTTGTAACTCTATAAATTGCCCTATTTTGGAAAAATAAAGCGTCTATACCAATGGATAATGTCACAAGTACATGAAGATTACTTCCATTTTATAGGGTGCAAGATGCGCATTACTCCTCAGCTCATCTCATATTTCACATGCCTCATATGTGAAGGATACAACTTGGAAGATGACATGGGTGATAAGGAGGTAATTTAGGAAACCATCAGTGAATATTCTTGCAAGAAGTGGTCGAGGTACTATGACATCTCAAACATCAAGAACCCAATGATGAAGATGGCTGCACATCTGGTAACAAAGTTGAATGGCTACGAGAGATGGACCCAGGTCAATAAACCATGGTTACATGTTTGCAAAAAGATTGTAGAGGGCACCATATACAACTTATCTGCATACATCATAGAGGATATTGTTAGTTGCATGAAGTAAGGTGGTAGACTCCTTTTCAGTAATGTCCTACTAACCATCACGTTTTTAGAGATTGGAGTGCCTGACACATTAGAAAAATTTGTATGGGAGTACCCTACCACAGATCCTTCACCTGCAAAGAGATTCAAGAAGTATGTGTGTGACACAATGATAGCACCCCACAAGGCATGAAT
Organism: Taxus chinensis; assembly: GCA_019776745.2. Classification (NCBI taxonomy): domain Eukaryota; kingdom Viridiplantae; phylum Streptophyta; class Pinopsida; order Cupressales; family Taxaceae; genus Taxus; species Taxus chinensis. Next base: position 819,307,474 of record CM034150.1, on the reverse strand, counting down.
GGAGAAGTGGTATACTTGCCTGAGGAATGTGTTTGGGGAAAAGTGGAGGATTCCCAAAAAACTACTAACATTCACTAAAGGAGAAGCTGAATTTGTAGTATACCAACATTTTGGCTTGGGTAGGTTCAGGCTAATAGATGAATCATGGATCCCATCGTGTAAGCTTCCCTTCACTTTCACAACTCAATACTTCCAAGAGGGAGTAAACAAATTCAAGGAATCCAAGAAGCTAAAGTTTGAACTTGGAAGCTTGGATCGAGACCACAGAAAGTTTCACAAAAAGTTGAACTACCCCGGTGGCAAGCATGCATACATAGAAAGATACGTATCGCATGAAGTATAGATGACTAGACTAATAACATTTCCCATTGCAGGAGGATCCATGACACACGTATACCTCTGCATAAGACCAAAGTTTGAGAAAGATGCGTACCTAGAGAACGATGTCTCCATACCTGAAGATCCTATGGGTAGGAAGGGGCCCATGCCCAAGAAGAGGGGAAGAGGTGAAGAAACACCAAGTGTGCAGACTGCTCAAATGGTAAGCATGCCATCCATGCACACCAAGCATAACATCTATGTGCATAGAAATAAATCACCAGTAAAGGAAAAAAAAACCGGAGGAAGATGCGCCAGAACAACCCCTCACCAAGGAAAAGTCACCAAAGAAAGAAGAGAAGGTTGATTCCCCTATCAAAGAATCACCTCTCAGGGAAAATCAGAGGATGGCAGAGGAAGATGACTCAAAGGATACTGACCTATTGGATAAGTACATGGGTGGAAGAGAGGATGAGAGTGAAGAAGATGGTAATGAGGAGGATGAGCCTGAAAGAGACTAGGAGCCACATGTATTAAGCATGTATGATTCAGAAGAAGGGAGTGGAGAAGAGAAACATGAGTTCGTTTTGGTGCGGTGCAAGGGCACACAGGATGGGTAATGCACCCGGGACATGGGAAGGAATGAGGAGATTGGCACAAAGAATCAGGAGCCCATAAGCTTCACAAAGGAGTAGATAAATAAGGTAGTAGAGAGAGAGGTAAATAAAATGCTCAAGGCCTTAGTAGACCAAGAGTTAGAGTACAATGCTGACATAGTGCTAGGGGAAGGGAAAGAGGAAAAAATTGAAAAGGAGCATTACAATGTGGGAGGGGGTCCTGCTCTAACGGTGAGTTTTCCCAAAGGCATGTACTCAGGTAGTAGGACCCTTGATACAGAGAAAATATAAGTGATGGGCTACATTGATGACTCAAAGAAGGTGTTACATGCGTAGTTCCAGAGCACTGTATGCATAGAAAGGCTTTTAGTAATGGGGTCATTTGAAAAGGAGGGTGTCTACCCTAGGACAAAGAAGATGCTCTCTTGGGAATTTGAATCCCACATTGATGAGCTAGACTTCGAAGTCTGCTAAGGAGAAATCATAATAGTACCAGAGTGTAAGGGAGCCAATCCCTTGGTAAATGCCTAGGAGATCTCAGATGACTAGGTCTGTAACACGCTCAACAAGGTCACGGTTGAGATAGAAGCTAGGCTCTTCGCCCAAAATGACATAATAAGAGTGCTAGAGGGAAAGCTAGGGAAGAAAGAAGAGGAGCTAGCTGAGAAGTCTAAGAGCTTGAAGAAAGAAGAACTGATGAGTACGTAGCTGAGGCATGAGCTAAAGGATGAGAAGACAAAGGTTCACGAAGTATACAAGAAGGTGGAGTCTATCAAGAGTGTCATCATTTTAAAAGCACCCAGACCTAGCGCCACCCCTCGTAGAAGTACACATCCACTCTAGAATTCCTAGAATATCTAATGTGCATCCTCACCATGGAGAGATGACCTTTGGCCCTAGAGTCTGTAGAAGAATTGGCTGCACTCTTAAAGAAAGAGGATAAGTTGAGTTTGGTAGCACTCATTGTTGAGTATAGTAAGGTGCTCGTAGAGATTAAATTAGCTACCCAATCTGTTGAGGTTGCATATGATACTTGCACAGACAGGGATACGGTAGCAAGCACCTTGGTCACAACACATAAATCTGAGCTAAAGGAGTTCCAAGAGAATAATAAAGGAAACAAGGTAGAGAGGGATAATGTTCTTGCCAAAATAGAAAGAAAATTTGAGGTAATTGAAACATTAAGGGGTTTAATCAAGGCCCGGATGAAAGAAGTATACCATCAGATTACCAAGAGGATGGACACACTCAAATACTTGGGCAAGGATATGGAGAAGATCATTGAAACTTTGGGCACCCAGGGAATTCTCCTAATTTTTGACGAGGTGAGCACCCTGATCGGTGACCTCTATCAGAAGGTATAGTGCGAGGTTGACGTATGGAACAAGATAGAGGCAGACTTGCGAAAGGATTTTCCTAGCTTGTTGATTTAATGCTTCCCCATTCTTCCTTCTCCCCCAATTCTTTCATTCCTTTATTCTTTTTACAAAATTTAAGACTACACCTTGGTTCCTTAAGGCAACATACATCTTGGTTAAGTGGAGTTTTTCCACGGACGGAGAATAGGCATAGTGTGGGGTGATGTTGGACCCATAGAATATCAACTAAGTACGCAAATATGCATAGGCGTGCAAGTCTTAGGTTGAAAGGTAAAATCACATGTGATGCATGAGGACATAGCCAAGGGTTTGGGACTTATTCAATTTGGACATCCATAGCAGAACACATGAAAAGCACGACTTGGTTACATGTGCATAAGGTGCCAGCTTGGCAACAGGTTGGCCCAAGAAGGAGCATGCTAGAAGCTTCTAGAAGCACATCATGGGATAAAGTGGAAAGCTCAGGCCTGGAGAAGCATGTTCGCATGGAGGACCACATTCAGACACTTGGCATGGGATCTGAGGGCACTAGAGGGTGAGTTGGCAGTCCAGGCGAGCTATAAATACAAGTGACTATAGAGTAAAAGAGAGAGACAAAGAGTATGGGTAGAGCTCTGCAGAATCACTGTGAGGACTCTGCTAGTAGACAATTGCATTTAGGAGAGTATGTATTAGGCATGGTATTGTAATTTTTCTTTTTGGTAGCTTAGTTACATAAGTCTAGTGCATTGCATGACTGTGGTATGATTCTCTCTGACACTTTGTAATGGGTCAATGGATGTAATAAGGTTACTTGTTATATATATACATGAATATCAATGATTCTAATGCATACTTCTCTCTCATGAGTTCTCTTTCCTTTCATGCTAAGTAAGGATGATTGTATGTTTCTTTCTATCATAATACATGTTATGGATTTTGTTAAGTACTCGGTCTAAAATGACTGCAACAATCTAGAGGCCGTTCTGAGCACTATGGTTCTTGTGTATCCTAACTTCCCTTCTGAAATCTCTTACAAAAATCATAGAGGATGTTTCCCACTAAACTCACATAAAAAAGAGACTCGGCACCCGTGCGTGCCTCGGGTGAGCACCCAAATTTCACTGGGTGATAAGCCAACACGCATGGGGTTCCTTTCTTTTGTAATAGGGATAAAAATGACTACATGAGTGTTGGCTAGCTACACTCTGGAAAACTTCATTTCTACATACTCTTGTCTAGAAGTTGTTGAGTTCCAATTTGTGAGTGATCCTAGAGGATCATTTCCACGTGATATACCTTTGGGGATAAAAATATTGATCATTACTTTGAGTTTAGAGGCATTTACAATGTTTGGCTAAACCCTCCTAAGAATTGGTCAAGGAAGCTAGGGTGGAGAAAGATGGCAAAATTTTTTGCTGAAAAGGAGAGGGAAGAGAGATGACTCAAGTATAGTGATGCACGTGAAAGGGAGATTGCTAGACAATGTGAGGTCTCAAGTGTGATGGATCTATGGAGGTAGACATTACGAGAAGGAGTTGAAGTTCACGCAGAGGATGTGGAACCTAAAAAGTCTATGCTACCCCATCTTGGAAAGTGTGGGAGAAAGACCCCTTCAGCTTTTGATGATAATTCATCGCGTGGAGAAAGAAGATTTGTCGGTATGCATCTAAACCCACCTAGTGACCGGAATTTGGAGCTTGGTTTTCTAAATAAAAGGAGTATTGAAAACCTAGTTGGTATCAATGGGAGTGACTAATCGGCATCTAGGAGATATAATTTCTCATTTGGGACTTCTATGGATGCACATACCATTCCAATGTTTAGAGGAGTTTTTGGGCAAGGGGAAAATTTACAAGGTTTGGGAAATGCATCAGGGAGTGGGGCAGGACACACATCTAGTAGTGGAATGATCTCATAGACCATTGGCATGTAGTTCAGTATGATGAAGGGGACAATAGGTGTGACCAATTTAGGCCCATTACTGGCCACAAGAGGGTCTGGAGGTGGAACTAGTGGATTGGGAGGCACAGGACCTAGTGGATCCAGTGGATTTGGTGGGGGAAAACTAGAGGAAACCAAGGATTTGGATTAGGAGGATAGGGCCCTCAACCACCTCATTAGGTAATATTTGAAATTTCTGTACACTTTTCAAACTACTACGGCATAAAGGATGTTTTGGAGCATGTTTAGAAGTGTGAGTATCTATGGTGTGTGAAGGGGATCACAACCCCAGAACAGAAGGCAAGTCAATTTGTAAGGATGTTGCAATGGCGTGTGCATAGTTGGTATAGGAAGTATGATCCCCATCAGACAGTGCTACATTACAGTGCGTTGAAAAATGCCTTTTGAGGAAAATTCCACATCCCTTAGTTTGAGTAGAAGAGCATCAATGCTCTAAAGGAGATTCAATAGGTAATGTCAGAGAGTGTACAAGAGTATGATGCATGGTTTAAAACTCTCCTATCAAATATTTCATATGACATCCACCCCTCACATCATGCTCAATGGTTTTTTGGAGGGTTTATAACACAATTTATAAGGGCACTATCACATAAGAATTTCATAGACTCACAAGAGGCGTTGGAAGTTGCTCTGCACGCTGAAGTTATTGGGAGCGTTGATATTGGTGTGAGCCCTTTTCTAGAGGCTAAAATATCTGCCATGGCCAAATAGTTGGAGAATCTATCTACAAACTCTACACATGAGACTCGTAGTGGTATCTCGTGTGTGGATTGTGAAGTAGAAGGGCATGCCAAGGATAGTTTCCCCTAGAAATCAATATGCGCCATAGCAGTACATTGTGAGATTTGTCATGGGGACCAATTCGGAAGAACGTGTCTTGCTAATATAAGATTTACACCACTATGACCCATTATACTAAGGATTGTAGGCTTGTTGACTAGATCCATGAGGCCATTTATCATGGTGTGCACTAGACTAGCCTTTTCAGTGGTTCCAAGGAAGATGACCACCATTATTAAGGAAACATGGGAGGGGCATGTGGAAGAGGTTCACGTAGAGGATTTCGTGGTCATGGTAGCTGCAGATGCAGAAGAAGTGATTTCCCATTAGGAACCTGTTATAATTAAGGATCTACATAACATTACAAGCGCGAGTGCTAAGGGTTATTACAATGCTCGTGGTGCAGAAAGAAGTACAAGTATAAAGAGTGGCCTAAGTTGTTTGAGCACATGAGTCAACAACACTAAAAAGCCAAGGGTGCCATGATGGTAAGTATAAATAATGCCGACACTTAGTGGATGCCTAGATTGGCACGTGAGTCTATGATAGAAATTGTTTTGGTAACAACACAAGAAGAAGTTACACGTGCCAAAGAAGTATCAAGGAAAAATGCTCTAGTCTCAAGAGAGGAAATAGTGCATGGGAAGTATTTGAACCCTACTCACTGGAAGGAAGTGTACTGAGAAATAATGAATGTCATTCATATTTTACAGGGAGAAATCCAGTGTTTGAAAGAGTAGTCTAGATAGCAGGAGTAAAGAAGGAATGTTAAGGCTCCATAGAAAGACCTTGATGAGGTCAAAGAAGTATGAAAAATGTTAAGGAAAGAGAATATTATTCCCTTTCTAGGAGAATGGCTATGAGGAAATATGCCACGCACCAGAACAAAGTGTGAAAGGAAGGTTTTACATGTAAACCTCCCTCCCCATAGCCTTGATTATGACAAAGAGATCACACTGAATGCAGTTGTGGATGGTTGGATTCTAAGAAACATATTGATTGACATGAGAGCAAAAGTCAATGTTATTATATTGGATTCCTGACATCAAATGGGAAGGCCCGCATAATAGCCATCTTCGTATGTGATGTACATGGAAAAAAATCTAAGGAAATTCCCATTGGGGTATTAAATTTTGTAGTGATTACCATTTAGGGGGCCAAGTTTTTTGGATAATTTGAAGTCTTGGTGCTTTCCAAGGTAGACAATTTTCCTACATTTCTTGGGCACCCATAGTGCTGTAAGAACAACGCTGACCTGAGGTTTAACAAAGTATATATTAATTTCAAAAACAAGGAAGAATGGGTCATCATCCCTCTGATGGATGGGAATTCGGCACCCTACATCAAACCTCTAAGAGAACAGGCCCTTGATAGAATTTATGTGCACTCCATCAGATACCTAGTAAATAATTCACCCTACAGAAGGAGTTATCCAATTTGAGAATGTTGAGTCTGTAAGTAATACCACAAGCATGATGTGTGATAAATGGGTGCACAAGACCTATGAGTTAATTATATGACGACTGAGGGGTTCTGTAACAAAAGAGACCAAGGTGAACTCACTCAGGCACCTAGGAGGAAAAAAGATACCAAGTTACTCTAGAGGGTCATACCATGAAGTTTTCTTATGATACATGGAAGCTCAGGTGAAAAATGATGGCGAGAGAAGAAGGATGCTCAGTTATAGCCTACTTGGGACTAGAACATGCTGGTAGTCTACACATCGGGAGAGCCTTCTAGAGTGGCAAAAGGTAGGAATCATGTTCTCTGTAAGAATTTCTAGGAGCAACGTGCCTATGGTCATTCAAGATAATCATGGTAAATGAGCCTCCTCATTTCATATCCAAGCATGTGAGAAGGCCTAGGTGGGAGTTGTAGAATCCTTTCCGCCATCATTATGGGTACATAATTTGTATTACACCCTACAAAGTTGTGTGTGTGTGTGGTATATACATTTAAAAACACCCTGCTAGAATGGAAATTGGCAAGAATTGACAACTAATCTCACCCAAGTGTTCAAATATCAGAGTAAAAAGCCATCAGTGGATAAGGAATTACATGTTGTCAAGCACCTGACAATAGGGGATAGTGCTATGGAGAAGGATAGAGTACAAGAGTTGCTAGGAGAACCTAGCTTTGATGCATACTTTGAAGAAGAAAAATTAGAGGAGATACAACTTGAGCACGTGTGCATGGAAAAAGAAAAAGGGAAGATGGTGTATGTAATGTATGGGGAGGAAGCGGAAATCTTTAATGTTAACCATTCTATAGGGACACATGAAGTAATAGATGATGTTTATGAATGGGTGTGTGCCTACCATGGGCCATTAAAAACAAAAAAGGTTAACATTAATATAGAAGAGGAACCTAAGTAGGCCATCATTGGTGATTATTAGTCAGAGAAGGAGGTCCCTAAGATCATTGATCTATTACGTGAGTTCCAAGATTTGTTCCCTCGTGGGTATCATGAGTTCAAATGCATTCACCATTCCTTGGGGGAAATGAGGATCAAGTTGAAGGAGGGTGCATGCTTTGTTTGGAAGAGGCCTAGATAAGATGATAACATGAAGTTAAAGGAAGAAATAGATAAGATGATAGCGTCGGGTGTCATTGAATTTGTTGTAGAAACAGAGTGGGTAAGTCCAATGGTCATTAGTGTCAAAAAGGATGGAAGTATAAGGATCTGTGTATACTATAGGGAGTTGAGTGCAGTTTGTGTCATCAATCCTTTTCTAACCCCCTTCACTGAAGAAATTTTGGAAGGAGTGGCCGGATACAAAGTCTACTCCTTTACAAATGGATTTTCAGGGTACCATTAGGTTGGGATCGAAAAGGAGGACCAAGAGAAGGACAAATTTCACCACTAAGTGGGGAATTTTTGCCTATATGATCATGCCCTTTGGGTTAAAGAATGCACCTGTTGTGTTCTCGCGCATTGAGGTACAGGAATTTTAGGACTTTATCCACAAATTTCTTCAAGTCTATCAAGATGATTGGAAAATGTATGGGCTAGTGAAGGACCACTATGATAACTTAATATTAATGTTTGAGAGATGTTGGTATTGTAAAATATCCCTCAACATCAAGAAATGTGTCTTTGCTACCCCATTTGGAACATTATTGGGGCACATCATATGTATGGAGGGTTTACTAGTAGATCCCACCAAGGTTGTTGTCATTATGGGGTTGGGGGAGCCTACTAGCCAAAGCATAATTCATAAGCTCCTTACACATACAGGGTATTATGGAAAGTTCATCAAGGGATATGCGAGGATAGTTACACCCTTAGAAGAACTTCTTAAACATAAGAGTGCCTTCCTTTGGGGAGAGGCACAACATAAGGCATTTAATACTTTAAAGGATAATATTTTTATAGCACCCATACTATGATTTCCTTCTTGGGATAAGCCTTTCCATGTTCATGTTGATGTCTCAGGCACAATCATTGGAGTAGTACTGACACAACCTGGTGAAGGGACTATTGATCATCCCTTGTGTTTTTCAAGTAGAAAGTTAACACTATCAGAGAAAAATTACACAACTATGGAGTGCAAAGCATTATACATGATCTACGCACTACATATGTTTAGGTAGTATCTATTGGTAACACCCTTTATATTCCACATGGACCACATGGAATTAAAATAATTAGTCAATAAGCATGTTCTTCAAAGGTGCATATGTCGGTGGGTCCTGTTATTTCAATAATTCAATTTTACTATGGTTGTGAAGCTAGGAAAGAGTAATTTTGGACCCAATTATCTATTTAGGATTAACTCAGGGGAGGACGTGTAGAGCATTGAGGAGACTATGCCAGACACACAACAACTATGGAGTGCAAAGCATTATACATGATCTACGCACTACATATGTTTAGGTAGTATCTATTGGTAACACCCTTTATATTCCACATGGACCACATGGAATTAAAATAATTAGTCAATAAGCATGTTCTTCAAAGGTGCATATGTCGGTGGGTCCTGTTATTTCAATAATTCAATTTTATTGTGGTTGTGAAGCTAGGAAAGAGTAATTCTGGACCCAATTATCTATTTAGGATTGACTCAGGGGAGGATGTGCAGAGCATTGAGGAGACTATGCCAGACACACAACTATTTAGGTTATAGTGCACACCCTTAGATTTGGAGGACATTACAGTATTACTTAAGATAAGTGTGGTGCTATAAGGAATGAAGGACTTAGAGAGGAAATAATTGGCCATATGCACTACACCTTACATGATGATTAGCAGAGATCTAGACAAATTGGGACGTGATGAGGTTCTTTTCCAATCTATGCTAGAACACAAGCTCATTACAGTTATGGAGGAAGTGCATGGTGGGATTGTAGGAGGACACTATTTGGGAAATGTAACCATGTAGAATATACTGCTCATAGGGATTTGGTGGGACACCATTTATCAAGATTGTATTGAGGTTTGCAAGCCCTCTGACCATTGCCAGGGCCTTAGAAAACCTAGAAAGAGGGATAAAATTCCCTTATGACCAATATCCAACACATAACTATTTGAAAAATGGGATATTGAATTTGCAGGACCAATATCACAAGTGGCGCGAAGAACTTGTTCATGGTATATCATCACTTACACTAATTATTTGACACAATAGGAAGACATAGCTTCTACAAGGGATTGTATAGTGGCTATGGCTACTATATTTTAATGGGAAAATGTAATCAATAGGTATGGATGCCCATTAAGTTTGACAAGTGATAGAGGTTTACAATTTTTCAATGAGATGGTCAGGATTATGTTATCATAATTTATGGTGGCCCATCACAAGACTATCCCCCTATCACCCTGAATGAAATGGAACTACTAAGGCATTTAATAAAATACTTAGTCACACATTAACTAAGATCTATGATGTTGGTAGACAAGATTGGGATGACAAAGTATCATCCATTCTTTGGGCATATAGGACAACCTACAAGATGTTAAATAAGGCCACACCATTTCAATTGGTGTTTGGCATGAAGGCTATCCTACAAGTTGAATTCATGTTACCTTTTCTTCATATAGCACACACATGAGGATTAGCTGATGAGAAAATGCTAGAAGAAAGGATTGACAAATTAATGTAGTTGGACGAAAGATGGTCACTCACCAGGTGAATCTAGAAGACTGAAAAACAAAAACAAAAGGCATGACATGATCAACACATCAACAACAAGAAGTTTGAGGTTGGGAATATGGTTTTTCTATATGATTCCAAGTTTCTACACCATGCTAGGAAGCTAAAATTCCCTTTTTTGGGCCCTTACATCATCTCATACATCCTTGATTCAGGAGCATGCCAGTTATAAGCACTGGATGGGACGAGATTACTAGGACACTTCAATGGAATTAGGATGAAGAGATACTACAAATAAGTCTTCTTGGTGTTTGTAATAAGGTAGTATTGCCAATTAGAATATACTTTCCTTTAGTGCATTTTATTTTCTTGTGTTTGACTTTCTCATTGTTCATTTCTTTCTGTTGTTTTATTTTGCACTTTGTGTGCCAGTAACCACATTAATTTTGAAGGTTCTTTATGCACAAAATACCATGCATCTATTTTAGTTTCAGGTGGAGTGATGCGAAGTATGGGCCTGTAACATAAGTGTGCATTGGCAATAAAAGTTGCGGTGAATGGCCTAGTAAAAGAAATAAAGGTGCATAAGGTTAATACCCATGTAGAGAAGAGATGGATGTGAAGGTTTGGTGTAAAGAAAGCCTTAGAGAAACCACGTATAGAGAGGAGCGTAGGAACAACACAAGGTAGGTGAGATAAAAAAATCAAGTGGATGGAGGAAGTGCCATCGACGCTATTAACACACGCATAAGAGTCTTCAATCATGATGGATTATTTGAATGCCAGAAGGTTGTAGAAGTTTTTCATGCAAGGTTGGGCATTTAAGTAAAGGCATGTAAGGTCGACGTAGTGGAAAAAATTGCATTTAATACCAAGTACAATGGTAGGTAAAATAGTATTTAATGCCAGAAAGAGGGGAAAACTATAAATAAGAAGATGAGAACTTCATTATAAACCTTTAATTTTACAAAGAGAAAAGAGCTCTCATAAACTAAGGCATCCAAAGGTAATCTGTGCAAATAAAATTAGAAGAAATATGAGAGGACTTGATTAGATCTGATTTGCAAACCAGTAGGAAAGGAGTACATAGGTGTAGAGGAAGTTGAAGGAAGTTGTTGAGAGGAATTATCTTTGGAATAATTGTTCCAGTTAGGGTTTTACGGCTAAGGCATGACGTAAGGAGGGATTTATTTGCAAGGTTGAGCATTAAAATTGGATAGAGTGGTAGTACATAGCAAGGATAATATTGTTGAAGTGTTAATCTAACCAGAAGGATGACACCAAAGAAAGAAACCACCTCACCTAGAAATTATAAGGGCAAGGGCTAAGGGAAGCAAATGGCTGACATGATAAGCACAAATGAAAAGTGGTATGTAGAGACACAGTATCCAGACAAGGTTTTGCTAGGAAAAGAATGGGAATCACACCCAAGAAAGATAACGATGAGTGATTATAACCATTGCAAAAATACAATAGAGAAGGAAATGGATTTGGAGTTTGTTTTCCCAACAAACAAGAGGACACCATAGGGCATGCCTATATATAGCGACGAATTAAAGGTTAATTTAGATAAGGCAGGGTTAGTGTAACTTTACAAGTTACCATACTTTGACAAACCTGAGTTCCTCTATTAGTGGCTAATGGTGTGTGTACACAAATAAAAAATTTAATTCACAAGGCATAAGATACGCATAACTCCCCATCTAATTTCGATGTTCAAAGGCCTTATCTATGAAGGGGATAACATTACTAATGACCTAAGTGATAAGGAGGCCATCAAGGAAATAGTTGCTATATATGACTATAAGAAAGGAGCACGTTACTTTGACTTCGTAGAGATCCCAGACCCCGTGATGAGCATGGCCACATGCTTGGTAACCAAGCTCAATGACCAAGAGAGATGGACTCAAATAAATAAGGAATGGCTAAACATGTGTTAGAAAATATCTTAGGGGACCATCTATAACTTTTCCACTTTTGCCGGTCATTGATAACCAATGGCGGTTACTGATAACCGATGGCGGTTACTGTTAACCGATAGCGGTGGGTTCTACGGTCTTATGGTTTTTGTAATGGCTGGTTTTTTGGATGGTATTAGGAAATGGGATGGTTAGGAGTAAAATAATGATAGTTCGATGCAATGGCACGTTGGGTAGTGGATTCAGAAGTGAATTTAAGAGGACTGAGATTCAAAAAACATAAGAAATGTTATGACAAAAGGACATGCAAGATCTGACTTACTGGTTTTGACCGAGATGCAAGTTGATCTCCTTGGTTGCAAACACTTCTGGTTTCTTTACTCATCTCTGCTCTGTCAAGTGAAGATATGGACTCTGTTCCTCGCTCGCAATGCTCTCTGTTGATCCAGAAATCCTCTGACTGATCTCTAAAAATGAAATTCCGATCCGTTGTTTTGGTTTGGGAAGCCCATTTACAGGGAACCGATGGCGGTTGCGTAACCGATGGCGGTCGAGTAGGAACCGGCATCGGTAAGGAAAAAGTAGGCTATTTTTACTAAAATAGCCCACCTTCCCTGCTTTTCTCCCGAGAGATCAGTTGTGGGCTTGGTCAAGTGGCTAGAAGGTTGGCTTTTGGTGCGAGTAAGGAGGCATTAGTTATGGATGTGAGTCTAGACCAAGTCATGGGTCTTAGTTAGGTTAGTTTAGGGTTAGGGCTAGGTCATGATGAGGTGGCAAACTGAGGTGGCGGGTAAGGTGATGTGGATTTATCAATTACAAGGTAATTAATAAATAATTGTGTGTAAAGTTTAGGTAATGAGGTTAGGTTGCGAAATGGGATGCGAGTCACAAGGGGTCGTGAGACACGAATTTGGTGTCTACATTAGCCCCTTATTGTCGTGTAGCTTGTTCTGTAAAGCTGCGCGGACAATAATATGAAGTGGTTTCTCATGTTAAGGATATAGGTAATCCCCCTCAAATCTATCGCAGATTGAGTGAACGGGAAATCAGGGATAGGGTTGATAAAGGGTATATGTGGTAGAGAGGATGGTAAGGTGGTGGGGTAGGTCCAAGGAAGCAGACGCATGTTGAAATACAATAGTACGACTAGGGTACATGATTTGACTAGCAAACTAGCAATGTATAGGCAAAGGTCGATAGTTTATCCAAACAAGGGTGATATAATCTTGGTATCCAAGGCATAGGAAGTAGCTCCGGGGTATATAACAGGTAAGGTACCGGAACGTTTAGGCGTGTTCGGCAGTACCAAAAGGTTGGTTTGGTTGAGATAAACGTCACGGTATAGGTCTAGGCAAAGTTGGTCGACAGATCAAGTCAAGGAACCTAATCATGCTAAACACGAACAGGTGAGCTCGATTGAACAAAAGGTACATGATGGATGGATAAAATAAAACGTTGATTTTGGGTATGGTATTGAAGTGATACGACCTTAGGTCAGGCCAAGTGGTTGGGCGGTGGCCCTGGGTCAGGTTAGATGGGTAGGTTGAGGCCTTGGGTCGGGCCAGATAGGTAGGTTGAGGCCTTGGGTCGGGCCTAATGGTTAGGGCGAGGCCTTGGGTTGGGCCGAATAGGTAGGGCGAGGCCTTGGGTCGGGCCAAATAGGTAGGTTGAGGCCTTGGGTCAGGCCAAATAGGTAGGGTGAGGCCTTAGGTCGGGCCAAATAGGTTAGGGCGAGGCCTTGGGTCAGGCCAATTGGTAGGTTGAGGCCTTAGGTCGGGCCGAATGGTAGGTTGAGGCCTTGGGTCGGGCCGAATAGGTAGGGCGAGGCCTTGGGTCGGGAAAAATAGGTAGGGCGAGGCCTTGGGTCGGGCCGAATAGGTAGGTTGAGGCCTTAGGTCGAGCCGAATGGTAGGTTGAGACCGTAGGTCAGGCTGGACAAGTGAACAAATGTTGTGCAGCAAAGGTGGATAGAGGTGATATTGGTGAAAAAGAGGCAAGGAGTAAATAAGGGCAAAGAATGGGGTGAAAGTTGGGTAGCAAACCGATGTCGATTCTGCATGACCGATATCGGTTAAGGGACTGATACCGGTTCCTTAGGGCAAAATGAAACCGATATCGGTGAAAGGCGAAAAACCTATAAAAAGAAAAATACGGCTTGTCATTGTCACTTTTGTTATTTGCAAACCAAAGTGACTTGTCTGACGTGGAGAGTTGATTTGGAGGTTTATTGAGTGAGGTGTAGCTATTTGATTGGCGGAGAGAGTTGAGAGGGGGGGCCGAGGGAGAAGGAGGTAGCAGTTGATTGGCCGGGGACCCAGCAGATTAGGATTGGAGCCATGGCACAGGCAGGAGGAGCTGGGGGGGCTAGCCCAGCTGGACCGCCACCACCCATCCCACGACGACGACGTGTCGTCATACCGGTAGGTTCTAAACTCTTTATTTTATGCATTTGGTTGTATTAAGTGAGATTGGGGGTTTGGGTAGGAATTTAGTTGTTTTAGGAAATGAGGAGTAAATAGACGTAATTTGAAAAAGAGAGAGGGTAGATAGGTAAGATAGGGTAAGGCGGCTAGGTGTGTAAAATTTGGGGGTGTTTGGGTGGGTAGATGGGTAAAAAATAGGTGAAAAATGGTCTTTGGGGGCCGCGCGGGGGTTCGCTCGGGCAGGAGATAGTGACCGATGTCGGTCACTAGGCGACCGGCATCGGTCGCAAAAGTATAGGGTGAGGTTGAAATGGGGGGGACCGGCATCGGTCGCGTATCGGCCGGTATCGGTGGGGAAGGGATGGGTTGAGGGTGGAGTTGGGATTGGATTTAGGGTTTATGGTTTAGGTTTGAAGGTGGGTTGGGTGGCTTGCTGGGGGTGTGGTTGGAGTGGGGTTGGGTGTTTGGGTTTGGGATGGGGTTTAGGGTTTAGGATTTAGGTTTGAAGGTGGGTTGGGTGGCTTGTTGGGGTGTTGTTGGAGTGGGGTTGGGTGTTTTTGGGTTGAGGCCTTGGCTCGGCCGAACTAGGTAGGGCGAGGCTTGGCTCGGGAAATGAGGTAGGGCCGAGCCTTGGGTCGGGCCGAATAGGTAGGCTCTGAGGACTTAGTCGAGCCGATGTAAGGCATATGAGAACCGTAGGTCAGGCTCCTGGACAAGTGAATCAAATGATTGTGCAGCAACGAGTGGATAGAGGTGATTTGGGTGAAAAGAGGCAAGAGTAAATAAGGGCAAGAATGGGCGTGCAAAGTTTGTAGCATAACCGAATGTCGGATTTGCATGACGATAATCGGGTTAAGGACTGATACCTGGTTCCTTTTAGGGCATAAAATGATAACGCGGATATCGGGAAAAGGCGAAAAACCTATAAAAAGAAAACGGGCTTGGTCATTGCACTTTTGTTATTTGCAAACGCAAAGTGACTTGGTCTGACGCTGGAGAGTTGATTGAGGTTTTGAGTGATGGTGTAGCTTATTTGATTGGGCGGAGACAGTTGGAGAGGGGGGGCCGAGGGAGACAGAGGTAGCCGCAGTGATGGCGGGACCAGCAGATTAGGATTGGAGCCGATGGACAAGGTCAGGCTGAGACTGGGGGGGCTAGCCCAGCTGGACCGCCACCACCCATACCCACGACGACGACGTGTCGTCATACCGGTAGGTTCTAAACTCTTTATTTTATGCATTTGGTTGTATTAAGTGAGATTGGGGGTTTGGGTAGGAATTTTAGTTGTTTTAGGAAATGAGGAGTAAATAGACGTAATTTGAAAAAGAGAGAGGGTTAGATAGGTAAGATAGGGTAAGGCGGCTAGGTGTGTAAAATTTGGGGGTGTTTGGGTGGGTAGCTGGGTAAAATAGGTGAATGAAAAATGGTCTTTGGGGGCCAGCGCGGGGGTTCGGCTCGGGCAGGAGATAGTGACCGACTGTCGGTCACTAGGCGACCGGTCATCGGTCGCAAAAGTATAGGGTGAGGTTGATGAAATGGGGGGGACGGCATCGGTCGCGTATCGGCCGGTATCGGTGGGGAAGGGATGGGTTGAGGGTGGAGTTGGGATGGGATTTAGGGTTTATGGTTTAGGGTTTGAGGATGGGTTGGGTTGGTTGCTGGGTGTGTTGGAGTGGGGTTTGGGTGTTTGGGTTTGGATGGGGTTTTAGGGTTTTAGGATTTTAGGTTTGAAGGTGGGTTGGGTGGCTTGTTGGGGTGTGGTTGGAGTGGGTTGGGTGTTGGGTTTGGGATGGGGTTTAGGTTTTTAGGGTTTAGGTTTGAGGTGGGTTGGGTGGCTTGTTGGGGTGTGGTTGGGTGTGGTTTTGGGTTGGGTTGATTGTTTTTGGGTGGTGGGTGGGAGTGTGAGTGGGGGTTGGGTGGATTATTTTTGGGTTGTGGTGGGAGTGGAGTGGGGTTGGGTAGGGGTGGAGAGGGTAAGTGTGGGTTAGATTTTGGGCTTTACAAAAGGGGGTTTAGATGGTAACGTAGATGTTTATAATAAGAGTAGCGGTCTTAAGAATGTGGGTTGGTTTTGCAGGCACGTCAGCAGTTGACGATGCGTGATAGGATGCCTCCACTATTGAGTCAGATGAGGCCACACGTATCTGCGGCGCATTGGGCCATCATGCGCGAGGTGGGACTCGGCGGGGTCCAGAGGTACAGAGCGATAGAGATGGATCACAGCCTGATGGTCGCCCTCATCGAGAGGTGGGATCCGGCGGCCAATGTGTTCCATCTGCCGACCGGGGAGATGACAGTCACATTAGAGGATGTGTATCGCATCCTGCGGCTACCGATCGAGGGAGAGGCAGTCTTCCAGGTAGATTCAGAGACTGCGATGGACAACATACTGTAGGTTTTTGGGGATGCAGCTGCGCTACTGACCTACCATAGCGCGAGTATCGGGTACGGTGACATGTACCATGCGCATCATCACGAGACACGACTGGCGGTGTTGATGATGGTTGGGATCACCTGCTTCTCCCTCCCGGACTCAGAGGGAGGTCGCTTCCCACGAGCATTGATGGGGGTACTGCTGGAGATGGTGGAGGAGCACACCTGTTATGCCTGGGCACCAGTATATCTGGTGTAATTATACAGGGAGTTATGGGGCTATCGCCGGAGGACGCGATTTGGTATTTGTTTGACATTTTTGTTGCACTGTTGGGCATACGAGCACATCATATGCATCAGGCCAGTAGGGCTACCCCAGCAGCCAGGGCCACAGGTTGTATACCGATATGGCTTTCAGAGGTGGTTAGGGGTCGTGGGCTAGCCACGAGCAGTTGTTGCAGGTCGGGATGTGGTCTATTATAGACACTTGCTAGAGGGCCTTACAGCAATAGACATTGTATGGAGACCCTACAGAGGTCACCAGCCTGGCAGAGGAGCCCGCGTACAGCTGCGCCTGATCCAGTATACATTCTGGATGGCAGGACGGAGGCCGGGAGAGTACGAGTGGATACCCCTAGAGAGGGTACGCAGGCAGATGGGGTTACGACAGGACGAGCCACCTCCCTTCCCTCAGTACCAGAGGGATGATGTAGAGGCTCCACTGCCAGCACCACAGCCTTTGGATCCAGACTGGGTAGCGGAGAGACCAGCAGGTGAGGGTGTGGATGATGCCGGGTGCACGGGAGCATACAGGGTGTGGTGGGCTGGGTAGAGAGCAGCGAGGATAGTACCGCCTGCGTAGCCAGACTTGGCTGCCGTTATAGGAGAGAGGGATCAGCTCAGAGGTCAGGTGCAGCTCTTACAGGGGCAGCTAGCTGCTGCGCAGGCACAGATAGGGGCCTTACAGGGGCAACTAGCCCAGGCTCAGGCACAGGCACAGGTAGCCCCACCACCAGCACCACAGTCACAGGTGCAGGTACAGGCACAGGCAGCACCACCACCAGCACCACAGCCACAGGTGCAGGTACAGGCAGCAGCACAAGCAGCACCACCGCGGCCACAGGTGCAGGTACAGGCTCAGGGGGTATTGGTGTTGGGTGCCAGGGGACCAGCCCCAGCTCCTTCAGTGGCGCGAGATCGCTATATGGAGGTGAGAGCAGAGGCCTGATATTATCAGGATATTCTTGATAGTACCGGAGTCGAGTATCAGGCGTATGCAGCGCATAGGGCAAAGACCTCGCACAGCTAGAGATCTCAGGGAGGGGCAGCCACAGCTGGCGTGTCCGTGATGGGTAGGAGGCGAGAGGCACCATAGGGACCAGCGGGGAGAGGTGCCGAGGGCGGTGGGGAGAGCTGATAGATCCCCGACATGGTTTTGTATAGGGACATGGGCACCGGTCGGCGAACCGGTTGTATTGATAGAGGCCTACGTGCCAACACTTATTCATTGCATTGATTTATTTATTTATTATATACCGGCCTGCGAGCCGAGTACAGGTTGTACATTTGATACCGGCCTACGAGCCGAGTATATTTTTGATATGAGAGACCGGCCTGCGAGCCGAGTCGAGATTTTTGGTAGGTATTGTGGCCTGCGTGCCGGCTTTGGTATATTATGAGATCACAGAGGCCCCGATGTAGGGCACATTGTATTTTTGAAAACTGGTATATATATATAGAGACGATGTTTTGATCCTCGTGCAGTATTCAAAATGTGTTTAAATATTTTGTTAATGGTTGGTAATATGTAATGTATGATAAGTTTTAGTTGATATGTTGATAGATGGATGATGTTGATGTTTTTGTTTTTGTTGTACGTATGTATGAATGATATGTGATGTGATGAATTGTTAGTTTTGTGACATTGTGATATATGTAATTGATGAATGGGATCCAAATGATGTAGAGATTGATAGTTTCCTGATATTCTTAGTTGATGGTTGTGTATTTGTATAAATGATGTTTAATGAAATTATAATGCTATGTGTGGTGGATGAACAAATGTGGTAAATTCTGTTGTTTATGCAGGCAAAGAGGCGGGCGCGACAAAAATTTAGATGAGAAATGAAGAAAAGAACCCTGTTTCAAAAAGGCAGGTGTGTAACCGGTATCGGTTGGGTAACCGATGTCGGTAGTTATATGACCGATATCGGTTATATGACCGATACCGGTTATTTAGGTATGAGCTTTTCTAAAAAATAGAAAAGCTAGGGTGGCAACTTCAGTTTTAATTTTAGAGCCATACAAGAGGTTAAATACGCGAACGCGACGCTTTTTGACGATTGAGACAGGTATTTGCATGAGAGATTTGGGTGAGAAGGAGGAAAGAGACGAGGAAAGTGAATGTGGTCCGAGATTTAGAAGGCAGAAAGACAAAGTTAAAAAGGGTGGTGATCATCGCAGAACGAGGAGAAGCATCCAGCAGGCAAGGACAGGAGGGCAGACAAGGGCCACCTCAAGCTGCTGCAACCCAAGAGGTATCATTTTGTTTGTGATTTAACTACTGCATGTTTTGTGAATAAAATGGGGGAGAGTAGGTGGGTAGATATGAGAAAGAAAACATGATAACAAGGGTTGCAGGTGAGGTAAGTGTTACAGGGTAGGCAATCAGGGGTTACAGGTATGTTTGTATGTATAAAAAGGAATAAACGAGAAAATTATTGTCGTAGGTGGTTGTTTTTTTTTTGGGAAGGTGTATATAATTGACAGTGACCGGTAGTTGTTAGGGAGAACCGGTATCGGTTACTTAACCGATATCGGTTATGTATAACCGGTACCGGTTACTGGAGGAATTTCCAGAATGTTTGAAAAATCCCTGACCGATTGAATGGTTGTTTGTTGTTTTGGTGTGTGTAGGCAGAGGCAGGATTGAGGATGAATGATAGTGTGCCAGCGCTGTTGTCACGAATCCGAGCGGATGTAACACCAGCGGAATGGACGTTGATAAATCGTTTGGGGTTAAGTGGAATCCGTTATTATTCACGAATCGCACGTAACCATGGTATGTTACAGGCGTTGATTGAAAGATGGAATCCTGAGACAAATACCTTCTATCTGCCAACAGGTGAAATGACAGTAACATTGGAAGATGTGTTTCTGATTTTGAGACTTCCTATTACAGGAGAACCAGTATATTAGGCACTACCTAGCGTGGCACGGGGAGCGATAACAGCAGTATTTGGTCCATACACACGAGATTTGACACAGCGAGGTTTATCGTTTACATATGGGGTAATGTATGTAGCACACCTTGAGGAGACAAGGTTAGCAGTGATATTAATGATAGCAGTAGGGTATTATGCATTACCAAGGGCGGAAGGGGGAAGATTTCCAAAGGCATTGATGTGTGTTATCTGGGAGATGGTAGAAAGGAACGTTACGTTTGCATGGGCACCTGTATATTTGGCGGAGCTATACAGGGGTTTATGGGCTTATAGGTGAAATCACAGGACGACATTGGATAGTTCATACTTATTACACTGTTGGGCCTATGAGCACATTGTTTGTGTGTGACCAATAGGCCGATCCATCCAGGCAGGAGAGACCGGAGTACAGAGGTTGGGATTCAGACGATGGGTCAAAACAGAACAAGAGGCCAGATCCCAGGCTGTGATGGGTGATATTGAGTATTACAGGAAGGTATGGGAGAGAGTGACGGTTGCGGATATCTGTTGGAGGCCATACGGAAACTATATGGTAACAGGGTGTAGAGTGATTGAGGTGGATCGCAGGGCACAGGCCGGGTGAGTATGAGAGGATTCCTATAGATTGCGTGCGGCGACAATTTAGATTTGTGTAGAATATACCCCTGGCGTATAGACCATATATGAGGATCGACACCGAGGCAGCATTCTCACCTCCCCGGCCAACACCTCCAGAAGGGCCCGAAGAGGTAGCAGCCGATCGCAGGGTAATGGATGCGGGAACGACAGAGGCCTATAGATTATGGTGGGTAGTAGAACTGCGAGGTGTGCGTGAGCACCCTGACATAGCGGTGATTACAGCAGAGAGGGATCATCTGCAGCATTTGGTTCAGCAGCTCCAAACGTAGGTGAATGAGACAAGAGGATTGTTAGTGATTGCGGAGTCACGGGCGGGGAGACTAGAGGCTGAAGTCCTCCATGCGAGAGGGCGTATTCATATGTTACAGGAGAGATTGGCAGATCAGTGGGTGGTACCAATAGCCGTGGTACCTTTGAGGATAGAGAGGCCCGGCGAGAGGGGTCGACGATCACGATCATCACCTAGTTCGGGATGAGGCGTGAGGGTCTGAGTAAATGTTAGCAAGGTATAAGAATAAATAAGGATGCCGACCTGCGTGTCGATGATAGAGAAGATGTATTTGTTTAACATCTAAATAAAACTGAATATGTATGTTGATTTAAGTTACGATAATTATAAGATTGTTTGTGTTTTGATTTTCGGTGTTTTGAAAAAGGATAAAGAGGACTGTGATTAAATAGAAATACACAAAAATATTTATATTCACCACACAGGATAGGTTATGGTAGGGGATGGTCGAGCTAACCTTGGGAGACCCCATGTCTCCGAAGTGCTGCCTACATAGCCCATTGCACAAAGCAAGGAGGGGCCTCAGAGTGATGTAGTTCTCCCTTAGGACCAGGGAGAGGTGAATTCAGGAAATTTGGGTATGGTTAGGCAGTTTGTTGGTTGATAAGATTTTGATGTTGATAGGGTAATGTTGTTGGTGTTGGTAAGGTATGGGCGATGTTGATGTAGGTGTAGGTAAAGCGAAAGTTAGCTTACCCAAAGAGAAGGGAACCATGTCCTGATTAAGATCAACACACAATCCTAGATGCGAGGCAAAGAGGAAAGAGTGTCCCGTAGTTGAGAAGAGCTAAACAAACCACATATTAACATAGGATGAGCTTGAATCCCTAGGTACCTTGCATAGGTGAGAAGTCGATAGGTGAAAAGAGTTGTATAATCACAGTATATCGGATATACGTCACATCCCTTGAGTTAAAACAAGTGGTGAGGTGAGGTGGATGATATAACTGAGGTACGCAGAACTTATTACAAAGTGAGTGCTCTGACGAAAGAGAACCTACCCTAAATAGACAAGTCCATGACTCAAAATTCCTTTTGAATGAGACTTTTCTTTTATTGAATGTAGACTGATCGATGCGGGAAGTCTACAGGGGATATTGATTGTATTATTCTCGAGGTCTTCACGAAGCTGATCAATGCGAGAAGCTTCTGATAAAGGCTGACTGTGTATAGTTGTCCTTCGAGGGAGCAGTCTATTTATAGTAGCAGATATGATTGTAATGCATAGCTGTCCTTCGGGGGAGCAGTCTATATATAATAGCGGCAATAGTTTGACATATAGCTGTCCTTCGAGGGAGCAGTCTATATTTAATTTAAATGACTAGATGTTCATTTGGCGTGAAGCATCTAGTTAGTAGGAAGTTTGACTCAAGAAAATCCCAGAAGAATACGGCTTATTTTAATACTTTGAAGTCATGGACTAGACTAAAAAGGGGAAGGCATCATCAAGGGGAGGTGAGGATCAAACTATGTGAGCCTGATTGTTATTATGAAGTGTAGGAAACAGAGTGTATGTAGTGGTAAGTGAGCTCAAGGGACGAGCGACAGGTAGATAAGAAGTGATATAATACTAATTTCAACAGTAGAATGGTCGAAGATGCAAGGCATTAAGGGGTTCAGGCCCAGGTTTACCATTAAGCGAAGCTAAACGATAAGTACCAGATCCATAGGTATGAGTGATTATATAAGGCCCGATCCAATTGGGAGCAAATTTTCCACGTTTGCTCTTTTCTAGTTTGGTTACATGTTGATTCTCTTTGAGAACAAGATCACCAACCTTAAAGGTACGCTCATGAAGTCGCTTATCATAAGCATGTTTAATGCGTTTTTGATAGATTTGGAGGTGATCAAGAGCTATAAGACGGCGTTCGTCAAGAAGCTCCAATTGGGCTAACCGCTCTTGGCGGAAATCATCGTTGGTGAGAATATCCTGAAGAGATATTCTAAGGGAGGGTATTTGTATTTCGAGGGGCAAAACAGCCTCGGTACCGTATACCAAAGAAAAAGGTGTGGCATTAGTAGAAGTACGAATGCTAGTACGATAAGCCCAAAGGGCAAAGGGAATGTGATCGTGCCAAATTTCTTCCAGATTCATTGACAACTTTCATGAGGATTTTGGTTAGTGTTTTATTAGAGGACTCGGCTTACCCATTGGCTTGTGGATAGTAAGGTGATGAGAAACTAAGTTTGATACCAAAGTTGTCACAAGGTCTTGCAACAACTTGTTTTTGAAAGATTTTCCATTATCTGTTATCAGGCGGTGAGGAACACCAAAACGACAGATAATGTGGTGGTTAATGAACTCGACAATTTTTTCTTTTTTGATTGAAATGAGTGGAATAGCCTCCACCCATTTTGTGTAATATTCGGTCGCTGTGAGTATCCAACGGTGACGTTGTGAAGAGGTTGGGTGAATCTCACCAATAAGGTCTAAACCCCATTGTGAGAAGGGCCAAAGATCTCGAGCGATCTGGAGGCGGGTGGCTAGGAGTATGTTGAAGGTTGGCATGTTGCTGACACATAACACAACGCTTAACATATTCATAGCAGTCGTTATTGAGAGTAGGCCAATAATAACCAAGGCGAAGGATTCGTTTGGCCACGGCAAGGCCGCTAAAATGTCCACCACAAATATCGTCATGGACCTGTTGGATGGTATGAGTGGCCTCCGCGCCAGTTAGACAGTGAAGGAGGATACCATCAAAGCCACATTTATAGAGGAGTCCCCCCATGACAACATAATGCGAAACACTTTTAAGAAAAGCACGTTTTCCGTTACTAGTAAGGTCAGGTGGGAGGATAGAGATTGTAAGGTAGTCGTGGAATTTGTGGTACCAGGTATCTTGTGAATTAGTGGACACAGTATTTATCATACAAACTACCGGGGTTGAATAGGATGGGGCAAAAAGTTGTTGGACCATGACGATATTCAGAGTCAGTTAGCGCTGGCGGGAATTTGCGAGGCTAAGCAAGCCATAGTATCCGCAAATTTGTTAGTGGAGCGGGGAATGGTTTGTATAGAATAGTGGGTAATAAAGCTAGAAAGTGAATCCACTAGTGTTGTATTTTGAAGTTCCTCATTTTTGCATTGGTAGACGCCCATAACTTGATTGACTACCAATTGAGAGTCGCCAAAAATGTTGATAGATTGATACCTAAGTGTAATGCAACTTGGAGACCCAGACAAGGGCCTCGTATTCCGCTGTATTATTAGTGCAAGGGAATCAAGTTGGAATGAAAGAGGCATAGGTTCAGCGTTGAGAGGAATGAGGAAAACGCCGGCTCCTCCGCCGCGCTGGCATTTAGATCCATCGAAGAAGGAGGGTCATCTGGGTACGACTCCTCTGTGAGGGAAAGAGTAGCGATGAGTTCGTTGGGAAATGTGAAATTGGTAATTGTTTCCCTCGTAAAGGAGCGTCCGCAAGTTGGTCTGCAATGGTTTTGGTCCTTTGATTGATTTCTGGTGGATAACTCAAGGTCGAGGTCGGCGAGAAGCATGAGCCATCTAACAATGCGTTGGTTCAGATGAGGTTTGGCGTACATGTAATGGATGGGGTCTGTATGGTGGATGCGAAAGTCTTGTGATTTAGAAGGTAGTGTCGGAGTTGGTGGCCACGAAGAATAGGGCAAGGCACCATTTTTCTACTGTGTGTACCTAGTCTCATAGTCCACCAAAGTTAACGACTTATATATATAAACAGCTTGTTCGTGACAGAGTCACGATGTGCAAGCATGGCTCCTACAGCGTGGTCGGTGGCGGAAAGTAAAGGTAGAAAGGGCGGTCGTCTTGGGGTGGGATAAGCACGGGTGGCTGCAAGAGATAGGATTTGAGAGCTTCGAAGGCTTGGTGACATTCTTCGCTCCATTGGAATGCAATATCCTTTTTAAGGAGGTGATGGAAAGGTTGACACCGATCCGAGAGTTGGGAGATGAAACGTCGGATAGATTGAGCTTACCTTGTAAACTACGCAATTGTTTGAGATTTTTTGGGTGGGGGCATTTCTAGGATAGCTTTGACTTTAGATGGATCGACCTCAATGCCACGCAAAGAGACGATAAAGCCAAGAAGTTTTCCTGAAAGAACAAGAACACCAAAGACACATTTTCTTCGGTTGAAGGCGGACAGAATATTGTAACAGGCGATCAAAAATAATGGTTTAAAACATCGAGATGTTCACTACGATGTTTAGACTTGCCGAGAAGATCGTCGACATAGTCTTCAAGGATAGTGTGCATAATGTCATGAAAAATGTAGGTCATAGCCCGCTGATAGGTAGCACCAGCATTCTTAAGGCCAAATGGCATGACACGATAACAGAAGGTTCCCCAAGGAGTTATGAAGGCAGTTTTGTGTTGATCGGCAGGGGCAACCAAAATTTGGTTGTATCCTGAAAAGCCATCCATGAGAGAGAGCATCTCATGACCTGCAGTTAGATCAACAAGTTGGTCAATGCTAGGTAAGGGGAAGTCATCCTTAGGGCAAGCGAGGTTAAGATCCCGGAAAATCTGTGCATATCCGAAGTCCCCCTGTCGCTTTAGTGACAGGTACGATGTTAGAAATCCATTGAGGATAGTCAATAGGCAAGATGAAGGAAACAGAAAGGAGTCGTTGGAGCTCCTCTTTGACCAAGAGAGCAATGCGTGGATGCATTTTTTCTCAATTTCTGTTTGACTGGTTTGGAATCGGGGTTTAGGGTGATGTTATGGACGGCGATGGTAGGATCAATTCCTGGCATGTCAGCGTAAGACCATGCGAAAGCTTGGTTGCGAGCACGGAGAAAGGTAGTAAAGGCGGCTTGTTCTGATGTGTTAAGGGATTGTCCAATCTTCACAATGTGAGGATCCTCCTCCGTGTGGATATTGATTTCTATGGTAGATTCGTTCAGCATAGTTTGGGTTTCAGATGGTAAGGCTCGTTGAATATAAGAATCATCCGCGCCAAGGTAAGTGAGGATGGAGTCGTCATCCTGGCATTCAACAACATTAATCAAAGGCGAATCCTCTTCGATCATGTCTGGATAAAGAAGGGGCAAAGAAGATGGGTCGTCATTATCGCGTTGATAAGTGAGAGGACCTATGAAGATAGCATTTATGAAAAAAAAAAAAAAAAAAAAAAAAGTTAGGAGGGATGGATTCAGGGTCTCTATAGATTCTGCGGGTGATGATGGCAAGTGGGTGATGATGGTTTGGTAGGGGCGACGTCTTCTTCTTCCAGGATACAGCTGACAGGAGGTGTCTCCTGTGTAGGTGTTTCGGGAAAACCGAGACCACTGCGATCATTGTGTTTACGGTAGTCACGGGAATGAGTGTATGTCGGCCTTGTTCGTAAAGCCAAAACCAAAGCCTTTCCACGCACAACGAGTCAAGAAGGTGAGGGCGAAACGACGATTTGTCAAGTATTGAAAATCGGATTGGAAAGGGAACCACACCAAGAGGAGGTTCAGGGGTAATGGAGGATGCGTCAACACCCCCATACGTTAGGTTAGTGCGGCAATGGGGTGGTCCGTAAGAGATTATCTCCCCCACGCGACGGTCGTAGGTGGGATGTGCATGTAATTGTCCGTACTCCTGCGGGGTAGGGAAAGAACTAACGTTATATAGTGGTACTCCCCCAGCGTAAGGCGCTGAAAAACATCTACTAAGGGGTCGGAGGTTGGAATGTTAGCTGCGGGAAGGGAAGTGGTTTTTGCGATGGTGGTTTCATCAATTGAAGGCGTAGGCGCGGTTGAGGTGGATGGTTGAGGTACATTTGAGAGGATGGTTGGGTTGAATGTATGGGTGTCTTGATTGGTATAAGCACATCGTTAGGGCGGTATAACATATTGCAGGTTTTTAAGGGGGGAGGGTCAGCTTTTACGGTGTAAGACTTCCCCTCGTACTCAAATTTTATGCATCTATGTAATGTTGAGGGAACGCATCCCATGGCTCGGATCCAAGGACGACCCAGCAATATATTATATATTGGAACTCTCCCTCCAAGGACATAGAAGAGTTCGGGTAAAGTACGTGGTCCTATGCGAATGTTGAGGATCACAGTGCCTAAGGTAGAAGTAATAGCGTCATTGAATGACCGCAACATGATGGGGTTGGCACACATGCAACTAGAAGGGATGTTCATCTGTTGGAAGGCTTTTGAAGAGATGATGTTTAGGCTAGCGCCCCCGTCAATCATAACCCAACGTACTCGAATGTCCCGGACGTAAGCGGAGATGAAAAGGGCAGGGTCAGGGTCTTCTGTACCAAAGTCGACAATTTCATCTTCAGAGAAACTGACTGCTGCAGCAGCTTGTTGTACAGAGACAGAAGTGGTTGGGGTAGTGGGTTGTTTGGTGAGAGAAGCAACGTGATTGGGTGTTAGAATGGAGGCGACAGGCAAAGGGTTTCATTAGGTAAACCTCTATCCCTTGAAGGATCTCAACGAGAGCTTGTCGATGAGATTCAGAAGTCTGAATGAGATCATACAGTGTCATTTTTTACGGGCGATTGGTGAAGCTGTTTAATCATATTTCGGTGGGCAATGCCATTAGAGACGGGATAGGTGGGTCCGCGAATGACCACTTTAGGTGGTGGTGCAATCGGGATGTTTGACGGAGAAAGAGATGCCGCAGGTGTGTTTTCTTTGCTTTCCCATTGTTTTTTCTGCCCTCGAGTAGCGACACTAATCATATTAATCTCGTAGACCTGAGATGAGGAAGATGGTTGGGATAACTCATGGTCTTCAAGAGGTGGGGTTGTAATAATGATAGATCTTGGTGAGGCGGGGACAGATGGTATAGGAGAGGGAATGGAAACTAAAGGTCTCTCCCTTCGTAAGTTGTCTTTCTTAATCTTTCTATCCGGAGAGAGGTGACTGACGAAGGATGGTTTTTAGAGCTTTGCATCCCTCCACATCATGTCCTAGTGTGCGGTGATAAGCGCAGATTTTAGACTCATCGTAACCCATAGGTCGGGGTTTAGACGGGTCATAAGGTCTAAGTGGAGGTAGGGAAATGGTCGCATTCTCCACCAACATAGCAAGGATTTTGGCGTAAGATCCTTTGAGTGGGTCAAAATCGGAAGAGAGGATGAGGGTATTGGTTGTGCGGGTTTTGGTAATGTTTGGGCATGATTGGTTCGCATGGGTGGTGGTTTAGCCGAGGGGGTGTTGATACATGGTTTTTACTAAACGTGATTTCTTTGGCGCAGAAGCTATGTTGGATGATGAGGCCTGCAGATGATGTGGTATCAGAAAACAACCACGGGGAAATAGGAGTGACTGAAAACAAATCTTTTGATGATGGAATTTGTTTAGGGTTGATAGGTGGACAGGATACGCGGAGTGACGGTGTTGTTGCTATACCCTGGAATTTCTGTATAGGTGCGGAAGGCGTAGGTTGTTTTGAAGAAAACGCAGGAGGTATGATATATTGATGTAAGGTAGAGGGATGGGGTCCCAATATGGAAGGTAGGTATGACGATGATGGTTTTGATTGTGATAGGGGCACGGATTGATTTTTGTCTCCTAGGTGGCGGGAGCGGATTTATTTTTGGATAGATCGAGTCGCTTAGGCGGGTGCGTTAGACTGGGCATTGGTGAGGTCCCAAGCGTAGGGGAAGATCTGGTTAAGTTGATAGAAGTGGACGGGGCATTTGGTAGAGGTGAGGGGGGGGTGAAGGTGAGAACAGGGGCATTTTAAGCTTCTGTAAGCACTTCGGGTATATGGTGGAGACATCAGGATCAGTCATTTGCATTTGAGTAGAAAAAGGGGTACTCAAACGTTCCCATAGGGCCTGTCTATCTTCTGTGGAATGACAGTCTCCAGGTGTGATTTGTAATTTTTGTACGGAAGAAAGGTGGGTGGGTTGTAATTCCAGTCCACTGCGGG
This sequence comes from Taxus chinensis, assembly GCA_019776745.2. Taxonomy (NCBI): domain Eukaryota; kingdom Viridiplantae; phylum Streptophyta; class Pinopsida; order Cupressales; family Taxaceae; genus Taxus; species Taxus chinensis. The sequence continues at coordinate 819,278,632 of CM034150.1, read as the reverse complement.
TGTGACACAGGAGGTAGATGAGGCACTGTATCAATAGATGTTAAGAGGTCAACCGGTCGTTGAAAAGATTTAGGCGATGAGGGACTAATAGGTAGGAGGGCGTGTTCGAGGGGATCTGTCACGTTTAAAGAATGTGGTGATGTTAGTGTAAGAGATTTCTCGTCTAAGGATGTCAAAAGGAGTGGCGAGCCTTCCTCTTGTGTAGCAGAGTGGTAGAAGGGGACGTTTGGGAAATAGATAAATTAGATAGCATCCGCTCACAGTCTTGTAGGGATGTGGTGTAAGAAGACTCGTCGATGAGAAGAGAAGTCCGGGTAGTTAACTCTTCTATGGGTAAAGGAATGATTTCACTTTGGCTTGATGGTGGTGAAGGAGGTTCAAACTCCTGTGTTGGTGGAGAGGCTTGATTTAAAAATTTTCAATAGAGGCTTTTGGCTGAGAATCGAAGACTGCATGGATCTCATGAACACTCTCTCCTCGGCTAAGATATCTTGGTTCACGTTACTGTTGGACGAGTGATTCGGGAATGGCTTGTTGAAAATTTTCAGATTTCGTTAGCAGGGGCGTTAGGATTATCGAGGGTTATATCCCCTGCGTCAACCATTTCCTGCACTATGTTTTTTCAACATCTTGCAATTTTTCATGACTATGTCCTTTTACGCGGTGAAAGTTACAAAAGTCATTTTCTTTGTACCAGGAAGGTATTGCGCGGGTGGAGTCAAACCCAGAGTGAGGTTTAACAGGGGGCAAGGTGATAGCCCCAGCTTTGAGCAATTTCTCCAGGATGACGCCATAAGTTTTTTCTCCCAAGGGAGTGTAATTGGTGGGCTCGGCTTTGTACTTATAAGTGGTTTTCGGCGGAGTATTGGACGGTGTTTGAGATTTGACCATTACCGCGTGGACAGCTCCTTTTGATTTAGAAGAAGTGGACGCGTGAGGAGTGGTGGTGTTTGGCTTGTTGGTAGAATCAGGAGTTCGGAAATTGGGGTTTTTGTTACGCAACCGCAATTTCTCTTCTTCTAAGGCTCGAATTTCTAGTTTTTCGAGCCATGGTAAAGGCCTCGTCGAATGTGCGGAAAGTTTGAATTTGGAGGGTAGGGGAGATGTGCTTAGCGCAGGCCCGCGTAAATAGTTCGATGAGTTCGGTTTGAGGCAAGGCATACGTAATTTGGTTGATAAGGCCCCGCCATCGTCCAACGAAATCTGCGATAGATTCGTCTTCAAATTGTCGGATGGCATAGAGGTCAGTGATAGATACTTTCTTGGCAATGTTAATGGAGAAATGATCCAAGAAAGATTGGGCTAGTTGGTTAAAAGAGAAGATCGAGTGCTGGGTTAAAGCACTGTACCACTCCAAGGCGGGTCCTGATAAGGACATGGGGAAGGTGCGGAGTAACAAGGCGTCATCATGGGCAATCAAATAACAAGCATGTCTAAATGATCGCAAGTGTTGTTGAGGATCCTCTTTACTGTTAAAACGAGTAAACTTTGGCAACTCCCATTGAGGAGGATATGAATGAAGGGGGACAGAAGGGTGAATGGGCTCCCGACAAACTTGCTCGTATGTCAAGGCGCTACGACTTCCTGAAACGGAAGCCTCCAGGTTTTGCATTTTGTCCATCATTTGTTTGATGAAATCTGTGGTTGGATGAGATGATGGTGCCACAGAATAGGGATGTCCCATATAAGGTGTTGAGGTTACTGGATACGTGTATGGGAGTGAAAATGTGTCAAGGGTATGTGTTCCCAATTAATAATTATCAATGAAGATGGTGCAATGAATGCGTGCAAATCAAGTGAATGATAATGTGTGGAGGAAGTTATAGCAATGGAGTGGTTGATATGAGATCTCGAGAGGGTATAGGGTTTTGTATGGTACAAACAATTTGTAGGATTATGAAAGGAGGTGAAGAGACAATGTTAAGCATGTAAATAGTAGCTGAAAATTGCATCTCGTATAGAAAGGGTGTGATAGGGGAGGGATATAGGCAAGCAACCAAATAGTGTGAGTGGCCTTAGTGGATGGTGACGAAAAACAAACAATGTGGAGGAAGGGACTAACTCAACCATCCAATCCATAGGGACTAAGGTAGGTTAGATTGGGAAGGAGGAGAATCGATGTGGAGGAAGGAGTGTAAGGTTAGAGTTAGTTTATGTCCAAGGTGGGGGAGAGACAAAGGATTGGAGGAAGATCATGAACTTAGCAACAAGTTGGCTAAGTATTTGTAGTAACAATGCATAAGTAAGAGGTAAACAACATTCAAAATATCTTGAGGATCCATCTGGGAAATGGAAGAGTCATAAACAAAGGATAAGGGTAAAATAGAAGAAATATGGGGGTTGGGGGGTATTTGAAAGCTGGCCATGGCATTGTCAAATTGCAATGTAAATGGAGATTTAAAAGAAGGAGGAATGTCTAGAAACGGTATTGGGCTTCATAAATATGGCTAAGTGCCAAAGTGCGGGCACAGCAGGACCAGGAAGAATAAGGATACACAAGGGAAAAGTGCACAGGACAAGGGTTTATGAAGGGTTTAGGAGAAACCAGGGCGTGCGCACAAGGAAGAATAAGGATCTAAGCACTTAGCCATATTTAGCATTTGAAAGGAACTTAAGGAAACATGTGACCCAACTAGGCATGTTGAATGGATAAGGTGATAGCCTGTAGACATGATGGTCAGGAAATAATATTCCACACATGGAGGTTTCCCAAAAGGAATCATTACAGGAGCGTCGAAAGCTCATAACAGGATTAGCATGCTCTATTAGAAAACCACTTGGACACTTGACATCTGATATTCCCTTGAAGGAAGGCATGGCTGTGGGTGCTAAACCTATATATGACGATGCTTGGGTATAAGAAAAAAAAAGGAGATAATCATCAAGATCATCATAGAGAGGATGGGAAGTGAAGCTTTGCAGAAAGTATTAAGAGGTATCTAGGAGTTCGGGTTATTATTAGAGGATTGTAGGAAATGTTATCATGTCTAAGGGGATGGGTTGCAAGAATTTTTGTAATAATGGAAGCATAGCTAGGACTTCTGATACATGAATCAGATCCTTGTTTGGATACATTTGTGTTTTCTATGACCCTTTCGAATGTATGTGGGTTACTAAGATTACAATAAATATGAATATATGACTCTGTTATGAATATCTAGCTCATGGGTGCAAATCCTAATGTCTTTTCTTTATGTTAAAAATAAGATATGTTATTTCCATGATGTTTATCTTCTTATCTGAATGGGTATATGTGATGTAATAACTCATCCTATCCTTTCAGAATGAATGCATCAACATTTACTTTTGTTCATCTAGTCTTTTATCAATGGCATCATCTTCTCACAATGCTCACATACAGGAGGGGCTCGATGCCCGTATGTGTGCCTCGGGTGAGTGCCCATCTCTTGCTGAGTGATTTTTCCATGTGCATGGGATTACAAGTTAGTGGGTGGGTGGCATAAAAATGACTATATCTTGGTTCCGTTGTTGGGACCACTCTTTTCGAAGTTATTGTGAGAATGATGCATGATGATGGGAGTGCTTGACCCGAGACATGTCAAGGCATGGGTTTAAGAGCACGGAGGATGATTTTTCTTAGAAAATTTAGTACTAGAGAAATGATTTCATTGCACGTAAATGGTAGAAAAGAATCTATATCATGAGTTATATGAGACCTTCTATTGTTGCTTTCTAGTAGAATTGTATGAATCGCTTTCTGCATATGCATCTAGATCAAGTTGGTACTATAGATCTTGTGTTTGGACCCCAAGTAGGAAATATCACTAGGCTACAGGATGCAGATCTGACTTGGATGCATGATGTTGATCATTGGTGGAAAAGAGTGCTAACCAGTTATACCGTGGAATATGTTATTTCTATGTATTCTTGTCCCATGGTTGCTTAGTTTGAGTTCTTAAGGGAGCCTAGAGGATTTTTACTATGTGTTATCTCTTTATTTATCCCTTTATCGATGAATATCCATATTGTTCCACTAAGTTTGGAAGAATTCCCAATGCCTGGCTAAGATTCTTTGAGCACTAGGAAAGGAAGCTAGGGTCGAGGAAGATGGGCAGACATTATGGCTAAAAAAGAAAGAAAGGAGATATGAATCAAGTATAGCAAAGCAAATGAAATGGATTTGACTAGATAACAAAATATTGCGAGAGTGATGGATTTATGGAGGTAGACATTGCGGGAAGGAATTAAGGTCCGCACAAAGGACATAGAGCCTAAGTGTATCTGTTACCCCATCTTTGGCAAGTTTAGAAGAGAGATCCCTTTGGCTTCTGATGATAGTTCAATTTCTTGGAGAAAAGAAGGATTCATCTGCATGCATCTAAATTCATTAGTGACCAACCCCTATGCTTAGTCTTCCAAATCAGAGATAACTATTGCTAACACCGTATTGGTGAAGGTGATTGATCTGCACTGAGAGTGATTATATGTTTCAATTTGGTACATCTATGGGCTACACAATCATTTCTTGGTTTGGAGGAATAATTTTCTGGAACAAGTTTTGGGAAAGTAAAAGAACACAAATCTTTGGTATTACATCTTGAGAGTGGTTCAGGACACACATCTGGTAGTGGTGCAGTATCATAAACTATTAGCACATAGTTTAGTGGGATGTTGGGAGCATTAGGCGTAACCACTTCATGCCCCTTGCCTGTTATAAGAGGTGGATCTAGTGGTATAGGAGCTATAGGACCTGGTGGATAGGGAGGATCAGACCTAGTGGATCTAGTGGATCTATTGGTGGAGAAAAGAACAGACGGAATCAAGATTCTAGATCAGGTGGACAAGGGCCTCAACCACCTCAACAAGTTTTTTTTGAGATGTATTTTCATCTACCAGACTAAAAAATTTGTCAAGGATGTTGCAGAGCATGTACACAAGTATGAACTGCTATGGTGCGTGAAGGGAATCACTACCCTAGATATGAAGGCAAGCTAGTTTGAAATAAGTTTGCAAGGACGTTGCATAGTTGGGTACCAGACATTATGACCCCCATTAGACACTAGTGGATTACAGTACATTGTGGAATTATTTCTTGGATGAATTTCATGTCCCTGAGTTGGAATAAAATAGAATCATCACACTGAAGGAGATCCAACAAGGAATGGCAGAGAGTATGCAGGAGTACAAAGCATGTTTCAAGACTCTCTTATCAAATTTATCCTATGATATTCACACCTTTCAGTATGCTCAATGGTTTTTTGGAGGATTGATAACACCATTTAGGAGAGTTCATTCACACAAGACTTTCACATACCCACGCGAGGCCTTAGAGGCTTCCCTATGCACTAAGACTATTGGAAGTGTGGATACCAAATGTTATACATTCCCTTGAGGATCAAATTACTGCAATGGAAAAGCAGATGGAATCTATCTGTGAAGTCAACACATGAGACTCATAGTGGTCTATGATGCATGGATTGTGAGGTAGAGGGAAATGTAAAGGACACTTGTCCCTAAAGATCAGTACGTGACATGAAGGTGGATTGTAAAAAATTCCATGGGTATCATGATGCAATTCGATGCCCATTTCTATAGTGTGTGATTCATAAGAATGTGTGTTGTTACTACAATATTTGTACCTATACTACCCATGACAATAAGGATATTAGATTGATTGACTAGATACATAATGCCATTCATACTAATGTGTGCCAGACCAGACTCGTGAGTAGTCCTAAGGATGATGGTCAACATTATGAAGGGTACGCAGATGGAGGGGTGTATGGAATAAGTTTCTGTTGATGGCGAATCACAGCACCCCTGAATGTCTGCAACTCGATGGGTTGAGACTCTCGGTGTGATTGCATAACATGGAGCTTTTCCCAAGTGTGGGACCTTGAGAAATCAGAAAAGCTTTCCGGATGAAGGCCAGTTCCTATTCCTCTGTTCAGATGCACACATAAAAATGTAGAGGGTTTACTCGAAAACCTAATCAAACTTGCCAAGGAGACAGGGTAAGAAGATGCATAAAAATAAACCTAAACTAACAAAGGTGATGCACCGAGGAATGAAGAACACCTGTCTTGCCAGTAAACACAAACCATAAAAATGCAATGCAAGATCATGCACAGATAACCAGATTTGTAGTGAAAGATCAAGAGGATGCAAATGAACATAGAGATGGTTGAAAATCATCCACCAACATGCATTATTTCTCCAAATATTGACACAATACATTACAAAGTGCCAAGAGGCAAAGTTGCATTACAGTTTTAGATGGGAGGTTGGAAACTCCATAAATTCACCTGCCAAGAGAGAAGAAGGGAGGGGAAAAAACAAGAATGTCAACCTTATAAAGAAGCCCCTCCTCACAAATTTATAGGAGGAAAAAGAGAGGGAGAAGAGAGGAATTCGAAATCTACCCCAATCACCTCCAGACTGCACCTAACTCATCTCATTATGGTGGTAGGTGAGATCCCCAAAAAACTCAAAATATGGAGAACTGTATGTTGCATTTTTAAAGAACCTTTTCCCACCCAATTAAAGATATCTAGTTGTAGTTGGGAAGAGGACCATTGCAAGCTTTCCAAAAATTCTGACCTTGCATGAATCCTGGCTCCTATGAAAAGTTATGGGCGATCTGAACATTTCTTCCGCATCAGGGTCTTCTGCCTGTCGGGTTTGGGGTTCTCCTCTGCATTTGCATCAGATTTGGAGGATGCCCTCGATATGTGTTTGATTATTGTGTTTTCCTGAAACCTGCTTCTGCCAGTATTTCTAAGATTTCCTTTGTTTCAGGGTCAGAAAATGGACCTACATGTGCATCAGGTTTGGAAGGTGGCTCGACATGTTTTCTCGACTCCAAGACCCCGATTTTCCTAGGAAGTTTTTCAGGTTTGCGGAACTCTCAAGCATCGGGGCATCCTTTGCGATCTTCATGCTTCATGTCTCATGTTCCCGAAACCTGAAACCTGAATTTCCTTTGTGTCGGGTTTTGACCTCTCCGACATATTTTCCTTTTGTGTCGGGTTTTTGAACCTCCCCGACATATTTTCCCTTTGTGTCGGGTTTTTGAACCTCCCCGATATATTTTCCTTTTGTGTCGGGTTTTTGAACCCTCCCCGGCATATTTTACTTTTGTGTCAGGTTTTTGAGCCTCCCCAACATATTTTTCCTTTTGTGTCAGGTTTTTGAACCTCCCCGACATATTTTCCTTTGTGTCGGCTTTTGAACCTCCGACATATTTTCCTTTGTGTTATCTATATTTACCTGGGGGTAGATATATACAACAATTTGGCGACTCAACGGGATTACCTGCCTGCTAGGTAGAAGATCAATGTCCTTTTAGCAATTCATTGGATTGAGTCAAAAGAAAGCCTGAAAACTGATATGAAATTTGAAAACTTTCTCTATGAGCCACTTGAATCCATTGAACTTAGAGTTGTTCTCACCAAAATGCCACTTAAATGAACTGTGCAAGAGCAAAACCAACAGCACCAAAACTCTGTACAAAACTAAAATTCATACATGCTCCAAATGGAACATGTAGAGTGTGCACAAGCACTTCTTTTACTGAAAGCAAACCTACCTACTCTACTCTAATTGGAAGCAAAGGTGAGCTAAACAAATCATGCAACTGGTTGTACAAAATAGCTTCCTTTCTTCAAAATTAGCAACCATGCAACTGATTTGGCATTGAACATGGATGATTGGATGAGTGGAAAATCAATAAAAAGCTGGTCTTCCACCCAAATCATCAAGGTATCAGATGAAGGCAAATTCAATACCTCTTTAGTTGTTCTGCATTTTGATTGGAGAGGTATGACAGCTGATCCTTTGTTCTTTGTAGCTCGTCCTCATGCTTAGGAGCAAGCATGACTAGTTGTGACTTCTCCTTTGACGCCAATGAGTCAAATACCTGATTGGGAAAGGTATGGTCCTTTGAGTATACCCATTGCCCTGATTTTCAACTCCAAGAATGGAGTTCTCTTGTAGACCCTTTTGAATGGATGGTGTGGAAGCAATGGTAGAACCTTTCTGCTCTTTCTCTTCCTCCAATGAAGAACATGAAGATTAAAATCTTCCAATCTTGGTTCCGAAGAGCTTGGTGTAAGATGCACACTACTGCAAATGAATTCTCTCCTTCATTGACAGTAGGCTCAAGTGTTTGGAACGTGGATGATGAAAGAGATAATGGTGGAAACTCAACCGGTTCTTCTTCATCAAAAAACAGTCCTCCAAATCTGACAGATACACTACCTCATTGTTGTCCTGCTTCAAATTCTCAACTTCCTCCATGTTGTCCTCTTGATTTGTAACTTGATCATCATGGTTTCTTTCAATCCTCCAACATTGGAGGTTGAGAGATCAAAACTCTTCTTCATCACTAGGTAGAAATCGAGAGAGAGGGAGTAGAAAGAAGAACTTGAAGGTTATCTTGTAGCCTTCTTGTGCTCAAAGCCGTTGGTATTCTGCAATTTTCTCTCCACAACTAGAAATGTGCTCCTATCTTTTGGATTTGGAGCAGATTCTTCCTCCTCTTACTACTTGAGTGGCAATCTCGCTCTGGAGAGAACTCTTCTTCTTAGTATGAAGTTTGTAAGTCAAATTTCTTCAGTAATCCTCTAGAGACAAGTTGGGACTGCAAGATTCTTGAGCTTTCTTCCTCTAGGAGATTGGTTATGCAACTTGAATTGAATAAAGCAGTCCCTTCAAATAGAGTGCCAACAGGACACTACTTTCTGTGCAAAACTTATCAGCTGATATACTTCTTCTTTTTTCTTCTTCTGCGTCACAAAATCAGACTACACCACCTACTTTTCTCCAAAATATGATCCTTCTGAAGGCGTAACCAATAAAGGGGATCTTTGTCATCCCAAATTTAAGAGCCCAAACTCTCAAGATTTGAATTTCTTATCTTTGTTTGGCTCTTCTTTATGCTACTGTTTTCCTTGATGGCATTCTGATGTTTATCCTCCAAACATGATTTGGAGGACGGAATGAAGAGGAGAAGTGGATTGTAATCAATTGATTGGAAACATGTTCGTGGTGCGGTGGGTGGAGGAGAGGAGGTAGAAACTCTTGTTTCTTTAGAGGAGCGGGGGTGATTTAGGTAATATTTGGAGGGGAGATGGAGGGGATGGACGGTTTGGAGGAAGGGGAAAAGAAGAATGAGGGTGGTGGGAGACTAGGGGAATGGAGAAAAGAAAATGGAAATTAATTAACTCATGGGGCAGCACATTGACTAGGTATTATTTTTAGATTTGTGAAATTTCCAAATGAGATGATTTTGTTGTGCTTTGAGTAATGGGAAAGAAAAAATAGATGCTGGTGGAGAAACTTACCATTGACAAGGTTGGTTCAACACTAAGTGTATAGGCCTCTATTAATACTGTCCATTGTATGACAGTTGGGGCAGTAGGATCTTCCATCATGAAGTTAGCTTCATCCGAGGCCTGTGAAGGACAAGACGTATTGGAAAAGGGCCTCCCATGGACAAGAGTCCTGGTGCAAACCAGTCTAAAGCTTTCATTTGAGCTTGTTGATCTTGATGCACAATTTTCTCCATCTTTTGGAATTTTCCACAAAAATCGCATCTGCCATTTGATTGTCTTCATTACATGCGTACCCTTGCTCTTGATGTGCTTACAACCAAGTGACTTGGGCAATGGTGTCATACGAGTGATATGCTGATTTTGAATTTGATCAACTGTTATTGGAGTATTGTTTAAACACATGTTGGAGTGGTTGTGACATTATGTTTTGTGGAAAAGGTGAATTCCATGATGGAAAATGAGTCATGATTGTAAACTTCATGGAGGAAAAAAGAATGAAAGAGATGGACAGAAAGATGGAGGGAAATGGATGGAAACGGGTCGTGTAATCAGGAGAATGAGGTTTATTTACCAGATTGGAGTGACTCAGATGTTGCTTTGGAACTATGCCTCTAAAAGCGGGATTTTGCCACAGGCACCACCCAACATGGCATATTAAAAATAGAAATTAAAACTTTGACGGGACCCAGAGGATGTAGTCTCAATCGTGGAATTCAGGTCTTGTGTGCAGCGGCGAATCCATGAAAGGTACAGGTGGAAACTCAGGTCATGCAAGCAACTTACAAACATGAATTCCCTGTGTCAGAACTTGGGGACATGATCGACAACCTCCAAAATCTGAAATGACTATTGTTAGGAGAGGACCATGCAATGCATCCCCCAAAACATTGAAAGGACTGCTGATGTTCTGGACCTAAAAAACCTGAAACACAAAAACCAATAAAAATTTTGAAAGTATAAAAATCTCAAAAAAATAAGGATACCCTTTTGAAGATTCCGTCATATCTACCAAATGGTGAAATTTTGACTTGTTTTGAGCAAGTAAGCCCTTGAAAATTGATTTGGAGTTCAGCTTGAAAGGTGTTAAATCCGAAATTGTAAACCCTGTACTTTTTAGTCACATTCTTGGAAAATTCCTTAGGAATCTTGTGGATGGACTGAACTCTTAGGTCCCACCGAGCATGCCAAAACTAGTGATGTCAAATCACCAGCACCCATGAATGTCTGCAACTCGATGGGTGGGACTCTCAGATGCGATTGGAACGTGGAGATAAAGAGATAATGGTTGGAAACTAACGGTATTCTTCATCACAACAAGCCTCCAATCTGACAGATACACACCTCATTGTTGCCGGCTTTCAAATTCTTCAACTCCTCCATGTTGTCTCTGATTGTAAATTGATTGATCATCATGGTTTTCTTTCATCCTCCAACATGAGTTTGAGAGATCAAATCTTCGTCAGCACTAGAATCGGGAGAGATGGAGTAGAAGTAGAAAGACGAAACTGAAGGTTCTCTTGTAGCCTCTTGGTGCTCAAAGCCGTTGGATCATGCCATTTTCTCCCCACAAACTAGAAGTGCTCCTCTTCTTTGGGTTTGGAGCGCTTCTCCTCCTTACTTACTTGAAGGCAATCTCGGCTCTTGATAGAATCTTCTTATATTATGAAGTTTGTCAATCAAATTCTTCAATCTACTCCTCTAGAGGACAAAGTTGGGACTGCAAAGATCTTCTTATGAGCGTTTTCCTCTATGGGGATGATGTGCAACTTGAATTGAATAAGCATCCCTTCAAATAGAAGTGCCAACATGGACACTAATTCTGTGCAAAACTTATAACTGATCTACATTTCTTCTTTTTTTCTCTTCTTCTGTGTCACCAAACAGTCCCCTAACCACTAAATTGTTCTCAAACTCTGACCTAGTCTGAAGGCTTAACCATAAAGGGGATCTTGTCAATCCCAAATTTAAGAGCCCAATCTCAGACTTTGAATTTCTTTATCTTTGTTTGGCTCAGTCTTTCTTGCTACTGTTTTCCTTGACTGGCATATGATTTTTATCCTCCCAACATGGATTTGGGAATGCAAGAGGGGAAGTGGATGTAATCAATTGATTGGAAAATTTCGTGGTGGTGGAGGAGGAGAGAAACTCTGTTTCTTTAGAGGAGGGGGATTATGTTAGCTCTTGTGGATTGGGGAGGAACGTTTGGAAGTAAAGGGGAAAGAGAAATTGAGTTGGGGTGTGTGGGGGACTAGGAAGGAGAAATGGATAACTCTGGGGCAGCATTGACTAGATTTTAGAATTTGGAAATCCCAATAGATGATGTTGCTTGAGTAATGGGAGAGAAAAAATAGATGATGGTGTAGAACTTACCCAATTGACAAGGTTGTTCAACACAAGTGTTATAGGCCTCTATTGTTCGTCCTGTCCATGTGCAAAGTGCGGGCAGTATCTCCATCATAAGTCTTAGCTTCTCCTGAGGGTGATGATGTGTCTTGGAAACGGGCCTCCCCATGGAAAAGGCGTCCTGAAACCAGTTCAAAAGCTCATTGGAGCTGTGCTCTTGATTGCACCATATTTCCTCATCTTTTGGAATTTTTCCCACAAAATCTGCATCTTCATTTGATTGTCTTCATACATGCGTACCCTTGTCTTGATGGCTTCACAACAAAGTTTTGACTTGGCACATGTTGCTCATACGAGTAGTAGAGATATGCTGATTTTGAAGTTGATCAAAATGTTTGATTTGGAGGATATTTGTAAACATTTGGAGGGTGACATACTGTTGTGTTGAAAATGTGAAATTCCATGATGGAATGAAGGTCATGATTTGTACAATTCATGGAATGGGAAAAGAATGAAAGAGAGGGAAAGAAGATGAGGGAAAGGGATGGAACGGGTCTGTAATCAGAGAATGAGTATTTACAGATGAGTAGTCGCCAGATGGGCTTTTGAATAATGCCTCTAAGGATGGATTTGCCCAGTACACACCAAAGCGTACGGCAATATTAAAAATAGAAAATTAAAACTTTGAAGGACCAGGGATGTAGTCTTCAATTTGAATTCAGGTCTTGTTGTGCAGCTCGAATCCATGAGGAAGGTACACAGGTGGAATCAGGTCATGCAGCAAACTTAAAAAAACCTGAATTTCCTTGTGTCAGAAACTGGGGCCATGCTCGGACACCCTCCAAAATCTGAAATGACTTATTGTTAGGAATAGGGCCCATGCAATGCATCCCCAAATTGAAATGACTGCTGATGTTATGGCCCTCACAATACTGAAAACATAAAAAACCATAAAAATTGAAGTAAATCTCAAAAAACAATACGGATCCCCTTTTGAAGATTACGTCATACATATAACCCCAACTGGTGTGAAATTTTGATGTTTTGAGCAGTTAAGCTTTAATTGATTTTGGAGTCAGCTTGAAAGGTGTAAATCCGAAAAATTGTAAAACGTTCGTTGCTACTTTTCTAGTAGTTAAATTTATGTGGATAACTCCCTGTTCCTCCCTTGGTGTCAGGTGTGACAACGCAGCACCCGGCCACTCAGAACGTGCTCAGCACTTGGGGCAAAAGAGGCGCGCGTACCTGTTCCCCCGCACGTAACGTACCCTTTAGAAGTGTGGCCAATATTGACCCCGCTGAGTGACTGGAAGATAGCAGTCACCACCTCTGGTGTCCTACGTTAGGCATGTGTGTGCACACTCCAGCCGACACCGACGCTGCAAGTTGGGGCCAGGTACAGGGGGCACTGCCGCGCCACAGGTGACAGTGAACGCCGGGCGTTCGCTTGCACCGCAGCAGGGCCGCACACTCAACGTGCCTAAGGGGGACGGCGCTCGTGCACATGGACGGCTCACAGCATAGGGTGGGCCGATTCGCCCACGGCTGAACGCACCTTCTCCAGGAGATACGGGTGGGGTGCGCGCGCCGGGCAAAAGAGGGGAGTTAGTGTGCAGATGAAGGCCAGTTCCTACAGTTGTTCAGATGCAAACGTAAAAATGCAAAGGGTTTGACTCAAAAACCTAATCTCACTTCCAAGGAGATAGGTAAGAAGATGCAAAAATAACCTAAACTAGGCCAAAGGTGAGTGCATGAGGAATGGAAGAACCACCTGTCTGGCCAATAAACACAAAACATAAAAATGCAAGGCCAAGACATGCACAAATAAATAAGATTTGTAGTGACATATCAAGAGGATGTAAATGAACACATGAAGAGGGTTGATTTGAAAATCATCCACAAACAGGGCATTATTTGCTCCAAATATTGACACAATACATTACAAGTTGCCAAGAGGCAAAGTTGCATTACAGTTTTAGATGGGACGTTTGAAACTTCACAAAAATTCACCTGCCAAAGAGAAGAAGGGAGTGGAAAAAACAAGAATGTCCAATTAGAAACAAGCCCCTCCTTACAATTTATAGAAGGCAAAAAAGAGAGGGGAGAAAGAGGAATTGGAAACTGCCCCAACCACCTCCAGACTGCACCTAACTCATCTCATTATGGCGGTAGGTGAGATCCCCAACAAACTCAAAATATGGAGAACTGTATTTTACATTTTTAAGAACCTTTTCCCACCCAATTAAATATATCCAGTCGTAGTTGGGAAGAGGACCTTGCAAGCTTTCCAAAAAACTGACCTTGCGTGAATCTGAGCTCCCTGTGAAAAGTTATGGCGATCTGAACATTTTCCGCATCAAGGTCTTCTACCTGTTGGGTTCGAGGTTTTCCTCTACATTTGCATCGGGTTTGGAGGATGCCTCGACATTTATTTGATGCTTCTGTTTTCCTAAAACCCACTTCCACCAGTATTTCCAAGATCTCCTTTTGTTTCGGCGGTCGAAAAATGGACCTACATGTGAATCGGGTTTGGAAGGTGGCTCGACATGTTTTCCTGACTCCAAGACCCGATTTGCCTAGGACGTTTTTTGGGTTTGCGGAACTCCTCAAGCATCGGGAACATCCGTTGTGATCTGCATGCTTCATGTCTCATGTTTCCTGAAACCCGAAACCTAAATTCCTTTGGTGTCAAGTTTTTGAACCTCCCCAACATATTTCCTTTTATGTCGGGTTTTTGAACCTACCCAACATATTTTCCTTTTGTGTCAAGTTTTTGAACCTCCCCGACATATTTTCCTTTTGTGTTAGGTTTTTGAACCTCCCTGACATATTTTCCTTTGTATCAAGTTTTTGAACCTCCCCCGACATATTTTCCTTTTGTGTTTATCTATATTTACCCAGGGGGTAGATATATACAACAGTTTCTAAGGAGGATTTCATGGTTGTGACAACTATGGAGGAGGAAGAAGTAGTTCCCACATGGGATGTGTTACAACTATGGATCCACGGAGCATTATAAGTGCCAATGACCTGATCTGCTACAATGCTCATGGTGTGTAAAGAAGCACAAGTATGAGGAGTCCCTAGATTTATTTGAGCACATGAGCTGTGTACCACCAAATATAAAAAAGGCTCCGGAATGGTAACCATGAGGAAGGCCAATTCACAATCGATGCCAAGAGTAACGCACGAATTATAATTAGAGCATGTACTAGTTACAACACTAGATGAGGTTGCACATGTGAGGGAAGTACTAAGGTAAATACCACTAGTTATTAGAGAAGAGGTGGTGCATGGAGAGTATCTAGACCCTACTCATTAGAAGGAGGTGTATCAAGAAAACCATGGATATGATTCAGAGCTTTCGAGGATATATCCACTGCCTAAAAGAGCAGTCAAGACAATTAGAGAAAAGGAAAAATGTTGAGGCTCCATAGAAGGATCTAGATGAGGTTAGAGAAGTATGTAAGATGTTGAGGCATGAAAATATCATCCCCTTTATAGGATAGTGGTTACAGGAGAAGGTACCGTGTGCTAGAGAAGGGAACAAGAAGTAGGTTTTGCATTCCAACCTTCCTCCCCATAGCCTCGATTATGAGAGGTAGATTACATTGAACATTGTTTATAGATGGGTGGATTCTGAGAAATATTTGATTGACACAAGCAAAGAGGGTCAATGTTATCACCCTGGAGCATGGCATCAGATGGGAAGGCCCCCATTACCGCCTTCTTGAATGTGCTTTATATGGCTAACAACACAAAGGAAATTCCCATTGGTGTCTTGAAGGATGTTGTTATCACTATACAAGGGGAAAAATTCACTGGGGATTTCGAAGTCTTATTGCTATCCAGGGGAGAACAACTTTCCATCTTTCTTGGGCTCCCCTAGTGTTACAATAATAATGTTGACATAAGGTTTAATAAGGGATACATAAGTTTTGAAAACAAGGAGGAGTGGGTCATAATCCCCTTAACCAATGGAAAATCAGCACCATTTACTGAGCCCTTGGGGAAAGAAATTCTGACGGATCTATGTGTGCTCATCAGCGACCTGAGGTGATTCACCCTACAAACAAAGTTATCCAATTTGAAATATTCTCCAGTCCTTGTATCATACAACTAGTGTGGTGTGTTACAATTGGGCATACAGGACTTATGAGTTAATTGGGTGACAGATAAGAGGCTTTGTTATAAGAGTAATGAAGGCATGCTCAGTTAGGCACTAGGCAGGGAGAAATTGCCAAGTTACTCTAGAGGGTCAACCTTGATGATTTCTTACAGAAAATGGATGATCAATGGAGAAATGGGTCAAAAGAAGAAGGATGCTTAGCTATAACTTGTTTGGGACCACAACATGCTGGTGGGTGACCCATTGTGTAGCCTTATAGAGTGGTGCGAGGTGAGAATAATGTTCTCTGTAAGGTTTCTCCTGAGGCAATGTACCCGATACAATATGAGACTACCATGGGAAGGAACCTACCTCATTTCACATCCAAACATGTGACAAAGCATGGATGGGAGGTGTGGAGTCCTTACCACCTTCCTTATGGGTACTTAAGTTGTATTATACTTGCAAGTTTGTGTGTCCACATTGTATATTCACTCTAAGATGCGTCAGTAAACAGGAAATTGGTAGGATTTGACATGGTGATCTCCTTCAAGATTTCAAGTAGCGGAGTACTAAACCATCAGCAGATAAGGCATTACATGATTTTCAAGTGCCTTACGATGGGAGATAGTGCTACGGTAGCGGATAGGATACTAAAACTATTCAGTGAACACGGTTTGGATACGCGCTTAGATGAAGAAGAATCAGAAGAGATGTAACTTAAGTGCACATGCATGGAGAAATAAAATGGAAAGATGGTCTATATGGTATATTGTATAGAGAGCTTGAATGTTAACCATACTGAAGGTATGCATGAAGTTATTGATAGTGTTGATGAGCAAGCACACGCCTACCATGAGCCCCTAAAAAAAAGGTTAACATTGGTTCGGAGGCATGAACTAAAGGAGGCCACTATTGGAGACTATTGGTTGGAGAAGTAATTCTCAAAGATCATTAATCTATTGCATGAGTTTTAGGATTTATTTTTACGTGGGTACCATGAGCTTAAAATGAATTCACCACTCTTTAGGGGAGATGAAAATCAAGTTGAAAGAAGGTGCTCACCTGATTCGGAAAAATTCCTTATCGAATGAACCTGAATATTTGTGTCAAGGTTAAAGAGGAGATAAACAAATGATCACTTTGGGCATCATTGAAGTTGTGGAGGAATCAGAATGGGTGGAGCCCCATGGTCATCAGTATTAAAAGGATGGAAGGATAAGGATCTTGTGGACTACTGGGACCTGAATGTGATGTGTTTCATTAACCCTTTTCTAACCCCCTTCACTAAAGAAATCCTGGAAGGAGTAGGTGGGTGTGAAATCTATTCCTTCACGGATGGATTCTCAAGATACCATCAAGTTATAATTTCTAAAGAAGACCATCAAAATAAAACTTTCACAACTAAATGGGGATGCTTTCCTATAAAGTCATTCCTTTTGGACTAAAGAACATGTCGGATTTGTTTTCACACATAGTGGTCTAGAAATTTCAGTATTTTATCCATAAGTTTATACAAGTCTACCTTGATGACTAGACAGTATATGGACTAGGAAAGACCATTTTTTTTAATAATTTGATACTGATGTTTGAGAGATGTTGGCAGTTGAGGATATCTGTCAACATCAAGAAGTGTGTGTTTTTCTACTCCATTTGGGACACTGTTGGGGCACATCATATGTAAGGAAGGCTTGTTGGGGGATCCCGTTGAAGTTGTTGTTATTTTAGGGTCTGGGGAGCCTACCAATCAAAGAACAGTGTGTGGATTTCTTGGGCATATGGGATACTCACCAAAATTTTATCAAGGGATATGCCCAAAATTGTCTAGTCATTAGAGAAGTTAAAACAAAAGAGTGAATTTCATTGGGAGGAGGCGCAACAGATGATGTTTGACGACTTTGAAAGATATGATTTGTCACTACACCCATATTAAGGTTCCCTCTTAGGATTAACCTTTCCATGTGCATGTTAATGACTTAGGGAAGACCATTGGAGTATTCCTAGCATAACCTGGAGAAGTTATTGTTGCCCCTTTGTTTGCAAGTAGGAAGTTGACACCAATAGAAAAACGACACCACTACTGGAGTACAAGCACTTTCGATGATCTACGCACGACCTAATTTCAGGGCTTACCTGCGGAAACACCCTTCATATTTACAAAAATACATGGCCTTGAAGTACTTGTGAAAAATCCCCATTGGCAAGGGCACATTATTTTGGGGGGTTGCTAGTGTTTCAGGAATTTGAGTTTAAGTTATGGTGAAACCAGGAACGGTAAACTCAAGGCCTACTCATTTATCAAGGATTGACTCAGGGGAGACACACATAGCATAATGATATATGTCAGATGTGTGAAAAAAATATTTATCTTGTGGGGTGGGCCCTCCGAAATATCCATATAGTTTTAGGTCCTCAAAACGGTGGGGCGCCAGA